>CM075066.1:106213084-106813084 GCA_037428765.1 Rubia yunnanensis
GGCAGAAAGCATCCAAGAGGATATTCAGTAAGATAGATAGAGCTCTTGTCAACCAAAAATGGCTGGAACAGCTACATGATTCTAAGTGCAAGATACTAATGGAAGGGCAGTCTGATCATACCCCTCTCATACTACAGCTTTCCACTCAAAGGCAACAAGTGAGAAAGCCCTTTAAGTTCTACAATATGTGGAGCCTATCCCCTAAATTCTTGCCCATTATAGAGACACTATGGAAGGCCAATCCAGTATCCTCTCTCATGGACCTCTACTATAACCTCTCCTGTCTTCAAACACCCTTGCTGGCACTAAACAAAAAGGAGTTCAGTGACATCCAAAAGAGATCACTTCTCATTTCTGAGGAACTTCTACAGGCACAGACAGCACTTCATTCTGATCCCCTGAATGAGCCACTGCAACAACATGAAAAGAGGATAAGATCACAGGCTGCTGGTATCTTTGAGGCTGAAGCACAATTCCTCAGGCAGAGAACAAAAGCCACCTGGTTATTGAAGGGAGACAGACCTACACAAGTCTTTTATGACTATCTTAAAGCCAGACAATTCAAAAACCATATTCTGTGTTTATACAAGGACAACATCCTCCTGGAATCCCCAGCACTGATAGAGAGCCACCTAGTTGAATTCTTCTCTAGTCAACTAGGCAGAAGCATACCACCCCTCAGTCAGATTACTCCAGAAGTTATCTCCCAAGGCCCTGTGCTCACTCACCATCACCAGTTGATCTTGATCAAACCTATCACAGCAGATGAAATCCAAGCTGCATTAAATGCCATACCTGATAGTAAAAGTCCTGGTTATGATGGCTACTCCAGCCATTTCTTCAAACAAACATGGCATATCATTGGCCCTGGTGTGGTCCAGGCCATTCAAGATTTCTTTGTGGGGGGCAAGCTTCCACAACAGTTTAATAAAACTGTAATCACACTGCTGCCTAAGAAGGAGAATCCTCAAACTGCATCCGATTTCAGACCAATATCCTGCTGCTCAGTACTCTACAAAATCATAGCCAAGGTCCTTTGTTCTAGACTGGCCAGAGTTCTTCCTTCTGTAATCGGTTTAAACCAGGGGGCATTCATCAAAGGTAGACTCATCTCACATAACATCCAGCTTACTCAGGAACTCCTCCTCTCTTACAATTGGAAATATGCCAGCATGAAGAGCTGCTTCTTCAAAGTAGATATCCAAAAGGCCTTTGACAACTTGGAGTGGTCCTTTTTGCTTGACCTCTTAGCGGCTTTCAAATTCCCTACAACATTCATCAATTGGATCAGGACATGCTTAGAGAGTGCCTCATTCAGTTTGTCACTAAATGGAGGCTACACCGATCATTTTCCAGCAAGGAGGGGGGTGAAGCAAGGTGATCCACTCTCTCCCCTCTTATTTGTCCTTTCCATGGAGTATTTTTCTAGATTGTTGTCTCTGGCTTTCAAGAAGAAACTGATCGACTATCACACTAAGTGTAGGCCACTGAAACTGCAATGCTTACTTTTTGCTGATGATCTTCTCATCTTCTCCAAGGCAAACCATAAATCTATCCAGGGGATTTTAACTGTTCTGACTGAATTCAAAGCTGTTTCAGGACTATCTATCAATACAGCAAAATCCCAGGTATTTCTCTCTAGGATGGATGCTCCTGAGGTTGACTCTCTTCTCTCCTCAATGGAAATTCAGAGGGGATATCTTCCTGTTTCTTATTTAGGCCTCCCTTTATCTGGCCTGAAATGGAACTCAGCAGATTGTCAACAACTGCTTGCTAAGCTCAGAACCAAATTGATCAAATGGAGAGGGAAAACTCTATCCTACGCTGGCAAGTTGGAGCTTATAAATACAGTCTTGTTCAGCATCACGTGTTACTGGATCAGTGCTTTTAAACTGCCAGTTTCCATCTATGATGACATCAAATCTATCTGTAGGGATTATCTCTGGGGGATCACAGATGGAAAAGGCCTTTATCCTGTGGCTTGGGAAACATTGTGCCTCACCAGGGACTATGGTGGTGCAGGGTTAAGAGATCCAACCTTATGGGGACAGGCTTTGTTGTGTAGGCAGCTTTGGAATATTCAGAGTGACCAGGAGAACCTGTGGGTCAAATGGGTACAAGAGTTTTATTTAAAAGGCAAAACCCTCAAGTCAGCCATCTCTCCTTCTCACTGCAGCAATGCATGGACAGTGCTCATGAACTTGAAGTCTACAGTCATAGACTTCCTCCCCCTTTGCCTCAATCCAAAAGGGAAATTCCAGGTTTCTAGGGCCTACAATTTTCTGTTAGGCCAGAGGACAACAACAGCATTTGCAAAGACCATTTGGAGCAAGAAGATCCTTCCCAAGCACTCTTTCTTCCTTTGGAGACTTGCACTGGGCAGGTTATCCTCAGCTGACAGGCTGCACCATCTTGGCATCTCCATCTCCTCCTCATCTTGTTGTTTCTGCCATCAGCAACAAGAGACAGTGCACCACTTGTTCATTGCATGCCCCTATTCTCAGCAAGTTTACCAAGCTTTGCATCTTCCTGCCCCCAGAGACTTGAGACATCTGAAACAGCTGCTCTTCATCTGGCAAGCTAGGAGGAACAAACGTATTTTCCCCCTCTTGGTCTCATGCCTTTACCACCTATGGAACGAGAGGAACAAGAGGATATTTGAAAACAAA
The DNA here is from genome assembly GCA_037428765.1 of Rubia yunnanensis. Classification (NCBI taxonomy): domain Eukaryota; kingdom Viridiplantae; phylum Streptophyta; class Magnoliopsida; order Gentianales; family Rubiaceae; genus Rubia; species Rubia yunnanensis. Next base: position 106,215,754 of record CM075066.1, read on the forward strand.
CTCCTGCCAGCTCAACAGCTTAGTTTTCGTATAGACTCTGATTTTAGCTTGTGGTCCTGATATTTGTTGTACAAGCTGTGTATTTTGCTATAGAACCCCTGCTCTTTGCTGCTAGACAGGTGGTTACTTGTATTTTAATTTAGATGCTTCATAGGGCTGGAGCAGAAAGCTGTAACTAGTTCTTTTGTTTTGCGATGAAATGAAATCCATTTGTTCATCGAAAAAATGTTAACAAGGTGCCAACATAGAAATATGAGGTGTACATTAATTTAGTTCCGTTTTTATTTTACATGAACTAAATTTACTAAATTAAAATTTCAAAAAATTAAATAACAGAAGTACGAGCAGTAAAATTAAATTTTACTAAATTAAACTAAATTGAAAATAAACAAATCAAATTGAAGAAAATAAACAAATCAAATTGGAGTAGTTTCATTGGAAAGAACTTGGTACCAGCATATGAATGTGGAATTTATTATAGGAGCTCATGATCCACGAGCTGCCCTTTTTTTCTCCTTTTATGTGGACCAATTTAATGAGCATTGGGAGCCAAAATATGTAGCTAACATATAAAATATAATTTTAAAGAAGAAAATATCAAAACTTGGCGTATTATGAATGAAATAGCGTCCCTACTCCAGTTAATGTAGTGGGAGCAAAGTCATGTTAATAATTTAAAACCGGGAGAAGGGGCCATTGCTTTAATTGTTTAATTTTCTAGTTGCGACCCGTCCAATTTGACCCTGCTAATGCATTAAGTATAGATACGTACCGTCTCGCAATTGTCCAATGTTAATCAAGAGTTTCATAAATTATGAAAAAAAATTAAAGTTTAAAGTGTAAATTAGAAGAAATGAATACAAAATTTTTGGTTGCATGAATCGGGTTGTAAATTTTATAACTACTGCATGTTGCATAATAAAATTTTAATATTGCAACTAAAATCTTTTACCTTTTATTATTCTAACTAAACCCCGTCTTTCCATAAGCCTATGGAAAGACGATCATTCCCAAGAATTTGCCCTTAATCATTTTTTAAAATTAGGAGACTGGAGTATTGGAAAAATTAGAGCTATTCGGAATAGGCAAAGTCTTGGGGAAAACGGTCTTTCCACGTGCTTATGAAAAGACGAGGTTTAATTAAAATAATTAAAGGTAAAAGGTTTTAGTTGTACTATTAAAAATTCAGTGTGCAACACGCAGTGGTTATAAAATTTATAACCAGATTCATACAACCTGAAAATTTTATCTCCATTTCTTCTAATTTACACTTTAAACCTTGATCTTTCCATGACTAATGGAAAGATCGTCTTTCAAGGGACGGACTCTTTGAAATATTGTATATATACTTTGAGATTTGTATTTGCCAAGGCTTTTAGAATGGAGATGAACTCCTATGAGACAACAATGGCGAATCCCCCTTCAGCCCCCATCAAGTAAAAAATTATTAGGAGTAATTTTAAAATTTTCTTCTTCAGCTCCTGCCAGAAAGAAAATATTTGGGAGTAATTTTTATTTTTTTCCTATCAGCCCCCTCTAAACAGATATAAAAGATTGAGAAATTTTATTTTCTCTTACCATTCGGTCCAACCCCCATCAGAAATATTTTCAGGCTCTGTCCCTGTAAGACAATCTAAACTATAGGTAAAGACGCATCTGCAATTTTTCTCATTGCTCTTCACATTTTTTGTATGAATCTTTCCCCAACACTTTTTTGAGAGAGAGGAAATGTGAAGAGGAGTGGAAAAGAATTAAAGTAATGTTCCTGCCTAAAATTTAGACCGCATAAAATAAGATTTTGTGTTAAAATACCATAGATTAACGTTAACTAAGTTCTTAGAAAAAAACTAAGGAAATGAATACTTTGCTTAGACATTCTACGTAATGTACAAGTGAATTATAAATTTATAATCAACCAACGTGGCACCCTTTAATTTGAAATGCGTAGTCAAGATCAACAAGTTAGTTGAGGGAGGCCTTTTGATGATTCATTTGGTCAAAGAGAAAAACAGTTATGGTGTTCAATTATAATTAATTAGGGTGTTCGAACTGTCACAAAGTAATGTTTGATTTTTAATGTCCTGTTCATACATGGCATAATTCTAAGCTAAATTTTTGCTATCTTGTTATTGAACTTTTATCTGTTGTTCAGTTAAATAGACTATAAACATGAGCTCGATTGTATGAAGGAAGTAATCATATGATATAAATTTAAAAAGCAGATCAGAATCAAAAGTAAGGTAATACGAGTCAATTTGAGAGTAACACGTAATAAAAATTAAGGAATAAAAGATATACTAGTATTTATAACTCGCTTGTCACATCTCAATTGCATTAGTTCACAAATTAGTGATGACATAGGTGATAAAAAGGAGAGGATCGAAATAAGTATTCGAAAAGAGGTAAGAGAAAAGTATATAAATGAGCGACAAAATAAATGAAATTCTCACTATAAAAGAAAAGTGTGCATTTTAAAATGAGACACCGTGTCAATGAAGAAAGTGTACAATTTGAGATAGAAAATGAAATTACACTACTACTACTATTAACTAAGGCTAATGTAACACTTTCCTTACAATACTTATTTAACATGTTACAATAACTTATAAAGTGCTGCTTAAACTTTTAAAAAGTGTTACATAAATATTGAAAAGTGTTACCTAAATTTTACAAAGTCTTACACTAGATCTAATGTAACAGCATTGCTTGTAAAAGTGTTACAATAGGTTCAAAGGGTTACAATAGCACCGAAAGTAACACTTTTACAAGTATTACCTTAGGCGGTGTTACATTAGATCTGACGTAACTCTTTTTAAAATTTAGGTACATTTTTCAATATTTATGTAATAATTTTAAAATTTAAGAAAAATATGCACTTCAAAATTAGCATAATAATGAAAAACGTGAAGTTTGAAATGAAATGGATGGTAAATAATTTATCAACCCTTTCTTGTTTATATTCCAATGTTTTGGGAGTTTTTTCACACACAATTTCATTTCAGAGATTGCTACATTAGTGGAGAAGAATTATTAAAGATACGAGTTTGGCAAATTTGCGTCCATTAAGAAGTGCACTACTTCTCTATGTTATGCCTTTCTCACTCCCTAAAAGAAATGGATCGTGACTTTAAAGCTCTTATCCTAAGACCCCAATTCCCAAAAGTCTTAAGCACAATAATTATAAAAAGGAAAAGAAAAAAGTAAGCACTAAAACCTTGATATTTGTTTACACAATCATGATCCCAAAAAACCCTTTCAAACGTGGAGAGATTGCATGGGTTAATAAAAAAAAATTCGTTGGTTTAACCGGTACAATTGTATCCTATGCCCTTAATTTATTCTTTGTGGTGAATCATTATCGCAAGTACTATATTGATGCTCAAACAATTGTATATTGATCGTCCAAGGAATTGTGGGTGCTTTGCTTACTTTTCTCCAGAATATTGCATGCTCAAATTTTGGAGGTTTTGTGCCTGACAAAGCAAGGACAATTCTAGATCCTAAAAACGTATCAATCTCTCCACTTTCTTCTACGAACGCATTGTAGCGATCTACCTGGATTACTGTATATAAAAAATACTACCAACTCTGTTTCATTAAAAATATCTAAACTATTTTTGACTCGCTCGTATGATGCTTTGGGATAGCAGCAAGAGCAGTGTGCAAGTTATTAAAAGTAAAGAAGGCGTTATAGAAATATAACAATGTATTCTTTACCATTGCAGCTAATTCTCAAATCATGTCATTTTTATTGGAACAGGCGAAAAAAAAAGAAATTATACCATTTTTTTTACTGGACGGATAGAAATGTGCACAAAAATGCATGCATTTGAGTTTCACCAAATGGTATGAGTGAGAGAACTTCACCAAAGGGTAAGAATTTAAACACTATGTAGTCGAAAATAAAATTTAGATAAATTGCAATATAGTGATCAACTTTTTACTATGGTGCGTGTGTTGCTTTTAAGATCATGCAATCTAATATGCATGTATCTCTCAGGTCACTTTAATGTTTACTTTACATAATTATATATGCACCCACCTAAAACCTCACCACCACCGGGCATTATTTAATGAATTAATCCAACTATAGCAGAATTTAAATTGTTTTTGATTTGCAGAGAGATCCTCGGCTTTCATAAAGCGATGTGTTAGTTTAAGATCACATCATATCTTCTGCTACGAGGAGGAAAGACAAGGTTGCTATTCAGACCAAGCAAAAGGAAGAGGTACTAGTGTAGTATAAACAATGGGTTTTAGATTCTTAATGGAAATAAAATAAACATTTTTATGTGGCACTCCTTTGAGTTCATGACACCCCAATCCAGCAACATGTGGAAGAATTAGCCACATTAGGGTGCCATAAGTATTTTCACATTCAAAGAGGAATTTTTACATCCTCAATATAATTGTTGAAACGTCTTATTTGAAAGCGTTTTGTATTTTAGGGTGATATATAGCACTCCTATGAATCCATGACACCCCAATCCACTAACATGGCGAAGTGATAAAATATGAAACACTTTATTCTGCTGCTCTTGTAATAGTGACTGAGTAAGTTGGCGCGCAAGCTGAGAGATCTCATGGCCGCTATCAAAACTTCCCGTGGTACTGCACATGTCCTCCACCTGATAATTTTCAACCGCCCTTAGTGGAATCAAAGCATCAACGAAAGCATCATGTTCATCCATAATCTCTTCCCTAACTTCCTGAGTAGCATTAGATTGCACCTGGATCATCTCCACCTCAGTTGAGTTCACCTCAGCCGTAGCATTGACATCAATATGACCATGGGGTAAATGTCCATTTGGGAGATTAGGTTGCAGTTGTTGTGGCTCTTGAGGAGGCTGTGGTGGAGGCTGTTGTTGTTGATGTTGCCGAGCTCCAAACTAAGGATCAAAGTTCAAATGAGAAAGCCCTGAGCCACCATTATTCCCATGGTACCTAGGACCTCCACTGCTGCTTCCTTCCCCTTATCAAACAAAGTTCTATTGTGGCAAGTGAGTATCCGTCTCCATGGAAATAAAAAATCTCTCCTGAATTTTATCCCCCAACAGTGTGTTATACCTTTCCCAGCATAAATCCATTTATCCCTCCTGAATTTTTGTATTTCTTTTCGACTGATGATGAGAATGTGCCCTCAGTCAAGGCGGGAACATCTCTCGATTAGGATCATAAATGATGTTTGATCCCCTGGCAGCATTATGGGCTTGGATGTGACTATCAATAAAATACTCCAAGTCTTGATCATCAACTATAGGACAACGCTGGCATAGATAGCCAATAATCCCACATCTACGAAAAAACTTATGTAACCTCTCATAATGAATATCAACCCAGACTCTAGCTCCATTAACCAAATCAACAAAAAATCCATAAATAAGAGAAGCATACAATCCACATTTTAGCACGGAGATATTTCAGATTCATGTGAGGCCATAAATCTATGTCTACATCAATTATATCACCAACCATGTTAGCAGCTTTAATAGAAGCCATAAGAAGGTTTCGCCGGTGTTGAACCGAAGCATCGTGAGAGTACTATACTGAATTGTAGAGGCTTTAACAGCGCCTTTACGAAAAATAAGATCAACGAGTTGGTGAAGCAGAGTAAGTCATATTTACTTGTTCTTTTGGAAACCATAACTCATCATAAGAGTCTTGAATTTTGGAAGGATAACTCTTAAGTATGATTTGGTAGATTTTATGGATCCAATAGGTAGATCAGGTGGAGTAGCTTTGCTTTGGTGCAGTAGTTTGAAAGTCTAAGAACTTATTTAACTTAGTAGTTTCTACCATATGTCAGATTAAGTGGTCATTAGGAGTCATCTATGGTCACCCGGAGGTGTCGGGTAGACCTTTTGTTTGAAACTGTCTTATAGACTTTTGTTCGTACTCACGGTTTCCTTTAATAATGTTAGGAGTTTTAAATCAGGTTCTATATCAAAGAGATAAAAGAGGTGGAAACCAAGTACCTGAAGTGAAGTCTGGATTGCATGAACTAATTGAATCCTATGAACTTAAAGAAGTTTCAAATGAAGGATTGTGGCTCACATGCACCAACAACAGAGATCATCCAAAGAGTATCATTGAGAGATTGGATAGAGCTTTTGCTAGCAAGAAATGGCTTACAATGTTTCTCGATGCAAAGATTTATAACCTTAGTGGGGGTAGAAGTAGCAGCAACAACAGTAATAGTAGTAGTTGGTAGAGCAGTATTCAAATTCAGTAAGAGCAGTATTTGTAAGAGATCATTCCAGGTAATTTTCTTTAACCTTCATGATGGTGGGTGCAATAACCAAACCAAGTCCGTCAGAAGAGCCAATGAAGTAGGGGTCAGTCGACAAATGACCAACCGGTACAGGTATCTTAGGGCCAGACTGCAACTGCAAATGTTTCATTAAAGTCGCAACTACCTCATATCCATTCATGTTCTGAAGCGCAGTAGCCTCAAAATCAGTATCAGTACAGACCTATTCTTCAGGATTACTTTCAGAGGCAGACATAGTGAAAAATTAGGTACGGATCAGCAGTAGGTGTAGCAACCGACAATTGATCGGATCGACGGTGTCGCATGATGAGAATGCGGCGGCACGTGAGCTTCAGGATCGGTGTGTGTGGCTTAACGCATGGACCGATCAGATCAGGAGAGGCGGTGCACGGATTACCACATCCAGATGGTTGTGGTGGTGATCGGCTAGCGGAGGAACGGACCAGAGGGCAGCGGCTGTGCGGTGATGCGTGGATCGATGCACGGTTTGACAGCAGCGTTGGTAGCTCGGAAAAGGCATCGGAATATTTTTCTTAGGGTTTCAGGATTTTAGGCTCTAATACCATGATAAAATATGAAAGACATTTATTATGGTGCATTGATTTTAATCAATGACCCATCTCTCATCAATAATAAGGATTACAAAATATAGGGTACAACAAACCAAAGTCTAACATGAATATGATTCTAAGTCTATAAAGAAACTATCATCTATAACTAATTCCATAAGGAAACTAATTTTATAAGGTAACTACCATCTATAACCTTTCCTGCAAGGAAGATGTTTCTATTTCCTTAACACGAAGCAATAGCAACATTAGGATATCATAAGTATTTTCAAATTCTAAGATGAATTTTTACATTCTCAGTACATTTGCTAAAATGTGTTATTTGAAAGTGTTTTGTGTTTGAGGGTGAATATGGTACTCCTATGAGTCCATGATACCCCAATCCAACATGGAAAAGCACTAGCCGCATTAGGATACTGATGATGGGCGATGTCGAGATCTCGTTGGGCCACCGGCCCAACCCCTAGCCAAAGGCAGCCCTATAAGGTCTTACATCAAAAAATCTTATTGGGCCCTGCAGTAAGGAGAAATGAGGTTAAGAGTTAGGAAATTACAATTAGGGTTCAAGGAGTATAAATAGGAAGGCATGTCATTTATTGTTGGTATTCACTATTCTTTAATCGGCAGCCGTATACTAACTTTGTCATCAGAGCTTCTCCACCGGACAAGGTTTATTTATTTCGCGGCCGGTGAATCATCACTGGCATATTGAAATTGGGCTTTGGATCAATTTTAAAGACGCATCAGATACTATAAGTATTTTAATATACAATGAGAAATCCTTACACCCTCAATACATTTGCTAAAATGTCGTATTTGAAAGCATTTTGTATTTTAGGTGATACTAGGGGTCTCATTTGCGCGGTCTATCGACAACGGGTTATGAAATCGCTTAGTCGTTCATTAATTAAAAATAAAAATAATAAATAATAAAGTAGTAGTGAGGCATAATAGGAGTTCGAGTGGAGAGGTTCGAAAAGAGGGTTCGAGTAGAGTGAGTCTGAGTAGAGGTTCGAGTGGTACTGGGTTCGAATGAAGATGTTCGAGTGGAGAGGTTCGAGCGGAGAGGTTCCAGTGGTGAGGTTCGAGTGATGAGGAATCAAGTGGAGAGGTTTGAGTGAAGAGGTTTTGAGTGGAGAGGGTTCTAGTGAAGAGGTTTCGAGTAGAGAGGTTCCACTGGAGAGGGTTCTAGTGGAGAGAGTTCTAGTGGAGAGGTTTCTAGTAGAGAGGTTCGAGTGGAGAGGGTTCTAGTGGAGAGGTTCGAGTAGAGAGAGTTCGAGTGGTACAAGGTCCAAGTGGAAAGAGTTCGAGTGGTGTGGGGTTGAGTGGTGAGCATTCAAGTGGTGACAGTTCGAGTGGTGAGGGTCGAATGGAGAGAGTTCTAATGATGAGTGGTGAGGGTTCGAGTGGTGAGGGTCGAGTGGACAAGGTTCGAATAGAGGATTCGAGTGGTACTGATTCGAATTGTCTGGGGTTCGAGTAGAGGTTTGAGTGGAGAGGTTTGAGTCGAGTCAGATGGTCGATGTTCGAAGGGTGGATGGTTTGAGTGGTGGCGGGGTGGATGGTTGATGGGTCAAGGGGTGATGCCTCGAGGGGGTGATTGATGTTTCCAGGACCTCGAGGGTTAATGAATTGATGTAGAGGTTCGAGTTGTACTGGGTTTGAGTGGAGAAGTTCGAGTGGTAATAGGTTCGAGGGAAGAGGTTCGAGTTGTACTATGTTATAGTGGAGAGGTTTAAGTGGTAAGGGGTCGAGTAGTGCGCATTTGAGTGGTAAGTGTTCGATTGGTGACGGTCGAGTGGAGAGATTCGAGTGGTACAAGGTTGAAGATGAGAGGTTTGAGTGGTGGTGAGGCAGATTTTTTTGATGGGTTGAGGTGTGATACCTCGAGGGAATTGGTTAATAGTTCCAGGGCCTCGAGGGTTAAAGAATTAAGGAATGATGCCTCGAATAAACACCCCTCGAGGCAGATGGTTGATGTTGAAGGGGAGGATGTTTCAAGTGGTAGGGAGCCCTCGAAGCGGAGGGTTGATGATTTGAAAGGTGGATGGTTCGAGTTGTGGCGTGGTGGATGTTCGAGAACTGATGGTTCAAGGGGTGATAGTTCCAGGAGTGGATAGTTCATGTTCGAGGTGTTGATGGTTCGAGGGGTATATTCCTCGAAAGGGTAATGGTTCGAGAGCTAATGTGGATGGTTTAACGCTCTCAATGGTATACTCTCTCGAGGGCTGGTATACCCTCGAGGGCTGGTGTACTCTAGAGAGGTGGATGTGTAACCTCTGGTGGGATGGTATACCCTCGAGGGCTAAGGGACTCGAGGATTAATGAATTGAGAAATAATGCCTCGAATAAACACGCCTCGAGGCAGATGGTTGATGTTGAAGGGGTGGATGTTTAGAGTGGTAGGGAGCCCTCGAAGCGGATGGTTGATGATTCGAAAGGTGGATGGTTTGAGTTGTGGCGTGGTGGATGTTTGAGAACTTATAGTTCGAGGGGATAGTTTCAGGAGTGGATAGTTGATGTTCGAGGCGTGGATGGTTCGAGGGGTATATGCCTCAAATGGGTAAGGGTTCGAGAGCTAATGTGGATGGTTCAAAGCTCAGTGGTATACTCTCTCGAGGGGTGGTATACCCTTGAGGGATAGTGTACTCCAGAACCTCTCTACTCGAAGCCTCTACTCGAACCTAGTACAACTCAAACCTCTCCACTCGAACCCTTTACTCGAACCCAGAACCACTCGAATCTAGCACCACTTGAACCCTCACCACTTGAACCCATCCGTACCTCTAGAATACACCAGGCCTCGGGCACATCACCCCTCCAGAGGGGTATACCACTGAGAGCGTGAACCATCCACATTTGCTCTCGAACCATGACCCACTCGAGGCATATACCCCTCAAACCATCCATGACACCACCATTCGAACCATCTGCCCCTCGAACATCAACCATCCACCCCCTGTAACATGAACCATACATCCGTCGAACCATCAAACATCCACTCCTGGAACCATCACTCCTGGAACCACCACCCCTCGAACCATCAGTTCTTGAACATCCACCGCGCCACCATTCGAATGCTCTTTGGTATACTCTCTTGAGGGGTGGTATACTCTCTCGAGGGGTGGTATACCCTTGAGGGCTGGTGTACTCTAGAGGGGTGAATGTGTAACCTCTCAAGGGCTGGTACACCTCTCTCGAGGCGTAGATAGCGTACCCTCAAGGGGTGGAAGGTGTGCTCTCTCCAGTGATATGGAAAGTGTACTCTCGAGAGTACGCTATATTCATCTCGAGAGAGGTGTACCAACCCTCAAGGGTAAACCACCCCTTGAGAGAGTATACCACTGAGAGCGTTGAACCATCCACATTAGCTCTCGAACCATTACCCATTCGAAGCTTATACCCCTCGAGCCATCCACACCTCTAACATCAACTATCCACTCCTCAAACTATACCCCCTCGAACTATCACCCCGCTTCAAGGGCTCCCTACCACTCGAAACATCCACCCCTTTAACATCAACCATCTGCCTCGATAGCTGTTTATTCGAGGCATCATTCCTCAATTCATTAACCCTCAAGACCTTGGAACCCTCAACCATCTCCCTCGAGGTATCACACCTCGACCCTGCAAAAATTTGCCTCGCCACCACTAGAACCTCTCCTCTCGAACCTTGTACCACTCGAATCCTCTATTCGAACCTTCTCCACTCGATCGTCACCACTCAAAACCTTTACCGCTCGAATGCTCACTACTTGACCCTTACCACTTGAACCTCTCAACTCAAACACAATACCACTTGAACCTATTACAACTCGAACCTCTCCATCAATTCATTAACCCTCGAGGTCCTGGAAACATCAACCATCCCCCTCGAGGCATCAGTCTTTAACCCATCAACCATCCGTCTTGCCACCACTCAAACCATCCATCCTTCGAACATCAACCATATAACTCGACTCAAACCTCTCCACTTTAAACTCTACTCGAACCCTGACCACTCGAATCAGTACCACTCGAATCTTTTCCACTCGAATCCTCTATTTGAACCCTCTCCACCCGACCCTCACCACTCGAACTCTCACCACCCAAATGCTGACCACTCGACCCCTTCTCTACAGCCTAAGCCGACCGCCTCCTCTGCCCCACCTTCGCCAGAGATGACCAAGGCCCAGCCTGAATGACCTGTTTGAGAGTTGGCACCACCAAGAAAACCATCTAACCCCTTCTGCCACCGCTAAGAATGATAAAGGCCTGGCAAACTCTGCTCCAGCCCCGCCGGAGAGCCCTGTTTGCAAAGACCGCTGCTACAATGCCGACGGAGATGACCAGAGCAACTCGTCGGCAGTCCCGAGCTCATCCTGATTTGGCGGAGGCATTCCCTCAAGCAGAGATATTTTTGGAACAGATCACACCAGCTGCGGAATAGATCAGTACCAAAAAATTACCTTGTGGAATGTTGCAAGAATTGGAACCCAACCATCTAGGAGCAAAATCTTATGGAAGCCAAAAAAGAGAATGATGGAGAACATATAAACATAGACAGGAAGCCAAAAAAGAGAAGATACAGCAAAGAAGAGATGAGTGGAAAGAAGAGAAGTCTAAATGTAACATAGGAAAATGGTAGGAATGATGTGTGGAAGATGGCTGGAAAAGATATATATGGGTAGGAGGACGCGTGTACGGTCGTAAAAGAGATAAGAACCACGCGTGTACGGCTGTAAAAATAATGTGTATGAACGATGAATAAAAAAGGAAAAGGAAACGAATTAGCGACGACGAAAAGTCACTGTTCACTGAAGGGATCGCCGCTTTTAAGATATATAGATATGGCACTCCTATGAGTCCATGACACCCCAATCCAACATGGGAAAGCACTAGCTACATTAGGATATCATGCTACACCCTTCCTCTTCTCTCTTCAAATCCTATATTTTTCCTAAATTTTTCTTCTTTTTTATTATTAAAGAGAGACGAGGAAACGGTAATTTTTTTTCAATTGATTTTTTTGAATGTTTATGTTATTGAATAAGTGTGAAATTGTCTTCAACATTAGCATTGTTCTTAGACTCGATAGATTAGATCGTTGTGTTCATAATAATCACTCGATTTAGTTGTTCAACTCGCTGTGTTCATACAAATTGTGTGCTTGTGATGTTTTTGTATTCATTTTTGTATACTCAATTTTATTTATTTGGATGGATCGATCCGTACAGTTTGGACAACATAAATCACACTTTGGATCAAGTGGTGTTACAGTTGTGAAGATACCTCTTTGGCATAGTAATATTGATGCGTGATTTGCTACTCCCTGCTAAATGATTCTAATTTTTGTGGGAAGCAAACGAATATCCCCCCATGGAGATATCATTTCGTGATCTCTGCTGCTCTTTCTTTCTTGAGAACACTAAACACCATTGTGTGATTTTTTTTTTAAAATAAAATTATTTCAAAAAAGCATTCTCTCTCCCTCTGACAAAGCAATAGTTACTGTATAACGTCTTTTTCTTCTTTCCGTTCACCACCATCCATGGCGGCTCCGCCATGGCCGGCGGCGCCACTGAACTACGCTCAAGCCCTCCAGCAATCATCTACTCCTTTGACCACCCCCTCAATCCCTACTCTTCATCCCACCTTCAGTTACAAAGGGGATATTGCGGGTCTCTACCCGGATTCGGAAATTGATATCCTGTCCCTTACCTTCTCCAAAGCTCTTATCGGCAAATTTGGAAGGGGCCGGCCGACGATGGAGTACCTTAGGAAGCAGTTTCAGACTATAGGATTCAAAGGGCAAGCTCACCTGGCGGCTATGGACTCCAGGCACATAAGAATTACTTTTGACCTAGATGAGGATTATCATCGGTGCTGGTTGAAGAGGACCTGGTCCCTTGGAGGCAGCATCATGAGAGTTCTAAAATGGACGAAGGACTTCGATTATCAGGAAGAGTCCTCTCTGGTTCCAATTTGGCTTACAGTTGAATTTCCTCCGGTCTACTGCTTCCATCCTCAGGCATTGAAAGACATCGGTAAGTCACTGGGTGAGTTGTTATTCTCTGATGCTCCGACTAGAAACTTGACTAGGCCTTCTACTATTAGATTGTGTGTGGAGATGGATGTATGTAAGGATAAACCAGATAAGATTAGGCTGGGCTCAATCTCCAATAATAAGGCTTATAACATATACTATGAGGACTTCCCAGATTATTGTAGACTGTGCTCTAAATTAGGTCATTCAGAAGCTCAATGTAGAAAAGATGAGACTCATATCAGCCTAGGTCAGAGCCAATTGAATGCTAGAAATGGCAATCCTAAGCCATTCATTTGGAGGAAGAAGGAGCAGGCTCAGGAATATGGTCAAAAACCTAGTGTTAATATGGTTAATGCAGATAAGGAAGTTTTTTCTGGAAATAAGTCTTCTGGTGAATCCTTGGAGGGTGTCATAGGTAATGCTGGGCTTAATGGTACTATGATCCCAAATGCGGTAGATACTGATGAAACTGCTAGAGTGCATCCCAGGCAGAGTAACTCTTTTGAGCTATTCTCAGGAAATGTTTTACCAGGGGCTCCTTCCACTGTTATAGCCTTGCCCCACACTGCACTAGTTCTTGTTAACTCCTCACCTGAACCTCAATCCCACTCACAAGAACCTACTAAGTCCCGCAGTCAAGAGCACTCACTCGAGAACAATAGCAAAACCCCAGTTACAACTTCCAATAAATTCTCTGTTCTGGAAGATTCTTCATCCTGCTTTATCTCTGAAGGTCCACAAAATCAACAAGCATCACACTCAATTCCACAATACTCATCAGAAGTGGCTCAAAAATATCTACCTATGGTACCTGCTCCTGCACAGTTCAGAGCCCAAGCACAAAAACATAACCTCAAAGGAATTACCTTAGAAGCATCTGTACAAAAAGCTGATCAGATCCCGATAGTGTCTTATCCTGCTCTTGACCAACAGCGCTTGATTACTGAAACTCCGAATCAAGGGCCTGCACATGTTGACAACGACATAGCTACCAGTAGCAGGATTTTTGTATTGCAGGAGCTACAGAATTTGGAAGGGGACGAGATTACGTCTCACAAGGACGATGACCAACTCACAGATGACGAGGAAAAGTGGATGATTAGTTCTGACTATGATCAAAATACAGAGTCAATGAGGACACTCATAGAGGAAGGATATGAACAGAGGATATATAACACAGCTCCTTCCTCACCGGAGAGGGATATCCAGGGGATTTCTTTCAGTGATGATTCTCAGCTCATCAACCAAAATAATTTTATTCTCTCTCCACATTTGACTAACTCTAAACTTCATGCTATTCAGGATTCTGACCCCAGTTCAACTATGTTGCAGATTCGGGAAAATCTCAAAAACCAGTCTTCAAATGTAAAATGGAATCTGAGTGAGGTGAATGATGAATCCGACTCAGGCCAGGAGCAACCACAATCTGAACCCGTAGATTGCAGTAGAACAAATTACTTCAACACTCCTAAAAGGAGCTCCAGGTTAGCGTTGAAAAAAAATGTTTTAAATGATAGCTAAAATTCTTATTTGGAATGTTAGAGGAATATCTACTTCTCAGCTACGATTGAAAATGTTAGCAAAAAAATTTAAACTTGACCTGCTAGCTGTTATAGAACCCAAAGGCCATTTTGATCAGAAATTGTCTTATCAGAAATCTCTTGGCTTTAGGCATGGTTTGAATTCGACTCACCCTAAAATTTGGTTATTCTTCTCAAATAGGGTTGAAGTAGAATTGATTAGTGAGGATCAACAATACATTCATGTGACCTTCAGAATTAAAGACACTAAACAACTGATCCACACATTTATTATATATGCACTGCATTCGAGAACTGAGAGATTTGATATGTTCACTAAAATTTCCTCCATCCAACTTCAATCACCGGTTATCCTAGGAGGGGATTTTAACGTTATTAGGAACATTGGTGAATATTCGGGAACAAGCTGTCCAGAACTAGGATCCATGCTAGACTTTGAGGATTTTATCAACAACAACTCTTTAAATGAAGTAAATACTGTAGGTAACCACTTCACATGGAGCAACAACAGATTTGTTAATCCTACATCTAAGAAACTGGATAGGATCTTAGCCAATCAAAATTTCTTTGAGGAATTTAATTGCTCAACTGTCCAGATACTTAATAGAACAACCTCCGATCATTCTCCCATGCTTTTAGAGATATCTAGCTCATGCAACTCATCTCCTAAGCAATTTAGATTCCAGGAGATGTGGATGCTTAGAGCAGACTTTCAGGAATTGGTTAGAGACAGTTGGAACCTTCCTATGGAAGAACAGGGCCAAATCAGATTAGCTTTGAAATTAAAAAGACTTAAACTAACAATTAGATCATGGAATAGGGAGATTTTCGGGAATGTTTTTGATAATGTCAAGAATTCAGAAACTATAGTTAACCAGCTTGAACAGGTTTATGACACATCACATGCTTTAGTTGATAGAATCAATCTAAATAAGGCTAGGGCTGAACTGAATAAAAGATTGCTTGAGCGACATACTTTTTTAACGCAAAAGAGTAGGATTAAATGGCTTAAGGATGGAGATATGAACTCTAAATTTTTCCATAACTCACTTAAGGAAAAACATTCAAGAATGGGCATATACAAGATTAGGGATGGAAATAGCCAATGGATTAGGGGACAACCCTTAATAGCTGATGCTGCAGTTAATTTTTTCCAAAATCTGCTTACGGATGAAAACTCAGATCCTACTGGAGTTGAGGCTGCATTTCTTTTGCGCGCAATTGAACCGTCAATCTCTGAAAATGATAACCAGAGAATGATGACACCAATAACCTTACAAGAAACTAAAAATGCAGTTTTTGCCCTTAGTTCATCAGCTGCCCCGGGCCCGGATGGATTCCCGGGATCTTTCTACAGAAACTATTGGGACATTATAAACATGGATGTCTGGAAAGCTATACTTGAATTTCAGGTAGGGGTTCCTATACCTAAAGCCATAGGTAGTACTCTAATTGCCTTAATTCCTAAAGTTAAATCCCCATCCTCCTTCTCAGAGTTTAGACCAATTAGTCTTTCAAATTTCAGCAACAAATTAATGGCTAAAATCCTCCTAGAAAGAATAAGACCTGTCATGGCATCTATCATTTCTGAGGAACAATCAGCCTTTTTGGCTACAAGGGACATTGCTGAAAATATTCTGTTAATGAAAGAAGCCATAGGGCTGCTGGACAAAAAATCAGAAACCCTCAATCTAATATTGAAGCTTGATATGATGAAAGCTTTTGATAGAGTCTCTTTGTCGATACTAAACACCTTACTTCTTAGACTCGGTTTCGATGGCCATCTAGTGAGGCTAATCATGAATAACTTGAATGCGGCTTGGTTTTCAGTCATAATAAATGGTGAACCACATGGTTTTTTTAAACCCTCGAGAGGTCTCAAACAGGGTGATCCTCTGTCACCATTTCTTTTTAACATTTTAACTGAATTACTAACGAGGAACATAAAGATTCAATTCCAAACAGGAAATCTGAAATATTTCAGTACGCCCCAAACTCTTGTTCCCTTGACTCAACTTTCTTTTGCTGATGATACGGTTTTGTTCATCAAAGGAACCAAGAAAACCCTTGAAAATTTGATGATGTTCCTCAACATCTACCAAAGGGGTACTGGACAAAAGATAAACTTTGCCAAGAGCAATTACTACTCAGGAAAGCTTAGTGTGGCAAAGGCAAATCAGATCCGAAGATTAACTGGAATCAGTAAAGGAGAAACTCCCTTTACATATTTAGGGGTCACTATTTTCAAGGGAAGAAAGCTAAACTTACATTTCTCTTCCTTACTTGATAGGATAAAGGATAGGATAGCAAACTGGAAAAATATTTGGCTTTCGGCAGGGGGTAGAATAACATTAATTCAACATGTTTTAACAGCCATACCTCAACATATTTGGGCAGTCACTGCCCCTACTTCTCATATTGTTGGTAAAATTGAATCCATACTTAGCAACTTTCTTTGGGGCAGTCTTGATACGGGTGGGTATAAGAAACATTGGATTTCTTAGGATAGGATAACATACCCTAAATCAGAAAACGGCCCGGGGATTAGAAGGATTAGGACCATTATTGATTCATTCTCCACCAAAATCTGGTGGAAAATGCAAATAGGGGATTCTCTATGGTCAAGGTTTATGTGGGCTACGCCGGACAGGTTTAGAACATCAGATACTTGGAAAAGGTATAAAAGGGTGATGTCCGTCGCCGAAACGAACTCTCAGATTTTAATTGGTAATGGCAACTCTAGCTTCTGGATTTCGAACTGGACAGGTAAGGGTCCTTTGATTAACTATTGGGGCAACCATGACCCCCCCTTTTATGGGTTACAGATTAACCAATTCATCAATCATGCCCAGGTTTTTATCCCATATTTCAATGAATTTTTCTCACAGGATATTTTGCATATATTAGGGAAAAATATTTCTTTCACTGACAACAGGGACATTATTATCTGGAAACCACAAGCATCAGGTGACTTCACAATCAAGTCGGCATACCACACACTCAGGCCGAAGAAAAACAAGGTACCTCTGCTTTATAGGGTTTGGAATCACATAATCCCCAAAAAGGTATCCTTCTTTACTTGGAAGCTCTTAAATAATAGACTTCCCTTTGATAACATTCTTAAAACTGCTGGGATATCTCTTGCTTCTAAGTGTGTGCATTGCAAGAACACTGATAGTCTATCGCATTTTTTCAACACATGTGTTTTCTCAGGCCAAATTTGGGAAAAATTTCATAAAGTTATGCAGATTCCACACATGATTTTTCATTCGATATATGACAGACTTGATTTTTACTGGAATATGGAATGCAAATCTAAAGTAAGAGCTTCTCTTCTCACTAATCTGCCTATGATTATTTGCTGGGAACTATGGAAAGGTAGGAACAAAAAGATGTATGAAAATGAGAATCCAAGTCCACTAATTCTATGGAAACTAATAGTGAATCAGTCTAACTTTCTCTATACTGCTCATAATAACATTCCTGGTGTGACCTCTGATTTACAATATGTTACACATGGTCTGATTTCTCGTGTGCTTCAGAGGGAAAAAAGAAGGCTTTCCATCATCCGATGGAACCCTCCTGAGTCTGGCTTCAAAATCAACTGTGATGCGGCCTTTAAACATAATTTTGCTGGTCTGGGTTGTGTCGTAAGGGACGCAAACGAGACTGTACATCACCTAATCGCTCGGCCCAGTCCAGCAACATCCATTCTTGAAGCTGAACTTTTGTCTATTCTTGCAGGTCTACAGTGGGCGGCCACTCTTGATGTTCACTGCATCATCGAAACGGACTGCAAGTCAGCCTTCCGAATCATCAAGAACATTGAAAAGCAATCGTGGCAGATTACACAATTGCTGAGAAAAATCAGAAGAATAGCTGAGCAAACATGTGCTGAATTCAGTCATACAGTAAGAGAAGGAAATCAAGTAGCGGACTACTTGGCTAAATCTGCTCTTCGGTCAAGAGCGGAGACACCTATGGAGATTTTCAGCGGTTCTCGGGAGCTTCAATTTCTCACAAGAAGGGATATATTATTTCCACATTTTAGATACACAACGGATGACAGCATTGATATATGACAGACTTGTTTGTGCATCATGTGGCTATACTAGGAGACTTGATATATTCTAGTTACACATGATCGTGGATCATGTAGATTAGCGGTCGCCTGGCCACAATTTGTTCGACACAGGGGGTGGAGGACAAATTTGTGGAATCACGATCGCTTTATCTTTCTATCTTCTTCTTTTTTAGCTTATTCACTCCTTTTGCCTTGTCCACGCTGTTTTTTTGGACAAAAACACTTATGTAATTAAATTCTTAAGGGTATTCCGGTTGGTTTGGGGAGCCTAATGTATTTCCCCCGATAAAAAAAAAAAAGTGTGATTTTTAAACATACAGAGAAAGTAGTAACTCTTAAAACTGGATAGTGAACGTCACTATAATAAACATGTACTTATCTTTAACTATGAAGAATGATTCAATAACTATTTATTTACAAAAATCACGTGCTTTAAACAAAGTAATATTAAAAGGAGAGTGTAATTGCTTTAGTTAATGTTGACAAATGTGAGCATGAATGGACAAAATTGAAATGCATGTGTGAAGGGCCCCTAGACTTTGGTTAACATCAACAAGGCTTTTCTTGGGTGGAAGTTCCAATGATGTTTGGGGCCTAAACTGTGGTGTCCTACTTCCTCTCGGTGCTATTAAGTCCAATGACTAATCGGGCCATATGCATCTCGTGGTCCTAAACCTCCAAGTGAGAATACATGCACACAAGTAATTTCCCTTTCATCATCAAAATGTTATAATGATGTCTTTGCCAAGGCAAGTTCTATGTTGACTGATAATGGGTAAACCAGAGGCAGGCCTCAAGGGCTTTGAGGCGAGAGTATTTTGGGTCTGCGCTGTTCCAATAGGTCTTTTCAAGCAGAGAATATTTGGTTAACTGATATTGAGGCATATAATCAAGGATTATACTGTTTATGATACGGTATAAATAGCAGGTACGTATTTATTACTCGTGACTTGAACAATCATCTACTCAAATATTTACTGACTTATCAGAAAGTTTACCCATGGGATCTCTCGAGGCTTGTTCTTTGCAGGTTACAACCGAGGGACTCGAGGAGCGGCTCGATCGACTTCCAGATGCATCAATTGGCACGCCCGGTGGGACCGATTTAGTCACGTTTGGGTTCCTTGGTTTATGTCCACCTCTACAAATATTCGGAGGAGCAAGAGGTTAAAGTTGAAAGGAACTGGTGCTACCGAGGAAGTACAATCCCCCCTGTCGAGGAAGAAGAAGAGGGAGAATGGTTAACCCTCTTGCATCCAAAGAAGCGGAGCGAGAAGCAATACAAGTCTCAGCCGGAGAGCAGGGGGGAGTACAAGGCTCCATTGGACCGATTCCAGTGATATCTGATGGCCCTCAAGATACAAATGGACCCTCAAGGCCCATCGTGAGTGATGTAGGCCAAGGAGCAGGGTCGATAAACCCTACACAAGATGTATACATCGGGTCGTACGATGAAGGAGATGGTCGTTCCACGGAGGTTCTGGTGATTCACAAATGGAAGCTTACGAACGAGCCTTGCGAGCAAATCGAGCAACAAGTGTGAATACTTTGCAATCTGACTTAGCCAGGGCAGTTCATTTTGGGAGAGCATGATGGGTAAACCCGAGGCGGGCCCTTAAGGACTTTAGGGCGAGAGCATTTTAAGCCTGCACCAGCCTAATAGGTCTTTCCAGGATGAGAATATTTGGTTAGCAAATATTGAGGCGTATAACCAGGGATTATACTGTTTGGTGATACGGTATAGATAGCAAGTACATATTCATTACTCGAGACTTGAACAATCATCTACTCAAATATATACTGACTTAAGCATCAGAGAGTTTACCACTGGGATTTCCTGAGCCTTGTTCTTTGCAGGTTACGGCCGAGGGACTCGACGGTGCGGCTCGATCGGCTTCCAGACGTATCATTAAGTAACATGCATAAAGTCTAACTTGTGGTGAATTGACATCTAATAGCCAATTAGCCATTAACTAATTGTATTCCTTCCCCCGTTCAGTTTTAAAGTGCAATTTAACTAGGGCAATATACCAATACAACCCTATATACTTGGGTAAGTGTAAATATAACTATCAGATAATTGAATCTACAAAAATGACCCTAAGTAGCTGATGAAAGTGCCAATATAACCCTCTGGTGGACAATCCGCCATTAACCTTGTGTTTCCGACAGTTAACTCCCCTGAAATGACAAAAATGCCCTTTGGCCAAATGTTGGACTTGAATGGACAATTATACCTTTACATTGATGTTCCACCATACTCCACAGCACGCTGCCACACTCCGTCGCTTGCTATCATTGCCATCTCCGTTCGTCCATCTTCACCGTTGCCATCACCGTCGTGCTTCACCGAGCCACCACCGGAACGCTATGCACCACCATCAACCCACCACTGTCTCGTCAAAACCCTACCCCCATTATAGCCACCATCATCCCATCAAAACCCTAAATCATCATGCCTTTATAAATAAAAGGATAAATTAATTTTACGAGAGTTGTTTCCTATTAAATCGCCTATCGATTGGACCAATGATGACAAATCTCACTCCTGTAACTTTTAAAATCCAGACTATAATTATTTATATATTAAGATATATTTTAAAAGATTAAAGTATGGGAATCTCGCTGCAATAAATGTTTACAAACATTAAACCACCCCGCTAGATATATTAATTGTAAAATAATTTTCTTTAACAGTTAACCAGTTTAAAATGAAATTTTGTGGTATTTCTTAACTGAAAAAACTAATTCACATTATCAAAATATCAAAAGAATGAAAAATCAAACACGATGGGTCTGATTGGTGGTGACCTCATTCAACCCAAGTGAGATAGATCCAAAAGAAGTTTTACAATAAAAAGGGAAAACTCTAAGGGCCCAATGATGGGGATAATAAAAGGAATGCTGAAACATTTTCCTACATGTAATTTGGTCTTCCCACTAGAATGCTCGGCTCAGCCCAACTCTATCAAGCATGCACCATCAAAACAGATTTAATTCTAAACCTGCAGTTTTGCCCTCATTTTGTTGTTATAATCAAGTGGATCTAAAATTCATTAAGTCCCTAAAATTCATAAAGCTCCTCTCGGGTTGGGTTTAATTTCAGCATATTTCATCACCAGTAAACTAAATTTAGCACCAATAAATTAAATTCAACATCAATAAACTAAATTAAGCACAAATAAACAAAATTCAACACCAATAAACTCAGCAATGAAAGAAAAAATTAATAAATAATTTTTTTTCTGGGTTCTCGACAGTTACTGGTTGAGTAGGGGTGACAAAATACAGGGTTGTGTATGGTTAAACCCGGGTGGGTATGGGTAGAATGAGTAATGGGTCAAATGAGCTGTTGGAAAATATGTGTTGGATTTGTGGGTTGACTGCGTGTTTATCCATATGGGTTGAAACCCCGCAGGTTTACCCATATATGTAGGTGTATAAATCTATATGGGTTGAAATCCACGGGTTTACCCATATGGGCTGATATATAAAATCATGTGGGTCAATATACATGTTGAAACTCGCTGGTTTTATCCATATAGGTTGATACATAAACTCATATAAGTTCATATATGGGTTGAAACCCACGGGTTTATCTATATTTTACCCATGAGTTAAATGATTTTCAACACGCGGGTTGAACGGGTTTCAACCCAACCCATTTTTTTACCCATCATAAAATGGGTTAAAATGGGTCATAACCATATTTTTAATTTCCCATTTTACCTAACCCATATTTGACCCGTCCGCTCATTTGTCACCCCTGGTAATAAGTCGAAGAATATAATAGGTTATGAGTACAACATCATTTTGGGAGTCATGCTTTTCATTTTTTTTTTTGAAAAAATAAACTACCAAAAAATTCAAGTCAGCACATATAAATCAAATTCAGCACAAAATTTTCAAAAAAATAATAAATTAGTACAAATAAACTAAATTCAGTACCAAATAAGTTCAACTGGACATTGCGTAAAAGTTCAAAACTTTAAATTCATAGGGCCCGAGATCTGGAGTGCGTTCTCGTTGGGTTTGGATTTACTAATTTTATTTCTGGTTGATGAATTGCGTCTTTAGGCCCGTGTCCTTTATTTTAATGAACATTCGGGCTGAAATTAAATCATACTTTCGTTCACTGTAGTAAGTCATATTTTTTTAATTTTGAAGAAAAATTAAAATAATAATAAGAAAAAAGTGTCTTTATAATCCTACTCACTTCACGTAAGTGTTAATATAACATTTCAGTATTTGAAAGTGCCAATATAACCCTACCTAGATGACAAAAGTGCAAAACTACCCATTCCGATCAATTTTAGCTGGAATTAAGTGAAATTACTATTTTAACCCATTGAAAAAATTGGAAAAAATGAAATTACATTTATGCCCTATTTTCTCCATTTCCCCTATTTTCTCCTTTTTCTCCTCTTTCTTCCCTGACTTTACCTCGGCCCTTCTTCTCCTCTATTATAGCCGACGTTGTTTGATGGTCATTCAATCGTGTCGCATCGTCCGTTCAATCGCTTGAGGGAGAGGGCGTGATGGTGTTGGTGCTGGTGGCTTAAGGGAGAGGGATTGGTGGTGGTGGTGACTGGGGCTGGGTTTAGATCAAAGGTTTCAAGGCGGTGGTGAGGGTTTCACGATGAGGCTAGGGGTGGGGTTAAGGGATTGGATTTTACGGCGGGAGGAAGAGGTGGCGGCGGCAGGGCTAGTGGTGAACGTCGTTTAACTCACCAAAATAATCTGCAAACTCTATAGATGAGATTAGTATAGTAGCAAGCAGAGTCGATCCCACGAGGAACGGAGCAAAATCTATAATAAAATTCCTACTAATATAGAGCATTTTTTGTGTAGCCACCACGCCTTAATTTTCAGATTTATCTAACAACTAATAATGCAACTAACTAATATAAAATAATAATGCAACTAACAGATATAAAATTCTAGTAAATATATGATGAATGCAATCGGCTCGGAATAACTCACATTAGTTAAACATCGATCATAGGCGCAAAGATAAATCAATTCATATGCATCTATCAGTTATAGGAAAGTAGGTACGCTTAACCTCCCCAATTCTTTCGTACTTCATCGACAATTAACCAATTATAATTAATTAATTGTTTCTCTTACCAAGATGCCTCCGGAAAGTATTCGCTGAACCAGATACACACCTCGATAGCATTAAGAATGAAAAGAACCCGACATAGCAATTACCCAAGTATTCGCAAGTAGTAACGCACACTTAATTGTTCCCCATCTTTCTATTACAGTCTTATCTAGTTAGCTGTTTTTCACAAGAACTCGCTACTTACTAACCCTTTCCAACGATTACGTATTGGTAGAATTAGATAGCATTATCCCAATAATATTCAAGTTGATCAGGCTTAAACACATCAGAAATAAATTTAACCAAGAACAATCAAGAACACATAAGAATCAATTATAAAACATTTAGGCCTCACGATTCATAAACTAATGCTTGCTATTCCATGCCGATATATAAATTAGCTACTCATAATAATTAAACTAAACAAATATATAATATAATAATAACTCATAATCAAAATAATAATTAAATAACTAACAAAAATAAAATATCAAATCAGGGAATTTTATGTTGCATGCAAAACCCAGAAGAAGCACTGCAATCTTATATATTCCTCCTTCCATCCGTATTCCTCTTTTTCCCTTCTATTACAAATCTGGCGTGTATATATATTTATATACACCAAATCAAAACCAAATTCAAATCAACTTCTAATTACTTTTCTTCTTATGGAAGAAATAAGGAAATAAGATAATATCTATTCTATTCTAAATAACTAATTCCTACAATTAACGAATTTCAAATGGAAGGAGATAATACAATCTTTATCAATATGGGCAGTGAATATATTTATTTCCTTCAAATCCACATCTCTTCAATAATTCACTTTTCACCCCATAACTTCAACAATTCTTCTTTTGTCTCTCTTCCTTCATCCCTGGAAAAATGTCTTATAAGATAAGAACATTTTCCATTGGAGCACATCGCCTCATTAAAAACCTTAACCTGGAAAATCAAGTGGGAAAAAACCGTTGGTTAAGGGAAAAAGAGTACAATGTATAGCTCCCTCTCAATTCTCCGCAATCAATGAATTCCTGCATCAAAAACACCTTAAAGTGCAAATTATATCTTAATAAAATCATAATAATCCCACCAAATATGAACACAATATAACACACATCAAATATCCTCACACTTGAATCATGCTTGCCCTCAAGTATGAAGTGAAGAATATAAGAGTAATCAACAATCCACAATGTTCATAAATTCTCATTCCTTCATACGACTCTATCTAAAATGACTTAATAAAAAGAAAAGTAAGATAGAAACACAAATCACACAACTAAACAGATAAAAATTCAACATTCAAAAACTCTAGATTCTACTCTTATAACGATAAATTTTCCCCTGCCAAGGAGTAAAGGATCACGTTAACGCACCTGGAAATCATCAACCCTTAAAGTAATTTAAATGAAAATGTTCAAGATCAGAAAATCTAATCATCAATTCAGTCAAAATCAGACAAGCAATGAATATTTCTCACGGTTTCACTCAATCACTCTCAATACATGAAGGACATTCACTCAGTTAATTCACAAGTTATAATATAGAGAAGTTAATATGCAAATCAGGAAGGTCTTTCTCAAGGGTTGTAACGGGGCTAGGGACCATTCAGATTGGTGAGATTCTAAGGGTTCTAAGCTCAAACAATATCGATCAAAATAATATGCATGTTTTTTTTTCCTTCAACCATCATCCATGTATAGTAGACATTCACCAACAATCTTCATCCTATGACTATTATGAGAAAGCCAAGTAATATCACATCAAAGTAGGTGCTATTTATTTTTTCTTTTTTTTTCTTTTCTTTTTTTTTCCAGCACCATTCTTCTTCAATACAGTCCAAAACTGGTACTTTTTTTAGAGGAAAATCGCAACATAAAAATATGATTTTTTCTCTTTTTTTCACAGTTACACCCCTCCAGTTTGGCCAAACGGAACCCCGGTGTCACTATTCATAATAAAATTCAGCCTTCAACTTTCGAAACCGTTCAGTCTGGGCCAACTGGACACATACTCAGTAATGTCATCAACTCAAGAGAACACAATGGATGAATTCATCAACATTAACTCCAAGAACATGCATAATAGGGCCAAGAGAAAGGATAAAACAAGGCTTTGGCTAAATATATAGTAACTCATACCAAAGAACATAGTCAAAGCTTCAAAGTGTTTCACTAGGGGTTAATGTAATTGGTAGGCAATTTAAGCTGTGTGGTTCATCCTAGTGCCTTCCATCACTTTCACACATAACAACTCCAATTATAATAATGTGGTCTCTTAGAACAAAGATTGACGTAGAGAGTGCTCTACTCTAGCTCAAACCTCACTTTAGTAGGCTAAAATATTCAATTAAACTCGTCCTTTTACGTCATCCTAAAAATCATATCAATCAAATTTCACAAATCATAGAAAATCTCATTCAATAACTTCAAGGCATATTAGATTTACCAAGTTTGTTACAATGAAGTTTACAACCGGCAGGGTACTTTTATCAAGAGCCACTAGAATTTTCTCATGTCAAATTATCGACTCAAACAACACAAAAAACACATGTTTGACTGTAAAAAAAAACTGAAATAATATATATATATTTTATTTTTTTCCAAAAATACAAAACAAAACACACAAGAAACCTCCTCACACTTAAACTTTGCTTGCCCTCAAGCAAATAATGCAAAGCTCTTATGAGAAAAGGTTTAACACATAGTCAACATCATAAAAAAAATGACAAAGGAAGAAGGGAACTTATAGTGGTGGGTTTCGGAGAAATTCCCAATGAAGAGGAAAGCGTTTTATCATAGTCAGAGTCTGCCACAGGCCCCCCGTTTGGCCAAATGGAACCCTGCGAGTCCAGCCTTCCAAATGTGTGAATTCTCCATGGTGCAAATTCAAGTGCTTCAAATCTGTAGCTCAAGAATTGAGATCAGATGAGAAATTGAAATTCCTAAAAATAAATAAAAACTTAAAAGAAGAAAGAAAGAAAAAAAACTAAGAAAATTGGGTTGCCTCCCAACTAGCGCTTTTGTTTATAGTCTTTGGCTAGACTTTTGGATGCCTTTAATGAATATTTGTTGGACACAATGGAATTTCTTCCATTAATGCGACCTGAGAAGTATCATAGTATGGCATAAGGCGATGACCATCGACGAGGAATGCCCTTTTTGCGTCTATGCTTATAATCTCTACCATCCCATCAGGCCAAACATAAGCCACTTCGAATGGTCTAGTCCATTTAGACTTGAATTTCCATGACATATGTCGAAAGTTTGACTCAGATATAAGAACTATCTGCCCAACCACAAATTTCTTAGGCTTCAAATCTCTGTCATGCCACAACTTATTGCGCTCCTTGTACCGCATAGCTTGATCAAACCCTTTCAATCTTAGATCTCTCAATTCTTGGAGTTGGAACTTTGTTTCTTCCTCACACTTGAGCGACTCCATACTCACTGGAAGAGTATCATCATCTCCTTGATAATCACTTGAAATTTGAACATTTTCCTCTTCTGGACTTGTAGGCATTTGATTTCCCAACTTGTCCTGCAAAACTTTAGTCTCAAGAGAATCTTGGACAAATGGGTCAGTATGATAAATTGCATTTACATTCTCAGCATCTATAGATTTCTGTATGGATTTATCAATGTTGAGTGTGTACTTATCACCAAAATAATCAAGTGAAATAGTTCCATTCCCAACATTAATAATGGTGTTTGCAGTTTTCAAGAATGGACGACCCAACAATACCCCTTGTATTCCCTTATCATTAGTATGATTCATTTTTACCACATAAAAATCTGCTGGGTACACAAAGTTATTGACTCGCACAAGCACATTTTCCAACAACCCTTCAGGACATACACAAGATTTATCCGCTAATTGAATTACCACTCTAGTGTCTACCATTTCAGCTCCATTCAAAGTTTGATACACAGATAATGGCATGACATTAATTGATGCTTCTAAGTCACACATGGCAGAATCAATCTTAACATTTCCAATAAAACATGGCAAAGAGAACATACCAGGGTCCTTGCACTTCTGAGGCAAATCTTTTTGAATTACAGCTGAAACCGACTCGCCCATTATGACCTTGCTTGAGTCTTTAGGTTTCCCTGCAATAAAATCTTTCAAAAACTTGCTCACAGGTGGAAGCCTTATAGCCTGCAACAATGGTAGGTTAATCTCCATTTTTCCAAAGATAGATAGGAAATCAACAGAATCATCTTTCTTTCTAGCTAAACTACGAGGAAAAGGAGGGAGAATTTTAATTGGAGGATCATTCTAACCTAACCTTGGATTTGACTCCTTGGTTTGATCAAAATGGCCTTGTACCTCACTTTCTGTTTCTGTCGTCAGCCCCTGTTTGGCCAAATCGGGGTCTGCGACAGACTGTTCCGGCCGCTTCTTAGCTCCTTTTGTTGCGGTCTTAGGAGGTAGTGGCTCAAGATCCTTTCCACTTCTTAACGTGATCTGATTGGCCATCTCTCTGGGGTTGAGTTGCACTTGAGATGGTAATCCAGGTTGCTTCATTCGGAGCTCATTCATCGAGTTTGACAGCTATGAAATCTATCGTGTGTGCTCCTCCAAGGTGGCCTCAGTCTTTTTCGAATTTTGGATCTGGTTTTGAAGCATGCCCATCATCATGTCTAGCTTTTCATCCATAGACTTCCCTTGAGGAGGTGGTGGATTCCGAGCATATGGAGGGGGAGGAGCTCGATGGGGTGGAACATATGGTTGTTGTACTGGATTTCCCGGATCTCGCCATCGAAAGTTGGGATGATCTCTCCATCCCGGATTATAGGTAGCTGAGTACGGGTCTCTCCTTGGCTTCCTTTCATTCCAATTCCCCATGGCATTAGCTTATTCATCCATTGCAAAAGGGAATTGTAAAGTGACGTGGCTTGGACTGCAACAGATGTCACAAGGTTTTTCTTGAGGACCAACTGAGGTGCTAGCAACGGTGACCTTATCCACCAACTTGGATAGTACCCTTTCCATCCTGTCCATCCTCTCCTTAAAATCATCTTGGCTTGAGGGCTCTGTTTGTGCCACTCTTTTCAGGATTCGGATCTCATCAGTGTCATACTCCTTCTTGGAATTGATCAACTTCTTCACTATCTCCTTAGCTTCATTGACTCTGATTTCCAAAAATCCACCATTGCTTGCGGTATTCAGCAAATCCTTGTTCGTAGATATGGATCCTTGGTAGAAATACTGTAGAAGTTGCCCCTCCGTGCATCGATGGTTAGGGAAACGATCTACCAATCGTCTGAACCTCAGCCAAAATGTACTCAGCGGCTCATCATACTCCTGTTTGATGCTCGAAATTTCTTTCCTCAGGGCATCCATTTTAGTGGCTGGGAAGAAATAGTCCAAAAACAGCCTCTTGAGAGCATTCCATGAAGTGACGGAGTTAGGAGCCAAGCTTGAAAACCACTAGTTCGCTGCTCCTGACATGCTGAACGGAAAAGCCACCAACTTGAATTGATCTTCTGTGACACCAGCTGGTCTTTTCTGAACCTTACAAATCTTGATGAACTCGTTCAAGAAATTGTAAGGGTCTTCATTACTCTTCCCATAAAACTTCGGAAGAACATTTAGCAGTGCTAGCTTTATCTCCACAGGAGTCGCAGCATCTGGCTAAGAAATTGGTGTGGGAGGGTCTTCTTCACTATGCCCCGTTAATTCCCACATGTACGGATTGTCAGCATTGGGATCCGCCTCTCCTCTGTCCCCCATTACAGTATCGGGAACGGATTCAATCTCAGATTTAGATTCTGTCTCGGAAACAGCCTCTGTTTGGCCAAATAGAGGGTCTGCGGCAGCTTTCAGCTTTCTCTCCCTGGCGAGTTTGTAATTCTTCCTAGCTGTCTTTTCAACTTCAGAATCAAATAATAATTCCTGCTCCTGGGACCTGGTCATATACCAATGACTAAAGAACAAAAATTAGTAGCAAAATAAATAGAAATTAACTACCGCTCCCCGGCAGTGGCACCAATTTGGTGAACGTCGTTTAACTCACCAAAATAATCTGCAAACTCTATAGATGAGATTAGTACAGTAGCAAGCAGAGTCGATCCCACGAGGAACGGAGCAAAATCTATAATAAAATTCCTACTAATATAGAGCACTTTTGGTGTAGCCACCACGCCTTAATTTTCAGATTTATCTAACAACTAATAATGCAACTAACTAATATAAAATAATAATGCAACTAACATATATAAAATTCTAGTAAATATATGATGAATGCAATCGGCTCGGAATAACTCACATTAGTTAAACATCGATCATAGGCGCAAAGATAAATCAATTCATATGCATCTATCAGTTATAGGAAAGTAGGTACGCTTAACCTCCCCAATTCTTTCGTACTTCATCGACAATTAACCAATTATAATTAATTAATTGTTTCTCTTACCAAGATGCCTCCGGAAAGTATTCGCTGAACCAGATACACACCTCGATAGCATTAAGAATGAAAAGAACCCGACATAGCAATTACCCAAGTATTCGCAAGTAGTAACGCACACTTAATTGTTCCCCATCTTGCTATTACAGTCTTATCTAGTTAGCTGTTTTTCACAAGAACTCGCTACTTACTAACCCTTTCCAACGATTACGTATTGGTAGAATTAGATAGCATTATCCCAATAATATTCAAGTTGATCAGACTTAAACACATCAGAAATAAATTTAACCAAGAACAATCAAGAACACGTAAGAATCAATTATAAAACAATTAGGCCTCACGATTCATAAACTAATGCTTGTTATTCCATGCCGATATATAAATTAGCTACTCATAATAATTAAACTAAACAAATATATAATATAATAATAACTCATAATCAAAATAATAATTAAATAACTGACAAAAATAAAATATCAAACCAGGGAATTTTATGTTGCATGCAAAACCCGGAAGAAGCACTGCAATCTTATATATTCCTCCTTCCGTCCGTATTCCTCTTTTTCCCTTCTATTACAAATCTGCCGTGTATATATATTTATATACACCAAACCAAAATCAAATCCAAATCAACTTCTAATTACTTTTCTTCTTATGGAAGAAATAAGGAAATAAGATAATATCTATTCTAATTCTAAATAACTAATTCCTACAATTAAGGAATTTCAAATGGAAAGAGATAATACAATCTTTATCAATATGGGCAGTGAATATATTTATTTCCTTCAAATCCACATCTCTTCAATAATTCACTTTTCACCCCATAACTTCAACAATTCTTCTTTTGCCTCTCTTCCTTCATCCCTGGAAAACTGTCTTATAAGATAAGAACATTTTCCATTGGAGCACATCGCCTCATTAAAAACCTTAACCTGGAAAATCAAGTGGGAAAAAACCGTTGGTTAAGGGAAAAAGAGTACAATGTATAGCTCCCTCTCAATTCTCCGCAATCAATGAATTCCTGCACCAAAAACACCTTAAAGTGCAAATTATATCTTAATAAAATTATAATAATTCCACCAAATATGAACACAATATAACACACATCAGCTAGGGATGGTGACGATATTGGCCAAATAGGAGGTGGCAACGGGGCTAGTGACAAGGCTTTAACGGCGGGGCTATGATGGTGGTGGGATTGGCCAGAGAGGAGGTGGCAACGGGGTTGGTGATGAGGGTATAACGACGGGGCTATGATGGTGGCGGTATTGGCCGGAGAGAAAGTAGCGACGGGGCTGGGCAGTTTCAAGGATGGGATATGGCTGGTGGGGGATAGGGCTAATGTTTCACGGTCGGAGGAAGAGGTGGTGACGACGGGTTTAACAGCGGGGCTAGGTGATGGTGGTGGTGGCCAGGTGAGAGGTGGTGGTAATGGCTGGCTGGCGGTGATGGTAGAGGTATGGCGGGAAGTGGTGGTGGTGGTGGTGGTGGTAGGGGCTGGCTGGTGGTTATGATAGTGGTGGCCAGGCTTGAGGTGTTGGTGATGGCTGGCTGGCGGTTTTGGTAGAGGCATGACGGGAAATGGGTGGTGGTGGTGCCCTGGGGGTGGAAGTGGTGGTGGTTGGCTAGTGGTGGTGGTTTGCTGGAGGAGGTGGTAGTGATGGTGGCGGTGGCTAGGCGAGAAGTGGTGGTGATGGCTGGCTGGCGGTGGTGGTGGTGGAGGCCTAGCGGGAAGTGGTGGTGTTGGAGGCCTGGCGAGAGGTGGTGGTGGCGGAGGCCTGGCGAGAGGTGGTGGTGGTGGAGGCCTGGCAGGAAGTGGTGGTGGTGGCAGGATGAAGGAGGTGGTGGTGGTAGCCTAGCGGTGGAGGTGGAGGTGGTGGCCTGAGGTAAAAAATGTCCAAACACATATAGGGTTTAAGTTAAAGGGCATTTTAGTCATATTATATGTGGTCAACACCGGTCAATGTTGAAAATAGTGTATTAAGGTTATATTGGCACTTGTGTCAACTAGTTAGGGTTATATTTGCACTAAAAATTATCTGAGGGTTATATTGACACTTACTCAAGTAGATAGGGTTAATTTGACACTTTTCTCTAATAATAAAAACCCAACCACCCCAACCCTTTTCCACCACCATTGTCCACCAATTTACTCATGTTAAATTTCAAAACATTTTGGACTTTCATATTAAAATTAATTGATAATGGGTGACGTAATCCAAAATCTTATATGTAAGTCATTTAACCTTTAAAAAATGATGTTGCTATTTCACGCCCTGAATTTTACTGTATACTCCCTATATATGGAGTATACATTATAAATAAAAAATGTATTAAAATTAAAAATTCAATAAAAAATTCAAATAAAATTTTAATTTTAAATTTTAAAAACACATGAATTATTAGTGGTGGCAGGGCAGCAGTTGCCGCTGACTACTTTTTGGAGGTGGTTTGGCCAATTTTCAATCGGATTTCGGCCAACTAACTCCGACAAAATTCCGGCAGGTGATGGTTCTCATCTATGGTTCTCATTTGTAGTTCCCATCCACCCAAATGTGAGCCGTGATTCATAATTCAAAAAACCTAATGCGAGCCATAGGATGAGAGCAATGCGATGAGAGCCACAAGTACAAATTTTCGGATGAGAACCATGCGATGAGAGCCACAATTACAAATTTTCAGATAAGAACCACAAATATAAATTTTCGGATGAGAACCATGTGATGAGAGCCACAAGTACAAATTTCCAGATGAGAACCATGGGATGAGAACCATAAGTACAAATTTTCATATGAGAACCACAAGTACAAATTTTCATATGAGAACCACAAATATAAATTTCAGATGAGAATAAGATGAGAACCATCGCCGGTCGGAATTTTGCCTGTCAGTTGCTGAAGTTTGGCCGGAAATTGACCGGAATCCTACCAGAATTTGGTTGGAATGTGGCCGAACCACCACTGAAAAGTTGTTGGACCACCGTCGGTGGCCGCTGTCCTTCCACCACATAAATCATGTTTTTTAATTTAAAATTAAACTTTCTATTTGAATTTATAATTTTAATTTTAAATATATTTTGTATTTATAAGGTATAAATACATGGCATATACAAATAAAATACAGGAAGTGAAATATCAATCCACTTAAAAATCGACGTAGAAATTTATATGAACAAGCTAGTCTCCACACGTGCAAACGTGGAAACACTCAACGACTTAATATTGGGCCCAATTAAACCGGGGATCCCAACATCGGCACAATAACCCAAATTCGAGCTTTGATACCATGTTTTATTTTAAAGTATATTAGACTTACATCTTAAAACCAATTGGTATTAAGTGAGATAACCTGAAATATTATGTGTAAGTCATTTAGTCTTTAAAGAACCGGTCTAGATATTAACATCAACAACCCACCACCCCCTTGAACCCGCCATCACCAGAAACCCTACTCGAGCCCACCCACCAGCACGACCCACTATCGGAATCTCACCACCATCCTATTCAGTGACACTCATAATAGAACACTGAAGACCATCGATGTCGCGCATGACTAATTCACGATGATGGATCGCCGACGAAACTTGAGTGTCGCTAACAACCTTTTTCCGACGTCGATCTCTGGAGATGCACCACCATCTGTCTCTCGAGAGGAAGGGAGGCATTGTAGCTCGTGAGGCAGAGCATCATAGGGTTCATAAGAGAGGTTGGAGGCATTCGTTATAAGCGGAGCGGGTGGGGTGGTTGTATCGCAAGATACTGGCCGGTGATTTTCTCGCGTGCGGCTAGGACGTGGTTTCATCACGAGCATTGGTTGGTGGTGTTCATTGCGAGAGAGGCCAAAAACTAGGAAAATAAGTTAATATTCCAACGGTTATATTGCATTTTTAGTGAATTTTTAATTTATAAATAATAGTATCCCGATCAATCTGATTGACATCAATTTAATTAAATATTCTTATGATAGACTGGTTATTAATAGAGACTAGGTATATTGAATGTCAATTCCACATGTTATAATCCAGACGTTTCCGATCTATTAATGATTGATTTGAACAAAAACCATCATAGAAAATCCATTTTATTTCTTTGAAACATAGAAATGATAATGTAAGAGCAAGAAAATGGAAAGTAATTCGGCCTGGCTATCCTCTACCTACGCAAACATCCCTTTAACCAATTGATGATAATATTTGCTAACTTAAGTAATGAAATTCTCAAAATCTATCCACAGTCGTGTAAAGCTGGTAATATACGATCATGCCATGATCAGCAAAGGCAGATTAATGGAATGACACCAAAAAGAAGGGAATTGAAGCTGTTTCCCTCTTACATTGTAATCTTCCATAGTTCCATATATACACATTCATATACATTCCACCCCTTCACAAAAGGTGCCATAATTTCATGCTAGTTTGGGGTACTTCAGCCCAAATGCAAATTGGATTCGTTGTTTGGAGACACATGGTTTGATCAATGGGCATGTCATTTTCTTTAGTAGTAACCTTATTTTTTAAGTGTCAAAAAATAATATACGGTCTCCCATTCTAGTTACGAGTCAACCTTTTGAGTGATCTTCATATGCGCCTCTTACTGCTCTCTGATATCAATAGTGTTGTCTTCTTTCCTTAAAATTTTGTATTGCATAAGCTATTAAACATATCGATATTGATTATTATTTTACTTATGAAGCGGTGACTTCTGTCAAGATCAGGGGCGGAGGTACAAGGGGGCTGGAGGGGGCTCCAGCCCCCGCCAAGCAATTTCCAATAGTTAGGAAAGTTTTTGAAAATTATAGTTCAACCCTCTCCAAATAAATTTATTACACTTCTGCCCCTCAAGAATTTAAAAAAATAAAATTCAAGTGGATAATCATGCCACATGTAATAAGTTTATTGGTTACCTATATTTTTTATCCTCTCATATCCTAACTTACCCATTTTCTCTCCTCACAATCACATTCACACACACACAACCGAACCTCTCGTCCAAATTTTCCCAAAAAAAGATCTCCCTTCCAAAAATTCAAATTTTAATCCTTTCATTTCCTTCCTATTTGTATGGAAATAGAAGCCTTGAATTTTAAATTTCCAAGCTCAATAATCTCCAATTTCTACTCTACATTCACGCATATGCTCAATTTGGGAGGATAAATTCAATCTTTGGAAGCAAATCAAAGGTTAGTTTCATTTTTATTTATTAAAAATATGCATTATTTATTTATTTATTTGACTACATATTATGAATATATAATTATTATTTTATTATACATTTATTATACATGATGTTGTGTTAACCATATATTAGTTCTTATGATTTAAATGTTGAAGAAGAAAAATTATTTAGAAAGTTACAAGTTGAACTATACAAAAATTACTTCTTAATCACATAAATTCAATTGTACATAAATTAGTTCTTATCAATACAAATTATAAAATTTCTTTGTTTATGTAGTATGTAGGATATGAAGAGATTTTTTCAACCTACTAAAAGAAATCGTAGTGGGGAGTCTTCTAGTAAACCTAATGATGAAATCTCGAAAAATCGCTTAAATGCTCAATTTAATGTGGATGATATTGTTTATGATCGGGTTTAAGGAAGTCAATCTAGGAGTTTGATAATGCTATTCGAGATCAAATTCGAAGAGAGTATATTGTTAAGGGGCCTTATTAACCAATTTGTCACAACTACCCAAAAAAGAAAGTTGGCAATCAAGAAAGGAGTTTTCAAGCTAGTAGGTATAGAGACTTTCCATGGCTAGAATATAGTGTGTCCAAAGATGCGGCATTTTATTTTTGATGTTATCTTTTTCCGCCATCACATAATAAGGGAGGTGAAGTAGCTCAAAAGGCTTTCTTAGTAGACGGATTTACTAATTGGAAAAAGGCAAAAGAAAGATTTTCTCTTCATGTTGGGGATGTGAATAGTTGTCATAGTGATGCAAGGATGAGTGTTGAATCTTTTAAAGATCAAAGACATAATTTGATAAATGTGTTTCAAGTATGTGATTCTACCTTTGAGCTTTCTTATCGCACTCGTATACAGTGGCGGAACCAGCGAGAATTTGGAGGGTAGGCTGAAACTAGTGGCGCAGCAGGCTTCTTCTCCAGACGCAGGAGGCTTCCGGGCTCCGGCGAAGCTTTCTCACCACCGCGTCTACGCCGCCGTAGGCGGAAACCCCCCTTCCGTCGACCGGGAACAGTGATTCCCGCCTGGCCGACGAATCTCAGGGCAGGCGCGCGCCTGCCCCCGCCTAAACGTGGTTCCGCCAATGCTCGTATAACTGCTATGCTGGATGTGACACGATTTCTTTTGAGACAAGGGCTATCTTTTCGTGGACATGATGAGTCTTCTAGTTCGGTGAACAGAGGTAATTTTATTGAATTGGTTGAATGGTATTGTCAAAACAATGAAGATGTTGCCAAAGTTCTGAATCAAAATGCTCCACATAACAATCAAATGACTTCCCTCCAATTCAGAGAGATCTAGCTCGGGCTTATGCTGAAGAGGTAACACATTCTATTATTACTGATCTTGGTGATAGAGTTTTTTATTTGATGGTTGATGAGTCTCGAGATGTTTCTACAAAAGAGCAAATGGGAGTTGTTTTTCGATATGTGAATGAAAAGGGAGGAATTATTGAGCGATTTATTGCTATTATACATGTGCCAGACACTACATCTATTTCATTGTGAGATTCTATTGTGGCTTTGTTTGTGAAACATGGGTTGTTCTTAGACATATTGAGAGGACAAGGATACGATGGAGCTTCGAATATGAGGGGTGAATTTCACGGTTTACAAGCCTTGATACGAGAGGAAAATCCACAGGCTATGTACATTTATTGTTTCTGTCATAAATTCCAATTAGTTCTGGTATCGGTTGCTAAAGAAATTTCTACAGTGGCTGATTTTTTTTCTTATGTCACTATGATTGTGACTTTGGCTGGGGCATCTTGCAAATGAATGGATAAAGTTAGGGAGTATGAACGTGCCAGAATTGTTGCTTTAGAAGAAAGACAAATTACTAGTGGTCAAGGGTTGAACCAAGAAACTAGTTTGGCAAGACCCGGAGATACTCATTGGGGATCCCATTACTTGACATTGCTTCGTTTACATACGATGTGGCCTTCGGTGATACAAGTGTTGGGTAATATTCATGACCATGGAAGCATTTCAGAGAATAGAGGTACTGCGAGAAGTTTGATTGATAAAATGGATACTTATCGGTTTGTGTTTGTGATGCATTTGATGAAATACTTGTTGTCAATCACGAATGAACTATCAATTGCCTTACAACAAAAGGATCAAAGTATTGTCAATGCCATGAATTTGATTGCTTGTGTGAAACAACAATTACAAGCCTTTAGGGAAGATGGATGGGATATTATTTTGGAAGAAGTTAACAATTTTTGTGGGTTGCATATGATCCCACTACTTGGTATGAATGACAATATGACTAGTCATGGCTATGGAAGACGAAGGGGGCAAGTCATAACCAATTATCATCATTATCACGTAGATTTGTTTCTTCAGGTATGCGTGTTCATCATATTTTGTTAAGAAAGAGATATTTCTTTGTGTTATTGACCGTTAATTTTAAAATTTCAGGTTGTTGATTTGATCATACAAGAGATGAACAATTGTTTTTCAGAAGTTAGCACAACATTGCTTGGTTGCATTGCCTGTCTTGATCCAAGAAATTATTTCTCCCAGTTCAGTGTTCCAGAATTGATTCATCTTGCAACTATGTATCCGGAAAAAGACTTCTCACATACCGATCACATGTATCTTGAATCTCAGTTGAGGAACTATATCCATGTTATGCAATCTTTTCAAACATTGAAAACTTGGGTACTCTTGCTCTGAGGTTAGTTGAAAATGATTTTCATAGAATATTTCCAGTGGTATATCGATTGATTGAGTTGGCATTGGTTTTACTGGTTGCAACTGCTACTGTGGAGAGGGTGTTTTCTACTATGAAAATTGTGATGACTGATTTGCATAATCGCATGGGAGATGAATTGATGAATGATAGCCTTGTTGTGTACATTGAGAAGAGGATTTTTGCAACAATCGACAATGAATCCATTCTGCGACGTTTTCAAAACATGAAATATTGAAGAATGCAGTTGTCTTCGCTTCCTCCTAGAAGTTAGGTTGTTACTGTTCAAATAATATTTTATATGTATGTTAAGAATTTCACTGTTCATCATATTAATTTAAAGACTTAAGTATTATTGTATTTCTTTTGTTAAAAATTTTCTAACTAATCCCCACCACAAAAGTTTTTTGCCTCCACCCCTGGTCAAGATCAAGGTTTATCCTATTACTTTCGACCTTCAACTTACAAACATTTTAACTAAAGGTCTTCCCCTACCGTAGTGTTGAGTTTCTTTGCTCTAAAATTTACTTTGTCTGCAGTCAAACGTTTCGCTTGATGAATTATAGTGTAGATTAGGTATAAACTATGGATGTTAATATTATGTATAATTTTATGATCATGACGGGTGATTTATCCCTGTATCAGATTTTTTTTTTTCATTGTAAGTGTCATATATCTAATTATAGAAAAATCTCAACTATTCTCATCCGCTTCTTTTATTTTAATTTTTAATATTAATTTATCTCATGAAAAATTAACTTCATTTATAAAACATCAAGTACACTCAATAAAAGAAAAGTTTTGGAAAACACCGTCTTTCCATATGCTTATGGAAAGATGGGGTTTGATTAAAATAATAAAACGTTAAAGATCTTAGTTGCAATATTAAAAATTTATTATGCAACATGTATTAGTTATAAATTTTATAACCCAAACCATGCAATCCAAAAATTTTATCTTCATTTCTTCTAATTTACCCTTTAAACCTTGGTGTTTCCATGACTTATGAAAATACCGTCTTTCAAGAAACGGACTCTAAAATAAATAGTAGACTTTTTGTGAAACGAATTAAATATCTTTTCTCAGTTGATTCCATTACATATTAACGCACTACGACAACTATGTAACGTACATATATTCAGGAGTTCATGGAGTTGCAAGTAATAGCAGTGGATGAAGCATGCTACAAAAAAATGTTGCTATTTTCATGAAACATTTTATCTTATTAATGTTGAATATTGTGTTGCTCCTTATATACGTACGGTGGCACTTATATATTAGATACTTGAGTCGAACTTTATCCTTCGCTTTGCATCTAGTGAATTAAAAAGATGTATATTATACTCGTTTGTGTTATATTAAAGATACTAGAGTTAAAGAAGAAATGTAAGAAGAGAAAGACTCATGTTGAAAGAATGATTTTTCCATGATGATTTTGATATTATAGAATGGAATAAATAGAGTACAAGAGATATACGATGACTAAAATAACTCTACCATAATCAACAAGATAACACAAATCAAATCTAATCTAATCATTACATCGACTTATTCTAACACCCCCACCCCCCTCTCAAGCGAAGTGTCGGACGCTCGCCGGCGCAAAGCTTTGATCTGAAGAACTGGAACAGCGGACGAGAGAGACTGAAAAATCCAAATGTGTTAGTTGGCAATTTTTGTGTGAATGCAAATATGACTATGTTGTGACATCAAAGAAGGAGTCATGATGGAAGAAGGATATCGTGAAAGGATGAATCCTAGAGGAACTAATCTCGTTCAATCGTAATTGATTTGCTGAATATTTCACCTCCCATATTTGTGGGATTGGATTAAGATTTGTAGAGTTGGAAGTAAGAAGGATTTCGGTTATGGAAAAAGATTGGAACGAGATATTCTAAATCCCTTACTTCAAGGTATTAGATTTGCTAAATCCTCTCTTCAACAAGATTTGATTGATACGAAAATATTGTAAATATAGGGTTGTATTCGCACAGGCAACTGAGACGTGCATATGGGCTATATATGGTGGACATTACTGGCTAAGACCGCAATTATACAGAGAAAATCTGCAGCCAGAGTTTCGATATTATCAGAGTAGCGCAGAGCTTTATATTGGTGTTCCAACATGATCAACTTTGTTGATCTCAAAGTTCAGAACGAAAACCTTAATTCCTCGGGAGGAGGAGCATCGACGAAGCTCGAGGTCAGAGGGAGTCTGATCAAGGCGGATCGGTAACTAGGGGAGCTAGTAGAATTCACGAGTTGAATTAGAAAAGATAAGTATTTTGTATGATGCATCATGTACTATCTTTCTAATTAGTGGATTCATTCTGAACTGGGATAGACCCCGCAGATGTAGGTGACTTTCACTGAACTGCGTAACCAATGATGTGGATTCTTAAAGTTTTTAAATTTACTTACAAACTTGGTTAATTAGGCGATGTTGGAACACAGTAATCACAATTGAAGTAATTAGGTAAAACCAAATTTCAATTGGTATTAGAGCTAAGTTACTTACTCTTACCTTGGTTGTGTCAAGGAAAGTGTTGATATGATTTTACCATGGCAACCAAAGAAGGTGTTTCAGTCTCTCGGCCTCCACTTCTGGAAGGTAAAACTACAACTATCAGAAGGCACGAATGCGTGTATTTATCATCTCACTTAATGAACTTGCTTGGTATTTCGTCAAAACTGAATGGAACCATCCGATGGAAGATGTTCAGTCAAGTTCAAAGGAGAAAGGAGAATCAAGTTTTAAAAATCAAGGAGTCAAAGACAAGTCAACATGGAGTTCAGATGAGTTGAGAGCCTCAATGGAAAATTCCAAAGCACTAAATGCTATCTTTACTGCAGTAGATGAAAATCAGTTTAAACTTATTTCAAACTGCTATCAAGCAAAGAATGCATGGGATATTCTAGAAACAGTGCATGAAGGAACAAGTCATGTACGGGATTCCAAGTTGCAAATGTTGGCCACAAAGTTTAAAGAATTGAAGATGGAGGAAGATGAAACTGTAGCTATATTCAAAGGGCAAGATAATGGATATTACACATATGGCATATCAACTGAGGAAAACTTAGAAAGAAGAAAAATTGGTAAAGAAAACATTAAGATCTCTTCCCAAATGTTTCTCTATGAAGGTGGTTTCCATTGAAGAAGCACGGGATGTGGCAAAAATGGCGCTTGACGAATTGATGGGATCGCTGCAGACTTATGAGATGACGTTTGATCAACCATCAAAGAAAGCCCATAAAGAGCTAGCCTTTAAAGCGTCATCTCCAAGAAATTATCATAAAGGAGATAGTGAGAGTGAAGTTGAAGAACTTGCACTTATTACCAAGAATTTCTCAAAAATTCTAAAAAAGGTAGTGAATAGAGGATCACAAGACAGACTGGGTGGAAACAGACCTCGATCATAAGAGGTTGGAAACTCTTGAGGACCCAGAATGGAGCGAAACAACCAGCAATCTATGAGAAATCCAAATAATGAATCAAAACAGGCAGGAAGGATCCAATATAGAGAATGTGAATGGTATGGTTATATCCAGGCTGAATGCGATAACACTAGAAAGAAACAGGGCAGGTAATATGTTACTTCATGGAGCGAAGAAGAAGAAGACGCAGTAGAAGAACTCACCAGTAACTATGTAGCTTTTGGAGCAAAGATAAATGAATTTGACACTACATGTTCCAACATTGGAAAAATGGAAGAGTCCAGATGTTCCAACATGGAAATACTGAGTGAAAACTCCTCAGGCAATGATGATGGTCAAGAAGTAAATGATGATGAAATCTGCCAAGAATATGAGAAAATATATTCAATGTGGCTTAAAGTTGTTGAGGCAAATAAAATACTGAAAGCTGAAAAAACACCAGCTTATGGAAAGAAAGATGGAGTTAGTTGATATAATGAAGTTGTTGGAAAATGAGATTGAAGTACTGAATCGGAAACTTAAATCAGCAACTGAAAGAGCTAAAACTGCTGAAGATGCAATCAAACGACTGAATTCTCGAAAGGCAAAGCTCGATGAAATACTGGAAATGGGAAAAAATGTGGGTGACAGACAAGGAATTGGGTACAACAAAGTTGAGACAAGACCGATTGCTTTTAAAGCTGAGATGCAGGCCATGAAGAAAAAAACATGAAGACACGCCCCCGATGCAAGCCTATTCTATGTCACTACTGCTCATATCAAGGTAATGAAGAGAAACAATGTCCCATGCTACTTAGAGATATCATGAATGGACAACAGCTGTCAGTATGTTCCAACATGAGCAATATCCAAAGAGCTAGACTCGTCGAAAAGGTATGGATTCCTAAACGAAATATTGTATGTCTTGTAGCTCACACGTCTCTTATTGCACACTCTTGAGATTCTTGGTACATCGATAGTGGTTGTTCTAGACATATGACAGGAACTCTAGAATACTTGAACAACATCAAACCCTATGACGGTGGCTTTGTTACCTTTGGTGACGGAAAGAAGAGTCGAGTGGTTGGTAAAGGAGAACTACAATTCCCAGCTTTGCAAATGTTCTACTAGTTGAAGATTTAAAGGCAAACCTCCTCAGTATCAGTCAATTGTGCGATGAAGATATGATCGTTAAGTTCTAAAGGGACAGGTGTATTGTGAAACATGGAGAAAACAAGGTACTATCAGGAGCACGATCTTCAGACAATTCTATTTTCTGGAACAAGAAGGGAAGTGTTTGAGTTCTAAGGATGATGAAGGTACCTTGTGGGATCGAAAGCTTAGACATATAAATAACAAGACCTTGGTAATCAATTCTAATGTCAAAGCAGTACGAGGTATGCCTACTCTTACGCATCAAAAATTTATTGTGTGTGGACCATGCCAACAAGGTAAACAGATTCGATCTCCTCACTCTTCTGTTCAATATATTACTACTTTACGAAATCTTGAATTACTGCACATAGATTTAATGGGTCTGGTTAACACTCCTAGTATCACTGGGAAAAAGTATATCTTCATATGTGTTGATGATTATTCTAGATACACTTAGGTAGCCTTTCTCAAGGAGAAATCCTATGCAATGGATGTCTTCAAGAGTTTGGTGATTAAGTTACAAAGAGAGAAAAGGAGTCACGTTGGAAAGATTGTGAGAATTCGTTATGATCATGGAAGAGAATTTCAAAACTCTCAGTTCAGTGATTTCTGTGATGAACTTGGTATACAACATGATTTTTCTGCTCCCATCACTCCTCAGCAAAATGGGAATGTAGAAAGGAAGAACAGAACCCTGCAAGAGTTGGCTCGATTCATGTTAGTAGAAAAGGGAATTCTCAAGAAATGGTGGGTAGAAGCAATCAACACAACATGTTATACCATCAACAGGGTAAATCTACGACCATTTACGAGCAAGACCTCGTATGAAATCTGGAAAGGGAGAAAACCAAATGTGGCATACTTTCAAGTGTTTGGAAGCAAGTGCTACATACTCGGGGATAGAGAGCAGCTAGGAAACTTCAACAATCGCAGTGATGAAGGAGTATTTCTGGGGTATTCAGTAAACAGTCGTGCATACATAGTGTTTAATCTTCACACTAACACTCTCATGGAGTCAACCATTGTGATTGTTGAGGATTATGATGATAAGCAAGGATCGGGAAAATGGGAGGATGAACCTGTTTCATCGCATGCACCAACACCGGAAATTCCGACCAGCCAGCATGTCAATGTTGGAACATCACAACCTTCTAATAGTCCAGATGCATCTGATGAAATTGGTGTTGGAACATCAACCCCAGACGCCCATCTCATGTTCCAACACAGGTTGAACCTGAACCAAGTGCGAAACGAACTCAAACTTTACCATGAGTTAATCACAGGAAGCTTGCAGGATTACAATGCTTCATCTCACTAATTGAGCCAAAGAACTATAAGGAAGCCATGCTTGATGAGTATTGGATTGTGGCAATGCAGGAAGAACTTGGATAGTTTGCATGAAATGATATATAGGACCTCATTCCTCGACCAAAAGGGGTGAACGTCATTGGTACTTAGTGGATCTTCAAAAAAAAGTCTGATGCTGATGGTCAAATCACTCTTAATAAGGCCAGATTAGTGGCATAAGGATACACTCAAGTAGAAGGCATTGATTTTGATTAAACATATGCACCTATTGCCAGATTAGAATCCATTCAAATCTTGTTTGCTATTTCATACTCTATGAATTTCACATTGTACCAGATGGACGTGAAAAGTGTCTTTCTAAATAGAGTAGTGAATGAAGAGATCTATGTTGAACAACCTAAAGGATTTGAGGATTCGTATCATCCCCATCACGTGTATAGACTCAAAAGGCACTATATGGGTTGAAACAAGTATCAAGGGCATGGTATAAACGATCGGCTAACTTTCTCATTCAGAAAGGTTATCGTCGAGGGGGAGTAGATCGCACCCTATTTGCGCTTACCAGGTCATCAAATTTTTTTGATTGCTCAAATTTATGTAGATGACAATGTTTTTGGCTCTACTTCACCATCTATGGTGCATGATTTTGTAAGTCT
Organism: Rubia yunnanensis; assembly: GCA_037428765.1. Classification (NCBI taxonomy): domain Eukaryota; kingdom Viridiplantae; phylum Streptophyta; class Magnoliopsida; order Gentianales; family Rubiaceae; genus Rubia; species Rubia yunnanensis. The sequence continues at coordinate 106,260,185 of CM075066.1, forward strand.
CATGTAGGATGAGTTCGAGATGAGCATGATCGGTGAACTTACCTACTTCCTAGGACTCCAGGTTAAGCAGCAAAAGAGTGGGTTGTTCATAAATCAGAGAAAATATGCCATGAATTTAGTTAAATGCTTTGGATTGGGGAATTCTCGATCAGTGAGAACTCCAATGGGTGCTACAGATAATTTAGTGAAGGATGAGAAAGGGGTCTTAGTTGATAAAAAAATGTATATAAGTATGATCGAGAGTCTTCTGTACATCACAGCTAGTCGATCAGACATATGCTTCAGTGTAGGAGTGTGTGCGAGATTTCAGAAAAATCCAAAGGAATCCCATTTGACTGCAGTAAAGAGGATTATTCGATATATTAGTGGAACTTTTGAGTATGGTATATGGTATTCTAAAACTCAAGATTCAGATCTATTTGGCTATAGTGATTCAGATTGGGCTGGAAATGCAGATGACCGAAAAATCACAATTGATGGATGATTCTTTATTGGCACAAATTTGGTTTCTCGGTTCAGTAAGAAACAAAATTCTATATCCTTATCATCCACTGAAGCTGAATATTTAGCTGCCGGAAGTTGTTGGCGCAGTTGTTATGGATGAAACAAATGATGAAAGATTATGGAATTCATCAAGGGACTCTAAAGATTTTATGTGATAACAAGAGTGCTATAGATATATCTAATAATCTAGTCCAACACTCTCGAACAAAGCACATTGAAATAAGACATCATTTTATTCGTCATCTTGTGGAAAGAAGGGAAGTCACTATGGTTTGTGCTCCAACATCAGAACAATTTGTGGATATTTTTACAAAACCACTAGATTCAGCCACATTTTAACTTCTCAGACAACACTTAGGTGTTTGTCATATTTGAGGTATTTTTTAAAATTTATTTTTAGATGTAATTATTATTATTTTTTAAAAAAAATCATGTGCACAGAGAAATTGAAAAAAAAAACTAAAAAGGAGGAAACTGGAAATAGTTGATGCATGTTGGAATATGGCTAGTGGAATTCGAGGAAAGAGAAAAGGGGAACATATAGACGGCTGGTAATTATGACCTTTAAAAGGGAAAAATAAGGTTGAGTTCTTGAGGAAGGAAAGTAAATATTTTAAAATGTCCACCTTCCCTTCTCTGTTTCGTATTCCCTCTTTTACCAAAACTTCCTCCCAAAATTTTTGCCGCTATTATGAGAGTGTGACTCAAGTTAAAACTCCCAGGCTTAGATCTCAAGCTCAACACGGATTCTCCAACCACATGTTTAAAAAATTTTGGACTCTCGACGTTGAGCAAGTGCCAGATCATCAAGATGAAGAAAAGCAAAAAATTTCAAATGCTTTTTGGAGAACTATAGAAGACAATTGGAGTACCAGAGAGCTATTTGATTCAAGAGTGGAATGGTGTGAAAGAACCATGCATTGAAGTGGTCCAATCACCAGCCGTGAAGTCAGTCACTGTCAAATACGAGAAAGTAAAAATCAAGGTATTCCAGGAGAAATTTTTACTTTTAATGGTCAAACTTTTAAATCCCTAGAAGATTGCATGACTCATTACTTAGAGAAAGAGAAAAGAGTAGATTTAAGAAGATACAAGTCAATGTTTGGGTATGTAAATGGGGTGAATCTGTTTTGGATATTGAAAAGAGATGTTGGGGGTATTAGGAAAATTGAAAACTGGAAAACCAAGTTGAAAGAATTGGCATGCACGAAGTATGAGGGTAAGAAAGTAATGTGTGTCTATACCAATGCATCGTTGCCAAAACCAGTGAAGTTTAGGGAAGTAAAAAACAAGCCTAAAAGGCGGAGGACTCTAAGCTTTGCGAGTTACAAAAATGTACAGGTGTATGATCCTAATCTTAGCCAGAATCTTGAAAAACTTAGGGGTTTGGCTTGAAACAGTGAGGAGGAAACAAATGATGAATAAGGGAATGTCAAAGGATGTGCTGATGTTGAAGATGTCCCAACACATGATGTTCTAACACAGGATGCAGGAGATGCCGTAGAAGTTGAGGAAGAAATGAATGTTTGTTTTGGAGGAGAATATGCCATTCAGACTCCAGAGAGAGAAGCATGAGAAGAGGAAGGAAGGACTCAGCCTAGAAGTGCTCAGGAAGATGCACTGGATGAGCAGGATTTTGAACCTTGAGATGGAAATAGGGGGAGAAAGGAATGAGAACACTATTGGAGATGATGTTCCAACACCATAATAGTCTGTTGCAGTAACTGGAGAACTAGGCCTTGATGATGTTCCAACATCAATCTAGGAGAAGGATGATGTTCCAACACAAGAAGTCAGTATTGAAAATCTAATCTTCTCCAGTGATGAAGTACGAGATGAATTTGTGTAAACTCAGTTAAGAAAGTCAAACAGAAAATCCCCACTAGAGGAGAATGAACAGCTGAAAAAGAAGAAGAAACTGACTACCATGGGTCAAGGCTCAAAACCAGTCATCTCTGTTAAGGAAGCTCTAAGTTCCAAGTTTTTTAATGAAGGATGCATGAAGATCAGTAAGGATATCTGCAAAAAGAGACTGATAGTTGAATGTCCTGTTAATCAGGTGGCTTACAAGGATTGTGGATTTAGTGAATTTTTTAAATATCTGGGGTTTACGAAAGTAGGCTCAATATATAAGCAGTACAACCAGACTCTGGTACAGGAGTTCTACTCAAATTTGATAGAAGGAAATCTGGATCTTGAATCACCCTGGTACAATAGAGTATATATCAGAGGGAAGGTAGTCAGATTTTCTGAAGAAAGGATCAACAAATTATTGAGACTACCAACACTTGCATTTGGATCAATGTTTTCTGAAGACTTTGAAGTGTCTCTTGATCGGATCCTGACCGAGATTACTGGCGGATATAAGATTGAGTGACCTTTTCGAGTTAATGTCACAGAATCAAGTCTTTGTACCAGGTACTTTTGTCTATTCCAGGTAGCTATTAACCGTTGGTTTCCATCCTCTAACACCATTGTCCTCACCCGAGATATGGCAATGGTATTTTACTGTATTGGAACTAAATATTCTATGAATCTTGGTATCCTTATCCAAGTTAACATATTGGAGAATGCTAGTTCTTCAAGGGCTAAAAACTCTCTGTCATATCCTTGTATTATCTCTGATGTTCTAAAAGGAGAAAAGGTGAAGGCACAAGAGGGTGATGTTATTATTTTTGTTGTGCCTCTGAAGCCCAATAAGAAGACTTTCAATTTGAGAAGTGTGAAAGATTTTCCTTGGAAGCCATCACAAGAAGGATGCTCAGTTCAGAAAGGGAAAGAGGCCAAGAAGACTGTTGTGAAAGCTAAAATTGCAGCCTTGTAAGTTCATATTGCTGCACTGGAAGAGGAACTAAGGAGACTGGATTCAGAGGATGAGGTCTAGGATAAAAATTCTGAAGAGGTTGAGGTGGGTTTTCTGAATTTCTTTTGTTTTGTGTTAATCCCAGCCAGAAGCTAAAGGCGTGATGATATCTGATGTTTTTGGGATAATTGATTTTTCTCTCTCGAATTTTCAGTACTTGCATGTTTCTGTTAATGGTTGAACTTAATGACTAAGTACTATTTATGATTTGATGTTCCAACATGAATGTTGAAGTTCTATATTCTTTTGATGCTGGGATTCAGGGGGAGCTAAAATATATTTTTTCAGCTCACGTTCCAACATCCATATGGGGATTACTTGAGATCTATATTTGCAAAATCTGTGTTTAAAGCCCAAAAGATTGACGGGTTCACAAAATGCCAAAAGGGGAGATTGTAAAGTCCAAATGTGTTAGTTGGAAATTTTTGTGTGAATGAAAATATGGACATGGTGTAACATCAAAGAATGAGTCATGATAGAAGAAGGATATCGTGAAAGGATGAATCCAAGAAGAACTAATCTCGTTTAATCGTAATTGATTTACTTAAGATTTCACCTCCCATATTTGTGGGATTGGATTAAGATTTGTAGAGTTGGTAGTAAGAAGGATTTTGGTTATGGAAAAAGATTGGAATGATATATTCTAAATTCCTTACTTCAAGGGATTAGATTTGCTAAATCCTATCTTCAAAAAGATTTTATTGATACAAAAATATTGTAAAGATAGGGTTGTATTAGCACGGGAAACTGAGACTTGCAGATGGGCTATATATGGTGGACATTACTAGCTAAGAACGCAATTATACGGAGAAAATATGCAGTCAGAGTTTTGATATTATCAGAGTAGCGCATAGCCTTATATTGGTGTCTCAACATGATCAAATTTGTTTTATCTCAAAGTTCAGAACGAAAGCCATAATTCCTTGGCAGGAGGAGATCCAGTGTTGACGAAGCTCGAGATCAAAGGGAGCCTGATCAAGGTGGATTGGTAACTAGGGGAGCTAGTAGAATTCACGAGTTGAATTAGAAAAGATGAGTGTTTTGTATGATGCATCTTGTATTATCTTTCTAATTAGTGGATTTATTCTGAACTGGGCCAGACCCACAGATGTAGGTGACTTTCACCGAACTGTGTAATCAATTTTGTGTGTTCTTAAATTTTTTTACTTTACTTACAAACTTGGTTAATTATGCGATGTCAGAACACAGTCATCACAATTGAAGTAATTAGGTAAAACCAAATGTCAAAGACCTTTGGTGAAGATGTGTACAATCTAAAGTGAAGTAGGAACATGAGCAACTCGCAGCTTGCGGGAAGCAACTAACTCTCGAACAAAGTTATAGTCGATGTCGGTATGTTTAGCCCGCTTGTGAGTAAATGGATTCGGTTCCAAGAATATGGCACTGTTATTGTCGTATAAAAGCATCGGAGAACGAGACAAGGGAAGTCGAAGATCTCAGAGCAAATAAGTAAGCCAAACAAATTCTGACGCAGTGTTAGTAACAGCACAATACTCAGACTCAGTGCTGGAACGAAAATACCCTAGGTTTCTCCTTCCTCTTCATCTCCAAAAGCACAATCACCACCACTTTCACCATTGCCGCCACCACCGCTGTCGATGTCGGCCGAAATCTGGACCAGAAGCATGTATGGGACCGAGTGATTGAGGAGGATAAAAGGGCCAGCTTTAACAGTAAAGAGATCCAAAGACTTCTCAAATCCGTGATATAATGCCGGATAAAAATGAAGGCGGATGAATTTCTGACCAGAGTTCACCTGAAAAGTAAAGTGGTATGAAGAGGAAGAGATTCTTGAAATCATGTATGACACATGGTCAGCACCAAGGAATGATGCTGCAACAACAGCTGAGCTTGTTGATTGGCCGAAGATCGATGTTGTAACAACAAGACAGAAACCCAGACCAAAAACATCAAGCCACAGAACCTTCAACACACCCAATCCTACCAAGATATAGCCCAAAAAATGGCACCAACCAATGAAGTCATACCTACAAAAGAGCCTATTGCGCAACCGACCAAAAAATATACTGATTCCAAGGAACTAACTGCGGGACAGTGGACAAGACTTCCTAGTGCCATGAGGTCTCTTCGATATATGAATATAGCCGAAAACGAAGAGCCAAAGCTCGGGGAATGGACGGGTCGTGGCTTGCTACAGGATGATCCCGAAAACTAGTGCCTTCACGCTGGCGACTCACTGCTCCGTCCTCAGTGATGTCACTTACGGCGCCTGCTGCATTGATGACCTTACCGCTACAGCGCTCTTTGCCGACCTCCTCATCCACTTCACCCACAACTGGCTCGTTGCCATCGATTTCACCACCACCATGACTCAAAAAGAGAAGATCGACCTCACATTCATCACGGCAGCGCCACCACTGCTCCTCCAACGGAGAATGAATCCTCAAATTAATCACGCCCAGACTTTGTCTGACTAGTTCACCAGCCCAAATCTGTGGAGAAAATCAGAATTCAAGCCAGTGTCTTCATTTCCGACATCTTCATCTTCCTCCTCTGCTCCCTCACCAATCGTCATCCTTCCTCGCCGGGATGCCACCAAATCCATCTTCGCCAGCCTTGCCAACACAATTAGCGTCGTCGAGTATGCCTTTCGCATCGCTGTCACCAGCCATGACAATAATCTCTTCTTCTATTTAGACTCTAGGGCTGAAAGATGCTAGGGTATAGACTTTGGGGCTACATAAGAGAAATAAAGAAAATGGGGAAAAAGAATAGGGAGGGGCAAAAAGGACCTTTTCTATTTATTTATTTTTTAATTTTTTTAATTCAGGGTACATTGGTCATTTTACTAAATTCCATTCAAATTCAAGCCTCTAGGGTTATATTAGCACTTTAAAGCAAAACATAAGGTTACAATAGCACTTTCAAACTTTACAAGGCCATATTGACACTTTTGACCAAAACACACAGTCATATGGGGACTTAACTATAAAGATAAATATATCCCTACTCTTAAAACAAAAAAATTGAATGATAAAAATACCCCTAAGTTCTCCTTCTTCTTCACCTTCAAACATGTCGCACTACCATATACCCTGCCTACCACCGCCGTGCCACCAGCTGAACATTTCAAGACTACTTAAAATCTTACTTCACTGGAAAAACAAAAGCAACAACACAAACTGAAGTTAATCGCTCCATGAACACAAACAATTAAACACCCTAAACCCACTGCCGCCGCCCACTGACCACCACCGCCCCCCGGCCACCACCACTAACACCCAGAACCACCACCTCCACCCTAAACCCTAGCAGCGCCACCCCTCCTAGTCAACCCCATTGCTCGAAAGTCAAAACCATACCTCTGCTTGCCACCGCCTCACCATAAAACTCGTCACCACCTCTACACACCATTGAATTTGCCACCACCTAACTCGAATTTGAAAGTCACCACCTCCGATCACCATTGAATTCACCACCACCATCGCTCACCATTGAATTTGCCACCTACCCAGCCCCGCCGCTCAAAGGTTGAAACCCTACCTCCCCTCGTCACCACCTCACCATTGAATTAGTCACCACTTTCGCTCACCATTGAATTCACCATTCTCCACCACCTCAACCCTAAACCCAAACCCTAGCTCTCCACCGCCTCCAAACGCCTCATTCACACCTCACAACCGCTAGCTCCAGGAACCTCGGCGCCACCTCCACCGACGATCAGATCTACGACCACCTTATGCCGCCTCCAGTCCAATGAGAATTGGCAGAAAGAAAAGAACGTCGAGCGGCAATCTTTGGTTTTTGAAAGAAAAGAATGCCGAACGGCGGTTTTGAAAACAAAGAATGAAAATAAAAGGAGAAATGAGAAAGTTTAATAAGATGGAAGTCTATTTTGGTCTTTTTCTATTTTCTATTTTTTGTTTTTTGAATTATTTTAATCAGGTGTATAATAGTCTTTTTAATTATTTCCAGCCAAAATGGCCGTTGACAATTTGGTCAGCGATTTCCAGGGTTAATTTTGCACTTTCAAATTTTACAACATCATTTCTACACTTTCACCCAAAACATAAGGTTAAAAATGCACTTCACTCAATTTTAAAATATGGTAATAGTTGACTCCATTAAAAAGTATTATTCCGACAAAGAACTAGTTAAGAACATTTCACAATAATTTTAAAAATATTTTAGGAACATTGTACAAAAAATGAACGAAACCTTTAATTTTAACTAAAAGTGAATTATAAATGGTAATTTTCCTACTTACAACACCAAGAAGTAAACCCAATAAAGTATACAAAACTTCCAGGTCAAGAAAGTAGTGAAGTGCATCAAGGTTCTTAATCTCAAACTCCTAATGTGTCCGATCAATGAACTGCCAAAGGAGAGTCGAATCGTTTCCTGTAAGAATTATGTCGTCGACATACACCAGGAGATATAGTAACGATGATCCTCGTGAAAGAACAAACAGATTGGTGTCAACTGAGCTGCACTAAATACCAAGTTGATTCAAATAAGTGGCGAGGTGCTAAAACCACGCCCGAGGAGCTTGGTTAAGCCCATAAATGGCCTTCCCCAAGAGGCAAACGTTTCCCGCACATGAATCAAATGCGCGCGTGAGATTCTTGGTTGTCTAGTTCGTCGACCTGATCAAGATATTGACGGAACAGCAGTGAATCTCTGATCAAGACGTCGACGGGACTGGCGCTGAAACCGATTTATGTTGCTAATGCAACTGGTGGATGCCGAAGATTAGAAGCATATTCCTTTAGAGATTTAAAATTTGCTGCTGGAGATGCCGATAAAGACGCCGGAGAATGAAACCAAGAACACAACTCGCCGGAGAACACCTTGAGAACAAGACTTGAGGGGGAAGCCATGTCGGGGAACGATGGAGAATAAAACTCCTTGTTTTGGGAAAGAGATCAATCACTGAAGTATGCCAGAAATTTGGTCAAAAATTCACCGAAAGAGGATGCCGGCGGGAAGGCTAGGTCAGCAATGGAAAAGAAAAAGAAAAAGAGAGGGGGAAGAGATCAGGGCCAAGATCGGTGAGGCTCTGATATCATGAAAGAATTATTTCCCATAATGATTCTGATATTACATAATGGTATAAATAGAGTACAAGAGATAGACTATGACTAAAATAACTCTAGCCTAGTCAACAAGATAAACACAAATAAAATCTAATCTAATCATCACATTGACTTATTCTAACACATATGAGATTGTCTTACCATAACTTATGGTGGATAAGATACAGTGTAAGGTTTTAAAAATTATAAAACTCTATATGTCATATCTTTAAATAGTTGTACTTAAACCTTTTGTCTCACAATAAGATTGAGTGAGGCCATAATGATTTGTCTAACCATTATGTGTGAGTATGAAATGTTCTCAATAGTGTGAGATTTGTCACCATAGATTAGTTTTGTTCTTCAACCCAATCGAATAGATCGTTGTGTTCATGTTGATAACTCGATTTAGTTGTTCACGTTGATGTATTATGCTCGATATGTTTGTTCGAATTGTGTGTTCGTAATTTTTTGTTTGTGGTTCTATTTTGGGTTTCCATTTGGATCCGTCAGATTTGTGATTTTCAAGGTGTTTACAGTTTGAATAACATAGATCGTGGTTGGATCAAGTGGTGTTACAGTTGTAGAAGATCTCTGTTTGGCGCAGTGATATTGATGCGTGATACGCTCCCCTCTGTCAAGTGGTCGTGATTTTTGTGGGAAACAAGTTAATATCCCCAAGGGCGATGTTGCAGTTTTTTATTTGATCTCTGATCTGTAATAGTATATACGATAAGTCTGGTTGACATGTAATTTGGATATACTTGCAATATGTTAGTTATTGCTAGAGACTAGTTAGATTGGATGTCAATTCCACTCATTGTAATAGCTGGAAGTTGTTTTTCCCAATATCTTGGAATGATTAATTTTTCAAAAAAAAAGTATGAAATATTCTCAATTGATTCTCACAAACAATAAGCTGATTTAAAAGAGTCGGCATTGAGTCAACATTTCTAATGGTGACATTGTCACCATTGGGAAACAGGGAACATGAAAATCAGGAGTGACAGAAGAGATGATGAGTATGGAGTAAGTGGTACGATTAATGGTAGTGTTTGAAACATGGTGGAGAAGGCGGGGAAGAAAAGGCTGGAATAAGAGAAAATTTATAAAACATCAATTTAATTAACCACAAAAATTATAAAAGTATAAATTACAAAGGGAAAAGTGAAAAAATGGCCCTATAAGATTGAGAAAGTGCAGGAATGACCTTGTAAAATCTGAAATTGCAGAACTAACCCTATCTTTTGATCAAATTGTGCAGTTTTACCCAAATTACACTATTCAGGCATTGACCGATAAAATCCAGGCATTGACCATTTATGAAAAGACAAGGGTAAAATACAAATATGACCCTATGTTTTGGTCAAAAGTGTTAATATGACGTCGTGAAGTAAGAAAGTGAAATTATAACCCCATGTTTTGCATCAAAAGTGCATATATCAACTTTTGGCATTATTCCGGCACTAACTTTGTAATTCCCGACATTGACCAAATACAAAAGGACTAAAATACCCCTAGTCTTCAAATTACAAATCTATTGACTAAAATACCCTAGGTTTCTTCTTCCTCTTCATCTCCAAAAGCACAATCACCACCACTTTCACCATTGCCGCCACCACCGCTGCCGACGTCGGCCGATATCTGGACCAGAAGCATGTGTGGGACCGAGTGATTGAGGAGGATAAAAGGGTAAGCTTTAACAGTATAGAGATCCAAAGACTTCTCAAATCCGCGATATAATGCCGGATAAAAATGAAGGCGGATGAATTTCTGACCAGAGTTCACCTGAAAAGTAAAGTGGTATGAAGAGGAAGAGATTCTTGAAGTCATGTATGACACATGGTCAGCACCAAGGAATGATGCTACAACAACAGCTGAGCTTATTGATTGGTCGAACATCGATGTTGCAACAACAAGACAGAAACCTAGACCAAAAACATCAAGCCACGGAACCTTCAACACGCCCAATCCTACCAAGATTTAGCCCCAACAAATGGCACCAACCAATGAAGTCATACCTGCACAAGAGCCCATTGCTCAACCGACCAAAAATCATAACGATTCCAAGGAACTAACTGCGGGACAGTGGACGAGACTTCCCGGTGCCACGAGGTCCCTGCGACAGACGAATATGGTAAAAAATGAAGAGCTAAAGCCCGGGGAATGGACGGGTCGTGGCCTGCTACAGGATGATCCCGAACACTAGTGCCTTCACGTCGGTGACCTACTGCGTCGATGACGTTACCACTACAGCTCTCTACGCCGACTTCCTCATCCACTTCACCCAAAACTGGCTCGTTCCAATCGATTTCACCACCACCATGACTCAAAAAGAAAAGATCGACCTCGCATTCACCACGGCGGCGCCACCAGTGCTCCTCCAACGAAGAATGAATCCTCAAATTTATCACGCCCAGACTTTGTCTGACTAGTTCACCAGCCCTAATCTGTGGAGAAAATCAGAATTCGAGCCAGTGTCTTCATCTCCGAAATCTTCATCGTCCTCCTCTGCTCCCTCACCAATCGCCATCCTCCCTCGCCGGGATGCCACCAAATCCGTCTTCGCTAGCCTTGCCGACACAATTAACATCGTCGAGTCTGTCTTTCACGTCGATGTCACTGGCCAGGACAAGCGTCTCTTCTTATATTTAGACTCTAAAGCTGAGAGATGATAGGGTATAGACTTTGGGGTTGCAGAATAGAAATAAAGAAAATAGGGAAAAAGAAGAGTGAGGGGCAAAAAGGACCTTTTCTATTTATTTATTTTTTGATTTTTTTAATTCAGGGTATATTGGTCATTTTACTGAATTCCGTTCAAATTCAGGCCTCCGGGGTTATATTAGCACTTTCAAGCAAAACATAGGGTTACAATAGCACTTTCAAACTTTACAAGGTCATATTGGCACTTTTGACCAAAACATAGAGTCATATGGGGACTTAACTCAAAAGATAAATATATCCCTACTCTTAAAACAAACAAAAAATGAATGATAAAAATACCCCTAAGTTCTCCTTCTTCTTCATCTTCAAACCTGTCGCACCACTATATACCCTGCCTACCACCGCCGTGCCACCAGCTGAACATTTCAAGACTACTTAAAAGCCTACTTCACTGGAAAAACAAAAGCAACAACACAAACTGAAGTCAATCACTCCCTTAACACAAACAATTAAAGACCCTAAACCCCCCGCCGCCGCCCACTGACCACCACCGCCCGCCGTCCACTGACCACCACCGCCCGCCGACCACCACCACTAACGCCCAGAACCACCACCTCCACCCTAAACCCTAGCAGCGCCACCCCTCCTAGCCAACCATGTTGCTCAAAAGTAAAAACCATACTTCTGCTTGCCACCACCTCACCATAAAACTCGTCACCACCTCTACTCACTATTGAATTTGCCACCACCTAACACGAATTCGAAAGTCACCACCTCCGATCACCATTGAATTCACCACCACCGTCGCTCACCGTTGAATTTGCCACCCACCCCTCCTAGCCAGCCCCGCCGCTCAAAAGTTGAAACCCTACCTCCCCTCGTCACCACCTCACCATTGAATTCGTCACCACCTTCGCTCACCATTGAATTCACCATTCTCCGCCACCTCCACCCTGAACTCAAACCCTAGTTCTCCGCCGCCTCCAGACGCCTCATCCACACCTCACCGCCGCTAGCTCCAGAAACCTCGACGCCACCTCCACCGGCGATCAGATCTACGGCCACCTTGCGCCGCCTCCAGTCCAACAAGAATCGGCAGAAAGAAAAGAACGTCGAGCAGCGATCTTAGGTTTTTGAAAGAAAAGAACGCCGAGCGGCGGTTTCGAAAACAAAGAATGAATATAAAAGGAGAAATGAGAAAGGTTAATAAGATGGAAGGCTATTTTGGTCTTTTTCTATTTTCTATTTTTTGAATTATTTTAATTAGGGGTATAATTGTCTTTTTAATGATTTCCAGCCAAAATGACCATTGACAATTTGGTCAACGGTTTCCAGGGTTAATTTTGCACTTTCAGATTTTACAACGTCATTTCTACACTTTCACCCAAAACATAAGGTTAAAAATGCACTTCACTCAATTTTAAAATATGGTAATAGTTGACTCCATTAAAAAGTATTATTCCGACAAAGAACTAGCTAAGAACATTTCACAATAATTTAAATATATTTTAGGAATATTGTGCAAAAAATGAGCAAAACCTTTAATTTTAACTAAAAGTGAAATATAAATAGTAATTTTCCTACTTAAAACACCATCGGACATGAGGAGTTACTGCAGGTAATCACTTAAAACATTAAAGGAAGAACATCATTTTTAATGAATACTTAAAAAAGATCTTGGATAAATACACGTAACAATTATAAGCACTTTTTCACCCCTAGTAATTAGTGAGCCATATTGAAGGGCAGATGCTTTCTGATTAAAAAAAAAGGAAATGTTTAGTTAATTAAATCTCCCATTCAATTAATTGCTAGGGATGAACGAAGAAGCAATTTAGCAATGGGTACATGTACATCTGGCATTGATTGATGATATCCATGGATCATAGTATCATATGGATGTGGAATACAGTTCAATAGTACTCCCTCCGGTCTTTTAATTATGGTCCTCTTTGACTGCAAAATTTTTTATGACATATTTGATCATCGATAACTTTTGTATACATTAACGGACATCATGTGAGATATTTTTGGATTATCGGTAACATGTAGCTTTTGAAAAGTAATATTTATAGTCTATTATTATAAACAACTACAGTTTTCAACAATCAAACTTATCTTAAAAAAATATTAGAAAAAATGGGTCATCGTTACAAGAGGGAGTGCTTCTTTTTGGTCAATATTGCCTTCTCTCCATCCACCTGCACTATTGTTTTCTCGATATTATTAGAAAGACTAAATTATTATTTTTGTCTCCTACAAAACATCTTATACCATGTTTTGATTTTCATTTGCAAATCAACCCTCAGACAGTACCAAATAAATTCATAACGATATGTTTTGGTCCCAAAAGGTGATTTTCAGGGAAACCAAAACTGTTTTCCAATATAGTCAGGGGTATTTTCATAATTTTACTTATTAGAAAACATTTTTAATTAAATTTTGGGATTAACACATAATATTATAATTTGTTGAGGGGATTAATTGAAAATATATAAAAAAAAAAGATCCACCGCCACGCTGGTTGCCTTCAAGCTCGCCGCCACGCTGGTGGTACCCTCGACTCGCCGCCAGTGGTAGCCTTCGAAGCTTCACTGGTGGAAGGCCTTGCATCGAGCTGCTCAAGATGTGGTTCCAAATCTTCCCAAATCTTCTGCCGTTTGGATTCGCCGGCGGCCTAGTCATCCTGCCGCAGAGACTAACGTCGTGTAAGCTTGACCTGCGAAAGTATCTTATAACCCGCCGAGGTCTAGTAATTGTTACCAAACCTAGATTCAATTTAAAAATTTTTATTTATGACGCGCTCAGAGGAGGAGGCAAAATCGGTGCAGGAGCAGGAAGAGGAGGCGGAGATGACGCGCTCGCAGGACGAGGAGGAGGCGGAGATTCAATTTCAAAAAATGAAGGGGTCTAGTACGGTGGTGGACAATTGGCGCAGGAGGAGGAGGCGGAGATGACGCGCTCAGAACGAAGAAGGAGATGAAGTCTTTTTCCCTTTTTCTTTTATTTTTTGTAATCTAAGGGTAAAATGGTCATTTTACATATTTTAACCAATTTTACCGTTGACCTTACATGAAAACCACCATTGGGGACCAAACAAATCGTTCTAAATTTGTGGGGTACTGTCTAAGGGTTTATTTGTAAACGGGGACCAAAACATGGTGTAAGATACTTTGTAAGGGGACTAAAAAACAATGAAAAAAATACTTTTATAACCCTACCTAGTTGACATAGGGGTCAATATAACCTTTCAATATTCGAATGTGTCAATATAACCCTATCAAGTTAGTAAAAGTGCCAATATAACCTTCTCTGGCAACTTTTAGCTGGAATTTAATAAATTACATGTTTGCCCTTCTGGAAAAAAATTAAAATACAAAATATAGGAAATGATTTTATTACCCTTAGACTCATCAATACTCCACCGCCGTACCGCCGCCGGATTAGGTATGGTTATATCAGTACATTATGAAAACTAGTAGGGTTTAAATCAGCACATTCCTAAAATTATAGGGTTATATCAGCACATTAGTAAAAAATGTAGGGTCATATTAGCACATACTATAGAATATATGGGTTTTAATGATATTTTGTTTATTTGTTGTGTTTAGTCCGGATTGATGATTAAATGACCTTTGGTGTTGTGTGTGATTGTTATTTTGTTGTGATCTTTGACTTAGCGTTTTTAATGTTGATAAGTTTTGAAATGAGACTATGATATGTGATAATGGAGTTTAATATTAATGATGGTGTCATGATGTCAAATTTTATGTTGTATAAGATATTGTTATGATGTTATAATGGTGTATATGATGATGTGGTTGTTCGTTAAGGTCGGCCGAGTATCACACACATAATATTTATAATATGTGCTGATATAGCCTTACAAGTTTTAAGAATGTGCTGATATAACCCTACAAAGATTAGAAATGTCCTGATATAACCCTACAAACATTAGGAATGCGCTGATATAACCCAATAAGATTTCATAATGTGCTGATATAACCCTATATGTTCCGGCAGTGGTCCGATGGTGGTCCGGCGGTGGTCCGATGACAGTCCGGCGAACTATGAGTGTAAAATTGTGCACCTAATTCCAGAGTTAGCCCAAAGGATACTTTGGTCAATTTACACAGAGCCAATGCCGGAAAATTGATGGCAATGCCGGAAATGGAGTCTGAGGGTTATATTGGCACTTTCATTAACTAGTTAGGATTATGTTTACACTAAAAATTATCATATGGTTATATTGACACCTATTCAAGTAAACATTGTTATATTGACAATTATCCCAAAAACAGTTTAGTCTATTAAAAAAATACTCACCTCTTTTATAAAAAATACTGGCTTTCAATCTTATCTCGCACGCATTTGCCGCAGCCTTATTCCTTCCCATCCACCAAACCTTCCTCACCCATCAAATCTTTCAATTCATCGGACCAAATGCGTGAGTTCTAGAATTTACACGGGATGTGTTGATAGATACGCTAGCATCATTATCATCATTATTGCAAAAAGAAGATTAATTATTGGTTAATTGAATTAATGATCCAAATTCAAACAGGGCAAAAAGGAAACACATAAATTTCCTCTATTACGAGGGATTTTTGCCGTAAAGTTCATCCACGTACTGATCATTTAAACATGGACAACTTAATCAGTACTTCCTCCGTTTCATTAAAAGTGGCACACTAAATTTAGATTCGTTGATTAATGTGAATAAAATGAGAGGTTAAAATTGAGTGTAGAAAGTAAAAAGTAGATTGAGTGGATGAAATTGTAAGAATCTTGCCAAAAATGGAAAATGTGTCATTTAAAAAAATCTCAATAAGACAAATGTGTCACTCTTAGTGGAACGGAGGGAGTACAACATATTACTCTTTTGAATTTCTCTTCTTTATTGTGCCCGCCCTTAATGGAATTTCTGCATCTGCCCTGGCATACAAAAGTTTAATAAGAAATTCATTTATAGATAACCTTCCAATCCAAGATTTAAATGTATTAGGAGTAGCTTCTTTTCTAACACATGTCTATGAAAAGTCCATAAAAAACATATGTATTAAAAAACACATGTCCACTAAAACATGCGTTAAAAGTAGATTTTTTTTTAAAAGGTTGTTTTCTAAGGAGAAATTTCACGTCATAAATTTATAGACATGAAATTATATTTATAAATTTATGGACGTGTCACATTTTTTAAAAAACAAATCGAAATTATATTTTATTAACTAAATATTAAATTTTATAAATTAAAACATGTAATAAGGCAACGTTAAAAAAATGTAATAAAGTAAGTTTAAATGTGAAATATTGAAAATATTTTATTTAAATTTGAAATTCAATGTGATTTTTACAAATGCAGCGATTCATAACTTATTGACAGAGCACCTATCACAAAACATACTCTTTGCTAAACAATCCTAAATGTTAAAGGGGAGATGGAAAAGAAGCCACAGTGTCTCTTATGAAAGAAAATACAAAGAATTGGATGAGACGCTCTCACCCAATATTACGGTGAGATGAATGATCAAACTACAATTATCTAATTGAACATGATATGAAGTATCTGTTTAATTATTAAAATTTTAATTAACAATATATCGCCCGATCATCATAAGTTAGTTAAAAGATCTCGTATCAGTTTTTCTCTAATTTAAAATAATGAACACTTTTAAAAAGCCACGAAAAAGTGGAATAAAACACACTCCCGGACCACTTCAACAAGTGGAACAATGCCCATATATAACTCACCTCACACATGTTTGATACAAATCACAACATTTCACCATCTCACTACAGTGCATTACGCACAACATTTCTCCTCATCTCGATCTTCCAGGTTCTCTTAAATGGAGCCTGGAAATCAAGATCCGACCCAGACCCGACGCAAACGCTCCCCGATTCAGGCATTGCCCGGGAAGCTGAAGGAATATCTGGCGGATATCGCATCGACCGTAAAGAAAGCGGGTCAGGATGACCCGAGAAGATTAACCCACTCGGCAAAAGTGGGACTTGCTCTCACCATAGTATCCTGTTTGTACTACGTTCGACCTCTTTACAGAGGGCTAGGGGAATCCGGGATGTGGGCAATTATAACCGTCGTCGTAATCTTCGAGTTCACCGTAGGTTAGTGATCGACATCGGTCACACTTTGTTAATTCACAGAAATTCAAATGCATGGCCACCTTGATTAGACCAACTGATTCATGATTCTTTTTGTGGATTTACTGATTTCAGGCGGAACAGTTTACAAATGCATTAACAGAGGTTTAGCGACGTTATTCGCCGGCGCTCTCGGGCTCGGAGCCGGGCACTTGGCCAACCTTTGTGGAGAAAAAGGCGACCCGGTTGTACTTGCGGGTCTAGTGTTTATACTTGGTCCGTAACTTTTTAGTTACACTTTTTTTCGTACTTTCCACAATTAGAATGTTGTCAAACGCCGTGTTTTCAGCTTTTGACACTTTGGTTTGGTTCAATATTTGCAGCTGCCGGTTCGACATTTGTCCGGTTCATCCCGACAGTTAAACGTAGGTACGATTATGGAGTGACCATTTTCATTCTGACGTTCTGTTTGGTGACAGTGTCGGGTTATCGGGTCACGGGTATTTTCAAACTGGCTTGGCAACGGGTAATTACCATTCTGATCGGTGTCGGAGCCTGCCTCGTAGTATCCGTCTTCGTCTTTCCCGTTTGGGCTGGGGAAGATCTTCATAATTTGATAATCGAGAATATTGAGAAGCTGGCAAATACCCTTGAAGGTAATTCTTTTAAAAAATTATTTAAAAAATTATCATCATTTATTAAAATTATTGGTTGATGAGATTGGAATATGAGGAGGAAAACGGTCTTAATTTGATTTGAACCACAGGCTTTGGAGGTGAAAATGGTCCATTGGTGATCATTTCACAAACCTATGATGTCAAGACAAGTTTGCTGGACTACGAAACCGTTCTCACTTCAAAACATGTAGAAGAGTCCTTGGTACGTAATTAAGGGTAAATTATATCGTATTCCTGAAGCACGGTTCAGTATATTATATCTTCATTCTTCAGACATTAAATCATGTGTGTAAACTTTGTGAATTGATAGTTGAGTTGTGTATCTCCGGACTCTAGTGTACCGTAATTAAACTTTAAAAAGATAAATTTATTCCATCTCTATTTAAACTTACTGTTTTTTACAACTATCAAATATAGAAGTACCTGAAAATAGAATCCAGGTGAATTGTTTTTTTTACAACTTTGAATTACGCAGGCAAATTTTGCGTGGTGGGAGCCAGGTCGTGGGTACCCCCCGAAAAAGTACCAGAAAATAGGAGGCATAAGTCGGGAATGTGCGTACCAAATTGAGGCCCTTATCAATGCCCATAAATATTCCCACCCTAAGGTACGTAAATATCTCATATGATTTTACTATATTTTCTTTACAAGCGAGTGTAATAAGCAGACAAAATAGACATGCGACAAATTATTCATTCATTTTTATTCTCTCATATTAGGTAAAGGTAACAATGGACATGACCATCATTTTAACCTAAAAGTATTTGAAAACATAGTTGTGATGTACTCCCTCCGGCCCAGCCGAATGTGCACATTTTTTGGTCAATTTTTTTATGTCATGTTTGACCAACGATAATTTTAGTTACGTATATTAACGGTGTGTTAAAATTTGATATTTAGAAAATATATCATGCAGGGAATCCAGCAATATCCCACATAATGATATTGATGTCTATATACTAGTTGAAATTTATGATCAAACATGTCTTGAGAAAGTTAACCAAAAAGTGTGCAGATTCGGTTGGGACGGAGGGAGAATAAAAGTTGATGTATACTTATTTTTCTGTGACTTGAAAATATGTAGTGATTTGTAAATGTTTGTGACACAAGAAGATGGATTAGCAACGCATATAGGTGCAGTAACATTTAGCGACACTTAAAATTTCAGAAATAATATGATGTTTTCGTAGATGTCACAAATATTATGTCATTAGCGTTTTTTAGTGATACATCTTACAAGCATCTCATTAATTTTGTACAGATGCAGACAGAACTTTCTAGAATGATCAGAAAGGCAAGCATCAGAATGAGCTTAGAGGCTGGAAAGGCGCTAAGATTAATAGCATCCATAATCGAAGAAACGGCGCATCAATCTCTGGCTAGCGTCGGTACCGTCAGAAACCATCTCCTAAACTCAAAGTCCGCCATGGATGAGCTCACTAGGGAGCTGCATGATTTTCCGCTGAGTCAACTCGGTGGCCGCGGCGCGACGGTTGGGGAAACCTTGCGGGCACTCGCAATGGCAGCGGTGCTAGTTGAAATCGTTGAATGCATCGAAAGGCTGTTGGAATCGGTGGATGATCTCGCAGAGGCATCGGCTAAGAAGAGGAACCACTTCCTCCACCGTGGATTGGTGAAGCCGGTGGAAGAGAGCGGCGGCGATCACATCATCGTTATTCCGAATAATCCAATTTTGGCTTAGAATATGTAATGTTAAATATCTAAATTATAATAATATATAGTGTAAAATATTTATTAGTAATGAAGAAGAAATTTTAATGATTAAGCATGATCGGACAAGATCGCATTTTTGTTGCTAGCTTTTTAAAGATGAAAATAATCCACGGGGAATTTAGGATAATATATTGTCTTCATATTGACAATCAGGAGGAAAGTAACTTGTCATCTTTCACGGAAAGCATTCCTAGAAGTGAGATGAAATTTTAACAACGAAAAGTTATTAGTGACACAACGCGTGTTGTTACGATTTTGTTGCACATATATATGTCACTGATCTCTTTTATTGCATAATTGTATGACAAAATTTAAACACGGCTACATACATAGTATAAATTTTAATGTATTTTCAAGTCCGAAAAAATCAAGGTGTTATAATTCACTACGTACCACACAAAATCCATATTAGGACACTAAAAAGTGTCCCAACAGGTCTCTATTGAGATGCTTTCACTCATATGACACTTTTAAAATGTCTCCTTATTGCGAATCTCTATAGATTTTGGGTTGCTATATTAAGCGCCTCTATTGACAAGATATAAGATTATTTTTATGCGTCCCATTATATTAGGTCGCTTTTTAATGTCCTAATTACATATGTATTGGGACGTTTAATGTATAAGCGTCCTAACATACATCTATTAGTCTACCCCATGTCATCGCAATTGCAAAATCCATATATTATTGAAGCCAATTGAGTGAATACATGATCATTAGCTCCATTCGAATTGAATCCAGTACGTTTTCGAGTACCAAAACAGATCAAAAGATCAATCTAGCATAGAAGCGCTTTGGACCACTGTTGACGACAACTTCCACCACCACCAATGGCAATAGAGCCCATGCTCCCTCGCACCGCTCCACAATTCTCTGTGGTGTTTGCAAGGGAGATTTCAGGAGGCTGCATTCAATGTTGATTGTTGAAGGTCATCTCCTAAAATCTCCCTTGCGAAATCAGGTTTCTGGAGCACGAAGCTGTGAATGTTGACTCCAATACAACATTGTATTACGAGATGAACAGAGAAAAGTATAACCATCTAAACACCTTGAACTTTAAATTTTATTAATGAGAAACCTCGTATTTTTCTAGTTATTTGGTCATAGCGGCGGCGGGACGAAGAGGAAGCGGTGAAAAGGGGTAGAATGATCAGGAGGTCACTAGTAGCGTGAAAAGAGATATTCTTGGTCTAGTTTTTGAATTTTTGTTGCACTAGTAAAGAAAGCTCTATGAAGGACAGCATTACAAAGTAGTTCCATCGAAACCGCCTTTAATTGAGGTGTAAAAGAGATTCTGAGGTCAGAATTCCCTCTCAGGTCACCTTTTTCATTTTAAAGGTGGTTCAAAATCAATTAAATGTGATTCTGTCTTTAATGATGATTGATTAAATGTGGTTCGACTTGTAGAACCACATTTTGGGTATATATCTCTGCACGTTTAGAATAAAACTAAGGATTGTACGTGCACTTACAAAGAAGTTGGGGATTACCAAACCACTTTTCATTGGATCTTGTCAATGTGGTAAATTATCACCACAATATTATCTTGAATTTCAAATTACATATAATATAATATAGAGTACACCTTTATCTCGATCAAAAGATTATTTCTATCCAGCTACTCCATGTTTTGCTTTTATAAATGCGCCGCTGACGGTGGCTCGATCCTACTTTTTGAAGATTGCGCGCATTCATTCCAAAACAAATATACTATTGCCGGCACCGGAAAGATTGCAATATAAGTTATAATGGCATTGGCAAGAATAATTTATTCATATTCAGGGCAGCCTATAAGCAACTTCCAAAAGGAAAAACTTTGTATGAGTCCTTAAATCGAATGATGCGGTTATTATTGGTAGATTCTAATAATGTTAAACTTGCATGGCATATACAGAGGTCTGAAATGAAACCTGGAAAAGTGGTGGTTTAGAAGCACATGTGAGCTTGACGTGGAACACTAAAACCGTCGCTATTGAACGGGATTCCGGACCAGATTCTGTGTTTTTTAAGGATGTGATCAATGAGTGGTAGGTCACTTCCAATGGTTCTCCATTTGTACTTTCTTTGTCCTTGCGATAGGATCCTTAACAATCTGAAAAGGCAGCGGCTAGAGTGATGTTTAGTTAGGTTAAGGAAAATTAATTCATAGATCTCTTTTGGGTGCGACTGATTCGCTTGCGCGTTTTGCAACAATGAGTGAGCTCGTTTTGAATCTCTACCGCATTTCTTGTCAAATAATTATATGGGAAAGAAAAAAGTGTTTTTATAACTCTATCGAGTTGACATAAGTGTCATTATAACCTTTTGATAATTAAAAGTGTAACTCTATATGGTTTATGTAAGTGCAATTTTACCAATTCCAACAGATTTTGACTGGAATTCGTTAAAAAGACTATTTTACCCCCATTTTAAAAAATGAAATGAAGGAGGAATTACATTTGTACCCTC
The DNA here is from genome assembly GCA_037428765.1 of Rubia yunnanensis. Taxonomy (NCBI): domain Eukaryota; kingdom Viridiplantae; phylum Streptophyta; class Magnoliopsida; order Gentianales; family Rubiaceae; genus Rubia; species Rubia yunnanensis. The sequence continues at coordinate 106,282,234 of CM075066.1, forward strand.
CCTCCAAAACCCTTATTTTTCTTTTCTTTTCTTTCTTTCCCCCGCATTTATTTCTCCTTCCAATGCCGCTGGTAATGATGGAGAACGACGAGTGGATATTAGTCGGAGAAGGAGGCTCGCCGGTGGTCTCGAGGTGGTGGCGCTCGACCGGGGAATAGAAGGAGCTCGGTCGGACGGATTTGAAGAGCACAGCGGTGGTGCTCGATTGGGGAGGGGGATATTCGTCGGAGGAGGCTCGCTGGTAGGTCTCGATGTGGTGGTGGGAGAGCTCGATCGGGCAAATCTAAAAGAGAATAGTGGGAGAGCTCAACCGGGGAAGGGAGGTCATCAGAGAAGGTGGCTCGTCGAGTGGTGGCAGGAGTGGCTGATGGTGGTGGCAGGATGGCTATAGAGGACGGTGGTGGGGCTGGCTAATGATGGTGGTGGGATGGCTATAGGGGACAGTGGCGGGGATGGCTGATAGTAGTGGTGGGATGGTTGCAAGGGACGGTGATGAGGCTGGCTGATGGTAGTGGCGGGATGGCTGTAGGGGATGGCGGTTGGGGTGTAAGGTGGTGGTGGCGGGATGCCTGTAGGGGAACGTGGCGGAGTTGGCTAATGGTGGTGACAGGATGGTTGTAGGGGATGGTGGCGGGGGTGTATGGTGGTGGTGGCAGTGACGGGATAGTTGTAGGGAACGGTGGTGGTGGCATGATGGCTGTAGGGGACGGTGGTGGGGGTGTAAGGTGGTGGTGGCAAGATGGCTGTAGGGTGGTGGTGGTGGTCATGGTGGTTTGAGGGCAAATTTGTCCACACATATTAGGTTTTAGGTTAAAGGGCATTTTAGTCATTTTAAGTGTGGTCAACACCAGTCAATACCAGAAATAGTGTTTTAAGGTTATATTGGCACTTTCATCAACTAGTTAGTGTTGTTTTTGCACTAAAAATTATTTGAGGGTTATATTGGCACTTACAAGTAGATAGGGTTATAGTGGTATATATCTCTATAGGAATTATCGATTAGGCTGAAAGTTGATTTTACTTAATTACTTCAATTGTGATTACCGTGTTCTAACCTAGCCCAATTAACCAAGTTCGTAATAAAGAAAAAATTTAAAGACACGCGAATTGGTTACACAATTCGATGAATGTCACATACATCTGTGGGACCTGCCCCAGTTCACAGTGAATTCACTAATCGGAAAGATAGTACAGGGTACACCATACAATGTACTTATCTTTTCTAATTAAACGCGTGAATTCTACTAGCTCCCCTAGTTGCCGATTCGCCTTAATCAGACTCCCCTGATCTCGAAACTCGTCGACGTTGGATCTTCTTCTCCAGAGGAATTAAGGCTTACTTTCTAAACTTTAAGATCAAAATAGTTTGATCATGTTGGAACACAACACTACAACTATGTGCTACTTCTAAATGTTGAAAACACGAATGCAATTTTCTCAATATTAATCTGTACGGTCGCATTCTTCAATTTCCTCTGCCACAAGAATTCCATCTCTAAAAAATATTCTGATAATAATCAATTCACTTAGAGATAAAATTACCAAATCTGATTCCTTAGTGTTATGAATTAGTATATCTCGTCCATATCCTTACCATAGCCGAAACTCAAATCAATTCCAACTCTACAAATCTTAATCCAATCCCACAAATATAGAGGAAATAATATATTCTTCAAGTCAAATCATCTTGGACGAGATATATAGCCTCTCGGATTCTTTCTTCAACATTTCTTATATCACCAAATTTCCTTCTTTGATGTTGCAACATAATAATATCGTATTTGCATAATTGTCACAAACTGCCAATTAACAAATTTGAACTTTACATAAACAATATACTACTCCTTCCATTTTGTTATGTTTGGCACCATAGTTTTAAGTGTTGTTATTTTTGAAATGTGTAGAGAGAATTGAGTGAAAAGAGTAATAAGTTTAATGTGTGGTTGAAAATGATTAACTTTTTTCCACAAAATGAAATGTGTCAATCTTAACAAAACATACAAAAATGGTAAGTGTCCCAAATTTTAGAAAACAAATAGAGTATGAGCATTTCGTAGCAATAAGTGAAAATAAAAATCAAATCTATCACATTAATAAAATTAATTTTAAAATTTAATCAGGATCTAAAAAGAATGATAATGTGATATGCAAGTGTGAGTCCGATTTGCATAAATTGTTGCTGTGGTATGTGCACGATGATAGTCCAATTTACAACGTTAATTTCAACCTACTTAAATATAGATTGGTAGAATTTTATATTAAAAAGTACTATCCCAATTTTAATTTTTACTTTACGTATATTTAATGTAATTGATCGTGATGCAACATTCTATGATTTTTTTTCCCTTTTCTTGAGTCCATTTCTTAAAAGACAATCTTTCCATAAAACATGGAAATATCAGAGTTTAAAATGTAAATTAGAAGAAATAAAAATAAAATTCTTGGATTGCATTAATTGGGTCATAAACTTTAGAACTACTACATGCTGCATAATAAATTTTTAATATTACAACTAAAATCTTTTACTTTTTTATTATTCGAATTAAATTCCATCTTTCCCAAAGATTTTGCCTTTCTGAAACGTGTATAGAAAGTTGGTTAATAAAATGCTTTAGAAAACAACTTCTTGGAGGTATAAAATGTTAGGAAACAGCTTCGGCATCCAAATTGCGGCCTTTTCTTGTTCACTTCCTTAAATATTGGCCGATGGACATAGAATTAGCAAGTTTGCCATCAGACACCATGATTTCATCACTCGGATCAGGCGACCATTGTGAAGATTTTTTAAAACGTCATTTACACAAATATCATCCATTTTCTGAAAGCAGCATTTATAAAATATATATGATCCATTTTTATTAAAAGTGACATATTTTGATTATGAAAGTACTCCATCTATTTTACTATTTTCTAATTACCATTCAAATTTCTTGACATTTTCATCCATACAAATTATAGTGTATCATTTTAGGCAAAGTATTGAAAAAAATCGTCTTTCCACGATATTTAATTAGAATAATAAATGATAAAAGGTCTTAGTTGCAATATTAAAATTTTATTATGCAACATATTGTAGTTATAAAGTTCATAACTCAATTCATGCAACCCAAAAATTTTATCTTCCTTTCTTCTAATTGCTCTTTAAACCTTGGTGAAATTTGGTTTTACCTAATTAATTCAATTATCACTACTGGTGTGTTCCAACATGACTAAATTAACCAAGTGCGTAATAACGTAAAACGTAAAAGACACACGACTTGGTTACGCAGTTCGGTGAAATCCACCTACATCTGCGGGGCTTGGCCCAGTTCAGAATGAATCCACTAATCAGAAAGATACAGTACAAAGTACACCATACAATTATACATATCTTATCTAACTATAACGTGAATCCTGCAAGCTCCCCTTGCTACCGATCCGCCTTGATCAGACTCCCTCTGACCTCAACCTCGTCGACGCTGGATCTCCTCCTCCCCAGGAATTAAGGCATATGATTCTGAACTTTGTGCAGCAGGTGTGTTGGAACACAGTATTCTGGCTCTTTGCAATTCTCGAAAGATAAAAAATCTGTGTGCAGATTTTTTCTTTTAAGTTCGTAAGTTTGCAGCCGTGTTTTGTCCCCAATTTATATCCACGAATCATATTTGAATACTCCTTGATTATCTCCACAATATTCCTATTCCAAATCTGATTATTGAAGCATATCCAAATCTCATAAATAAAGGGATTTACCTTATCTCATTCTATCCCATATATTCGAATAAATTTTCTCCATATAAGTAGGGACTTTCCATAAACCAATTATGCTTCATACGCCTAAACATATAGCAGAATATACGAATTCCATTTATACCAAACTACTGCAATATTCTGACTTTGATTTCCATAAACAACTCTGGCGTAACTCTTTTGCACAGCATGTTCCAACATGGTCAGAATTTTTGTTCAAAATTAATTCTCATCCGTATATGCTCATTAGTTAATTCAATTCCATAACCTTAATCTAATCCCACATATATAGGAACTGATATATTCTCCAACTCAAACACAACTTGGACTAGATGTATCCTTCTTGGATTCAGTCTTCAACCTTTCTTTATTTCACCAAAATTCCTTCTTTGATGTTGCAACTCAATATACTATATTTGCATAATTTCCACAAATTGCCAACTAGATAAATCTAGACTTTACACTTGGTCTTTCCATGACTTATGGAAAAACTGTCATTCAAGAGACAAACTCATCATTTTAATGCCCTTTTATATAAATTTTATGCACACACACATATATATATATATAGGGAAAGTCTCAGGAAAGGCGGCCTTTCCATAATCTTAAAGACAGTCCTCAGGGGCATTTACCTTAAATGTTATAATTTTTTATAAAATTTAAATATTACATTTTATAAGTTAAAACAAGTAATAATATGTATTTGAAGGTGAAAATATAAAAATATATGATATAAAAAATTATTTTCAAAAATTTTAAATTTTGTATGTAATTTAAGAAATGCAGTGTATAAGGTAAGAAATGAGTGGCATGTCCATAAGCTTATGGACAGGCCGCATGTCAGGAGACCCACTCATATATATATATATATATATATATATATATATATATATATATATATATATATAAATGTATGAGTGCGTCTCTTGAAAGACGGTATTTCCATAAGTCATGGAAAGACCAAGGTTTAAAGTGTAAATTAGAAGAAATTAAGTTAAAATTTTTGGGTTGCATGAACCGGGTTATATATTTTATAACTACTACATCTTGCATACTAAATTTTTAATGTTGCAACTAAGACATTTTACCTTTTATTATTCGAATTAAACCCCGTCTTTCCATAAGCCTATGGAAAGACCGTCTTTCCCAAGACTTTGCCTAAATGTGTGTGTGTATATATATATATATATATATATATATATATATATATATATTAGAATATAATCTTGTCAAAATACGTTAAATCATTGTAAATATTTTTACCTTTTAATTTTTTTTTCATATGCAAATTATACATATGCCCTCTGTTCCATTATATTTGACACACTTCTTTTTCAGTTGCTTCATTTGTATTGATACACTTTTTACTTTTGGAAATATTTTTTTCACGTTCATCCACTCATTATACCTTTTCTATCTAAAACTCAGTTTCATCCACTCATTCTATGCACCATAAACTCAAGTGAAAAATTATGTGTGGAATATATTGGAACATATGGAATATATTAGTTATTGAAATCCTCAAATCGGTTTTTTAAAAACCATATTTGATTGATCCTGATATCGGATTTTTTAAATACTTAAAATTAACTTTTAACCCCACTATCTTGCCACGTGTAAAAATTTCACTGGCCCTCACCCCAACCTATAATATTCCCTAACATAAAAAAAAATTCTACTACCTTTGGTACATAGTTCACTCATTAAGTTAGGTATTTCGGACTGATGACCATATATAGTTCAATCATGATTCGTAATGAAAATCCATTTGCTTTGATTAAAGAAAAAAAAAAGTTAGGTACGTACTAGAGAGTTTAGATTAAGCGTAAGTGCTCTTTTGTTTTTTCACATATATCCTTGGTACATTAAATATACAATTAATTTAGGTTTTAGCCTTAACTGGAAACATCATCATCTATGGATCGTTCATTCATTACCACACGGACTTATCAGGCGTGACAGAGAAGCACTTGTGCCATGTTTTTCTTTATAAACTAGGATTTGTACGGACCGTCGCCAACGGGTTATGAAATCACTTAATCGTTAATTAATTAAAAATTAAATAAAAAATAAAGTAGTAGTGAGGCGTAATAGGAGTTCGAGTGGAGAGGGTTTGAGTGGAGAGGTTTAAATAGAGGGTTTGAGTGGAGAGGTTCAAATAGAGGGTTCGAGTGGAGAGGGTTTGAGTAGAGTGGGTCCGAGTAGAGTGGGTCCAAGTAGAGGTTCGAATGATACTGGGTTCGAGTGGAGAAGTTCGAGTGGAGAGGTTCGAGCGGAGAGGTTCCAGTGGTGGTTCGAGTGATGAGGAATCGAGTGGAGAGGGTTCGAGTAAAGAGGGTTCAAGTGGAGAGGGTTCGAATGGAGAGGGTTCTAGTGGAGAGGTTCGAGTAGAGAGAGTTCGAGCGGTGAGGGTTCGAGTGATAATATGTTCGAGTGGTACATGGTTTTAGTGGAGAGAGTTCGAGTGGTGAGGGTCGAGTGGAGAGAGTTCGAGTGATGAGGGGTCGAGTGGTGAGCATTCGAGTGGTGAGAGTTCTAGTGGTGAGGGGAGAGAGGAGAGGGTTCGAATAGAGGATTCGAGTGGAAAAGATTTGAGTGGTACTTATTCGAGTGGTCAGGGTTCGAGTAGAGGTTTGAGTCGAGTCATATGGTTGATGTTCGAAGGGTGGATGGTTTGAGTGGTGGCGAGGCGGATGGTTGATGGGTCAAGGGGTGATGCCTCGAGGGGGATGATTGATGTTTACAGGACCTCGAGTGTTAATGAATTGATGGAGAGGTTCGAGTGGTACTGGGTTCGAGTGGAGAAGTTCGAGTTGTAATAGGTTCGAGTGAAGAGGTTCAAATGGTTTTGTGTTCGAGTGGAGAGGTTCAAGTGATAAGGGGTCGAGTAGTGAGCATTCGAGTGGTGAGAGTTCGAGTGGTGACGGTCAAGTGGAGAGGTTCGAATAGAGGATTCGAGTGGAGAGATTCGAGTAGTGCCGAGGCGGAGTTTTTATGTGTCGATTTGTGATACCTCGAGAGAATTGGTTGATGGTTCCAGTGCCTCAAGGGTTAATGAATCAAGGAATGATGCCTCAAATAAACATCCCTCGAGATAGATGGTTGATGTTGAAGTGGTGGATTTTTCGAGTTGTAAGGAGCCCTCGAAGCGGGGGGTTGATGATTCGAAAGGTGGATGGTTCGAGTTGTGGTGTGGTGGATGTTCGAGAACTGATGGTTCGAGGGGTGATAGTTCCAGGAGTGGATAGTTGATGTTCAAGGCGTGGATGGTTCGAGGGGTATATGCCTCGAATGGGTAATGGTTTGAGAGCTAATGTGGATGGTTCAACGCTCTCAGTGGTATATTTTCTCGAGGGGTGGTATACCCTCGAGGGCTGGTGTACTCTAGAGGGAGGAATGTGTAACCTATCGAGGAATGGTATACCCTCGAGGGCTGGTACACCTCTCTCGAGACGTATATAGCTTACCCTCGAGAGTACACCTTCCATATCACTGGAGAGAGTACACCTTCCACTCCTCGAGGGTACGCTATGTACGTCTCGAGAGAGGTGTACCAGCCCTCGAGGGTATACCACCCCTCGAGAGAGTATACCACTAAGCGTTGAACCATCCACATTAGCTCTCGAACCACTACCCATTTGAGGCATATACCCCTCGAACCATTCACGCCTCGAACACCAACTATCTACTATTGGAACTATCACCCCTCGAACCATCGGTTATCGAATATCCACCACACCACAACTTGAACAATCCACCTTTCGAATCATCAACCATCCGCTTTGAGTGCTCTCTACCACTCGAAATATCCACCCCTTCAACATCAACCATCTACCTCGAGGGGTGTTTATTCGATGCATCATTCCTCGATTCATTAACCCTCAAGGCCCTGGAACCATCAACCATCTCCCTCGAGGTACCACACCTCGACCCATCAAAAATCCGCCTTGCCACCACTCGAACCTCTCCTCTCGAACCTTGTACCAATCGAATCTCTCCACTCGAATCCTCTATTCGAACCCTCTCCACTCGAACGCTCACTACTCGACCCCTCACCACTTGAACCTCTCCACTCGAACACAGTACCACTCGAACCTCCTCACTCGAACCCAGTACCAGTTGAAACTCTCCATCAATTCATTAACCCTCGAGGTCCTGGAAATATCAACCATCCCCCTCGAGGCATCACCCCTTGAGTTAAGGAGGTTCAAGTAGAAGAGGTTGGAGGTTCGAGTGGAAAGGCTCTGACTATAAGGTTGGAGTGGAGAGGGTCCGAGTGGAGATGTTCGAGTGGTGAGGGTACCATTTACCACTGGAGAGAGTATTATCCACCCCTCGAGAGGGGTTTACCATCCACCACCGAAGAGAGTATCATCCACCCCTCAAGAAGTTTATCAACCACCCTTCGAGGGTACACCATCTACCCATTGAGAGGGTAAACTATCCACCACTGGAGAGAGTACACCTCCCACCCCTCGAGGGTATGTCATCTACGTCTCGAGAGAGGTGGACCAGCCCTCAAGGGTACACTACCCCTCGGGAGGTCACACATCCACCCCTCTAGAGTACACCAGGCCTCGAGGGTACACCACCCCTCAAGAGAGTATATCACTGAGTGTCGAATCATCCACATTAGCTCTCGAATCATGACCCACTCGAGGCATATACCCCTCGAACATCCACGACACCACCATTCGAACCACCTACCCCTCGACCACTAACCATCCATTCCTGGGAGAATCACCCCTCGAGTCATCAGTTCACGAACATTCACCACGTTACCATTTGAACCATCTACCTCTCGAACATCTACCATAGACCTCGAAGCCTCCCTACCACTCGAACCACTCGAACCCTCCCTACAACTCAAACCCTCTCAATCTCGACTCGAACTCTCTCCACTCGAGCCCTCACCATTCAAACCAATACCACTTGAACCCTATCCACTCGGACCTCTACTTCAACCCTCTCAACTTGACCCTCACCACTCAAACTCTCTCTACTCGAACTTAGTATTACTAAAACCCTCTCCACTCGAACCTCTCTACTCGAACATCTATTCGAACCCAGTATCACTCGAACCTCACCACTCGAACACTCTTCACTAGAACCCAGTACAACTCAAACCCTCTCACCTCGAATCCAGTACCACTCGAACCCTCTCATCTCGAACCCAGTACCACTCAAACATGTCCACTCGAATATCGACTTGAACTCTCTCCACTCGAACCCTCACCACTCGAACTCTCTCTACTCGAACCAGTACCACTTAAACCAATACCACTCGAACCCCTCCACTCGAATCTTGACTCGAACTCTCTCCACTCGAACCCATTACCACTCGATCCCTCTCCACTCGAACCCAGTACCACTCGAACCTCTCTATTTGAACCCTCTACTCGAACCCAGTACCACTCGAACCTCTCCACTCAAATCTCCACTTAAACTCTCTCTACTGGAACCCCCACCACTCCAACCAGTACTAGTCGAATCAGTACCACTCGAATCAGTACTAGTCGAACCCCCACCACACCACTCATGACTTCTACTTCAAGAATGCAAAAATACAATCTAAACTCCATGGATGTTACAATCAGTGGTGTGCTCCACCTAAGCTCTACAAATGCACAATCATCTAGTAGCTTGTAGCACACCAAGCATTTAGAGGAACAGAAGCTCGGAAGCTCAAGATCCCATGGGACACAATATGTGCTCCCCTAAACTATAGAGATATCGCAATCAACGGATGATTTACAACACACCACATTTAGAGGGACGTGGAGCTCAAGATCCCAAGGGACTTGGACATCACAATCAATGGATGACTCGTAGTACACCGGGCCTTGGGTAAGTGTAGGTAGAATACCCACGCTGTTACTGGGGACGCAATAGAAGTAGAAGTCATGAGCAAATGTTCGATCTACCTTATATTGCAAAAAGAAAAAGTGTAACTGAGTATGAAGGCATAAGCAAAGGTTGAGACTTGTCATTAATTAGTAGCGAGCTAAACTTCCAACATTATTCTTTAACATCTACATTTCTACTTTACATCTACACATATTGCTATACTGCTACAGGTTAGTTACATTCTATTTACCAACCATACAAGGGTTTTTCCAACAGATGAAGATCTCTACAATGCTCCTTACCATAGTCCCGTGTTCCGGGCATTGCACCAGTGCACAATCTAAGGAACTCATTCCCAGTGAGGCAGTAGTGTGCAAATGCCAATCCTCCATCAACCATCTCATTCAAGTTTGGCAATGACATCGATTTTTGCATCCCTTTCCTCGAACATCTTCCGGGGCTCACATCATTTCTCAACACTTCCGCAAGATCAGAGTACTCCATAAATCTCTGAGTGGCAGCCTCCCATGAGAGGTTATACCTTTCCTCGGGTGTCAGCGGCCGAGGTTCCTTGGCCATAGCTTCTTGAACTTTAGCGACAAAGTCTTCCGGTGTCTTGTAAGTCAAACAGTTGGGAAATGCCCTGAAAAACTCATTTGATGGATGGTCAGCACAGACAACAAATTTTCCCATTGCAAGTGCCTCTGCTGTTGCCGTGCATAGGACATCACTAATGCTGGGATTTATGAACACCTTGTAACTGCAAAAAGAACCAGTAAGGGCTTACAGTACCATGAATTGCTGTGGGTCGACTATGCTGAGAGTAATCAAAGATCTTTAGTTTTAGATTTGGTAAATAATACTTACCCATGAAGTGAATTGTCTGCATGATCTCTCCCTTTCATAAAACTGACATTCAGATTCAGCCTCTGGGCCATGCTCTTGACTTCGTTGGCATCCTCACCATTACCATACACGTCCAGTTTAAAGCCATTAAGATCATTGTTGTGCTTTGCCAACAGATCGATCAACTCCTTGTAACCCTTTGCCCAGACCATCTTGCCCAAAAAGTATGCCCCTTTTGAAAAAGAATGCTGCCCAAGCTCCCTCTCTGCTGCTAGTTGCTCCCCAATTTTGAGAAATTTGGGGTTTACACCATGTACATTGCATACTACAGATTTCGGTAAATCCTGTGTAGCAGCAGAAAGCCGAAGCACCTAGACAGGACAATAAAGACAAATATATTACAAATTAAAATCAATCCCATCCATGCAGGAACATTCTACTGTCTTAAATGGGGGGGGGGGGGGGGTTGAGTGAAAGATTTGCCAGGTGTGAAATCCCACTGTATTCGAGGAGTGAAAATAAGCCCAGGTGACCAAATAAGAAATTAGACTTGATGTTTGTTTAGAAATATGATAAAGAAAGTAAACAGAAGGCTCATAACAAACCTTATCACAGTATGCTCTTGTCATCCAATTGTTCACATGTTTTACAAAAAATGCTTGGAGAGCCCCATTCTTCTCCCTCTTGATATACTCCAAGTAATTGGTGTGAACAATGCCCACTACGTGGTTAAATTTGTCAGTCCAGCGTTTACCATGGTGGTACCAGTTTAGATGTTCTGGTTCTTCCAGGATTGCAATATCTGCATCCTTTGATGAAATAAACTGAGAAGTATCACCAGCTGGAAGTATACTTCGCCTACTCTTTTGGAACTGTATACAAGAAAAGGGGAGCGTCAGTCTGTCCGGCAATGCAATCCGAAATTAACATGCCAAATAAAGTGGTGCCAAGTGAACCAAGGACTACCTTTCCAGGATAAAAGGTGATATTAAAATTGGACTTAAAACCAACCCTTTCCTCAAGCCAGCTACGAATGTAAAGTTCTTGTTCTTCTGGCGAGCTAAAAGTCATATTATTTGGATAAACTTGCTCCTGGTCGGATTTACAAAGCCAAGGAACCAACAGTGTGACATCTTGCTCTGCAGATTTTGCCAAATACGCTGCTCGAAAGAGTGGATTTATAGCAGTTCCGGTCATCCATGGGAGGCTGGCGGTTGTAACAATGGCTACATGCCTTTTCTGACTTGATGTATCCCGCTTTGTAGAATCACCCCACAATCCACCTTCATAACAATGACCTGTACTTTGGAGAACACTGGCTATTCTTAAATCCAAATCATCACAAGCACCATTGGTCTCAGTAATCAATAAATCTCCAGTGGGAAATGAACGTAACAACCTCTGGTCTTTGCGTTTGCTGCACAAGCTTTCTACTATCTTGTCAGACAGGTCTGCAATAAAACACAAGGGGTTGACAAATAACTCTCGAGACCATAGTATATGTAACAATGCAGTAGTTGCAGTAAATTGAATTAAAAGATGCTCCTTCAAGGCATAAGTTCACATTAGCCTCTCCTTTTTTAATAATGTTTTTAGGTATCTGATTTTTCTTCATCATGAAAAATATAGTATGTCTCAAAACCAAATAAATACTGCCCCAAAGCAAGCAGACAGGATAACCAGGTTCAAGATCAGAAATTGTTAAACCCCAGAGCCGAAAAACATTTAAGATACCATAGAACAAGTTGACCATTATCAGCAAAATAGATAGCAGCTGGGGCAAGGAGCAAATATAAGAAAAAAAAGCATAGCACGGGTAAAGGCAGCCTGGACATAGGAGAGGCACGGTAAGGTGGATCTCATGTCACGCTTTCCGGTTTCCAGGTGTCAGTTTCTCACTCTCAGAAACTTTTTATTTTATGATACACCAGTGGTACAAAACTGAGGCATAGTTTAACACACTCGTGACTCACACAGCAAAACTAAAACCATAAAAACAAAATGATTGAACGAGGAAAATAGCAGAATACCTTTTCTAATGCCCAGTTGATCCAAGAAAGGACTGGACTGCCTGACTAAATACGCCAGCAGTTCCGGCACATCCAATGGTGGAATTTCCTATATTTTTTACAGGGGAAAAAAAGGAATCAGAAACTATCAAGCCATAAATTTTCATCACAATGAACTCAGACCCAAAATAAGAAGATACTGCAATCCTTTACCACTAACCTTAGAACCATCTGGCACCTTATGCATAGCTTTCTGAAATACCCCAAAACAAAAAGGAATACATTATTAAATCACTGAAAACAGCATAAAAATATTTCAAAACGGCAATTATTTGAAGATTATAAGGATGAGGAAAATACCAGACTGGATTTGACCTTGACCACGAACTGGCTGTTCTTGATGCTCTCAAGGATCTCGCTGGAGCTCTTCTGCTCAAATTCTCTCAGCCTCGTCTGAAACGCCCTCAACGGCTCCCACAATTCACAAAATTGCCCTTCCTCCCTCTCCCTCTCAGCTTCCTTAAACCTCACTCCCCTCCACCTCCTAAACCTCGCGTCGTCCTCATCCTCGTCCTCAATCTCCGCCCTAATCGCGTTCCTAATCGCGGACAGATTGATACTAATCTTCGGCTTAGGGTTCCACTTAAAATCCGGCGACGAGTACGCCCGCCGGAACTCGGTCAATTTCGGGCGGAGCTTCTTCACGAAGTCAATCTCCGCCGGAGTCGTAATGGCAGAGGCCGTAATTGTGGGCGCGGCGAAGGTCGATCTCGAAGCCGAGACGAGGAAATTCTCCAGCTCCCTATCCGCGAGGTCTTTGAACGAATTCGCCCGGTTCTTCAGCAGCTGGAGGTCGGCGTCGGCGGAGGAGCGCACCTCCTTCCACCCTTTGGAGATGAACGAGAGAGCCTTCTCCGCCGTCACGGAGGAGCTCGGCGGCGGCCTCCGGGGCTCCGGCCCCTTCACATTAAGCATCATTGGTCAAATTCCGGAAGGACTGAATCTGCAAATACGGAGAAATGCGTTGTGGAAGGGACTGGAAAGTGCCAAGTTTGTGGCGGTTTTAAATGCACGCTAAGAATATTTATATTTTTATTGTGCCATTGGGATTCGTGATGACACGTGGAGTGACACGTATGATAATGGGTCAACTGGGGCAGTGTCACGTGGGACGATAACGTTGGGTGGGCCCTGTTGGGTCTTCATGGGCTCATAGCGTCCGAATCCAAATGTGGAACCCCGGCTATTAAACGTTATGAGTCCGATGGTTCATGGTTACAGCATTATTGTCAGAATGTGAAAGTGGCTGGCTTTGATTTATGAGTGGGTCAAGGAAATTCCATTATCAAGTACCAACCCAACAAAACGTACTTTTCATACTAAATTTCTTTAGTATAGTACTCAATCCGTCCCAGCTCTTTCCGCGGAGAGAGAAATTGGAAGTATTTTTAACGATATATTATTTTAAGGCTTTGAAGTGGGGTATCCTGAAATTGTTAACTTTTTCCCTTTATTTTCGTTCAGATTAAACTCAAGATTTGGGCAACTAATGATTTTTGTTGGGTCATTCATTTCCAGCGCCCAAACAACTTGTTTTTGGAGGGAACTCCAAAATTCACTTGATTTCACTGGCAGAATTTAAAAAAGCTGAGGCACACAAAATGAAGAGCCAAGAACATGAACAGTGTCAAAAAATTAAATTTACAGACTTGGAACCCCACTTCTACCCCACTATATTTATATTTACATTTACATTGTCCAGAAGAATCCCTGGAAGCTGACAGAACAAGTCTAAAATTCTTCTTCCACATTCCCCTTTGCACTAACATTAAATTCCCTCTGTCCTAATCCAACAAGAAAGCCTAGCAACAAAAAGAGTCTTTTTTTCTTTACCCTCAAGTCGAATGTCAGCATTCATCGAGCCCTACCAAGCCCTTGCGGACTGATTGCTCTCCTACTGCCGGATCTTCCCTTCATCATCGGGTATTCGAGAAATATGAGGGGGGAGAAGAATATGACAAACCAGCAGAGGCAACATATTGTTGAGTTTCTGTTGGACAACAGTAGGAACGGGAAGATACTTCAGGGCAAGAGAATCGAGGCAGCGACGAATTTCAATTGCAGCCAGAGAACCAGCAGTTACATTTGGTCAAGAGTTAAGCTCCAACTTTCACTAGGTCAACCGCTGGACATGAGACACAGGATGTCCGGGCATCCGGGCTACAACAAGAAGGAAATTGATCTTGAGGCCTTAAGAGCAATACCTGCAACCAGTCGAAGAACAATCGGAGGGACAAGTGCATGGATGGGGATAGGGAAGAGCACAATACACCGAGTTGTGGCAGCAAAGGTCATCAAAAGCCATACAAACAGTATTAAGCCTGCACTAACATTTCAGCACAAGGTAGAAAGGTTGAAATTCTGCATATCTAAATTGCAACCCAACTTTCAATTCCATCACATTGACAATGTAATTCACATAGATGAGAAGTGGTTTTACATGACTAAGCCCACTGTCCGTTACTATTTGGCACCGGGTGAGCCTGAGCCCTTAAGAACCACTCAACACAAGTCCCACATTCCAAAACTCATGTTTATGTGTGTTGTGAGTAGGCCAATTTACAGCCCTGATGGTGTGTTAATATTTGATGGGAAGTATGGTGTGTTCCCTTTCATTGAGAGGGTTGCAGCACAAAGAACCAGCATTAATCGTCCGAGGGGGGCTATGGAAACTAAGGTTGTGGAGAAGATCACTAGACTTGTGACACGTGCAAAGATTATAGATGAAATCATACCAGCAATAAAAACACGTTGGCCACCATTCATGAGCAAGCACATTTATATTCAATAAGATAATTGCAAGGCACACATAAAGAATTCAGATCCTGAATTCCGGGCAGTAGTGGACTCCGACGGGTTTGACATCAACCTGGTATGTCAACCAGCTAAATCACCTGATCTTAATGTACTAGATCTCAGTTTTTTTAACTCGATACAGTCTCTACAACATGAAACCCCAAGCACGACACTGGATGGGTTACTGACAGTAGTGTACAATGCATATGACAGAGAAGATCTAACAACAATCAATAAAGTTGTCCTCACCCATCAAGCTACAATGATAGAAATCATAAGAGTCAAGGGATGCAACAATTATAAGTTGCCCCACATGTCAAATGATGCACTGATAAGGAGAGGAGAATTGCCTAGGATGCTAAGTTGTGATGAGGAAATACTTCGTGAAGGCCTGGAACACCTTATCACAATTCAGGAAACAGAAGGCATGAGGGAGATGATGCAAGCCATGGGATATGAACTGTAGCAGTAAGGGATTTCAGTATGCACATTGGGTTAGACTAGGGTAACATTTTGAAAACCTTAAAATTTGTTTCTTTTGGTGTGAAAAGACAAGTTTTTTTTGTAACCCAATTCAAACTGATGCAAGTTTCTGCACCCCAATAGGAGTTTTTTTAATGCACAACATTTAACTTCGCACAGCATACAGCACAGCACAAAGCACAGCACAACACAAAGCACCGCACAAAGCACGGCACAAAGCGCAACACAGAGCACAACACAGAGCACAGCACAGCACACATCACAACACAAAGTACAGCCACACGACAGCCACATACCACAAGAAATCAAACAAGAAGCACAGAACACGCAAACATGAACCAATATACTCCCTTTTTTTGCTGTTTACAAACATGTCCAAGGGGCTTTCAAGGGGAGATATACATTTTCCTGGAACAATCATAAAGCGCAATCAACTGAGCCATAGCATATCTCAGATGATTGTGGCTTTGCAAGTCAACAAAAAAAGGGATCAAATCAGCAATCCAACATGGAAACCAAGAAATATTGGCTATTTTATTAAACATAAACTGCTAATTATACAAGCAAAAGTTCATTAGATGAAGTTGAAGGGAACGGGCTTAACTTTTTATTCTACCCTTTCCCTATTCTGGCCAAGAAGCTCCCTCAGACCCGGAATCATTATCTCAGCCACACGAAAAGGTGCATCGATCTGATCCAAACTCAGAGGTTTCATTTCCGGCATGACGTCCGAGGGAGACCTGGACTCTGTCGCATACCAGGGAAGTGCTCGAATCGAAGGGATAGAATGGTAGTGTTCGTCATCATTTACATAACCAACAGCAGCCTCACAGTGACCGCGTTTCACTCCAGAAGGGATAACGCATGGATCATCAGTATATTTTTCTCGGGGCACACAACCGCACAAACTGCAAGGTTCCCTAGATCTGGAAACAGAGGCCACAAGGCCGTGTTTTTCTTGGTTGGTGGCGGCGCCACCAAAAGACCCACCGGGAGTTATTTCTCCTCGCCGGCGAGTGGGCAACGCACCTCCAATTGTTTCCTTGGAATCAAAACAGAGGCCACAGACAGGTCGATAGCGGTGGCACCGCCTACATACCCGGCGAATTTGCGAATTCGAACACCGCACCGGCGGTTGGGCAGCGCCACCTTCGTTCGTTCTTCTCTGGCGTCAGGGCCTCTCAAGGCCGAACCATCACCCACCGGAGAGAAACTATCAGATCGGGATGAGGAACCAGAATCACAGACATAACATTCCGAACAAAACCCACAACCAACGAAATCGCCCCTTTCCATAACCAACAAATTTTTGAAAAGCAAAGATGATGAGAGGGACGATCTGGAATGGGATGAGCGATGTGAGATAAGCTCAGAAGATGAGATGGAAGAGAAAAGGGTGGGAACGAATAATGGAGTCAGAAACCCTGATGAAGTAAAGAGATAAGCATGCTCACACCTTTTAACAACATCGACGAATCTCGATGCTAAGCACATTGGGAAGAAAAAATCACACGCGTGATTAAAGCAAAGAGAGTAATGAAGGTGGTTGGGTAGTTGAAGGAATTTTAATTTGGTGGGAAGGGTTATGTTTATGTTGGATTTGGTTAAATAGAGATTATGAAGGGTTATGGGATAATGTGGCTGATAATATTGGGTTAAAAAATCAGAAATTGGGCCCAAATTCAGTAAACAAATAATAAAAGCAGTCCATTTATGGTAAAAAATGAAGTAGTGCAAAAACAGTTGGAACGTCCAAAAAGAGAAAGAGTGCAAAAAGAGGTGGGACGGAGGGAGTAGTTTCTTTTAAGGTTGTGGTGATAGTGGTGGTGACATGATGATTTTCGGAGCAATTCATATTGGTATGAAGTCTTGTTTATTTCAACTGTAGCTGAGCTAAATTTTGTTGAACTGGAATATTGTACACTCATACTTTCCGTGTTTTATTATTTATGATATATTTATTATAAATTGATGTTTTCTTTTATTTGGCACATTTTTTATTTTTGGAAATATTTCTTTAATTTTATCTTCTTATTTTACTTTTTATTTTCTACATACAATTTCATTCACTCATTTTCTTCACCTAAATCAAGCACGTAAATCTATGATGTCATAAATAGACAAGCAACTGGAGTATAATAAATTAAGAGGTTCAAGACTGATCTTTATAAGAGCAAATGCAAGTTAGGAAAAACATTACTAGGCTTATTTGATTAACGGTTGTTAACTTGTGGTTGTTTTAGTTGGTTGGTTTGACATAACTACCTTGGCAAATATACAAATATAATTCTATATAATTGAAAAAGTGTAGATATAACACTGAGATAATTTTTAGTGCATATATAACCCTAACTAGTTAATGA
The DNA here is from genome assembly GCA_037428765.1 of Rubia yunnanensis. Lineage (NCBI taxonomy): Eukaryota > Viridiplantae > Streptophyta > Magnoliopsida > Gentianales > Rubiaceae > Rubia > Rubia yunnanensis. The sequence goes on from CM075066.1 coordinate 106,300,367, forward strand.
AAGTTAATATAACTTTTTGATATCATTTCCGGCATTGACACCCCCTCCCCCCCCCCCCAAGACAAAAAATGCCCTTGGACCAAAAGTTAAATGTGGGTGGACAATTATACCCTTACCGTGCCGGACCGCCACAGGCCCGCCGTCGGATCAGGTAGGGTTATATCAATACATTTTAAAATTTGATAGGATTATATCAACACATTCCTAAAACTTATAGGGTTATATCAACATATATTATAAAAAGCAAAACCAACCAACATTAAAAATCTTAGGTCGAAAAACACAACAAAATAACAAATACACACAACACCAAAGGTTATTCAATCATTAATCCGGACTAAATTCAACAAAATAACAACTACACACAACACCAAAGGTTATCCAATCATTAATCCGGACTAAATTCAACAAAATAAACAAAAATGTCATCAAAATCCTTATATTCAGTAACACATACAGTTAATCTCTATTCATGTGATGAGAAGCAAACGAAAATCACATAATCGAACTCAATATTGCATTAATCTAGTGAATTAAGGGGAATTTCGGATGAAGATACCATTTTTTAAAGGTTCCCGCACTTCCACCTCAACGTCCGTTGCGTCCATCTCGCCAAATCTCTTTCTTCAAACTAGAATCACACTTTGGAACGTCGGCATTCAGTATTAGAGGTTGAAATGGCGGTTGCATGCAGTTGGCGTTGATTTTGTACTAATGTGACACTTTGTTTTTATAGTACGATCAGATATAATTATACATTTTTTTACAAATGTGTTGACATAACCACATAAGTGTGCTGATACAACCCTATCAAATTTCATAATGTGCTGATATAACTCTACCTGATCTGGCGGCGGTCTGGTGGTGATCCGGCGATGGCCCGGCGACGGTCCGGTGGTGATTTGGTGGTGGTCCGTTGATAACATTTAGGTATAACGATTCCAAGGACAATAAGTCATTTCCTTTTCCATAAGGGTAAAAATGTCTTTTAATAAAATTTTGACTAAAAGTTGCCGGAAAATATTATATTTGCACTTTCACTTATTAACTAGGGTTATATTAGCACTTTCAAATATCACAAGGTTATATGTGTATTTTCGTGAATTATGTAGGATTATATATGCAGTTCGCTCTAACTATTTTAGTCCATCCGATCCTCTTATTATGGCCCCCTTTGACCACAATTTTTATAGCATATTTGACCATCGATAACTTTATTGTATACAATATCGGATATCATGTGAGATATCTTTGGACTCTCCATAACATGTAGTTTACAAAACATAAATTTTTATATTATATTACTGTAAGCAACTAAAATTATTGACAATAAAACATGCATAATTTTTTTTTTTTTAAAAAAGAGTCATTATTACATGAACATAGTACTAGTTTTGTACGTAGTTGTTTGACTCTACAGGGGGTTTGGTAAAAAAGTACTTGATTAACTTTTTAGCCATCCGGGAATGTCAATGAGTAAATTAATTACTGTGATCTCGCATGGTCTAAAACGTTTCTTCTGGAATGCTTAGAAAGTTATATTGGTTTCTTATCAATTAAATATACTTCCTTTGTCTCAAATTAAACTGCATATTTTTGGTTGTCCTCAATTAAATTGTAATGGCCAGAAATTACCCAATTCATCCCATTTGATCATAGGTGAAAAGACAGAAATGCCCCTAGATTTTCTCAAAATTACAGGGTTTAATCCCTTTGTTAAGCCATCTTCGGGACGCGTGTTGCATCCTAGAGAAGTGTGCTGACCCATTTGAAAATGGGTCAGACTTATCAAATGCGTAACTTTCGCACTTCCCAATCTCCATTATTGCTCACCCAACGCTTCCTTTCTCTCTTCTCCATTACTGCTGAATGCTCTATTCACAGCTCATTTCCATCTTTTCTGTCTACAAAATCACAGCGACGCTCTCTACTCCCTCAAAGCTTGAAAACCTAGCCCCTCTATATCCGATCTGTGTTGCAGAATTTGTGTTTCTGTTGATCCTCCTTTGTTAATCGATGCTCGTTTTTTGTTTTTTATCACAGCCCTTTGGGTTTCCATTCTAGGGTTTTCTAAAAATGATGTTGGCGGTTTTGAAAATGAACATGATTTCTGCTTCATTGGTTTCTATCACATCATTTTCTTGTTCTGGTCTGTGTTTGAGTAGTTCATTTTGTGGGTTTTGTACTGATTTGATTGCTTCTTAACTTGTGGGTTCTGGTTTCTTAGTGGGTTGTATGTTAAAACCATTGAAATGTACACAGATCTTCAGTTTTGAAGTATAAAATCGGCTGCATGTGAAGAATTTATGTGGTTTTCAAGCTTTTGACATGAGAACCCTAAATTTCTTGTGCTTTTCGTTGGATATGTTGAAGCTCTTTGGCAGATTTGACACATATATGCCCTAGTTTGTGGTGTTGTTCCTGTTCCGGGTTATTTTCATCCTTGATTCGTTGCAATTTGTGTTCTTTGTCAAGAAAAACATGCTTAAAGTGTGATTATTGGCGGATTTGTTGAACTCCGTTGCCAGATCTGTGACTAAAGTGCCCTTTTTCTTACTATTCTTCCTCTATGGATTCTTAATGTCATAGATCTCACTTCAGTAGGGTGTCTTATGTTTTTTTTACAATGCTATTTAAAAACATGTGACATTGAAAATGCTTGCATGTGAAGTATATGTGTTTTTCTTATAATTTTCAATGTTAAGTTATGAATTAGTTCTAAACCGCTGTTGGTTTCTTAATTATGTCCTTAACCTTACTGATACTGTATTATTTTCTGAGAGTTTAGTCGTGTCCAACTTAAACCTTACTGATACTGTATTGTTTCTTTCTGGTGCTAGTTTGCATTTGAAACCCTAGTCCATCCCTAGTCATAGACAACGACTTTTTTTGCATGCTATTCTTTGCTTCTGAAACCCGTTCCCCACCCATTGTGTCTACCCTTACCTAATGGATCACGGTGACAGGGTCATGGCTAGGCAGGGTGAGTTTGCCCCTTGCCAATCCTTGAGTGATTCCAAGTATGACTCTCAGTTTCAGGTCAGTATTGATCCTACTTTATTTACTGGCCTTGATGACATTGAGTCACAACCGAAGGGAAGTAAACTCACCCCACCCCAGTATCCTGTCCTAGATACTAATTCGTTTGAATCTTGGGATACCCCTGTGGCAACACATTTTATTCGTGTACTTGAAGCAATCCTGTATCGCTCAGATTCAGATCCTGATTCGGATCAAACACATCTCCTTCATCCACATGCATCACACTCCCCTGAATCTGATGAAACACTGCCCCCTGATTCTGATGAAACACTGCCCCGTGATTCTGATGAAACACAACCCCCTGATTCTGATGAAACACAACCCCCTGATTCTAATGAAACACAACCCCCTGATTCTGATGAAACACAGCCCCCTGATTTTGATGATACACTGCCCCCTGATTCTGATAAATCTGATTATGAATCCTGGTGTGATCCACATCCATCAGTTTACTTTAAGGGTAATGAATTCCCTAAGTATGGTGAGCCTGATTTCTGGGAAACTGGGGCCTGTCTATATCCTGGTAACTGGACTGGATATGTTCGGCATATTGATTCTGATGCTGAAAAATAGATTTATTACTCACAGGTTTGTAATAAACGTACGCTTTCATTTCTGCATTTGCTTTGGAATGTAATATTATTGAGAATGTACTAACATGTTACCTTTAAATGCAGGTTTGCTTGGTAGTGCAACTACTTGGTGTTGTGTTTGTCTGTGATAACTTGTTTGCTACTTGTCTGTGATAACCTGTTAGCAACTTTTTTATGCTGGGTACTTGAGTCTGTGTGTTGTTAATGATCAAATGTGCAACCACTCAGATTTTGACTTGGATTCAGTTGAAACCCGGGTGGCTGTTAACCATTTTTCATCTGAATCCGATGCAGAACCTGAGTTAGGCAGGGTATGTTTCATATCAGGGGCAATAATGGAGCAGTGAAAGTTATGCATGTGTATGTGTTTGTGGTTCTCATATGCAGCCATGCAGTGATGTTTCCAAAACTCACTGACTTTGGTTGGGCATATGGTAACTGCATTTTATATGAGATATCATAGCTTCTCAAATTGTTTGTGATAGCATGTTTATGTGCTGGTTGAACCCTTGATTAATAATGTAGTTGTGATGAATGATTAAAACATGCAGCCATGCCTATCAGCCTCAAAACTAATTTGATCTTGGCGGGGAATGATGTGATTAAACTCAGCTCTGAAATTATTTGCCCAATCCACCCTGTATTAGTTGATAGCCACCTATGATGATATTGTTTGTTCACACATAGGCAGCAACCGTGTTTGTTAAAAACACATGGATGGCAGCCCTGTAGTGTCTTTTGCCACGAAATAAATGTGTGTGTCTAGTCATCCATTACATTCTGGTTAATGTTTGTTTGCCTCAGTTCTAAAACATAAATTTACAAAACACATGTTTTTCAAATTGCATGCATACTGAATGGAGTTTAGCCCTCCCAGCTTTTACAAGGTTGCCCTATAAACTTACCTTTACCAAAACTAACTGGTAAGTTTACCCTAGACCTGAATCTAGAAGCACAACCCTACAAAAGTACAGATCCCATGCACATCTAAACTATCTCCATACTGATCAGCAGGTCTTGAATGTGCCTTGTTCTTCCAATAGTCACCATGTGTTCCAAACAATCCCTTACTAGCTCTGGGTCAACAATTAAATTGTGGGGCAGCATCCCAAGGCTTCTTAGTCTGTCTTTTCCCATATGTGGCAGTTTAAACTCATTCCCACCTCTGCATTTCATGATTTCCACCATGACACATTGTAGATTCAGGAAAATCTTGTCAATAATTAATGGATCATATCTCTGAAATGCATCATACACAACCTACAGTAACTCATCTAGGTTTTGACTAGGGTTTTGCTGCTGTAAAATTTGAATTGAGGCAAAAAACCCCAAATCCAGAATGTTTAGGTCGGGTGATTTTGATGGTTGGCACACTAACTGTATATTGAAACCATCTGAGGTGGCTGCAGCTAGAAATTCAGGGTCATTTGCAAATATGTGACAAGGGGCATTATCTTGTTGGATGAAAATGTTTTTGGTTGCCCAAACTGGCCATTTCTGCTTGATTGCTGGTATCAGCTCATGAATCAGCTTGTGTCTTATGATGTCTCTAGTTATGGATGATATGGGTGTGAGAATCATGGTTCCTCTAGGTCTATTTACAGTGGTGCGCTTGGTTGGTACATAATCCACGTATGGAAACACCCATATTTTCCCATCAAACATTACATTACCCTCCAAGTCAAGTAAAGGTCTAGATACAACACATAAAAACATGAGTTTTGGAATATAATGCTTGCTTTGTATGATTCTGTATGGTTCAGGTTCATTGGGACCTAGAATATACCTTGTTGTTGCCTCTGTTAAGTAGAACAACTTTTCATCGATGTGTATCACATTTTCCATGGGCTTGAACTGCATGTTACACTCCAGTTTACTTAGGCACCATTCTAGCCTTGACTCTTTGCTTGCCAAACTTAGTTGTGGATGCACTGCATTAGTGTGGCTTCTGATCTCCTTGCTTGCTATAGCTCTATGTATTGTGCTTTTTCCAACCTGCAACTGTGTTGCTGTGCTCCGACGGGTTCGCCGGTACCTAAGTGACACTGCCATTAAGGCCTCCACAGCGATTGGTTTCTTGGTTCTGCCACAACGGCCATGCCTTCTTGAACGGGTATTCACAGCTTCTCCATTTTGAAGTTGCTGCTTCACACGCGCCCATACTGTAGAGATGGTCCGAACTGAGCATGACCATCTCTTTGCTGCCTCCAGTCTCTGTTGCCGTTGAATTTGCCCATTTTTTGAGTTTTGAAGCAGAAAATGGGTTATGTCCTGCCTCTGCTTATCTGTCAGGTTTGCCCCAACCATCACAACTGTGCTCGATGATGAATTCAAACTGTAGGAGGGAGTGTAGGAGGGAGATTTGTTTTTTGTATCTGGCTAGTTCCTGAAGAACTGGCCAAAATATTTCTGAGAGCCGACTTTTTTTTTGGATTGGATTGGATTGGGAGCTGTAATAAATGCCCCTACTTATAGAAGTTAGGGTGAAATTTTCAACCTTGTGAACAGTGGCTTCATTTGGCTCCAGAATTGAAATTTTGGAGCCAAAAATTAGAAAAATGAGGGAATGATTACTGTTCCCGTCAGTGATCAGTAACATTTTAACAAGTTTTAAACTGTAAACCATCTCGCACATCAAAGTACAAAATTCAGCTTTTTGTACTAAAAAGCTGAACAAATTTCACCGTTCAAATTTGCAGCCAAAATTCTCTCCCATACCATTTAATTTGGGACGGAGGGAGTATAATTTTTCTTATTTTCTTTGTTTCACCTCACTCTAAGAAATCAATTAAGAAATTACCTTTTTTTCTCTACAATTATAAAAAATCACATATACTATTCATGAACCCAAATTAATTTTCTCTATCATACTCATTAATTTTACTATTAGTATTTCATTTTTTTTCCAATAATTATTCCATATTTTTAAAATAATTTTTAACAAAGTCTTGGGAAAGACCATCTTTCCATAGGCCTATCGAAAGATGAGTTTAATTAAAATAATAAAAGGTAAAAGGTCTTAGTTGTAATATTAAAATTTTATTATGCAACGTGTAGTAGTTATGAAGTTTATAACCCGATTCATGCAATTTGAAAATTTTATCTTCATTTCATCTATACACTTTAAACCTTGGTTTTTCCATGGATTATGGAAAGACCGTCTTTCAAGAGACGGACTCTAATATTGTTCCATAATCTTTTCAATAATTTTCTCAAAAATTATTCCAATGTTTTTGTTAAAAAAATTACAGACTTTTAAATTATATTTTACAAAATTTTAAAAAATTAAGATTTTTGAAGAAAAATAAAAGACAAAGGTGGGGACACGTGGCCCAATCAAGACATGCCACGTGTCCATACAATATATATATATATATATATATATATATATATATATATATATATATATATATATATATATATATATATATATATATAAAAGAAAATCAGCTTGAAGTGGGATATATGGGTCAATGAATGGCTGATATGTTTCTCAATTACGAACCAAAAAAGGAATTTCTGACCTGATGCAAACCCCCACACCAATTTCTTACCAATAATCTATCACCATGCATGTTTTCTTAAAATTAAGAAACTGTCATTGCAAGTGCTCTTGTAAAAAAATAGAGTTCCTAATCTACCATTTCAAAAAATTCTTTTCAGAACTTGATTGAAGTTTGGGCCTATTCCACGAACGTCAAAGACCGTCGCTTGAGTGCCATGTGCCCCACTTTATAAGGGATTTGTGCTATTTTCTTTCATTTCTCATTTTATTTTGGCAAAGTTAGAATAATAAAAAAATAAAAGATTTTAGTTGTAATATTAAAAATTGATTATGAAACGTGTCGTAGTTATAAATTTATGATTCGATTAATGCAACAAAAAAAAATTGCCTTCATTTTTTTTTTCTAATTTACATTGTAAATCTCAAATTTTCCATAGATTACAGGAATACCATCTTTCAAGGGATAGACTTTTTTATTCTTCGTAGAACTATGTAATGACCCAAAAACAAGTATAATTCTAAAGATAAGTTTTCAAGACCCTAACAAAGAACTTTGTTTTTCATGTTTTCCTTCACCGGCAACTCCGACGTCGGAGTAGTTGTTATGTGCATTCGGAAATTGGAAGCAAGGCACTGGAACAGCTAGGAAGCAAACGCAAAGATAACGATACTTGGAAAATGCGTGCAAGCCTCTCATTGCAGACACACACGACAACGGCTGTTTTGAACGGACCTAAGTCCTCTCCCAATCCCATCCGATAATGTTGACAACTGCTAAACTTCATTTTCAGCTCCGTACCCTACCTAGCTGACATAAGTGTCAATATAACTTTTCAATATTTGAAAGTGTCAATATAACCATATCTAGCTAGTGAAAGTGTCATTATAATCCTATAAGTTTTAAGGATGTGCTGATATAACCCTACAAACATTAGAAATGTGCTGATATAACCCTACAAACATTAGGAATGTGCTGATATAACCCAATAAGGTTGCATAATGTGCTGATATAACCCAACCTGTTACGGCGGCGGTCCGGCAAACTATGAGGGTAAAATTGTCCACCTAATTCCAGAGTTAGCCCAAAGGGTATTTTGGTCAATTTACTTAGAGTCAACGCCAAAAAATTGAGGTCAATGCAGGAAATGGGGTCCGAGGGTTATATTGGCACTTTCATTAACTAGTTAGGGTTTTATTTGTACTAAAAATTATTTTGGGGTTATATTGACACTTACTCAAGTAGACAGAGTTATATTGGCACTTATCCCCCCTTTTAAACAGTGGGCTTCTTTCCATTAAGATAATAATTGCATTTCACACAAAGTGTTGTTAGAGTGGGGTGAGCCTTCCATGTGATCTAAGAGAATGCTTCATACCAATATAGTGCATTTGAAGAATTAAGATCATAATAATGTAAATCAAGAAAAAAAAGAGAGAACTGAAACCTAATTGTACATGATTGAGCACGTTGATCTGACCCCTTGAAGAAACTAAAGTGGTTTTTAGCTTCGTTTAACCTTTGGCCACATTGTTGGCGGCTGTTTATTTCTAGTACAATATTTGCGTGTGCTGGTTGCCACCAGAATATTCTAGGTGCGCGAATATACTGTTCTCAATTTTGTTGCTTATCCACAATCCAGCAGGAAAGGCTGGTCACACTTTCACAAATATTAATAAATTCAAATAAAGGGAGGCCTGTGTATTATTCAAACTTTGCTTTGACCACTTAAATCGTTGCTAGTTGAAGATATTGAAGGTTAAATTAATCTCCCATGTTTAAGATGCATCGCGCAATATAGACCCAACACACAAATTTTGTTGAATTTTATTCTAAAACTAATTGAATCAATAAAATGAGTAGGCAAAGTTTTGGAAATGATTCTCTTTCTTTCCATAGACTTGCGGAAATATGAGATTTGATTATAATAATATAATGTAAAAAGTCTTAATTGCAATATTAAAATTTTATTATGCAACGTGTAATAGTTATAAAGTTTATAACTTTATTCATGCAACCCAATAATTTTATCATCATTTTTTCTTATTTACACTTTAAAACTTGGTATTTCCATGATTTATGAAAAAAGCGTCTTTCAAGATACGGATTCAAATGAGTAAAGTTAGATTTTCTACTGCATTTAAATTGCACCAAACTGAATTAAATTGTATCAAATAAAATATATGCTAAACTAAACTGAACCAATTAACGTGTGGATCTCCTTAAGGCCTAATTCACCGAGGTTACATGCTGAGTGTTTGATATGACTTTCAATGCAGCTAGTAAGTCAAAGTGTGTGGGGAATATTTTCTTTATACTTAAATTATCAATTTATTTTAGTTACTCTCTTTGTCCCAGCCGAATCTCCATACTTTTTTGTCAATTTTCTCAAGATACGTTTGACCATAAATTTCAACTAGTATATAGATATCAATATCATCATGTGAGATATTGTTGGATTCTCTGCATGTTGTATTTTCTAAATATCAAATTTTAACACACCACTAATATACGTAACTAAAGTTATCGTTGGTCAAACATGACCTGAGAAAGTTGACCAAAAAGTGTGCACATTTGGCTGGGACGGAGTAATACTATTCTCTGTTAAAGTTTGATACTCCCTCTGGTCCTCTAATTATGTCTCTCTTTCTTTATTGTGATAGTTTTTTTATTTTGGCCCCTTCTTTTGGTAAATACTAGGTTATTTTCATCCACACATCTTACTTTTTATACTCCCAATTCAATCTCCACCTCTCCTTTATCTTTTCAAAAAAAATTGTGTCATTTTTATGAGGCCATATATAGTGGACCAGAGGGAGTAGTATATTTAAATAAATGTATAAGATATAATATTATTGTATGTGGTATTATTGAATTCGTCGTAACAAATTATTTCTAAAAAGTAACTTTTTGTTTGCCGTTATTATATGTAGCTAAACATATTAACGACCAAATACATTTCTCGAACATTGTGTAATAATTAGGTTGTAATTTAAGGTGAGACGGAGGGAGTATCCTAATTGTGTAAGCAATAAAATTGAGTTAATGTATCAGAGTATCCACAGTGGCTATTCTTTGATCCATTTTTATTTAATAAGGATCAATACTTAATCATTGTGTAGTTTTAAAAATCACTTTTAAAATGAAGTTACTTCTTAATTAAGAAGTTAGTACTTTTTTATTTGTGAAATGACTAATGATTGACATTTGGCACCATAGATAGAATGATTTGCCGTAATTAATTGTATTATTGATATCTAAATATATAGAGAGTACAATAGAGGTATAATAAGGAAAGAACTCTAATCAGAATAAATCATAATCTAATCAGGAGTCTGATTTAGTCTAACACCCCCCCTCAAGCAAAGCGTCGGATGCTCGCTGACGCACAGCTTGGACCTGAAGAACTCGAACAGCGGACGAGAGAGCCCATTGGTGAAAATGTCCGCAATCTGAAGAGAAGTCGGAACATGAGCTACGCGCAGCTTTCCGGATGTCACCAACTCACGAACAAAATGATAGTCGATGTGCTTCGCCCGCTTGTGCGCCACTGGATTCTGAGCCAAGAAAATAGCACTACTATTGTCGCATAACAACAGTGGAGAACCAGAAAGTGGAACCCGAAGATCACGAAGCAAATGAGTGAGCCAAACCACTTCCGAGGCAGTGTTGGCGAGAGCATGGTATTCAGACTCAGTGCTAGAGCGAGAAACAGTGTGCTGTTTCTTGGCACTCCAAGAAACCAGATTCCCACAAAGAAAAATCGCATAACCATAAGTGGACCGACGAGTCTCCAGACAACGAGCCCAATCAGCATCAGAGTATCCTAACACATTAGAAGTACTAGCAGAGCAAAATCGGAGACCAAAATGAAGAGTGCCAAGAACATATCGCAAAATCCGAGTCACAGCAGCAAAATGGTCATCTCTGGGATCCTGAAGATACTGACTCACCGTGTTAACCGAGAATGCCAAATCCGGGCGAGAGATGGTGAGTACTGGAGGGCACCAACAAGAGAACGATAAAGTGTAGGATCCCGAAATGGAGGACTGGTAGAGCTGTGAAGCTGAGAACCAGCAACAAATGAAGTAGAAACTGGTGCCACGTCAAACATACTGACACGATTCAAAATATCCCGAGCATACTTTGCTTGGCCAAGAAGTAATCCTGAGGAGGTAGGCGAAACTTCAAGACCAAGAAAGTAATGAAGAGCACCAAGATCCTTGATCGCAAACTCTCTGTGTGTCCGATCAATGAACTGGCGAAGAAGAGTCGAGCCATTGCCTGTAAGAATGATATCATCCACATACACAAGTAGGTACAGTAATGACGACCCTCTCGAAAGGACAAACAAAGAAGTATCAGCTGAGCTGCACCGAAAACCAAGCTGTGTCAGATAACTGCTGAAACACTGGAACCAAGCCCGGGGAGCCTGCTTAAGACCATAAATGGCCTTTTTCAAACGATAAACATAGTCTGGATGGACAGAATCCTGATAACCAATGGGCTGCTTCATGTAGACAGGAACATCAAGAACACCATTAAGGAAAGCGTTCTTGACATCCAACTGATGAAGTGGCCAGGAACTCATGGTGGCTATGGCAAGAACCGTCTTAACAGTGGAGACTTTGACCACATGACTGAAAGTGTGGTCAAAATCAAAACCCGGAATCTGCGAGAAACCCTGCGCCACAAGTCTAGCTTTGTGACGCTCAATAGTGCCATCTGATCGATACTTGAGCCTATGGACCCATTTGGAGCCAACAATGTTGACATTCGAAGGTCGAGGCACCAAATCCCAAGTGTGCTGACCACGAAGAACATCCATCTCATCATCCATGGCTGAAGCTCAGGCTGGATCCTGAAGGGCAGTGCGATAATCAGTGGGCTCTGTCTGAGAGAGGAGTGCAACAGTGAGACCATGAGCAATAATATCCGAATAATCCCGCCGTTGAATGGCACTAGTAGAAGACCGAGTGGCCATCCGATGAGTACGAAGCTGGGGCGGCGAATCTTGAGGAGTCGAACCAGCTGATGACACGGAGGAAGATCGAGTTGTGCTGACCAGAGAGTGGCCGTCGGAAGTCACCGGAGAAAGAATAGCCGATACAGGCTGAGACATGGTGGCCGGTGGCTGAGACGGTGGATGAGGAGTGCTGGCCAGCGGCTGAGATATGGTGGGCGTTTGGCGAGGAGCCAGGTCCAGGTCGGCCGTCCAGATGGAAGATGGTGGTGAAGGAGGGGCAGCTGGAACAGGCACAGACACAGGCGTGGTGGCCCCAATCGATGAAGTAACAGTTCCATCAAAATATGATGAAATCTCCAGATCTTAAATCGAACGACTGTCCGTGGAAGATGAGACATAAGGGAAGAAAGTTTCATCAAAATGAACATGGCGAGAGATATAGATGCGTCCAGATGTCTGGTCGAGACACTGGAAGCCCTTGTGATGAGGGCTATAGCCAATAAAAACACAGGGAATGGATCGGGGTGCAAACTTATCAGTAGCAGTGGCACGCAGACATGGAAATGCACGGCAACCAAACTGGTGAAAGAGGGTATAGTCAGGCACATGACCAAAAATAACCTCAAAAGGTGATTTTCCACTCATAACTAAACTAGGCAGACGGTTAATAATGTAAACCGCAGAGGAGAAAGCTTCCACCCAATAATAGTGCGGCACAGAAGAATGAAAAAGCATGGCAAGACCAGTCTCTGTGATGTGACGATGCTTCCGCTCAGTCCGGCCATTCTGAGCAGGTGTATAAGGCGAGGACATCTGATGATGAATGCCACATGATATGAGATGAGCCTGAAGTCGGTGATTAGTAAACTCGGTGCCACCATCGGTCTGAAAAATTTTAACCCTAGCAGAAAACTGATTCTCAACGAATTTCTGAAACTGGATAAAAGTGTCATAGAAATCCAACTTATGCCGCATTGGAAGAAACCATGTGAATCGCGAGAAATCATCAATGAAAACAGCATAATAAGAGAAACCACCGACAGATAAAACAGGAGCTGGTCCCCACAAATCACAATGTACTTTATCCAATAAACCAGTAGCGTGCTTGTCACTAGTGGAAAAGGGCAAGCGGCTACTCTTTGCCATCTGACAAGGAGAGCAACTGACAGATGCAGGCATAGCAGAAGTGACAGAAATAAGGCCCCGTCGATTCAATAACTGAACAGTATCATGAGACACATGACCGAGGCAAGAGTGCCACTGCTCAAAAGAAGCATGAAGCTTTGTAGAGCGTAGTTCTCCTAAAAAACTGGAATCACCTGTCTCAAGAAAATAAAGACCAGACCTATGACGGCCTTTACCAATTATTGCCCCTATAAGCTTGTGCTCAATGGAAAATGTATCGGCATCAAATATAACACGGACAGGTATATCACAAGTAAGCTTACTAATGGACAATAAACTTCTAGTAATCTTAGGGACCACAAGGACATCATTAACAGAGAAACCAGATAAATGACATTGGCCGATGTGAGAAATAGATAATGATTCACCATTTCCAACAAGAATAGAATCAGAACCACGATAATGTTGTACCTGATCAAGATGACTGGTGTGAGCAGTGATATGAGATGTAGCACCTGAATCAATAATCCACTGATTTGACGAATAATGACAGTTGGGACCATTTAAACTGGCCTGAAACAAAACCTTGTCCGCAATCCAATTAGTGGAGCAATCTTCCCGAGATATAGGGCCCCAATGAACCATAGCGGAAGACCGGAAAATGGCACAGAAATTGACTGGATGCTGACGAGAATTTGAGAAACTCGTCGGAATGTGAGCAACTCGCGAGAAACAACTTCAACTCGCGAGAATTTGATTCAACTCACGATAAATTGATCAACTCGCGAGAATTTGAATCAACTCGCGAGAAACTCCCTTGTTGGCGAGACGACTCGCGTGTGGCTTCACGCGCGGAATTTTCCTTCTTGCTGGCGAGTCGACTCGTGCGTGGCTTCACGCACGGAATTTTTCTTCTTGCTGGCGAGACGACTCGCGCGTGGCTTCACGCGCGGACGAGAGGATTTCTTCTTCTCCGTGTTGCGATCGGCCTTTTCTTCTCCGTCTGGCTTCGCTTGGATTTCTTCTTCTTCTCCGGCGAAGGAGCCGCCACTGGAGGACGCCGGAGGAGGAGGCCGTAACTGGAGGACGCCGCCGCTGGAGGACGCCGGAGGAGGAGACCGCTGCCGGAGGATTCCGGAGGAGGAAGGCCACCGCTGGAGGAGGCCGCTGATGGAGGAAGACTCCGCTGAAAAAGACAGAAATTTTCCTGGAAAATTGAGACTTGAGAGGACGCCGGAGGACGCCGCAATTTGACCGGAACTTCGCCGGAAAAGAGAGAAGGAGGGAGGCGCTGAATTAAAATTTAGGAGTTAGGATCAGAACTTGCTCTGATACCATGATAGAATGATTTACCGTAATTAATTGTATTATTGATATCTAAATATATAGAGAGTACAATAGAGGTATAATAAGGAAAGAACTCTAATCATAATAAATCATAATCTAATCAGGAGTCTGATTTAGTCTAACAACCATTTATTTTGTATTTTTCATTAATTATAATTTAAACTAGAAAAGGCTTTTACTGAAAAGCAATGCTTCTAACGATAAAATATATGGGTTATAAATATTGATAATTTTAAACTTTTGAAAATAAGTATCAAATGTGGTGTTTAAAAAAAATTATGATATTGATATTAATTTTGATAATTTTAAATCGTTAAGATTTTGTATAATCGATGCAATTGTAAGATGGTTATTATAATAACCAATATATATATACAAAAGGCTGTGTCGCCAGCCTTGGGTGCCCCGACGACCCGACACCACAGGCAACTGTCGGAGGGGTAAGTCACGGTAGCCGGATGCCATGGCCACGCTTAGGCTCGTACTCGTCGCAACTCCCAGGAGCCCCCACGCCACGTCAGAAACCCACAGCCCTCCGGCGGGGCGCACTACAGGCCCAGCGTTACCTGGGCCCGCAGCAGCGGGTCCCTCGCGGAACCCACTGATGACGCTTTGCAAGGGTCATCCCACACGGGACGCTACCGAGCTTCGAAACAGGGGTTCCCCCCTGGAATTCACGCCCACTACCATCTGGGTACACCCGCGGGTGTACCATTATATATATACAAGTGACGGAACTTAGGAGGTGCATACGGGTCCCCCACCCACCCCTTCATCTCCCCACAATTTCTATTTTTATAGAGTGACTTGTGATAAAATCATATTAAAAAGAAGGGTAATATGCAGATATAACCCTATATGTTGGAGAAAGTGTAAATATAACTCTGAGTTATTTTTTAGTGCAAATATAATCCTAACTATTATACATATGTGCAAATATAACCCTAACTATTATATATATGTGCAAATATAATCCTAAAGTCATTATTTTTGGCATTGACTGACCAGGGTTATATTTGCACTTTTAATTATCGCAGGGTTATATCTGCACTTTCATTATTGCAGGGGTATATCTGCACTTTCATCAATTATATAGGATTAGATATGCATTTTTCTCTAAAAAGAATATATTATTAATTCAAATTATATTTCGACATTCTTATACTAAAATTCCGATTCCGCCTCTATTTAGATTGTTCTAGAAAACCCTATATCTATTTTATTAACCTCCTATTTTCGCAAAGAAACTCAAACTTAGATTGACATTTGGTAAAATAATTTGCAAAATGAAGATAAGAAACACATGATAAACCTTGAACTTGCAAATAAAATGATAATTAATATTAATGTGTTTAACTATTGATGTGTATCGAACACCGATATTGGTGTATATACGGTTCAGCGATCAAAAGGCTGAAGATCGCCAGGTCCAACCCAATGCCGTATTACAGAGAGACGAACGTATTTAGCTCAATACAAAGAGCAACTAGATGCAGAGCTCTTAGTCGTGGAGGAATACGTGGACCGACGAATGAGTAACGAAATACTGTATGACGACTGCTTCAAAAGACTATGGAGGTGCAGTCGAAATACTGTTTGATGACTGCTTCAAAAGACTATGGAGGTGCAGTCGAAATACTGTTTGACGACTGCTTCAACAGATTGGGGTTTCAGCGAACAAAACTAAAAAAACTCGCTAGTTGGGTTCACAGGATGGTCAGAAACACCCTTAGGTAATATACAACTACCTATCACTATTGGGGAAGGTAAAAGAAACTGCACCATCCTGTGCAACTTCATAGTCATGGACGCTCCAAGCACATTTAATGCTATCATAGGAAAGCCACAGATGAACAGAGTGAAAGTCATATGGTCTCCTTACCACTTGGTCATGAAATTCCCAACTCCAGCCGGAATTGCAACTATAAGAGGAAGCCAACAAACGGCGAGGCAATGCATGGTCATTGCAATGAAGATAGGAAAGTTGGATGAGAAAGCGAAGATGGTCAACACAATCTCAAATGGTGGACCCCCACATCAGCGAGACTCAGCAGCAAACCCAAGGGAGGAAACAGAGCTACTAAGCCTGGACATCGAAGATAGCTCAAAGTTTGTAAAAATAGGGAAATACCTTCTCGATGAAGAAAATAAGAGAATCACACAAATCCTACAAAGCCACAAGGAAACTTTCACATGGAATGTTCATAACAAGGGAGGGAGTAGATCCATGCATCGCAACATACTCTTTGAACATCAGTGATGCAATCAAGCCGGTTAAACAGAAGCAGCGAAGATTTGCCATCAATAGGCAGAAAGTAATTGAAGAAGAGGTTACACTGCTTCAAGTAGGCATAATAAGGGAAGTCATATACCCAAAATGGATCACAAATCCAATAATGGTAAGGAAGTCTGATGCAGGATGGAGGATGTGCATCAATTTTACGGATCTAAATAAGGCGTTCCCCAAGGATTGTTATCCTCTACCATAAATCGATCAACTGGTCGAAGCGAATTTGGGGCATTATGTGTACACCTTCTTAGATGCATACAAGGGTTATCATCAGATATTAATGAACCCACAAGATGCAAAGAAAATGGCTTCCATCACAAGTCTTGGGACGTTCTGTTACATAAAAATGTTGTTTGGACTAAAGAATTCAGGGACAGCATACCAGTATGTGGTGGATAACACATTTCATAATCAAATAGAGAGAAATGTCGAAGTGTATGTCGATGACATGGTCATCAAAAGCAGGAACGTGGATAGCTTCGCAGCAGATCTGCAAGAGACTTTGGACACATTAAGTACCGTAGGGATGAATCTCAACCTCAAGAAGTGTGTGATCGAAGTGGGCACGGAAAAAAATCTAGGATACAAGGTGTCTTCTAAGGGAATCAAGTCCAACCCAGAGAAATTCCAAGCCATAGTCAATCTTCCTCAACCACGAACTGTCAAACAAGTACAAGTCCTAATGGGGTCACTGACACCACTTAGCAGATTCATTTCGAAGGCGGCAGACAAACATTTTCCCCTGTTCAAAGTTTTGAAAAAGGCGAAGAAGTTTAGCTAGAGCTAAGAGTGGCAAACATCATATAATGGTTTAAAAGAACAGCTTCTGACGCTGCCAACACTGAAATCACCCGCACCTGGATGAGCGCTAAATTTATATTTAGCGATCTTGCAGAATGCGATCAGCTCTATTTTGGTTCACCTTGAAGATCAGAAACAAGTGTTAGTCTATTACATAAGCAGAATATTACAAAGTGGAGAGAAGATGTATATGCCGGTGGAGAAATTAACCCTAGCCTTGGTCTACTCAGCACGAACACTGCGAATGTATTTCCATGCTCATCGCATCGTGGTTTGCACTGGTTTCCTAATTAAGAACGTTCTCAGCAAGCTTGAGTCATCATGATGACTAACGAAGTGGCTTTGGAATTAGGCCAGTTTGAAATTCAATTCCAACCTAGAACATCGATCAAAGCTCAGGCGTTAGCAGACTTCATTGCAAATATGACAAGTGAGGAAGCACGGGGAGTGAGCATGTATCAGAGCTTGAGAATCGATAAATGTAAGTCAAAGTGGAAAGAAGTGGCATGGACTTTGTTCGTTGATGGCGCATCCCGCAAATAAGGTTGCGAAGTAGGATTGCTATTTGTAGACCTAGTTGGAGGAGAACACACATACTCATTGCAATTCAATTTCCTCCTCACCAACAACGAAGCAGAATATGAAGCCTTGATTTGCGGATTGGATCTCATAACCAGAATGAAGGTCAGAAGCATTTGCGTGTCCAGTGATTTGCTAATCGTTGTCCAACAAGTGCGAGGGAACTTTGAGGTGCGAGAGGAACAACTAGCAAAGTATTTAAGGAAGGTGCACCAACTCATAGCCCAACTTGAATATTTCAATATACAGTATGTACCACGAAGCAAAAACACAAAGGCGGATGCACTAAGAAAACTAGTAATGGTAGGATTCGTCTCTCTTACTGAGCAGGGAAATTTCATTGTGGAAGTCATCCCAATCATAAGCACGGCATCAACTATTGTCTTTAGCAATCCAAGCAGATGAAGAAGGCTGGGTGTCTTCACTAATGGATTTCTTATCCAAGGAGATGTTACCAGAAGACAAGATACAGACTAGGAAGTTGGAGTTACGTTCTAAAAATTATGCCTACGAAGATGGGATCCTTCACAAGAGCGGTTTTTTTTATCTCTGTGGATAAAATACGTAGGACCAACAGAAGCAGCAGAGATTTTAAAAGAAGTCCATAAAGGTCTGTGTGGAACACGTCAAGGAGCTAGAAGATAGCAAAAAAGATCATCCGTGCTGGATACTATTGGACAGCTATGTTCAACGATGCACACAGCCTCGTGCTTAAGTGTAAAAGTTATCAAATCAACCTTTCGCTATCACATAAAACATAAGCTTCTTTGAGAGGGATCTACTGTTCCTGGTCGTTCGACAAGTGGGGGATCGACTTAGTTGGACCATTCCCAAGGTGCGAAAGCAACTCCAAATTTCTAATAGTCGCAATCGGCTACTTCACGAAATGGGTGGAAGCAAAACCGCTAGAAAGAGTCAAAACTGAAGTCACTAGGAAATTCGTGTGGCAAAGCATAGTATGTCCCTTCGGGGTACCACATACCATTGTCACGGACAATGGAAAACAATTCACAAGTGGCATGTTTGCAGACTGGTGCTCAAAGCTCAGAATTTTTCAGAAGTTTACGTCTGTAGCGCACCTCATGTAACCGACCAAGTGGAAGTAACGAACATGACCATCGTTCAAGGACATCAGAAGTGATTGGAAGGAAAGTGAACATGATGGGTAGATGAGTTACCAAACACACTATGGTCATATAGAATGTTTATTCAGGAACCAATGGGAAAACCCCCGTACAGTTTGGTTTATGGTCATGAAGCGGTCATACCAATAGAAATTGGCAATTTCAGCCTTCAAGTAAGCGATTACGAGGAGAAGGATAAGAGGTGATGAAGCTCGAACTGAATGAGCTAGAAGAGAAGAGAGACTTGGAAACAATCATAGAAGCTAATTACAAGGAAAGAATGGCTAAGGTTCACAATCAGAAGGTAAAGGACACACGGTTTCAGATAGGAGATCTAGTGTTGAGGAAGAACGAGGCTAGCTTAGTCAAAGAACGGGGAAAGCTATGCCCAAAGTGGGAGGGACCATACAAGGTCACAAAGGCTCATAGGTCCAACAGCTACGAACTAGAACAGATGGAAGGTACCATAGTCTCTAACACATGGCACGTGACCAATTTAAGAAAGTTCTACATTTAGAAGGGATATAATGAACATCCACTTGTATAGACACAATGACATTATCCTTGGTCACTTTCTTTCCATTGTTCCAAAGCGATATAATTGTGGCTATACATACTTAATATAAAAATCCACTTTACGAGACCACGATTATGTCTCTCTTTCTTTACTTGCACATTTTAAACAATAATTTGTTTGTAACATGTTACAACCAAGTTACTTACAACTTACTTTGACGAACAACAGGCTATAGATCCTGCATATTTATCGATGATTGCAAGCTTTGGATATTGCATCTTCGCGAATTAAACAAACACAAGCTATATACCTTGCACAATTATATATGCTTGCAAGCTTTCGATCTTGCAACTTCGCATACAAAGAACCGCAAGCTATAGATCTTGTGGAATTATTAATCTTTTCAAGCCTTGAATTTTTCAAAATACGAACACAAGCTATAGATCTTGTTATTAGGCAAACACACCTCTATCACAGCAACAAAAGTAAGCAATAGATCTTGTGGTCTTGCATCATCAACAAAGCAAGCAATAGACCTTGCTACAGGGCATATATGCCTCCAAAACATAGACTAGAGTAACCTTTACAGGGTTGCGATAAACCAACCTATAATAACAAAAAGAGAAAACTCAACAACGGAAATACAGGAAGAATTTTTTGAAAACAAGATAAGTCATGGACTCGAAGAACATTCGAACAAATAGACAATCATACATGATTGCATACTATCTATGCCTAAATGTTCGGGATGGTCCAGCGGAAGAGGAACCGCCACGATGATGACTATGCTCAGCTTTGTGAGGAGGGTGCTCAGCTTTGTGAGGAGGGTGTTCAGCTTTGTGAGAAGGGTGTTCAGCTCTGCGTGGACGGTACTCAGCTCCACAATAGTTTTCTTCTACCTCGCGCTACTTGCTAACTAAATGCTCATATCTCTATTTCACGTGTAAGTATGCAGGATGACGGGTCATACCCCTTCGCTCCATGAGATCAAAATGCCTAGCATAATACACCTTGAAGTCAATAATAGGACCAAATTCCTCGTGATCCAACTGCATACTCATTATGTGAACTATTTCCTAATACTGTTCCATTCCAGCCTTCAAATTTTGTACTTTCTCTACAAGACAATGAATGTCTGATCGGACAGTGTCAGACAATTTAATCACGAGCTTCATTCTCACCTCCAACAATCAAATCACCACGATTAGTAGACCGACATAATGATGAAGGGAGAGCTTGAAGCATATCCTTGTAATAATCACGAGCTTGCTCAAATTGGTGTACAAACGAATCAAGGCGATTACATTCACTACGAAGATCTTCATTCTCACCTCACAGCTTTGTGCTTATGGCAAACTGTTCATCAAATTTATTTTGCCAACCAGCTGCAGAAGTGGAGAAGTGATCACACTCATCCTGCTTTTTCTTCAGCTTCACCAACAAATCATCTATACGAGCACACTGCTTATTAATGATTAAAGTCTTATGATGAGCTTCACGAGTCTTGCTCGCACCATATTCTCTAGCTTCTACTTGTGATGGGGAATCTTCACCATGTTCAACTGCTGACGATGAATAAGACCATTCTGCTCGCTTAGAATTCTACGTAAATCTTGTAAAACGTCCTGGGGGTTCTTTACAGTTGCATTCCACTTCTTCTCTAGACCATTGATACCTAGCAACATATACTTTAAGCGAATACCCAAACATAGAGCCCACTCTTGAACGCAAACATGAAGGTTAAGCGATTCTATATACTTGCCAGTAGACTCAAGATCGACTAAACCTTGAACAATGTCCTTGCCAAGCGATTCAACATTGTATCCATCAAGAATGAGCTGGCAACTCGTAGACGAAGAGGGATGCAAAGACGGAATGGGAAGTTGCCACCCAATACATAAAGGAAGTGATTACATACGAGTAAATAGATCAGAAGAAACAACCCCCACACACTTCTCGGTAAAGGATCGGGTGGCATTAAGCAAACTAATAAGCTCGGAAAGAGAATCGTTATGCCCCATAAAATCAAAGCTTTTAAGAATTTATGATCTACTAAAATATTGAAACCCTGCACACAAGTAGGGGCAATGAGAAAGTGTAGGACAACAAACAGATCAACTTTAATAACTAAGGTCGCATAAACAGTACACACTAACATCAAAATATTTTTTAAGATTACGATACATAATCAAAGAAGCAAGATACTCTAAGAATCAACTAACTTTGGTGTTAGGGTTAGGCAGAGTCTGAGCAACAATGGCACCGGCATCTTGGCTCGGTTACTGAGTAGAATCCCCCGCGCTGAGCTGCTGGATGGAAGTTTCAGTGATCGCACTAGCCACACTAGCATCGGGATTTGGAGTTGTAGCATCAGCGCTAGGCTTGAAGGGAAGTTCTTCGAAATAATCCACCTCACACTCCTTTAGCTCAGCCATAGAAGGAAGACTGGGAAGGCTAACAAGTGCGTAAGTAGGGAATACAGATGCCCCATGTCAGCGATCTTCCGGATAAAGGTTTCATTCATATCAGCTCTCTTCTTCTCATGGTATCAATACATTTCTTCAGCGAAGGTAAACTCTTACAGTCACAAGTAGGGTTCCACTGGCCTGATTCTTCATAGCTTTACAATACCCAACAGTGCGAGCATCCTTGGAGATATCCTAAAAAACTGATAGAACGACTTTGTCTTGCAAAGACGATCTACCAACACCTGGGGATATTGAGACGAGGCAGGCCCATTGGTGCGCATTTTTTCATTTAACTCAGAAAGAAGTTGATAGTTATAAACTAATTGTTACGACGAATTCAACTATATCACATACGATAATATTGTTACTCATATATCTATTTAAATATGCTGTCAAATTTTAATAGAGAATAGTGTCCAAAAAAGCAAGTGTGCAATTAGATACACAATTTAACAAATGCAGTGCGTAAAATAAGAAAATACGTAGATTGTGCATAGTTTATGGACAGACCGCATGTTTGGAGAACCACTCTTGTATTATTAACTATCATGTGTAATTTTAAGTGTTTATTAATGGAAAATATTTCATATTTAATAAATAAATTTTGTTTTATGAATAGCTAAAATAATTGATGTAAATATAATTAATATAATTTTTCAATATAATAAAAAATTAGTATATACTGTAGTTAAGACTCAAAATGAATTTGAAGGAATACACATTTCAGAGAAATATATAGAATAAATTATTTGAGTAAAATACACTATTACAACAATAAAAAGCTACTCTATCATCGGTGAAAATTAAAAACAAGAAACACTCTCTATTGTTAAATTTTGATAATATATTTGAATAAATATATAATCTATAATATCTTAATATGTGATATTATTATATTCTTCCCCAAAAGTAACTTTTTAAAGATCAACCTTTTACGTGAGTGATCATCAAGCGAGCCAATCGAGAGAAAATCGACCATGATCAAATTACACTGTGACCTGTAATCAATTTGTCATAAAATTTAACATGATTTGATCATAAATTTAAGTTTGAAAATCATATTAAAATGATGATGCGTTTCGAAACCAATAAAGTTACTCCGTTGAATCCTTTGGTAGTGATCTGCAAAACAATCAGCCCCGGGAGGTCCCAGGGGGGAACTCTTCGATGCTTAAGTCAGAAGAATACTTGAAGGCGTATAAAAATGTGTGTATAATAATGGATACATACCTGGTATTTATACTATGTCATTAAATAGTATTTGTCTTTAATAATAACTCTAATCTCATTAAATACGGTAACTGAATATTCTCTCTTTCAATATCCATCTTAGGCCAAAGCAGGTCCAATATACATTATGGGCTTTCACCAGATCAGTCCATCATCAAGAGACCCCAAAAAACTTAATGGGGCCTTAAGGCTACTAACTTTTGAGGTGTCTCGTTCTTATCATTGACCTTTTAAATCCGTGATATTTGTATCTTCAAAAAGCTTCGAAGGTTTTGGCATCTTGGACTCGCAATACCCTTGCATAGTTTTCTCAAGCTTCGAGGTAGTATTTAGTTTTCTTCTTTTTTTAATTTCTTGTGGAATTTAAAGGGGTGCGCATGTCAGCTAACCATGCGAAAGAGTGTGTGATCGGCAGTGGTTTCTAAAAAGGTGTGACAACTTTCTCACACCTTTTCAAATTGTTGGCTTCCCTAAGGCAATCATTACCTTGGCCGCCATTTTAGGCTTCTTAACTCCCCACTTCTCCCACATCTCTTCACTTTATTTGCAAATACTTTCAGAAGATTTCCCCAGCATTTCCCTTTTCATATACTCCTTTTCTTTACCCTCATCTTCTCTTCCTTCACCAGTAAGTTTTCGTAATCTTCATCATTTCTTTTTCTGTTATTCTTCTTTATTATGAATGTCTCCGGTAAGAAATCTGATGAAAGGAGGGGGAGGGGCACTCCAGTGAGGTTAGGTATGAGAGATTTGAGACTAGGTCGCCTGAAGAGATGGATTTTGGTGCTACCCCTAGTGGTTATGAGCATTCTCCCCTGGATTCCAGCCCAGATACCAAAGAAATTGAGCATATTGACTATATACCCATCATTGATATGCCTAAAGGGGAGTATCCTCGCATTTGGCCCTCGGACCTGAGGAAAGGGTATATTCAAAGGCCATCATGCGTTGGGGATATCAAATTTAATTCCTCCCTTCACGAGGAAGGGGGTTCTTTGAGGGAACCAGAAGAGGTTGAAGAATGTGTTAATAAGATAATATCTCCAACTCCCGAGACTCGGGGAGAGAACATTCGAGAGCCCCTTGTGGAGGAAGAGGTCCAGGAGCCCCCGACTCACGATGGATCCTGGTCGATACCAGGGATTTTACAGCCCCTGCCCTCTGGTCAGAGAGTTCCTCTTGATGTTGATCTACAGTTGTTGGGAACAATAGGGTCTCCACAGAACCCTCCCGAGGGGAGATTGGTTATGTTTAAAAGCTATCAACGAGTTCTCGTTTCCACCAATATTTTTAAGGCTCCTCAAGGATTTCCAAGTGAGCCCACCCCGGGTCTCTTCTAGCATAGTGATAACCATTATTATTTTTACGATAGAGTGCCATAAGTTAGGTATAGAATCTGATTACCAACTGTTTTGTTCTTTGTACAGTGTAATCGCTAGAGGCAAAGCCTCCGAGAACATTATCACAGCTTCCATTAGGTAGAGGAGGTAAAAATGCTTTACTATCCCTACTAACTCAGGTAGGTGGAGGGATATCAAGAGAGGACTCACTTTCAATAGAATTAAATATAAGGCCCCCTAGTGGAATCCAGACATTATTGTTGAGACCCAGCTGCCTGGAAAATTTGTTTGTCCAAAACACCTCGAAGGTAGTCAAGGTTATTTACTGATCATCCCTTTCTCATGCTGACTATACCAATCTAAATAAATTTATTGGGGGGCAGGCCTGGATAAGTGAGGTTTAAAAGAAATACATCTATGAGCCATCCAAGAAGAAGAAGTTGTCGAGGCGGCAACATTTGGCTCCAGAAGATGAGCCTAAGCTAAGTAAGAGGTAGATGAGGCTTGTTAAGGAAGGAGATAAACCTCAACTTCCCCTCGACCCAGTCGCTCAAGAGCTCCCTTTCAAAGTTTCCGTTGATTATTCTAAGTTTGCAGGTGTTTTAATGTCTTATTATTCGTTCTTTTACTGTTACATCCTTTTGTTTCTTGTAACTTTCCTTTCATCCTCTTCTGTGGACAAGAATTTAGGTATTTCAATGATCAAGAAGGGGAGTAACAATAATCCTGCGAAGGTTGTTCCCTCTGCCCCCCATGAGGCTGATACTTCCGCTAAGTCGCCGATAAAGCGGAAACTCAAGGGTGACTCCTCCTCGAGGGAGCGTCTTCAGAATATTTAACAAGATAAGGCTCCTCAAGAGCCTCTTATCCAAGGCCTTGAAGATGGGGCCAACGTCATGACACATTCCTCGATCCTTTCGGTGTCGATGCCCTTGGCCCTTTTGCCAAAAATACCCAGGTTGGTTTTCCACCAAGAAGATAATCTCTTTAATTTTTTAAAAAAATTCCTAGTCTTTCTACCATCTTTCAGGTGGTTAATAATCTTGACCTAGTATCCTCCTCACTCTCATTGACATCCTCTTCTCTCTCCTCTCTCCTTCGGGGCCTGGGTTCCCACCATATCTCCTCTCTTTCCTCTGTTCAAGAGGAAAAGGATAACAAAATTGCCTCATTGGAGAGGGAACTTGAGGCAGCGAAGAAGAAAGTTGCTAACCTCGAGGCTGTAAATGAGCACCTCATCTTTGAAAAGAATGTTGCTGTGGAGGATGTGAAGAAAGCTCGAGATGGAGAATCTCAAGTGGTCATGCTAGAGGCTTTTAAAGATAAGGTCCACCATAGTTAAGAGCTCTTTGATCTATTTGTTGATCTCCTCGACATGGCCAAGGGCGTTGGGCACAATCTCTTCGTTGAAGAAATCATCCTGCCCAAGATATCCTCATCTTTGTATGAAGATGATGGTAAGCTTTTAAAGGAGGAGGCCAAGTTCGAGGGTGTGGAGGCTATCAACCAAAAGTTGGATGAGGCTGTGTACAAGGGGGGATTGAGCTTATCCTTGATGAACCTTCTCAAGGCCTCAGGTAAATTCCACTCCGTTGAGGAGATTCATGCTATCCTTGATCCCGATGAAGAGTCCAAGGGGCTTAAGACTAAAGTCGAGCCCAACAACGAGGTTCCAGTAGGGGATAAGCTTCCCAATTTAGGGAATATCGTGTAACTTGCCCCTTTTGGCCTTTGATGTAACCATTTACTCTTTCCTATAAATGATTTCTTTCCCTTACTAACTTTTTGTCTACATTTCCATTTTCGCAGCTTAATGCATTGCGAATGAAACTCCAATCCATTTGCGAAGATTCTGATAAGACGAAAGCCGAGCTTGAAATGGCTAGGGTAGAGTTAATGAGGACCATGGTTGTTTTATGGAAGTGCTCTGAAGAGTTAGAATCTTGGAATAGTGGGACTCATCCTCATATAGTAAGCCTCAAAAAGGACTTGTCCAACTTGACTGTAGCTTTAAACTCTGCAAAGAAGGAACTAGACTCTACAAAAGGGGATTTGAAATCTCTGCAAAGTAGAGACCATCCTACATTTGTAGAGCTCTTGAGGGACCTAGAGCGTAGCAAATATAATGGCGTCTTGCCCCTCGAAGTTGTTGAGAGTTGTGACCTCTCCAAAATTGATTATCTAGAAACAGTGTGTCACATAATTAGCAAGTTTGGTTGCCTTAAAAGATGTATCGCTGATGCTGATATGATATCTATCCTCGAAGGCCGTCTTATTGCTAGTCGAGGTGAGATTTACGGGCTTAGGTCTCATGTGGGAGAGATTTCACTGCTTCATAGGGTTGCATTGGATGAAACTGCGAGGCTAAATGAGGATCTTTCAAGAAAAAACACCACTGTCAATGAGGATCCCTCGCTAGTTGAATCAGTTCCAGCCAAGAATACTCGACTATCGGCTGGGAACAAGGCCTTGGGGGAGAAAATCACCGAGTTAGAGAAGAAGGTTCATCTGTATGATTAGAGTACTCAAGCTCACAACCTATTTCATGGTATTGCTTGCCCAAACCTTATTGACGATAAATCTTTACCATTATTTCTCCTTAGAGCATTCAATCATTGGATTATAAAGAACCGAGTAGGGTCACATGGGACCAAAGGTTAGAATGAGGCTTCTACTGTTATTCTTGAATGGATACGAAGATTGTCTGTCTGCCCTCCTAAAGGTCGAAGGTCTTCGAGATTAGCAGCCAAGAAGGCCACTAAGGGTAGTAGTTCTACGAGTCACAACATCAAGTGATCCATGAGGAAACAGACTAAGAATCAGGATCCTCGAACAAAGCATCCTTTATCAAAGGTTGTGATAAACATAGACGATTATCCCAAAGAGGAACATGAGAAAGATTTCCAACGCGCGGCTGGCATCAAAATAGAAGAAGTGGAGAAGATAGAGGAGGAATTGAAGAGATTAGTTCCTTGATTCCTCGAGAGCTGTAATTATAAGTTGTACAATGTTTGTACTTAAATACTAAATTATTATTTTTGGTCCCTACATATATCGCAATACCATATTTTGGTCTCCAAGGCCAATACCGCATTTGTTCTACAACTGACAAATACAAAATTATTTGTTTAGTCCCCAAAGGTGATTTTCAGGTAATTTCAATGCAAAATTGGCCAAAACTGTAAAATGACCAGTATACCTCAAAGTTTTAAAAAATAATAAAAAGGAAAATAGTGAGGGTTTCTACGAAGTCGGCACCGCAGCCGTGGTGGAAGTTGAGCTGCGCCAGAGTGGCCAGCGGATGCAGTCGCCGGTGGCCGAGCAAGGGTTTGTAGAGTCGCGAAGAAAAGACTATATTCCGCTCCATTCTACTCTACTCTCCCAATCCTTTAATTTTCCAGTGAGGACCTATCGACGGGGAGGAGTTATCGACAGTGAGGAGATTCATCATCGTGGTTGTAGAGTCACGATGAAGAAGAGCTCCACCGCTATAGTTTCTGAACGGTTGACAGCGAGGAGATAGGGTTGTTTGAGGCGGTCGACAACGAGGCAATGGCTATAGGAATTGCAGACAACGAGGAATTGCAGACGACGGGGAAACAAAGTTGAAACCCTAGGTCTCCAATACAAATCGTGGCGGCGACAACGAGGTGCCGGTAAAGTTAAAACCCTAGGTTTTCGGCAAAGTTGAAACAAAGCGACGATGACGAGACTCGCCGGAGATGAAGCAGAGCAGCAACAGAGATAAATAAGAGCAGCATAGAGGGTTCAGCCAAAGACGGTGAAGCTGATCGGAGGAGAACACAACGGGAGAAGCTAATCGTCGGAGAATAAACTTGCCGGAGAAGAATCTGATCGGCGGCGAGGAACATATTTTTTATTTTTTAATTATTTAATTTGTAAAATTACCATTATACCCCCAACTATGCCAAAAAACCATTGTCTTACCTGAAAACCACCTTTGCGCACAAAACAATATTTTTGTATTTTTTGGTTACTGAATAAAAGCGGTATTGTCCTTGGGGACCAAAAGATGTATTGCATTATGTTTAGGGGACAAAAAAAATAATTTAGTCGTACTAAAATGGTCACCTCTTTGGATATATATTACTTGCTTCTCCCTTTTTTCCTTTATATATATATATATATAATACTCTTTATATGTTGTTCTTAGGGTTATCGTTAACCAAGCCTTGGGCCATATAATATAATATACAAAGTTTTTCACCAATTAGCGATGGGCATATAGGAATGGTTAACAATTGAAAAATACAAGTGCACCAGAGATTTTACCCAAGTTCGATGTTTCCACCCACATCCTAAAAAAATATTCCACTAGATCTATAATCGAGGTTACAATCGACAAGGGTATCGTGAGGGTGTTGCTTATTAGCTTCTCACTCCTCCCTTCAGCCTTAGCTGGAATTAATATAAGAGTGCCGCTTATATGCTTTTCACTCGATTCATCAGCTTTAGTTGGAAAAGTATACATGAGCTTTTAGCTCGAATCCTCAGCCTTAGCTGGAAAAGTATACAGGAGCTTTTAGCTTGAGTCCTCAGCCTTAGCTGGAATAATATACAAGAGATTTTAGCTCGAGTCCTCAGCCTTAGTTGGAATAATATGCAAGAGCTTTTAGATCGATTCTTTGGTCTTAGAGCGTAGTATAAGATCTTGTGATGTCTCCAGCTTCTATCAAATTTGTTGGTACCTCTGTAGGTTGGTAATATTCCATCTCCTTGGGATTCGAGCTCCCCCCACAGTCTCAAGAATATAGCTACACGCTAGATATGCTTCCACTACCTTTTAAGGCCCTTCCCAGTTAGTAGCTAGCTTCTCTTCAGGTTCATGTCGACTTTTTTCATTCTTTCTCATCACCAAGTCTCCTGGGCTAAATTGTAATTTCTTAACCCTTCGATCATGATAAGGCTTCCCCTTTTCTTTCACCTTAGCCTCATGGATCGAAGCTAGCTCTCATGCCCCTTCTACCATATCAAGATATAGGCATCGATTCTCATTGTTAACATTTTCCTCAGATACCGCCATTATCCTTGGGCTTGGCACTCCCATTTCCACCGGAATCACAACCTCAGAATCATAGACCGGACTATAAGGTGTCTCCCAATTGGTTGAACGACCATGAGCTGTGGATATTCATCATTCCCTCCTGGGGGATGTGTTTAAGCAGTGCATGCTTTTGACACTGATGGCAGATATGTATATATCTGTTAGCATCTTCGAATATCATCAGCCAACAATACCCTACTCGAATAAGCCTCCTCAACACTGAACTTGTTCCTTGGTGGCTTCCACATATACCCTCGTGAGCTTCCCTAATCAAATAATCTGCCTCGCGGGGATTTACACACCGAAGAAATGGTTGCAAATGTCCTCTCTTGTACAAGATTCCATCCCGCAACACATATTTTGGTGCTTTGAGCATGATTTTTTTGCTTCCAATGCATCATCCGGCAGGGCCCCCCTCTCGAAGATAACTCTTTTTTGGCGTTATCTAACTATTTTTTTCTTCGATGGCCATTACCAGTTGTTCTTCGAAACTTCTATCACTTAGGATCTTGATGAGTAACTACCCTCGAGGCTTAGCCCCCAAGTCTGATGAAGCTAATTTGCTTAGGGCATCAGCCTTATGATTTCCTCTGTCGGCACCTGCTTCAAAACATAGGTTTTAAAATTCTTCAGCAAGGGTTTTACCACTTCCAAGTATCTCTGCAAATTACGTTCTCTGGACTCATACTTCCCATTAACTTGCTAATCCACTATTTGAGAATCACTAAAGATTTCCAAATCTTCCACCTTTACTCAATAGCCAATCGTAATACTGTAATCAGGGATTCATATCCAGCCTCATTGTTTGTTGCTTTGAATGAGAAATGCAGCGCATATGGGTAATCTTTTCCTTCATGGTTAGTGGGAAACACCCCAGCTCCACTCTCCCCCCCCGAATTCAAAGAATATTCCATGCATAGCTTCCAAACTTCCTTCTTTTGTTCCTCCCCTCTTGAGTTCAATAGGTTTTGTGGTTTCCACTATGAAGTCCACCAAGGATTGTCCTTTGATCGCAACTTTAGGATAAAATTGTATATCATGCTCCGCTAACTCCACATCCCATTTCATTATTGTTCCCTATGATTCTGGTTTCAATAGAACTTGCCTGGGGGGATGGTTTGTGAGCAAGATGATCATGTGTCCTTGGAAGTAGGGTCAAAATCTTTGTGCAGAATGTACTAGTGTCAAAATTAATCTCCCAAGGGTTGTATATCTTATCTCTGGCCCCTAGAGAGCTCGACTTACAAAGTATATGGGGGTGTTGTAGCTTTTCTATCTCCTTTACGAGCACTGCACTGATGGCCAAGGGTGAGGCAGAAATATATAGGAAAATAACCTCTCCTTTTTATGGTTTCATTAGAGTTGATAACACTCGAAGGTGCTCCTTCAGCTGTTGAAATGCCTACTCACATTTTTCAGTCCACTCAAACTTCTTTGCCTTTCAGATTACATAGAAGAAGAGTAAAAAAATTTCAGCCCCCTTCAAGAGAAATCGACTTAGAGCGGCCAAACTTCCTGTAAGCTTCTGCACATCTTTCACATTTTGTGGGCTTTTCATCTTCAATGGGACCTCATCTTTCTCTAGATTGACATCAATGCCCCTCTCAGATGCCATAAAACCAAGGAATTTTCCAGCTCCCACTCCAATCACACACTTGGTCATATTCAGTTTCAGGTTTTGCATCTCTAAGCCTCTCGAAAGTTTCCTTCAAATCTATCAAGAACTTCTCATAACCTTTACTCTTCACCACCATGGAATCTATATATATCTCCATATTATTGCCAATTTACTCCCTCAACAGCTTATCTACTAACCTTTGGTATGTCGCCCCTGCATTTTGCAAGCCAATGGCATCTTCTTGTTATGTACTGGGGGGTAAAGGGTAACTGTCCTTAGGGAAACATCTGTTCAAATTTGTGAACTTTATGCACATTTTCCAAGTTTCATCATGCTTTGGGACAATTACAGGGTTAGCCAACCATTATGGATAAAATACTTCCTTAATTACCTTTGCCTTTATCAATTTATCTACTTCAGCCTTAATTGCCTCCACATATATTCTTCTCTTTTGCTTAATGGGTTTAACTGTTGGATCAATGTTCAACTTATGAATTGCTAACCTTGAATGGACCCCCGTTAGATCCGAGGTACCCCGCAACATTTTCACCCATCAAACTCCTCATCTCCTCTTTTATGTTCTCAAGCATGAGCTTTCCTACAACCACTGTCCCCTTGTCTCGAATGGGCACTAGTTCAGTTTCTGTGAGGTTAACTCCCCCATGTACCAAAGCTACATCCCTCATTTTTCTCACTTCACTTACTGCTGTGAGGTTACAACTTTTAGCTACTACCCGGTCCTCTCAAATTGAAACTATCCCCTTGCTTATCGGAAATTTCATCATCAAGTGATACGGGGACCATACTGCTCGAGCTTGACACATCTATGGCCTCCCCATAATCACATGGGGAATTTGCATTGACAACTGCAAAGTTACAGTATATTGTCACCCATTTATCTCCTTCTGAGATCCAAACTGATAGGGTAATATCTCCTATGGGGTATATAGGGTTTCCAGTGAATCCCGAGAGGGGCGTTCTTGACCTTTTCAAGTTGTTTCTCCTTATGTCTAGCTGATCAAAAAATTTAACGAACATTATCTGAACTTCGCTCCCATCATCAATAAAGACTTATTTCACTAATGAAGTCCCAATTACGGTTGAGACCACCATAGGATCTGCATGCGGGGTCTGATTTGGAATTGTGTCCGCTTCAAAGAAAGTTATTGTTTCATCTTGCCGAAATCTCTTATGCATAAAATCTTCCACGGGGGCCTTGCGATAATCAGCTTTCATAACTGAACTTGAATACCTCTCACCCACAATCCCACTTATCATATTGATCACCCTGCAGATTTGAGGATTTTCACCATTTTTGTTCTCTTGATTTCAAGTTGGCTGTTCTCGTGAGGCTCCATCCCCTTTTCCTTGCTCTCTATCTCAAGGTTCCTGGCCTTGAGGCCTTCTATCCCCTCAAACTCCATTATATTGATAATTTCTCTTGTATGGCGGTCAATCATTTTGGGGTCTAGAAGGTTCACCCTGATTTCCCCACTTAGGACTTGGACATTGAAGTCGTCTTTCCTTTTCACACCTCTCCATTTTCATTTTTAAATGGATGCAATCATTCTTATCATGGCCATAGTCCTTATGAAAATCACAAAAAAAATTTGTGGCTCTTCTTCCTGCCATTATTGCGGGCGTGTTCAACATTGGTTGGGGCTACCTAAGTATCCCTCGGTAAATACTAAAGAATTTTACTGGCAACCTGTTCATGGGTGTGTACCTCTCGAAGTTAGGCCTTACTACTTCCATTGGTTTCTTTCCTCGAGGGTCATTACCTCTTCCTGGCTAATCAATCATGCTTTCCTTCTTCCTTCTCATGGTTTCTTCAACTTTCGAATACTACTCGACAATATCTTGAAGTTTTTACAGTGGTCGGGGAACATTGGTACTCAGTTTCTTGTACAACTCTATATCTTGTACAACTCTATAACAGGTATCCATGTATCACTTCATTCTCCGTGGTCTCCACCACCCCCAAAATCTCATCCACATAACGATGATAAAAAGCCTCTGTCGTTTCTCCTAGATTCTGTTTATCTGATACAACTCCAACAGAGTTTTAGTAAACTTCTTCTTTTGGGCATATTGGCTTAATAACGCTGCATTAAAGTCCCCGTACGGATGCAAAGACCCTCTCAGCAACTTATTATGCCACTCTTAAGCTTTCCCCCAAAGTTATCTCCCCACTAACTTGCATGAAACTTTTCATCGAAGTCCCTCAAGTTCATTAGAAGGAAGAATGTCTGAATGAACTCTCGAGGATTTGATTCTCCACTATAGGTGGGAAGCCCCTCTGGGGGTTTCGTATCGACTGGCCATCACTCTTCTATTATCAATGGAGTAAAAGGCGATCAAGCCGCCCGGCCAAGTGGCCCAATCAACCTATCCAACTCCCTTTTTAGTGCATCTCTCGTATCTCCTGCTAGTTCTCGCTACTCTCCAGGTGAATTCAATCCTTGATTAGCATCCTCGTATGACATCTGATGCATGGGCTACTGATCCATATACCCATGATTCATCTGCATGCCCCTGAACTTACATAAAGGACTCCATAGGGCCATATAGTCCTTTACTAGTAGGATAATTTGGTATCCCTGTGCTACCATATCCCTGAAGCCTATATCCTATCTCGGTTCTGGGAAGTGCGACCGTAAAAAATGTTGGCATTAAAGGGGGTACAAAATACACCACCACGGGTGGATATTCTGGGAAAGAAGACTAAGGTCGTGCTTGATACCCCTCTCGAGCATACACGGAGTGGGGGAACGCCAACATAGGTTGGGAACCATTACTCGCAGGTATCTCTAGGGTCGTCGAAGGTACCATATCCCTTGATATACCCATAATTATTGAGAGAGACGTGATTTGGTATCCCACGTCTTCCAACATCTGAGCCGCCCGCGCTAAGTCTGGCTGTGAAACAACCACTCCCATATCTTGATTCGCTTACATGGCTCGTTCATATGCTTCGATATGGGAACCACCAGAAGCTTCAGTGAAGCGACCATCTCTTTCATCATATGAACCAGCGGGTACATCTTGCGTCAGATTCGTAACCCTGTACCTCGTCCGGCATTATCCTCTGTAGGGCTCAAAGGCCCAATTACATCTCAAGGGGCCTCGACTATAAGTGGACTAAGCTCGATGGAGCCTTGCACTGGTTCCTGACCAACAGTCGAAACCTACAGCGCTCCCTGCTCACCTGTCGAGGCTTGCGCTACTTCCCGCTCAACGTTTTCGGATAGTGAAGGGTTATCCATCCTTCTTCTTCTTCCTCGATATGGGGATTGTATTTTTTTCAGTAGCACATGTCCCCTTCAACTTTACCTTTCACTCCTTTGAGTATTCGTAGAAGTGGACATAAACCAAAAGACCCAAAATTGACTAAATCGGTCCCACTGGGCGTGCTAATTAATGTGTCTCAAAACCAATCAAGCTACTCTATTGAATCCTTTAGTTATGATCCGCAAAACAATCAGCCCCCCGGGAAACTCTTCGATGCTTAAGTCAGAATAATACTTGAAGGCGTATAAAAATGTGTGTATAATAATGGATACGTACCTGGTATTTCTACTGTGAGTATTTATCTTTCATTATAACTCTAATTCCCATTAAATATAGTAACTGAATATTCTCTCTTTCATTATCCATCTTGGGCCAAAGCAGGCTTAAGCTACATTTTGGGCTTTCACCAGATCAATCCATCACCAAATGATTGATGTGAAAGTTTTATGATCAATTTCTAATATGATTTTAACTCAACTTAAATTTATGATCAATTTAAATTTAACTTAAATATGTTTTTGGTCTATTTAAATCATATTATGATCAATTTAAATTTATCTTGAATTTAACTCAACTTAAATTTATGATTTAATAGAATAATGATTTAAGAACTTTTTGCACGGTTGATTCAGTAGGATAATGAGAGCATCTCCAATGCAAGTATCACACAGGAGAACCTCTCTACACACGTCATACTAACTGACCCTCAACTTTAAAAATCATCTCCAATGTAGGGGTCAAATATGGGAGTTAGTGTGACGTGTGCAAAAATCAAAGAAGCCCCCTCTAATACTATCATATGTGATCTTGTTGAATTTATAATAACAAGTAGTTTTTAAAAAGTAATTTTTTGTTTGCCAATAATATACGTAGTTAATATATTAACGGTCAAACATATTTTTTGATAATCGTGAAAAAAATTCTACTCCCGGAGTATGCAGTTTAATCCGGAATGGGGGGAGTGTTACTTTTTATAAATAAATAAAATTAAAATATTAAATATATGCTGAACTAAAAAGTAAGAAATAATAATTCACACTAATAAAATTAAATCTAAATTTTATGTTTCTATAATATTATTTATTTTTAGATTATAATTTTAAAATGTAGATTTTAATATTTTAAATAAATATAATATTTTTAGATGAATAAACTTTGTTTGGATTGTGAATCTAAATAATACATTCAAATTAGGATACATATGTTACATTCAAATTTAGAAACGTAAAATAATTAAAGTTAAAATCCCAAATTTGGTAATTTAGCAAACTGACAGATTCAATATGACCTTCTGAATACAGAAAGTCTCCATTTGTCATCCACGTCATATTGACCCCCTAAGCTGACTCTTACCATGGTGGTGGATTTTAATTTTTCAGAGCATCAATCCTACGAGTCTTTTGATGTTTTGCAAAGAGAGGCATGGTTTGGAGATGCTATCATATTGATGTCGTCAAGTATGCCTAGTCAGTAAAGTTACCAAAATAATATATATTAACTATTCAAAATTCATATAATTTTAATTTTGTTAGGTAAATATTCATATTAAACTAAGATATAAATTTAGTACTTTAAATATTGATTCAATTATATTATATTAAATAGATAAATAATAAAATTTAAATATTCATACAATTATGAAATAAATAATTAAATATAATAAAAATGTTAAAAATAATAATGTATATTATTGTGCAAAATTTAGTCCAGATTAAATGTGTGTGTATATGTGTGTGTGCACGTGCATTATTTTTAAGATTGTTGATTAAATCACAAATTCATGTTTTAAATCGTTTAAATGTTGGATGTGGCCATTTTATAATTAAAATATAATTAGTTGGGTAGTTTGATATTTGTTTTCATTTGTTAAAACGAAGTTACCGTAATTTTAAACATCTTATACTATATATAATTTAAATTTAAAAATAGTAGAAATGAGATTTTTCATGATTGATGTTACGACGTTTACGCGATCTAACAAGAAATCTTCTCTAATTAAATAGTTATAAAATGTAAAATAAAATTTAGTGCTCTACTATTTGAATATGAATATAATATAGAGTGAACGGAAATAAATATAACTCTTTAGTAGGTGATAATAAAAAATTATTGTGACACGTCACCGTGAAACTTGACTTACGATGCTTGCATTACAGATCAAAACTTCACTAATCCCTATCATCAATACTCATATATCCACCTTACAATAAGTGGATTGCTATACCACGCCCTGTATTTTACTATCTTCGCCCTAATACGTATACAGTATATATTTTTAATTTAATTTCAATAACTGAATTAAAATTAATTTAGATAATTGTAGTTAGTTAATATTAACTGAATTAATGTAAAAGAAATTCCACCGCCGCCGCCGGACCACCGGCCGCCGCCGCCGGACCACCGGCCGCCGCCGCCGGACCCAGTTCGCCACGGCCTGGGCGCGAGCCGCCGCCGGTCCGCTCACCACGGCCTGGGCGCGAGCCGCCGCCGGTCCGCTTGCCACGGCCTGGGCGCGAGCCGTGGCGGTCTCCGCTCGCCACCGCCTGGCCGCGAACCGCCGGCGGTCCGCTCGCCACCGCCTGGCCGCTCGCCGCAGCCGGCCCGCTCGCCACCGACTGGGCGCGAGCCGCCGCCGGTCCGCTTGCCACGGTCTGGGCGCGAGCTGGACCGGCGCCGCTCGCCGTGCCCTGGGTGCGAGCCGGACCGGCGCCGCTCGCCGTGCCCTGGGTGCGAGCCGGACCGGTGCCGCTCGCCGTGCCCTGGGCGCGAGCGGAACGGCCCTCCGCTCGCCGCGCGTTGGGCGCGAGGCCGACGGAGTCCGGTCGCCAGGCCACGGGCGCGAGCCGGACGCGCCTCCGCTCGCCGTGGCCTGGGCGCGAGCCGTGCCAGGCTGCCTCCCAAATTTCTACTGCTATAAATTAGCACGAATTCTACTGATTTTGAGGGCACTCGAAATTTTTGCTATCCAAAGACGAGCAAAAATTACTCCAAAAAGGGTGTTAGAAATTCCATGTCTTTGGAGGTAATTTTACTAATTAGTTTTCTGTCCATAAGTAGTTGTTAAATTTAATAATTTTTGCCGTAGAAATTTATGCTCGTCTTTGTGTTTTAATTTATTAACTGTTACGTAGAAATTATTGCACATTTATCTCCTATGAATTTATCTCCTATTAATAGTTGTAACGTTAATTTTGTTGTTAATTTTGTTACGTAATGCTGTTTTTAATTTATCTACAATAATTTTGTAACGTTAATTTTGTTGTTTTGTTAATTTTGTTATTTTGTTAATTATTGTACCGTTAAGTTACGTATTTTTACGTTATTTTGATATTTTAATTTGTTGAACTGTAAGAATGTAATATTAATTCTAGCCACAATGTTATTTCATCAAATAAAATTGTCACATTTTTTTTCCATTACATGTATGTTTTAGCTGTTAATGAGAAATGGCGGAGTGCACCCTTAAGTCCATTAGGAGGACAGTTTGAAATGGATGAATGTAATTTTAGCTTAGGGAGTTAATTTGTGTACGAGAATTTTATAACTGTAATGGCATTTCATGTACTATAATTTTATCTTTATGTTCTCTTCTTTAAGTATATGTTTTAACGTTTTGACTGTAATTTTATCTTTATTCGTTCATATGTAAACGTTAATTGACGACATCATTGTCGTTGGTATAGCAGTTGAGTGTAACTAATTATTTGATGTTTATTGCTGTTTAAGGATGACAATCAGTCATGTGAAGCTGCCGCATGGCAGAATGGATACTCTCCATTTGCCACCTCAGCTGTGTTCCCAGGTGTTGCCGAGGCTTATTCCTACCTGCAACGGATTGCTCTGCAGGTGGGATTTGAACTTGTCACGGGGTCCTACAAACAGAATAGGAATGGTCCCCTGAGGTTATATTGCATTTGCAATCGGGGCCGAAAGGATAAGGTTGTAGATACGAGCGAATCTGATGTAGTCCGACGGAGTAGCAGCTCGACCAGAAGTTGTGACTGCCCATTCGCGATTGTCTTGAAACAGAGCATCACAGGGGATGGTTGGAATGTAGTGCCGTGCAAGGATCCTAGACGAGGGATGCACAACCACTCGTTCTCAGTGTACCCCGAGGGTCATAGGCAGAGCAGCGAGCTCCATGCGGACGCGAAGCAAATGATCAGAGATTTGACAGATTCAGAAACAGCCCCAAGGCATATCAATGCCAGCCTCAGTAATTCGTTTCCGGACCTGCATCAGAACATTAGGCAGGTGTACAATGAGAGATCGGCATATGTAACAGAAAGGCGAGGCGGGCGCAACACAGCGGAGAATTGTTTGCATCTGGCCACCGCGAAAGGGTATGTCACTAGTCACCGCTCAGCAGGTGATGGTACTTTGACTCATTTATTCATGGCCAATCCCGATGCTGTTGTGGCATTTCGCACGTTTCCGTGGGTTGTGGCCATCGACTCAACGTACAAGACCAATCGCTACGGCATGCCATTCATTGAGATGGTTGGGATGTCCCATTGCAACACAAACTTCCTGATTGCCTACGCAATTGTCGTTGACGAAACGGCAGATACCTATGAGTGGGTGCTGAACGCGCTGAAGAACTTGCTTGTGGATGGACCGTTCCCTGAGGTTGTTGTCACCGATCGGGAGATGGGACTGATTAGGCCACTTCGGACTGTGTTTCCAGAATCGAATCATTTGCTTTGCACCCGGCATATTAACAAGGATGTGGAGGCACGTGTTACTGTGCTGACAGGGAATAAGAGGAACGGGGCAGCGTTCAAGAATGGTGCATGGTTCCGGGTTTGCAATGCGTCCACCGTTTCAGGGTATGAAACCGCCTTGGTAGATATGAGGGCTGGATGGTCTTGGAGCGAGGCTGTTATTAGTTACGTTGAGACGACGTGGCTCACCCCCCATAAGGAGAAATTTGTGAGGGCATGGATGAACAGATTTCTGCATTTCGGGAACACAACTACATGCAGGGTCGAAAGTGCACACTCGTCATTGAAAGGGTGGTTACAAACGTCGACTGGTTCACTGGACACGGTATGGAGGCGTGTCGACCTGCAGATAGGCCAGCAGATTACTATGATCAAGACCGGCCTGGAGAAATTAAGAACGTGCATTGGAAGATTGCACCGTAGGGCCATTTTCAGCAACTTGATCAACAACGTGTCCAAATACTGTCTGGATAAATTGACGGTCGAGTCCGGGAGGATTGATGCACTCGGAGCACAGGTATATGCTTACTGTGGCTGTGTGCTGCGCTCGACACACGGAATACCGTGTGCATGCGTCATGGCAGGGGCAGTTGCTGAAGGAATCCCCTTGTACTTGGACGACATTCATCCGCTGTTTAAGAGCCTGGCATTGGGTGATCACGTGCGGAGCACGGAAAACATTGCGAGGGCCGAACAAGATCAGTCGCGGTTCAACACTCTGTTGGAGGAGCTGGCACGCAGCGACCCTTCGTGGCAGCATGTTCAGGATTTGCGATCAATGGGTGCGAATGAGTCGCGTACCAGTCCTCGTAATCCATGGTACACTCTGATTGGCTGGTGGTTATCGGGAACGCCGCAAGCTGACCGTCGTGCCAAGTGTGTGCCATCTCCCATAGGGTCAACTGCAGCCTCCCTGGGTAGGTCACTGAATAGCCGGCTGGATCAGCCGGGCGGGAACAAGGCTCGGGCGCAATTGCAAGACCCCGCGGTATACCCTGTACGAGACTGAACTGGCGCACAACGCAATCTGGCATGTACGCCTCCATTGCGTCGAGGTATCGAATCACGCCGCGGTAGTGAGTCCTCCCCCTCGCAGCCCTAACCACGTCCACTCCATATGGCAACCAATCCACCTGCAAAAAGTTTCACAGACATGTTACGTTTCTATAGAATCCGATCTACCTACTACTGTCAGAATAAGAGTAAAAGCATGGAATTCATACCTGGTCGGGCTGTAAGGCATCCAACTGTCGCCTGATGGCACCGAGCCTCCCTGTACCCCTCCCCATTTTATCCCCTGTGTGCCACCGACTGGCGCGGCCCGGAAGAGCTGGCAATGTACTCGGTCTCGGCCGAAACATCGGAAAGTACTCGTATATCCATGCTTGAAGCAGCGTGCAACATCCGCATAGGCCGCGCGCCTTGGACCGGGACGCAATTCCCAACTGCAGATACAAACTGGCCAACGTCGCCGAGCCCCACGACAACTGCGAATCAAGCAGGGGTAGAAGGTTGGCTCTAACCTTATTCCCAGTTTTATCCACAAAAAGCGTGGATGAAAACAGGGTCAGCATGTAGCACATAAATTGGAAGTTCTCGCTCTGCCCCGCCGCTACACACCTTGCCATCAACGATTGGGCATCTATGTTACCCCCGTTCCAGTCTTCCGCGACAAAGGACTCCACGTCTTTCCCAAACAGTTCAGCGCACGCTTCCTCAATAGTCTCCGCCGAAATGGTACTCGCAACAGCGCCACCATCGATGGGAATGCCAAGAATCATCTCAACGTCATGCATCAGGATGGTCATCTCCCCAAAAGGCATGTGAAACGTGTTCGTGTCTGGCTGCCACCTCTCGACAAAAGTGGATATCAGTGCCATGTCAAGGAACTGGAACATAATCGCAGGTAGGTGGGCCAACCCGGTCGCATGTATCCGGGCCTGTGCAACATCGCTCAGTTCGGAGAGCGTGGCGACTAGCTGGTTGCATAGCGGCGACCGAGCATGGCATCTCAGCACACCTCGCTCTATACCATTCCAAACGTCAACAGCGACGTGTCCTCCGAAGCTTGGTATGACGAGGTCATCTTGCGGGCCACCAGCCATCGGTCCCCGCACTAGCCACGTCTCATCGGCGGGTCGCTTCCTCCTATTCCTCGATGCCCTTCCGGTGCTAGTCTCACCGGCATTGCACGATCCACCAGAAGACTGTGCGAATTGACCAGCTCTATTCCTCACGGTGTGCCTGGCTCCAACTGCAGCATAACGTTCGATCCCGGCATCCAATGGCACA
Organism: Rubia yunnanensis; assembly: GCA_037428765.1. Classification (NCBI taxonomy): domain Eukaryota; kingdom Viridiplantae; phylum Streptophyta; class Magnoliopsida; order Gentianales; family Rubiaceae; genus Rubia; species Rubia yunnanensis. The sequence continues at coordinate 106,342,282 of CM075066.1, forward strand.
CTCGTCCCAGGTTGGCCCATCAGGGGGACATCTGCCGGCAGGTCATAATTCAACTGCCAGTCACTATCGTGACGGATTCCACCAGACGCGAGAATGTTAATCTCCGGACCGTCCCATGTTGGCATGGGATCGAATGCACGAACGCTCGGTGGAGAAGGTCGCTCCGCTCCTACATCACACTCCTGCGGGCGAGGCGACGGTTCATCCTCGACCACGCGGCCTCTAGCCTGTCTCGCCGAGGCACTAACACCTCTTCGTCGTATGGAACGACCATGGCCGTCAGGTTGACCAGCAGTGCTCATCTACAACACAAGATATGTAATTAGTATAACAACAATTGAATCAAACTGATATGATAAGATAAATTAACATACATTTCAACAACGTGTGAACTAATATTTTCGAACAGTGCATAATTTCAATTTACTAATGGAAACTACATATTCTATAATGCATAGGAAAAAGTGGATATATCATAAAAAAAACCCCTCCACAAACAGCAAATTTAATTCTCGTACAATCCCATACAACGAACTACACATTTTTTTAAGTTACAAATTGGAGATTACATTACTAAATAATCTTATTTTTTTACCACATCACACTATTATTAACATTCAAGGAAACAATAGTTAAAACATATCGTAATAGTTTACTACACAATTGTTTACATCGGATTAATAAAGTTTATTTAAATAGAACTATATTCTATTATGTCACATAACTAAATAATTTCCAAAAAACACAATTTCTAAAAAATAATTTCTAAATAATTTCTATTATGTCACATAACTAAATAATTTCTAAAAAACACAATTTCTAAAAAATACAATTTCTAAAATATTATGTCCAAATTTAAACTAAATAATTTCTAAAAAACACAATTTCTTCGTTTTAATTCCAATTATGTCACATAACTAAATAATTTCTAAAAAACACAATTTCTAAAAAATACAATTTCTAAAATATTATGTCCAAATTTAAACTAAATAATTTCTAAAAAACACAATTTCTTCATTTTAATTCCAATTATGTCACATAACTAAATAATTTCCAAAAAAACACAATTTCTAAAAAATAATTTCTAAATAATTTCTATTATGTCACATAACTAAATAATTTCTAAAAAACACTAAAAAATACAATTTCTAAAATATTATGTCCAAATTTAAACTAAGTAATTTCTAAAAAACACAATTTCTTCGTTTTAATTCCAATTATGTCACATAACTAAATAATTTCCAAAAAACACAATTTCTAAAAAATAATTTCTAAATAATTTCTATTATGTCACATAACTAAATAATTTCTAAAAAACACAATTTCTAAAAAATACAATTTCTAAAATATTATGTCCAAATTTAAACTAAATAATTTCTAAAAAACACAATTTCTTCGTTTTAATTCCAATTATGTCACATAACTAAATAATTTCTAAAAAACACAATTTCTAAAAAATACAATTTCTAAAATATTATGTCCAAATTTAAACTAAATAATTTCTAAAAAACACAATTTCTTCGTTTTAATTCCAATTATGTCACATAACTAAATAATTTCCAAAAAAACACAATTTCTAAAAAATAATTTCTAAATAATTTCTATTATGTCACATAACTAAATAATTTCTAAAAAACACAATTTCTAAAAAATACAATTTCTAAAATATTATGTCCAAATTTAAACTAAGTAATTTCTAAAAAACACAATTTCTTCGTTTTAATTCCAATTATGTCACATAACTAAATAATTTCCAAAAAACACAATTTCTAAAAAATAATTTCTATTATGTCACATAACTAAATAATTTCTAAAAAACACAATTTCTAAAAAATACAATTTCTAAAATATTATGTCCAAATTTAAACTAAATAATTTCTAAAAAACACAATTTCTTCGTTTTAATTCCAAAATTTATTAAATTCCTAATATTAGATTTCTCCAAATTATTATTCTACATCTTAATCTCCTATACTAACCACCAACCCAACATCTAACCACCAACCCAACATCCATTCTACATTTAACAAAATTCTAACAAACCCCAATTCTAACAATTCCGACAAGTTCAACAAAATTCGAATAGATCGGGCAACAATTCGCACGAAAAGTAAAAAAAATTCCTCCAAAACTTACGTTTTCCGGCGGGTTTCCGGCGGCGGGCGGTGGCGGCGGGCGGCAGAAATGGAGAGAGGGAAGGGGGAGAGAAATGGAGAGAAAGAAGAAGAAGAAGGAGAGAAAGAAGAAGAAGGAGAGAAAGAAGAAGAAGGAGGAGAGAAAGAAGAAGAAGGAGGAGAGAAAGTAGAAGAAGGAGTATTTATAACCATTCTTCCATTTTTTTTCTTTTTTTTTAAATTTAAAATACGTGTATTTATACGTATTAGGGCGAGGATAGTAAAATACATGACGGGATATAGCAACACCCTACAATAACGGTTGATGATAATTTATCAAATAACTCATATGTTTGTGGATGACACTCCAAGTATTTGAGATGCTGTGAGTCGAGTAACTTTTTTGCTCACAATTGATTCTGTGAGTCGAGTAACTTTTTTGCTCACAATTGATTCAGTTGAATGTTGCTGATAGCTTATATTGTCGTTGCTCTGTTTTTCTATGCGATGAAAAATTTGGTACATTGTACACACCCAAATAACCAAAGAATATAACAATAGCACCGGCCAAAATCACACACACTTCTCTTACCATAAAACATCATCATCATTCCTAGTCACCTCCCCTAATTCACCTTTCTCTTACACGTCATAACAATACGAAATTCAAACACGATATTGTACCCCTCAACCTCTATCCAATGATCTGATACTGCAACATATTCCTTTAATTTGGATAGCAATAATCCGGGATGCTACATATTCCTCCAACTTGGATTTCCCCCCGTGTCTTTATACAGGGCAGTGCTTGATCAAGAATAATAGAATAAATTTAAATTTGACAATCATATTAAAATGATTAATAGAATAATTTTATGATCAATTTCTAATATGATTTTAGTCCAACTTAAATTTATGATCGATTTAAATTTAACTTAATTATGATTTTTGATCAATTTAAATCATATTGTGATCAATTTAAACTAAATCAAATTTATAGTTTAATAGGATAATGATTTAAGAACTTTTTGGTCAAGGTTGATTCGGTAGGATGATGAGTCGATCAGCTTTTTGCTCGCAATTGATTCACTTGCATATTGTTGATAGCTTATATTGTCGTCGTGTTTTAAAATGTGATGAATTTGGTACATTATACACATCCAAATAACCAAAGAATTTATCAATGGCATCGTGTTACAGGCAACTGCACTCCACCCAATAATCCATTCGATTTACAACTGCAATCAATCTTCAACTTTGTTTGTAATGCGAATCCTATCTGAAAAGAGGGAAAAGATGATTATAACATTCCATCCTCCATGCGATAGAATCTGTATGGTTAAACATTATATCTATTACCTCTAAATGAACTTTAGCAATTGCATAACTGTTCCTCCTGACATATCCATCTTTGTTCATGTAATCAACAAAACTCTTCAAGCTGAAATTGATAATAGTCTCCTCCATTATCAAAAACAAACCATGGAAGATTGAGAAAGGAAGGGGAACAATGAGCCTACAATTTGTAAAAAAAATTATTTTTTCTTGTTTTTTGGTTTGTATTTCTTGAATATGTGATTTTTAGGTTGTTTTATGACTTAGGATTTTGAGTCCATCAATTGAAAGATGATTTTTTCACGACTCATAGAAAAATCAAGGTTTAAACCGCAAATTAGAAGAAATGAAGATAAAAATTTTGGGTTGCATTAATCGGGTCATAAACTTTAGGCAAAGTCTTGGGAAAGACGGTCTTTCCATAGGCTTATGGAAAGACGGAGTTTGATTACAATAATAAAAAATAAAAGGTCTTAGTTGCAATATTAAAGTTTTAGTATGAAACATGCAGTAGTTATAAAATTTATAACCCGGTTCATGCAACCCGAAAATTTTATCTTAATTTCTTCTAATTTACACTTTAAACCTTGGTCTTTCCATAACTTATGGAAAGACCGTCTTTCAAGAGACGGACTCTAAACTTTATAACCAGTGCACATTGTGTAATAAATTTTTAACATTGCAACTATAACCTTTTACCTTCTTATTATTCTAATTAAACTTCATATTTTCATAATCTTGTGGAAAGACGGTATTTCCCAAGATTTTGCATGGAATTTTTACCCTTTCCTCTCTTGTAATTTACCATTTGATAGTGAATGATTGAATTTTGGTTGAGTTTTTTTTTTTTTTGTTATTATACCAAGAGTGCGTCTCTTGAAAGACGGTCTTTCCATAAGTCATGGAAAGACCAAGGTTTAAAGTGTAAATTAGAAGAAATTAAGATAAAATTTTCGGGTTGCATGAACCGGGTTATAAATTTTATAACTACTACATGTTGCATACTAAATTTTTAATGTTGCAACTAAGACCTTTTACCTTTTATTATTCGAATTAAACCCCGTCTTTCCATAAGCATATGGAAATACCGTCTTTCCCAAGACTTTGCCTTATACCAAAATCGTGTTATAATATTTAATTTTAAAATTTTATTTATTCAAGTTCGTTAATTCGTCACTCTAACTCTACAGCTTATTTCACTAAAAAATTGATAGTAGCAAATATGATTTAGAATTTTATAGTTGGGAAATTGTATTGAAAGATAGAATTCAATATACAAAATTAGTGAATAAAATTTCTCTTCATTATTAAATAATTAAGTTGCGCACTTATTATTTGGCACTCAACACTCTCAAACTTTGACCACATATTTGAATAAATATATAAACAATAATATTATCATATGTGATATTGTTGGATTTGTCGTAATAATTAGTTTCTAAATATCAACTTTTTATTTGTCGTAATAATTAGTTTCTAAATATCAACTTTTTATTTGTCGTAATAATTAGTTTCTAAATATCAACTTTTTATTTGTCGATATTATACGTAGTTAAACATATTAACAGTCAAACATGTTTTTTGAAAATCGTAAAAAAGATTCTATACAGACGGAGGCAGGGGCGGAGATAAGGAGGGGCTAAAGGGGGCTCTAGCCCTGCCAGCAATTTTTTTAGAGGTATTAATTCTTGAAAATTACCCTTCAGCCCCTGCCAGAAATTTTTTAATGCTATCAATTTTTTTAAAATTACCCTTCAGCCTCCATAAGAAATTTTCTAATGCTACCAAAAAAAATTATCCTTCAACCCGTCAGATTAAATTAAATAATTTTTATTAAAAATTCCACCAGGAAAATTTTCTGGCTCCTCCCCTGAACAGAGGGAGTATAATAAATTTACACTGTGTTATAATAACTATAAAATAAGGAGTCAATCGAGAAAAAATCGACCCATAATAAAATTACATTGTGGTCATATAATCATATAATCAATTTATAATCAAAAGGGTAGATTTGTTGAGTCAAGAAGTTTTTTTTAAAAAAAATAAACACACTTTTATTATTCCATCTGTCCTAGCGGTATTTGCACAAATACTATTCAGTTAGTTAAAATTGATTAATTTGAAAGGTAAAAATTGAGTAATATATAAGATAAGATGCTATCGCGTAGGATTTTGTTAGAATCGTTATAACATCTATGAAATCATAGTATCAACTTTTTATTATTTTTAAATGTGTACAAGTAAAGATATTAACGGTCAAAAATAATTTTATGTCAACTTGCAAAAGTCAACATGTGCAAATACAGTTGGAACCGATGGAGTATACATACAGTTTATTACACTTTTGGCAACATCATGTGTCGATTTGGTTTCCAGTCTACATACCTTATAAAACATTACAGAAACAAATTTGGAGTTTAATTGTAATATATCACGAACCTCATTTTCTACAGCAGAATTGAATTTTATTTGTCTTCCTAAGTTGAGATTCACTGCAATTAATATGTGTGTAATCTTTATTGTACATATACCCTTGCGGATTTGGCTGTAATTTTTCTCGTCTCATCTCTATTTACAAAAAAATGGGTTTTTAAATTTTGAGTTTTGGATTTTAGAAAGATGGGCCTTAACTCTAGTTTAATAAGAGGTTGGCCCATTGGGCTTGGTGGGCGGTTGCCCTTTTCTCAAAAATAGTTAGGTGGCAGATAATGTCCTTCTTTCCTTAACATCGAAGGTATCATCCCGAACAACTTCAACTCCGCGTGCATTACCCGGCTTTATCATTCAACTTGCAAGCGAAAAAGCTTAATATCAGAAAAAGGAATTCAATTTTATCTTCTCCGGATCCCGCTGTTTGTTCATCGATGGGGCTGCTCTCTAACAGGTATTTCCCCCTTTTTTAGTTAAGGAATTTCGCAGTTTTTTTTTCTGTAAAAAATTGCTGTTTTTTGTGTTGTTTGATGACAAAAAAACTGTTACAGAGTCGGCAGAGGCAGCCTCAAACCGGGGGATCATATTTATTCGTGGCGCGCTGCTTACATTTATGCTCATCATGGTTAGCCCCTGTTTTTTTTCTTCTTATGATTGTATTGAGGGGTTGCGAAAATGAAGAATTTAGTGTGGAAATTCGTCTTTATTGGATGCTTATAATGATGGGAGCAGACAAGCTCTGAATTCACTGTTCGATTGGGATGTGTCTTAGGTTAAATTAATTTAGTAATTAGGTCTTTGGAATTATCATTAATTTTGTCTTAGTTGTTTTGCGCTTTTGTTGTTTGTTGTTTGTAGGCAGTTTTGTTTTTCATGGCGTGCCTGATTTACCTTAAGCTTGAATCTTTCGGGTCCGATTAAAAATCTGATATTTTTATGTGGAAAAATTGGGAATTGAAGAATTTTTTAAAGAAAGCTTTCAGAATCTACCAAACTAATATGTTAGTCCTACTACCAAGCTATGTAGTGTAGGAATCCAGGTTGGGTAACGCTTAGGAATTTTTCATCTTTAGTTGATAAGCGCCTACCACATATTTGAATGTTAGGTTGTTGAGCTTGTCATTGTTGCTATTTATGTTTGGAATGCTTAGGCATCTACGTTGGAGACAACAAGGTGGTACACTTCACAAGGCGTGGCCAAGAAGTAGGGACAGGGACTTTGTTGGATCTCTTGCTTGTCAGTTCAGGACCAAGCGGCGGTTATGTTCCATGCCCGACTTGTGTTTTGGCTGTAGAAGGTCATGGAGTTGCTTCGACATGCTTGGACTGTTTCCTTGCCGGTGGTGTTCTCTATCGATTTGAGTACGCTGTTAACCACGCGCTGTTTCTTGCGAAAGCAAGGGGAGGAACTTGCACTCTTGCTGTTTCAGACCCTAATGACATTGTAGTCCGTCGAGCAAAATACCTCCTTGACAACGGTTTTGGATGCTACAATGTGTTTAAGAATAACTGTGAAGACTTTGCGATTTACTGCAAGACGGGACTACTTGTTGTGGATCAGAGTACGATGGGGCAAAGCGGACAAGCTGCATCCATCATAGGCGGTCCACTTGCTGCTGTTTTATCAACGCCTCTGCGCCTTGTCACTACCAATGTGTATGGAATGGCAGCAACTGCCGTTGGGGTATACTGTGCTAGCCGTTATGCTGCTGATATCGGGATGAGGAGAGATGTGATGAAAGTATCGGCTGAAGACCTCACGACGAGAATAGCATCCGGTCTGTTGCGGGTTGCTGAACTGAGTCCTCCCGCCCTTGCACCGGCTGCTCAGGTTGCTGAACCGAGTCCTGCCCTGGCACCGGCCACTCCTTGCAGCTGAAGATGCTGATTCGGGTACATTCCGCCCAGTGGTTTGTATTGTACCGTGTATCAGTGTCCTGTTTTTAATGTGAAAGTACAAGAATGTGTGTGAAATGTGGCTCTCGGACGGCTTTGAAGAAATAAGGGTATGGCACTTTGTGACTTGATAACTTGATGTTTGATTCTATTTTAATTTGTGATGATTCGTCAATAATTTAATAGTTAACTCGTGTGCTTGTTGGAATGCTTCGTGTGCTTGGTTAATTTTTTTTTTGTTTTCATCCGCTCATTTTTAATTTGAAAAAATTAATGCCATTTGCAAGAGGGGTGGGAGGGAGTAAAAAGGATGGGATTAAGCGAAATTGGAATTATGAAATCCTTCCCATCATACGGGAATTCAGCTGGCATGGGCCGTGTTTTAAGAGTGTTACTCCCCTGGTCCGCTTTAAATGGCCTTATTTATAGTGGCGCAATCTTTTTTAGAAAATGAAATGTACGGTGAAGGTTGAATTGAGAGAATATAAAGGAATTTGAGTGGTTAAAAATAATCTATAATTTACTAAATGTGGAATGGGCCAAAATAAAAATAAAAAACATCCAAACATAAAAAGTGAGCCGAGAATCGGAGAGAGTAAATATAACCGGGAGAAAAGAAGGATATGATTGTTGACTGATTGTAAACTTGGTAAGTGGCAGAGGTTTAATTTGATCCATCTGGAGTCATGGGAAATGGCAGGCAAGCAGACAAGAAGGTGATGCTGATCTGGACCAATGACGTGTGATGCTGCGGTTTGAGATGTTGCAACAACGCAAATTATCAATCAAAAAACTATATTATTTCTTGCTCACACTCTTAAAATGAGTAGTGAGTGGTGAGAAAGGGGAGGGGTAATGTGTTAATGCCTTTGTTTATATGCTCACTTTATGTTTATATGATTGACACATTTTAAAATATTTTTTTGAGGAAAAAAATGACATTGTATTAAGTTTCTAATTGAGTTACAAAGATGGGAGGGGAATTCCATGAGGAAACATCAAAGGGCAACTCTATTTTTTTGGTCTAAAATTCCAACATATTTGTGGATTATTGAAATGGTTGGCACGATTATTGTTTTGAATTATTTGACAGTCTATTAGTTACGATGAATTTTAGACGGTGCTTTGAAGGTGGTGGTGTTGGAATGTTTTAGACATGGTGTCATTAATAGATTTTGGAGGAGGTGGGAGGGTGAAAGTGATGTTTTAGAGCTAGCTGTTGTGTGGTGATGGTTTGACAACGGCAGTATTTGGAGGGCTTTTAAGGGGTTGTGGAATGCTTTGAATGGGATGTCGTTACTCACTAGTGGGTTTGGAGGAGGTGAAATGGTGGAAAGATGTTTTAGGGTTGATGATTTGGCGGGGATGGTTTGATGATGGCGGTATCTAGAGGTATTTAGAGGTGGAGCTGTTTCAAAATTATTTGGAAGTAGCGTGTTTGCTTCGGAGGTGGTGGGGATGTCATGTAAAAATTTTGGTTGTAACTTTGTTACGATGATAGAAAGCAGTTAAAGATGGATGAAACTAAAATTTCAGTAACTACGAAAATCATTTTGCTTGTTGATTGCGCAAAACCCTACATTTAGCTAAAATAATAAGTCAAACACAAATGTGGTCACAATAGTATTAGAAAGCCCGAACCAAAAGTCTTGAAAGGCGGAAGTATTCGATTGATGTGAATCCTAAAGTTAAATCCGACATAATGCTCACAAACAAATGAAATTAAGGAAATGTAATAACGAAACCATGTTCATTAGTATCTTGAATCACAAGACATGAATAAATTAGTTATCGATAGCGACAATCTGGGAGGGTGGCCTCTACCTTTTGACTCTTCCCACTCCGGATTCCATAGATTAGATACGCATGGATGGACCACTTTCTTTAATTTGCTTTTATGTCTACCATTCATTTTCTCCTTTATTTATAAAAAGGATGCACATAGCCAATGAAAAAATCTCTTGTTAGATCGATTGATGGTTAGTATAGTTATAAAGAAAAAAAATATTTCAATAATTTCAGAATTAAATTATACATTGAGATAGATTTTAAAAGTTTTTCAAAATCAGAATAAACTCGTTGCAATAAATAAAACAAACATTAAACTAACTCATCAGTTATATCAATTATAAAGTAACCATGTCTAGTGATTAGTCGATCTAAAATAACACTTTGTGTGAGCCAATATGTCATTTATTATATATTTACATAATCCAAAAAGAAAAAAAATACTACTCCTTCTGTCTCAGTCGAATCTCCACACTTTTTAGTCGGTTTTTTTCAGAGCATGTTTGACCAGTAATAACTTTAGTTACGTATACTAATGGTGTTTTGAAATTTGATATTTAGAAAATACATCGGGCATGAAATCCAACAATATCTCACATGATGATATTAGTGTTATGGTCAAACTCGTCTAGAGAAAGTCGACAAAAAAGTGTGCGGATTCGGATGGAATAAAGGTAGTACTCCTTTTCATCCCAAATATATTTGCACAATCCATTTATTCAATTAATTAAAATTAATTAATTTATAAAAAAATAAAATTATGCATTATTATTAAAATCTTGTTAGTAAAAACTATTTTCATAGTTTTCATAATATTAAAATCCAATCAATTTAAAAAGTTAATAAGAGTACAATACTTTATTTAAATATTAAAAATTAATTATTAAAATAATAATAATAACTATACTCTCTCTATTTCAGTAAAATTGACACAATAGTATTTTTCGTTCATCCCAATTAAATTGACATGATCTTCAAAATAATTAAAATGACAAAGATATGTCGTTAAACTCTCACGTTATCTTTAATTTTAACAATTTTTAGATTGAAATCACAACCTTGCCAAGGCAACCTACCTTTTCACAATTATGCATGTCACATCAACTTACCTAAACAAAAAGTGTACCTAAAGCAATTTTGTTATTTTTATGGGATTGATATTGTTATGTTTGTGCAAAACTGCAAATACACTTTAGAGCATTGAGCAAAGGTAAAATCCCCCGTGACCGTATCATTCCAACACCACAAATTATATCCACGGGTGTACTCCACTGGTTGGAAGTTGGGTGGGAACGTCAAAATTCCAGGTTCGATCCTCGGCAGCAGCAGTGTGGGGAGTTCTTGCTTTGCAAGGCTCCCTTGTGCGCACCGAGGCAATGCCAAACCCAATGATCCTGGTGTTGGGCTACCGTAATTTACCTCTCATATAATGATCTGAGTGTGGACTGATATGAACCACTGAGAACGAGCGGATCATCGCCTTTTGCCAACACCACAACCACAAATTAATGAGGATATAAATTACGGGCTCACAGAATTCAAGTCCAAGGGTTAACCGCATGCTAGTCAACACCTTGTGACAGAACTGTAAATACACCCGGAAGCGAGAGAGGGAGTGAATAACTTGGGTTTTTTTATCGACGCACGATATTTGAATAGAACCATTAGCAACGTCAAATTGGAGGGACAGCAGTCGAATATAGCCGCATATTGAAACAAATGTGGAACAGTGGAAATGTGTAGTATTGTAAAGCCATTGTTTTCCCCGCCAGTAATAGTGGTGGAAGCTAATCCATCTCAAATTGACTTTAATTTTAGGGTTAGGTGGGTTGGATTGGATTGGGTTAAAATTCTCATAATTTAAGGTTGGATCGGACAGGGTCATAGGTCGACCCAAGTCGACCTAAATTGATCAAAATCATATAAAAATATGACACTTATTTTTTCAAAAAATACATTTTTAATTTAATAAATATTTTTTTAAGAATGTTAAAATTATTTATGAAGTAAATTAACGGTGGATATATTGTATTCAATTCATTTTTTCTTATAAATTTTTTAAGAAAATGAAGTAAAATTGCAAACGGGTCAAAATGGATCAAAAATTTATCCGACTCATTATAATTCGACCCATTTTGACCCATATGAATCATTGACCTGAATAGAATGGGCTGAATCAAAACAGATTGGAGTGATTTGGTTCGGATCAAATTGGATCGGATCGGACAATTGAACAACCCTAGCCATTAATTTACATGTAAAGTCATAGCACATTTATACCATTTATGGCCCATGAAACACACAAGGAGCACTTTAAATATAGTTTTACTCATGTTAAACGCAAAATGTGTTTAAAGTACATATAGAAAAAGGAGTTTTAATATTGAATGTACATATTTGTACATCTAAGCTTTCATTCATTATTAATTAAGGCCACGTTCAATTGCGCATATATGCATTTCAGTTCATATCAACATGAATTTAATTTTGGTGGAACTTTTAACACATTTATTTTAATTATGATCAAATCAAATCAAATAAGATCAGATCAAATCAGTTCAAATAAGCTCAAAAGAACAGAGCCTAAGTAAATACATATCAAACTAGATAATACACCGTGTTGATGCACGGAATTATGAACGAATGAAAACTACAGCATAATTTATAACTTTAATAAGTAATAAATTATATATATATACGAGAATTACACGATGTTATATTTAAAATAAATTAATATTTTATTAATATTTTAATATATTTACTTAAAAAAATTAAATGTGGGGTGCTACTTGGCCAAAATTTACTCTTTTAGTAGAGTTACTACATTAATTACCGTCAGTTTCCAAGAAATATATTGGAATTGAAAAGTAAATAATGTCATATTAAAAAAAAAATCTTAAAGTTGCCATGGCAAACTTTCAGAAAACCACTTGTCAAAAGTTTATGAGAACTGATGTGGTTAAATGTGAAGATGTCACTTAACTACTCTTTTTAGTATAAGTTATAGATAATTGACATATACACATCACCTTTTTCGGTTTTATTAATAACTTTTCACTTTATTACGTATTCATTTATATCTCAATTAACTTTTTAATTTACTCCATCATGTTTTAAAAATACATCATTTCATATGATTTTTTCTGAACTCTTAACTGTATTCATTGCTTATCCTTCACACACGGGGTCTTTTCTGTACTTGTGCAATTCACAGTATGTGAAGATAATAACAACCGAACATAATGCTTACAAACTAACAATGAATACGCAGCGTCTCACTTGTGATACTCCCCCGTCCCATTGTAAATACGTGTGGCTACTAATTATAATGACACAAAAAAATTAATATTTAGAAACTACATATTATGATGGATATAATTATATCTTAAATAATAAAATTATTATTTATATACTTATTTAAATATATGATCAAAGTTTAATATTTTTAATTAAAAAAATTATGTACAAAATAAAATGAGACCGATGGAGTACTCCTTTTGTTAAGGGATATTTCTTTCTACACCTTTTTAAAAAGATTATTATAAATTATCGTAGCCACTGGGTGTGATGCCAAAAAGGCAAATTTGGAATTGGATGGGTAGGCCCTACGAGCTGCCGACATTGTTGCTTAAATAAGTGGATCACTATATCTCGCCCTGTATTTTACTATCCTCGCCCTAATACGTATACAGTATATATTTTTAATTTAATTTCAATAACTAAATTAAACTAAATTCAAATTTAAAAAATTCAACAAAAAAAAATCCAAAATCTGAAACGAAAAAAATTCCGGCACCGCCGCCGGAGCGCCGCCGCCGGACCACCGGGCGCCGCCGCCGGACCACCGGGCGCCGCCGCCGGACCACCGGGCGCCGCCGCCGGACCACCGGGCGCCGCCGCCGGACCACCGCCCGCCGCCGCCGGCTCCGGTTCGCCACGGCCTGGGCGCGAGGCGCCACCGGTCGGCTCGCCATGGCCTGGGCGCGAGCCACCGCCGGTCCGCTCGCCGGGTTCCGGGCGCGAGCCACGGCTCGCCGTGCGGTGGGCGCGAGCCACCGCCGGTCCGCTCGCCGGGGTCCGGGCGCGAGCCACCGCCGGTCCGCTCGCCGGGGTCCGGGCGCGAGCCACGGCTCGCCGTGCGGTGGGCGCGAGCCACCGTCGGTCCGCTCGCCGGGGTCCGGGCGCGAGCCACGGCTCGCCGTGGCCTGGGCGCGAGCCGTGCCTTTTTTTTTTTTTTTTTTTTTTTTTTTTTTTAGCACGAATTCTACTCATTTTGAGGGCACTCGAAATTTTTTGCTATCCAAAACGAGCAAAAATTACTCCGGAAAGGGTGTTAGAAATTCCATGTCTTCGGAGGTAATTTTACTAATTAGTTACGTAGTTGTTAAATTGAATAATTTTTGCCGTAGAAATTTATGCTCGTCTTTGTGTTTTAATTTATTAACTGTTACGTAGAAACTATTGTACATTTATCTCCTATGAATTTATCTCCTATTAATATTTGTTACGTAATGCTGTTTCTAATTTATGTCCTATTAATTATTGTAACGTTAAGTTACGTATTTTTACGTTATTTTGATATTTTAATTTGTTGTACTGTAAGAATGTAATATTAATTCTAGCCACAATGTTATTTCATTTTTTTTCCATTACGTGTATGTTTTAGCTGTTAGGGAGAAAGAAATTTATGCTCATCTTAATTTTTTAATTTATGCTCATCTGAGTATTTTAATTTATTAATTGTAACGTAAAAATTATTGTAACGTTAATTTTAATTATTGTAACGTTAATTTTAATTATTGTAACGTTAATTTTAATTATTGTAACGTTAATTTTAATTATTGTAACGTTAATGTTGATGCTGCAACGGATTGCTCTGCAGGTGGGATTTGAACTTGTCACGAAGTCCTACAAACAGAATAGGAATGGTCCGCTGAGGTTATATTGCATTTGCAATCGGGGCCGAAAGGATAAGGATGTAGAGTCCGACGGAGTAGCAGCTCGACCAGAAGTTGTGACTGCCCATTCGCGATTGTCTTGAAACAGAGCATCACGGGGGATGGTTGGAATGTAGTGCCGTGCAAGGATCCTAGGCGAGGGATGCACAACCACTCTTTCTCAGTGTACCCCGAGGGTCATAGACAGAGCAGCAAGCTCCATGCGGACGCGAAGCAAATGATTCAGACTTGACATTTTTTTAAGTTACAAATTGGAAATTACATTACTAAATAATCTTATTTTTTTACCACATCACACTATTATTAACATTCAAGGAAACAATTGTTAAAACATATCATAATAATTTTACTACACAATTGTTTACATCGGATTAATAAATTTTATTTAAATAGAACTATATTCTATTATGTCACATATACTTTCCAAATTACGGAAATAGTAATCATTTCCAAATTTGAACTAAATAATTTCTAAAAAACACAATTTCTTCGTTTTAATTCCAAAATTCATTAAATTCCTAATATTAGATTTCTCCGAATTATTCTACATCTTAATCTCCTATGATCTTATGAAATAAATTAATTTAAGAGTGAAGCCTCCTATTTTCTTATATTTACAACTAAACCCCTCATTCGCACGAAAACAAAAAAAATTCGCACGAAAACTAAAAAAAATCCTCCAAAACTTACGTTTTCCGGCGATTTTCCGGCGGATTTCCGGCGGCGGCGGGCGGCGGGCGGCGGGCGGCGGGCAGCGGGCGGCGGGCGGCGGGCAGCGGGCGGCGGGCGGCGGGCGGCGGGCAGCGGCACCTGGGCGGATGGAATGGAGAGAGGGAAGGGGGAGAGGATTTTAGGGTTTTTAATTTTTATTTTTTAAAAAATATTAATACGTGTATTTATACGTATTAGGGCGAGAATAGTAAAATACAGGGCGAGATATAGTAATGCCCTTAAATAATTGGGCAAGGGGGAAATATTTTAGGCTAAAGCCTTCAACATAGGAAAGACCAACGGAAAGAAACTTCTTTTCACTTTATGGGCTTATGATACTCCCTCCGTTTTTTTAATATTGGCACCTTATTTTTTGTGTTAGAATTTAGGAGATGCTAAATGAGTTGATGAAATTGAATTGAAAGAAGATAAAGTAAAATGAGTGGTTGTAATAACCTTAAACTTGACATAAATAGAAAGTGCCAATGAAAAAAAAATACTCACTTTTAGTAAGTGTGCCAATATTAAAAAAATGGAGGGAATATAATATCGTAGTAGCTATACATGAAAATTTATACTTCCTGTGTCCCAGGTTATTTTTGCAGAAAGAGAAATTTTGGGAATAAAAATAAACAGTAAAAAAATTGAACGGATGGGAAAAAGCTGAAATTGGACCTAAGAACCTGAAAAAGTACTGATTGAACTTTAAAATGGAAAAGAGGCTAAACCTGTTTAAAAATGAATTTAGGGATTAAAATTTTCCACCAAAACTAACTTTTGGCTCCAAAATTTTTTTCATTTGGAGCCAAAATACATGTTTTTTTTTCTACCCTGCTCAAAATTCACATCAACTCCTATAAATATATTATTTATTACACCTTACATTTCAAACCCTATTAAACCCAAAAAAGACTCTCTAGTCCTAACCCTTTTCTTCATTTGTTTTTTCATCTTTCAGTTTGGGGCTGTGATAGTGGGCATAAATTTGACAGATGAGCAGAGGCAAGAGGTTACCCATTTCCTTCTCCAAAACATAAAAAATGGGCAAATAAAACACAGTTTGCGAGTTGATGCAGCAGAAAGGTGGGCTGTGTCAATTAGAACCATCAGCACCATTTGGTCACGAGTGAAGCAACAACTGGTTAACGGTGAACCAGTGAACGCCCGTTCAAGAAAACACGGGCGGTGTGGCCCAAACAAGAAGCCAATCGATCTTGATGCCTTAATGGCGCTGCCATTGAGGGATAGGCGAACATGCAGGAGGTTTACAAGTGGGTATGAGCACAGTCCAAAGAGCAATAGCAAACAAAGAAATACTGAGCCACACCAACGTTATTCATCTATGCTTGACACACGCGTGCAAAGAAACAAGGTTGGAATGGTACCTAACCAAACAGGAATGCAACATGATGTTCAAGTACATGCAAAATGTCATCCACATTCATTACATTCTGAAACTAATGTTTATGCGTGCTATGTGTAGACCAGCAATAGATATGCATGGTAATGTTCTTTTC
Source organism: Rubia yunnanensis (assembly GCA_037428765.1). NCBI lineage: Eukaryota > Viridiplantae > Streptophyta > Magnoliopsida > Gentianales > Rubiaceae > Rubia > Rubia yunnanensis. The sequence continues at coordinate 106,359,031 of CM075066.1, forward strand.
GATGGGAAAATAAGGGTCTTTCCATATATGGAGTACATAGTAGCAAAGTACACAACAGTGAATAGGCCTAGGGGCATATTGGTTCTAACACCCATTCAGTCAATCAACAGAGATGCCAATAGGCATAAACTGATTTATGAACTCATACTAGACATAAAAGCAAAATGGCCACCTTGGGAAATTAAACTGATATTCATACAACAAGACAATACCCCACCCCATATTTATGCTAATGACCCTGATTTTTAGCTGCAACCACCTCAGACGGTTTCGTATCCAATTAGTGTGCCAACCTACCAAGTCATCCAACCTAAACATTCTGGACTTAGGGTTTTTTGCCTCAATACAAAGCCTCCAATACCAGAACCCTAGTACAACCCTGGATGGTTTATTAGATGCGGTGAATGATGCTTTTGAAAGAGAGAACCCTAAAGTAATAGACAAGATTTTCCCGAGTTTACAATATGTCATGGTAGAAATCATGAGTTGCAGGGGTGGGAATGAATTCAAACTGCCACATATGGGAAAAGATCATCTAAGGAGGTTGGGATTGCTTCCAAAAAACCTAATTGTTGATTCAAAAAATCTAATTGTGGATTCAAAGCTGGTTAGGAGCAGTTTATAGCTTCTAATTGGAACTGGAAGGACCGAGAAGATTATGGATCTGATTCTAATTATGAAACTAGCTCATTGAAGGAAGGTCCATCTTATGTTTGTAGGGTTGTGCTTCTAGAACTAGTTCTAGAGTAAACATAGAATGTATTTTGTGAATGTATATTTATAGGGCAACCTTGTAAAGGCTAGGATGGCTGAAATCCCTTTTGAATGCAAGATTTATTTAAAAGACTAAGGATGATATGGACAAAATATGGAGCATGTTTAGAATATTCAAACAATGGCAGGTCAAGCACACACAATCAATTTCAACAAACTAGGGACAAACATCATAGGCTGTCATCCTAATGTTTTTAACAAATCGTGGTTGCTGCCTAAGTGTTTAATTATAATTAATGTCATCATAGGTGGCTGTCAACTAGGTAGGATCACAAACACAAATAATTGCAGCGCTGTTTCTAATCACAATCATGCCCCACCAAGTTTCAGATCAGTTCATAGACTAATAAGCATGGTTGCATGTAATATTCATTCACCACAACTTCATCATCAATAAGGGACAAGCATCATATACGCAACACATATTCACAAGAAAACTGTGACTTATAAAATAGAATCACATGTTATTGCTCAATTCACAACCCCAACTCACAAACATGCCACCCAGGTTCAGTGTAAATTAAATACACATAAGCAAGACTGTATATTTAAATAAAAAACATGCCAAGTCAGGTTAAGTGCAAAATAAACACACATAAGCAAGGATATTCTGTATAAAACATGCTTGTTGTCTCAGCAACAAACATCACCATCCTGCACACCAAAACACACAGAGTTATCATAATGTTCTATGAAACTAAAAAAAAACATAATGGATTAGGAGAGACACAACCTGATTGCAGTGATGGAACTAGCCAGACAATAACACTTTAGCAAAGTTTATTGTCTGATTTTTCCCCTTATCTGAGCACTCAGGCCCAGCTTCAGCCAAATACTTTTCAGCCCTCTCCACCATGGCATATATTTCACGTCGCATGGATGACGTTGCAATGTCTTGCCTAATCCATGGTGTTTCAGGTGGTTCACGTTTTGTCTAAGTTTGCACCCATTCCAAAGAATTCTAGTTCCTCATACTTAGGAAACTCATTTCCTTTGAAGTAAACAGAGGGGTGTGGGTCTAAATCAGAATATGAATCTGAGTCACTACCTGGGAGGGAATGTAACTCAGGTTTGGGATTCCCAGATGTAGAATTGGGATCCAAATGGGGCTGTGACTCAGCATTTTGTAACTCATAATTAGATTTTAGGTGTGGGTGGGACTGTGACTCCAAAATGACATGTACATATTATGATTCTTCATCATATGGGGGCTGTGACTCAGTCTAGTCCATGCGTGATAAATTAACATGACTGAAATGCGTAGCTATGGACCAGCTCTCCGAACATGTTTTAGAACCGGTCAAAGACAAGGGCTCGTTTTCCTGAACACAACCCAGTGAGGACTATGAGTTTATAAAACATGGACTAAGAGTAGGACTAGATTATGTGAGTGCGTTAGAGTCAACATCAATCAAGGGTTGGCTGGGGGCTAATGGTTCCTGCCCCTCTAAATCCCTGTCCCTATGTGTCATTGATAAATGCACAAATAGATGGCTGAGGCTATTGACAACTTCACAACAATTAATGAACAGAGGAGAACAACAAATGATCAACATGGGAGCACAGAGGCTAATGAACAGAGGCTATTGACATAAATTAATGAACATATGAGAACATGGGCTATTGACAACTTCACAGAAACTAATGAACAACAATGAATGAACGGGCTATTAACAACTTCACGGCAATTATTGTGCAAAAACACAGATCTGAAACAGAGGAGTAATGAAATGTAGCCAAAACCACAGATCTACAACAGAGCACACATGGACCATATAATGTATGAGGAAAATAACATATCCCAGAACAGAGATGAACATGCACATCTACAGAACGAAAAATACAGGGATTAAAACTTGGTTGACTATGAAATAAGTAACCAGACAGAAACCCTAACAAACCTGGGATTACAGCTAGAAAATGGACATCAAATATACAGTTTACGATTCAACCTGACTTTAAAACATCAACACATGACAAAATCATGCATAGAACAATCAACCTATGCTCAGGCTTTGTAAACAACGGCAACAAAAGTTCGATTCAAGTCAAATTTGAAAAACCCCAAATTTGAAAAACATAAACCCTAATTTTTTAAAGCAGGAACCATAGATCTAAGATGATTTTTCAATTTTTCTGCAAAAACAAAAGCAATAAGCACTGAAACCCTAATCCACGAACACACAACTATGAAGAACGTTTGCAATATTTCGAAGAGCTACATAAACAGAGGCAAGAAACCCAATTCTCAGAACGGAAAACCACAGATCCAGAAAACTTCCTCAGGTTCTCGAAACCCAACAACGAAAATGGATTAAAACCTAATCGATCAACACCAAACAGTGAAGAACACGGAGAATAACAGCAAGATGAATATAAACAGAGGCGAAATGAGGTAAAAAACTAAACGAAATGGGAGAGGAGCGGCTAGGGTTTGAGAGATTGGGAGAGAAAGGAGAGGAGCATTGTGGAATAAATGAGAGATCTTAGTTGGCTGAGAGAGTAAAGGTTGAGAGCAATAATGGAACAACGGGAAGAGTAAAAGACAAAGACATGCGATAATGTTAGGCGTGGGATCCATTTTTCAAAATAATTCACACGTCTCCAGCCCGAATGCCAACACGTGTAAATAGAGAGAATCTCTCCTTAATTAATCAGCCACTAAGGATGTAAATAAGTAGTGGTCTAGGGGCGATTTCATCTTTTTATTAGGAGTCAACTTGTTGATCTTGTGCAATTTAAATAGGGACAATCCAAAATAGAAAGTTTGCAGTTTAACCTGGGACGGAGGGAGTAGAGAAAAGCGAAATTATAACCTTCTAAAATCAATTGTTGAATTGGTGTATTGATCTCTCTTTTACAACGTAGAATATAATAACCCAACATTTGTGTATAGATTCCGTCTCCAACACAAAGGATGGAGCATAAACTTGCAAAAACATCACTTGAACTTGTAAGGAAACATCGATACTTATAAATATTAGCATTTTAAGTTGTATTTTATTTAATAAAAAAGGTGCCAATGTCACGTATTAGGTTAGGAGCATCATTTTTGTTTAAATTTTTTTTCAAGTGTGACACTTAAACATTCATATCCCGTTCGTGCTTAATTCGTTTTGCGAATTCTAACTGTCAATTTAAAAGTACCTATGAACGAAATTTCCAAACTGGCACTCATTAAAATTAAACCCAAATCGATTGGGGTCTTACTCAAAACATCATCCGAAAGTTGATGAAATTCAACTTCCACAATTCGTTTTCCACTTTCAACATTTTGCACTCCATGTTTTATTTTTAATCTGATTTCTATTTCTATAGAGTATTACAAATTATGGACTGTCATACGGGAAACCAACTACTGTCTCTGTTCCACATTAAATTGTACAGAATCTTTTTCACCGTCTCCAATACACATGTTTGATCGTTAATATATTTAACTATATATAATATCGATAAACAAAAAGTTAGTTATCATAAACTACTTGTTATGATGAATCCAACGATATCACATACAACAATATTATTGTTTATATATCTATTTAAATATATAGTTACATTTTTTTAATTTGACTAAATATTTAATCTTGTGTAGTTTAATCTGGAACAGAGGAGTATGTTGATGACGGGGAGTGGATTGTGAGTGATTTACGGTCTTGCAGAAAGAATGGTAACGATGTCGTAGTCAATTACAGCGACAGGCATTAGCAAAATGGTTTTTCTAACGAGTGTCCATGGGCACTCGTTAACAACTTCAGATTTCATTGAAAATTGTGTTATTAAATGCAAATTCATCGAAAACTGTGTAATAGTACATAGGGAGTGTAAGTTTTTGAGGAATGTCATTAATCATTAACTCTATTTATATTTAATAATATAATTTTTAATGGAATCTGAAGTTGTTAACGAGTGCCCATGGGCACTCGTTAGAAAAACCGTTAACAAAAATTAAACACTTTGGGTTAAAGAAGTATTTTGGTTTGGTCGCCACTTGTCGTACGACTCGTGTCATGTGTGCCCCAGACACTAAAATGCTGCGTACCACAGAAGGGGTCCCGGCCACATGCAGAGTGCAGGCAATATGTCATCGAGTTTTGTAAACCCTAACTACTCCACTCCCCGCGTGATTGTGTCGCATCTCTATTTGTAAAAATTGATAATTTTTTAAAATTGATAATTTTTTAAAATTGATTACAACTATTTTTTTACTCTCTCTATTTTTTTTCATTGGCACCTCTCTTCTAGTGTTAGAATTGAGGAGATACTAAATGAGTGGATGAAATTGAAAGAAGAGAAAGTAAAATGAGTGGATGTAAAAACCTTAAATTTGCCCAAAATAGCAAGTGCCAATTAAAAAAAAAACACCACTTTCAATAAGTGTGCCAATGAAAAAAAAACGGAGGGAGTATCTGTTAAGGAAATAGAAATTCTTTTCTTGTAAGAAAGGTTATAGATGGTAGTTACCTTATAGAATTAGTTATAGATTGCAGTTACCTTATATAAAGGACATTATTATGGTGCACTGATATTAATCAATGACGCATCTCATCGATGAGGATTACAATATATAGGCTTACAACAAACCAAAGTCTAACAGCAATATAATTCTAAGTCTATAAGGAAACTATCATCTATAACTAATTCTATAAGGTAACTACCATCTATAACTAATTCTATAAGATAACTACCATCTATAACCTTTCCTACAAGGAAAGAGTTTATATTTCCTTAACATTATCATTAATATATTTAATTGTATGTAATTAAAAATGATAGAAAAACAATATTATTAAGTAGATGTCAATACGATTATAATGATATTGCACGTGATAATATATTATCTTACATATTACTTGAAATTTCATTTTCTAATCAATTGGCGCAGCGTACGAACGTGACTTCAGCTCGATTTAGGGATTCAAACGAATCTCTAGAGGCCTGCGTCTTGATGCGATGACTTTAATCAAATCGACTCAAGAAAAGAGAACAATATCTCAGTTTAATTTTCTTATTGTCAAATATGAATTACAAAGCTAAAGAATAGAACTACATATAGAACTCTCAACCCTAATCACAATCGGAAGAGTAATCCTAACCTAACCAAAAATAACTAGATTAAGGAAACTAAAATAAAGAACTCTAACCCTAAATAATAGGAAGCCTAAGATGGCGCTGCATCATTAACAAAGTTTGACTAAATGAATAGCGTCCAGTGCAAGTAGAGCTAGTAACTTAGTGCATTATCATCACCACCATTTTATAAAGAGCAAATGAATTCGGTGGCCCTTGAACTATCACGATTGTTCACCTTTCCCCACTCATTTTTTAAAAAAACTTTTGGCCTCTCAACTTATACAACTGGTGATTTGTGGTCAATCTGTGTGATCCAATCGTTAAATCTATAAAAAATTCCGTTAATTGAGGGTAAAATTGAGTTTTCATCATTTTCCTATTTCTTTTCTATTTTCCTTCTCTTTTATTTTTTCTGATTTCGTTTTCTGTTTTCGTACCCTTTCCCCTCACATCGCCACTCTCTTCCTCCACCTCACACCGCTGGCCACACCGTCGCCCCACCACACCATCCCTTCCCGCTAGGTTAATTCCGTCACCAGAGTTGCGCTCTCATGCAATGATCTTCCCAGCCCGATTCTTCATGCGCCGCTTCAACTCCTCCATCGTGTCCTTCAGCTGCTCTAGCTGCGCCTCCCCAAGGGGGTGGGGATACTCCTCCGCCCCCAGCAGTGGTTGTTTCGCATCCAGCGTCTCCTTGCGCTTCTTCTCCATCTCAATTTGGTTCTCGATCTGGGAAAGCTGAGCATTCAGCTCCCTAACTACGCTGAAATTGGGAGCGATGCCACCTCCACCACCGCCCCCGTCGTTATGAACCGGTTCACCACCTGCTCCACGTTGGGGCTCTCATAGGAGAACACATTTCCCGCTAGCGAGAACATGACCAAGGCTACATCCACTCCTCAAATGGTGTTGAGCTCATCGACCCGAGAATGAACAACTGGTCAAAGAAAATCCTAGTTCATGTGCTGATTTTTTTACAAGTTAAAATGTGTTTGAAAAAAAGTTTAATGAGTGATTGGGAATTATTCACTTTTTACCATAAAAGAAAATGTGACAAATTTAGAAAAATACACGAAGGTGAAAAATGTGTCAAACTTATTTACAATATTGTATAAATTAGAATGGCTATATAAAAATATTCAAATATATTCACATGTAAATATATATATATATGTAAATATATACGTGTGTGTGTATTGTATAAGAGCTGTAAGATGAATTAAATATCAAAATTATTTATGTTAAAAAGGAGTATATAACTTCTTTTGAAATTAAAGTGACATAAACTAATAAATAGAAAAATAAGCTATAAATTTAAATTCTTTTTATATATTAGTAGTATGTTCTGTGAGTTTTTTTTTGGGGGGTGGGGTTGGGGGTTGTTACAATTTTAATCTATTTATATTTTTTTAATGATTTTTAACACAAATTATTTTTTTAAAAAATAAAATTCGGAGGGGCTGAACATCCCCAATTCCTCATAAGTTCCGTCACTGATACCATAATCAATCACCAACTCCAAAGATAAAGTCTTTATAAATTTGTAAACTACAAGAAGTAAAATGAAAATGGAATATGACTTGTCTAATTCAAATCATAAACATAACAAAACTTGCGTAGCTTAAAGTCCAAACGAAAATGAAATAGCTACTTTTAGTATACCTATAAACAGAAAAATAACCATATTAAGATTTGCCTAAAATTTAAAACAGCTCTAGCCATGTCATATTTAAACCCTTTGTGTGAGAGTAAAGATAGGGACGTGCAAACGAACATTGGGCCTGGAGGTGGCTAATTATGATAGGATTAAGGGGAATTAGAAAATGAAAGACCTGAATTAGTTACTACTAAACTAGTGATAATTGCGTAGATAGGTCTGATTAAGTACATGCATGTCATGTGTGGTCTTTGCTTCGACACCTGGTATACAGGTAGAAAGGGGAGTGATTGTGTGGTCGTGATTCATCATGGGGCTGCCGTGCTGGCGCATGCATTATCTGTTTTTTTTCTCGAGTGTATACTCCCTCCGTCCCAGGATATTCTGTATAAATTTTTTTTGATCAAATATGCCAAACATTGATCATATGTTTGAATATGTGTACCAACAATAACTTTATCGCATAAAATGTGGTTAGATTTATCGTAATATGTAGTTTTTATTTTTTTGTCATTATTGTCGTACCTACTAATATTTACAGTCAAACATGTTTATTGGAGACCGTGAAAGATTCCGTGCATATTATACTGGGACGGAGGGTGTATTATTATTCTATTTTTTGTTCACAAAATCTTATTTAGGCAGCCTAAACTTTAGCCAGACCCTATTATGCAATTAATATAAATATGAAATTTGGGATGGAATTTTAAAAAAAATATGTCAATAAATTCTAGGACCTGCTGTGCAATTATCAAAATACTAACAAAAATATCTAGATTTTTCATTTTTAATTTTTTCAAATTCCAATCCTCCTCCCATCGGAAACCACGGCCATTCCGCCGCTAACCACCACCGGACACTGGGATCTCACTGGAATTCTGCCAAAATCTCGCTTCGCCGTGCAAAACTGCCGATGTTCTTCCTGTGACGCCTTGCCCTAGCTTCGAAGATGGAGTTTAGATCGGTGCGGCGTTTTCCCTTGCTTCGGCGACGAAGATGCTATGTGAATCGCTCCTCTGCTTCGAAAGGCGGTGGTCGAGGCGCCACCTCCTCCTGTGGATTCGAGCGGCGATTGACGCTTCTGATTCCGCTGGCGATCGCCTTCTCCTTGTTGGATAATATTCTTCCCTTCTTTTGTTGCAGCATTACTGCAACATGTTTTCTATTTTTAGTAAGAGTTTAAATGTTCAAATCAAGTCATGGTTAGTTGCTTGAAAATAGCTAGTTGGGTTAGAGGGATAGTGACATGAAGATAGGAGTTTAGGTGGCCATGTTCTTCATCTTTGTAGGTTGTTTTTGGTTATAAATTGGGATCGGAAAATGCAGTAACATATCTGCACCAAAACATCTTTGCCTTTGCTTTCATTAGTTTTTCGTTCCTTAAACTAAAACATTTGTTTTTCACGTTCTTCTTTCGTTTCTTTGTTCCTGCAACAACACTCCTATGCTTCTGCCAGCAGACTGAGAAGAAAACAATTCTATCGCGGCAAGAACGCAGATTGACGACGGAGCTAGGGTTTTGCTAACGGAGGTAAAGGCAACGAGCGATGAGGCGACGAGCAATGAGGCGACGCAGACGAGCTACTGTGACGGAGAGAGGAGAGTGTGCTGAGATTCACACGTCGGATAGAGAGGATGACACGCGCGTGCCATCACGCGCTGGCGAGGTGAGGTTTACTTCATGTTTAATTTTATTAAAATATATGTTAATATTTATTTATATATTGACTAGATTTATGAATAATAAACGTTCTTTGGTGTGGTGGTCAATGCTCTTGTTGGTGATGTGTAAGGTTTTGAGTTCGAGTCTTGCTAAGGCTTACTTTTCTGTTTTATTTTATTCAATGATATGCTGAGGTTTATTTATTTGTTGACTGAGTACATGGTCAAAGTGTCTTTTTGTGTAGTGGTTATTACTCTTGTTGATGATGTTTGAGGTTTGGAGTTTGAGTCTTGCTATGACCTCTATTTTTGAAGAATTTATGTTCCATATTTACATGGTGACATTTATTATTGTTTGAAGAATTTATGTTATGTATTTACATGTTGAGGTGTATTATTATTTTACTGAGTCTATGTTGAATAAGTGTTTTTGGTATAGTGGTTACCTCTTAAGACTTTGAGGTTATAGACCAGGGTTCAAATCTCATCAGGTCATTTTTTAAAAGAATTTTTATTCTTGAGGCACTGTGGCTTTTTGTTGATGTTTTTAAATTTGTTTCTCTTATGCTGATGTTTTTCAGTATTTTGGTGAGATTTAATTGATATGAGTTGAGTTTCTGTTGTTTTTTCTGGGTGATATGGATTGGTGTTTGTATTATTTTTATTTTCTCATGTTGATGTCTTTCATTTCCCGATTGAGTTTTTGGTAATAGGAGTTGATGTTTGTAGTGTCTTTTTTCTTATGCCGCTGTTTTTCATTTTCTGGATGAGGTTCATGTGTTAGGAGTTGATGTTTGTAGTTTTTTTTTTTTTAAAAACGTCGATGCTTTATGATTTTTAGAGTGAATAATTTATACTCTTGAGGGACCATAGTTTTTTTGGTTGATGTTTTTAGTTTTTTCCTCTCATGTTGATTTTTTTAATTTTCTAGACGAGTTTTATGTGATAGGAGTTGATGTTTGTAGCTTTTTTTATGATATGGTTGATTTTTTTTGGTAATAGGAGTTGATATTTGTAGTATTTTTTTTCTTATGTTGACGCTTTTTTTTTTAGTGCTTCAAATGTAGGTTGCAGGTACTTATTTTATAACTTGTGTATGTTATGAAAACAAATTGGGGCTTAGAGTACAACATGTAAGTGTTTCAATCGTTGCTTGTAAGTGCTTCAATCGTTGCTTGTAAGTGCTTCAATCGTTGCTTGTAGCTTTTTTGATGATACTGTTATTTTTTGTAGTTTTTTTTCATTACATTAACGTTTTCCATTTTTTGTTAGTACCTCAAATGTAGGTTGTAGGTGCTTATTTTATAACTTGTAAGTGCTTCAATCATTGCTTGTAAGTGCTTCAATCGTTGCTTGTTAGGAGTTGATGTTTGTAGTTTTTTTGATGATATGGTTGATTTTTTGTAGTATTTCCCCCCTCACGTTGACGTTTTCCCCCCATTTTTTGTTAGTGTTTCAAATGTAGGTTGTAGGTGCTTATTTTATAACTTGTGTGTGCTTAAATTATTATTTGAATTTATATATATTTTTGCTGTTTTATTTGATTTTTTATATATTTGTTGCTGCAGTTTTTAGTTGATATTTTATGATTTTTTGATGAGATTATGCTATTTTTTGTTGATGTTGTTGCAGTTTTTAATTGATTTTATGCATTTAAAAATATTTTTTTGATTTTTTTAAATTTATTTGCAGATTGCAGACGACAGGAAAATATAATTCTAAAATATTCATTTATTATTTTATAAATTTTCCAATTGACCTTTTTAAAATAAATAATTAAATAATATTGACTGTAAATATATTTAAATATGAAAAATTCTTGGAATGGAAAGGTGAGATTTAATTCAAATATGGAAAGGTAAAATGTTTTAGGTTCAATATTAAAAATTTATTATCCAACGTATAATAGTTATAAAGTTTATGACCCGATTAATGCAATCCAAAAATTTTATCTTCATTTTTTCTAATTTACAGTTTAAATTTTATCTTCATTTTAGATTTGGGTTGATTTTTTGTAGTGTTTTTTTTTTCTTATGTTGACGTTTTTCATTTTTTTAGTGTTTCAAATGTAGGTTGTAGGTGTTTATTTTATAACTTGTGTGTCATTTTCTATTTGAATTTATATATATATTGCTATTTTATTTCATTTTTTAATATATTTTTTGCTGCAGTTTTCAGTTGATGTTTTATGATTTTTTGATGAGATTCTGTTATTTTTTGCTGATGTTGCTATTTTTTTTCTGCAGTTTTTTAATTGATTGTATGCATTTAAAAATAAATTATATTTTTTTTGAATTTATTTGCAGATTGCAGGTGGTAGGAAAATGATGGAAAAAATTGGATGAAAAGGCCTCTGAAAAGTTATTAGCATAGGTCCTTGTAAAATAATTCGAGATAGACTCACGTAAAATTATTAGAAATATGTCACTGGAGCAATAATTTTTTGGAATTGTAGAAAGACCCCTACCTAAAGTTTAGGCTGGCCCACAGGAGACCATTTCTCTTTTGTTTATCTATGTGGAGTAACATTATATTACTTACTCACCCTCTCTGTCGCATCTCTATTTGCACTTTTATTTGAATAGGTATATGACTATGTTTGGCAGAGATTATAACATGTTTTGCTTATAAGCAAAACACTTTTAATGTTTGGTAAAGTGTTAAAAATATATTATTTTAAAACCATAAGTTATTTTTAGGGGAAAAGGATAAGCTGGTCTCCTCCTGCTTTCAAAATAATTGAGCTTTGCTTATAAACACAGATATGTCTAACAGAGCCAATGAACAACAATATTATCCTATATGATATTGTTAAATTCATTGTAACAAATACTCATAATTATCAGTTTTTTATTTACCATTATTATATGTAATTAAATATATTAGTGATCAAATATTTTTTTTAAATAATGTGATAATAATTACAGTGTAAATAGAGTTGGGATAGATAGAATAGTCGGAGTATACAATTTTAGACTACGAAATGAGTAGGTTTGTAAAATCTGAGGCGCCGAATAAGAATATTATTGCAGATTCAAGAATGTCAAGTTCTTTCTATTTTTATAGAAAAGAACATCAAGTTAGATCTAAGTGGGTGAGTTTTTGAAAGCACGTAGTAACTCGGTTTCATTTGTATATTTTAACTTGCAATAGTTTAGTAAAAAATGTTGATGCTAAATATATATTTTTTAAGGTAAACGACTTTTCTAACCCTTAAAATATTTTTATCGCCCTCCAAATTTATTTTAAACACTCTTGATCCCTGAATCAAGAAAAGTGTTGGGTTGTGCTACTTTTGTCTAGTAAAATCATTAAACTTTAACTCTAGCAAAAACGTCTTTTCCTACTAATCCAAGAATTCTTTGCAATTCAGAAGAATGTCTTCTCAAGTCATGCGTGCAGTGCGTGATAAATCTCAACTTGGATCTCGTTGTCGTTGACGACATCTGAACGGCTCAAGAAAACATCTCAACTCGGATCTCACACAACTCGAGAAGACATTCTTCTAAATTGCAAACAACTGTGGGGTTGAATAGGAAAAAATAATTTTGCCACTCAAAATGTTAATGAAAGGTGAACTTAATGGCTTGACTAGACAGAAGTGGGACGACTAAACACTTTTGTTAGTTCAAGGGGCAAGGATGTTCAAAAATAAAAGATCTGATAGATGATCGGTCTGATAGATGATCGGTCTGATTGACTTGTGGCAGAATGACTTGTATTCACCTTTCTATAACGGGTTGGTTTTTGCATTTTGTGAGCTTCACACCCAAGCAAATCAATTAATTAATGTGGAAAAAAAAAAGGAGAGGAGATCCTTCGTTGCCGTCGGTGCTAACAAAAGTTAATAATTCGAGTTGAAGCCGTATCATTATTCATTAGCAATCTAGCTTAGATGCGTGACAGCATGTGTGCCACTAATCTTCCTCCTAATTGATCGACTAATTCACGTTTTCAGTCGATAATGTCAAGATTTGTTATAGTGCGGCCAAAATAATAGCCTTTGTTTAGTTGTAATTAATCTATTCGGGATTGAATCTTTGACCTGTATTTCACGGATACTCCAACCGGAATTTTATCTGTTTATTATCCCCTTTATAAAGTTTATTTTAAAGCGATACATTAACTTTTTGATAGGTCCAACAACTTCCATTTTATTACTAGCACTGCATTTATGCTCCGGAGCATGACGAGAAATTCATTTTCTTAAGGATTCAGAAATTATAAAATGAGAATTTTAAATCAAATTTCTCAAAAAGAGGGTAAAGTTCATGAAGCTATTTTGGCAAATTCTTGGGAAAGACGATCTTTCCATAGGTTTATGGAAAGACGAGTTTAATTGGAATAATAAAAGTTAAAGGTCTTAGTTGCAATATTAAAGTTTTAGTATGAAACATGTAGTAGCTATAAAATTTATAATCCGGTTCATGCAACCCGAAAATTTTATCTTAATTTCTTCTAATTTACACTTTAAACCTTGGTCTTTCCATAACTTATGGAAAGACCGTCTTTCAAGAGACGGACTCAAGCTATTTTGTACAAAAATGTAAAGCTTGAAAATGGGAAAAATAAAAATAAAAAATTTAAATTATGTTTAAATAAAAAATAATATTTATGGAGATGATTTTAGAGTATTTAAAGAGACGGACTCTTTCAAATGTAATAAAGCTTGAATATATATTTAAATATTTTAAATTAAAAAAGATAATAAAGCATGTTTAAATGTGAATGTATAAAAGTGTAATGATTAACTTTAAATAATTTATTAAAATTTAAAAATTCAATATTAAATTTAACAAATATAGTTTATATGTGATAAAATAAAGTAGCATGTACGTATCTCAACAATCAGTAATTTAGTATCCATATAAAAATATAATGTATACGATTTCGGGACAGGTCGTTCTTGTTTTTCGGCCATCGAAGTTTTCGGTGCTTTGTATTTTAAGTGGAAGAAAAATAAACTAAGTAATCTTCATTGATATTTTTGAGTGGGTCACCTGTCAATAAGTTTATAGATATGTAATTTATTTTTTACTTTATACACTATTACATGTTGTCTAATAAATTTTTAATATTTCAATTAAAACCTTTTACCTTCAATTATTCTAATTAAACCCCATCTTTTCATACCATAAGTCTATGAAAAGACGATCTTTTCCAAGACCGTGCCTTCTAACAGAACGAACCCAAATATAAAATAAAATTTTGGCCACCCACACCAAGAGTTTTATTCAAACTCCAACACCTGTCTATGGACATATGGAGACATTTCAACAGTGTGCCCGAATGTTGTTCCGATAAATCCTGGATTAAACAAAACAAATCATGCTCTAAAGAACCGAGCCGAAACAACAACAATTACGCAGCCACAGTAGTGTCCCAACTTTCTCACTCCAATCACTCAGCTTCCCCGTCTTCCTCGGCCGCCATTAGACCTCTCAATGCATGTTTTCGCTCCTCACAAATGGAGATTGCTCACAAGATAATGCTCCGGATTGCACTCTGTCTCTGCTTCTCCGGCCTCGCCGCCGCCGTCACCGACGCCGGCGACCTCGCCGTCGTCAAGGAGTTCCGGAACGGCCTTAAGAGCCCCGAGCTCCTCAAATGGCCGGAGAACGGCGACGACCCATGCGGGCCCCCGAGCTGGCCGGGCTTGTTCTGCATCGACGGCCGGGTCACGCAGATTCAGGTCAAGGATATGGGGCTGGAGGGGACTCTTCCGGCGAGCCTCAACCAGTTGTCCATGCTCACGAACTTGGGCCTCCAGCGGAACCATTTCGCCGGAAAGCTGCCGTCGTTGAGCGGCTTGGTCCATTTGAGATACGCCTACTTGGATTTCAACGAGTTTGATTTCATCC
Source organism: Rubia yunnanensis (assembly GCA_037428765.1). Lineage (NCBI taxonomy): Eukaryota > Viridiplantae > Streptophyta > Magnoliopsida > Gentianales > Rubiaceae > Rubia > Rubia yunnanensis. The sequence goes on from CM075066.1 coordinate 106,374,055, forward strand.
CTTTTGATTTCTTCAACGGGCTTACTAGTTTGGAGGTTATGGCACTGGACAGCAATCCGCTCAACGCCACCGCCGGGTGGACATTGCCGCCGGAGCTGCAGGATTCTGCGCAGTTGACTAATCTGACGCTGCTTAGCTGTAACTTGGCTGGACCGGTGCCGGAATTCTTGGGGAACATGTCCTCTCTGCAGGTTCTGATGCTCTCCGGGAACAGGCTCACCGGAGGAATTCCGGCGAGTTTTGAGGGTTCCGTTCTTGAAATCCTCTGGCTGAACCAGCAGTCCGGCGCCGGAATGTCCGGCTCCATTGATGTAGTTTCTACAATGGGGTCGCTCACCAGCTTGTGGCTCCACGGGAACCATTTCTCAGGTAAAATTCCGCCGGATATTGGGAACCTGAAATTCTTGCAGGATTTTAATGTTAATGGGAATGATCTTGTCGGAGTAGTTCCCGGTAGCTTAGCTAATATGCCTTTGAATAGCCTTGATTTAAACAATAATCATCTCATGGGACCTGTCCCAAAGTTTAAGGCTGTTAAGGTTGTTTATGCATCTAATCCATTCTGTCAGAAAACTCCTGGAGTTCCTTGTGCTCCTGAGGTTATGTCCCTTCTGGATTTTCTTGATGCGGTGGGGTACCCTACGAGGCTTCTTGATTCATGGTCTGGGAACAGCCCTTGTGAAGGGTGGCTGGGCTTGACCTGCAATTTTGATAATAAGGTTTCAATCATAAATTTAGCAAGATTCAATCTCTCTGGTGGTTTGAGTCCTTCTGTAGGGAATCTTGATTCCCTTACTCATGTATACTTAGGTTCTAATAATCTTTCGGGACAGATTCCTGCGAACTGGAGTAGGTTGAAGTCTTTGGTGCTCTTAGATTTGAGCAACAACAATTTGTCCCCTCCTTGGCCACACTTTAGTTCTAGCGTTCATCTGGAGCTAACTGGGAATACGCCATTAAGTCCTAGTTCTCCTCTTGCAACTCCTTCTGGTTCACACACCAAAATTCCTCCTATAATGTCGAATTCTACTGGTAGTATTGTCCCTACTAATGGTTCACGCGAAGGGAGTCATAGCAACTCCAAACTATTGGCTTTTGTAGCTCCTGCAGTGACTTTTGCACTGCTGATATGTTTGGCTGTGTCGGTATTGCTGTATTTGAGGAAACGGAGAAATAGAAGTGGTGTTGGTTCCGAGGATCTGAGTCGTATTGTTATTCATCCACGAGACTCGTCTGATCCTGATAACTCAGTGAAAATCGCTGTTACGAGTAATACTCCTACTAGTATCTCATCGTTGACAGGTGTTGGCTCTTCTAGCAGCTACAGCGGGGATTCTCGTATGTTGGAGTCAGGAAACCTGGTCATATCAGTTCAGGTTCTTAGAAATGTGACGAAAAACTTTGCCCCAAAGAATGAACTCGGGCGTGGTGGATTTGGAGTAGTTTACAAAGGTGAGCTGGATGATGGCGCTAAGATAGCTGTGAAGAGAATGGAATCAGTAGTGATTAGCAACAAGGCTTTGCATGAGTTTCACTCTGAAATCTCTGTTCTTTCAAAGGTCCGCCATCGGCATTTGGTGTCGCTTTTGGGATATTCCATAGAAGGAAGTGAAAGGATTTTGGTTTACGAGTTCATGTCTCAAGGGGCCCTCAGCCAGCATCTGTTCCACTGGAAGAGCTTGAAACTGGAGCCCCTATCATGGAAGAGACGGCTGAATATCGCTCTGGATGTTGCCAGAGGAATGGAGTATCTTCATAATCTAGCTCACCAGAGCTTCATACACAGGGATCTTAAATCCTCGAATATCTTGCTTGACGATTTCTTCAGAGCAAAAGTGTCTGATTTTGGTCTGGTGAAACTTGCGCCGAATGAAGATCAGTCTGTAATGATGACTAGGCTTGCAGGAACTTTTGGATATCTAGCTCCTGAGTATGCCGGTAAGTGTTTTCATATGTTAAACTTCCCGATGAGCATACACAAATTTGTGAATATGTAACTTGATCTAGAGGTAGGCATTTCACCATATGGAGTATGTAGATTTCTTGATGAACATATACAATTGGGTGAATATCTAGTTTGATCTGCCTATTTATTACTACTTAGCTATACAGGAGTTTTCTTTTGCTTTATGATCACAAAATAGTAGCGTTTACATTACATGTTTCCTCCGTTTCTTAGGATCATCCTCCTTATCAGGCACTAATCGTATAATCCTTGTTTTTCCATGTTTGAATTTAGTTAACATAGCTGTCAAAGGTACATGTGTATTTTCTTTTTACCCTTTGTATGACTTCATGTCTTGTCTATTTATCAGCGACGGGCAAAATAACAACAAAGACCGACGTGTTCAGTTATGGCGTTGTGCTATTGGAGCTGTTAACCGGATTAATGGCGCTAGACGAGGAAAGAGCCGAGGAGAGCCGATATCTGGCAGCATGGTTCTGGGACATCAAGTCAAGCAAGGAGAAGATAATGGAAGCCGTCGATCCAGCCATAGATGCAAAGGAGGACAAGGCCGAAAGCATCCTAACCATGGCTGAGCTAGCCGGCCACTGCACAGCTAGAGAACCGAACCAGCGCCCGGACATGGGGCACGTGGTCAAAGTGCTAGCGTCTCTCTTCGAGCAATGGACGAAACCAATGGAAGAATGCTGGGGTGGCGATGAAGAGGACTGTTGTGGGATCGATTACAGTCTTCCTTTGGATGAAATGGTGAAGGGGTGGCAGAAAACGGAGGGGAACGATTCTGGTTATTTGAGTATCTATGACAGCAAAGGCAGCATTCCGTCGAGGCCGGCTGGCTTTGCTGATTCCTTCACTTCAGCTGATGGGCGGTAGAATGTAGAAGAATGTGTAGATAGAGCTATACAGTGTTCTTTTCATGTTTTGTGCAAATTTTGTTTTGTGGCTTTGAACTCGAAATCCATGCATTGTGCTTGGAACATTATGTTCGTAAGTAATTCTTGTGATTTCATCCTTTACATGTAGATACAGAACACTATCAGTTTTCTCCTGTCTTCTTGTAATTTTCTTCTTAGAATCGAAGTATAAATTGCCACATATGGCGAAGTTACGACACTTGTGATGATGAAGTAACAAAAACTAAAAAAATAAAATAAATCATTAGAGATTTACAGAATGCGCTTTAAGTCTTTAACATCATATTCCTAACTGCCCGCTTGAGTTTGCTCAAGTGGCCGGGACACTCTATTCGAACAGGTGCAATCCGAGTTCGAACTCCTCACCAACTAAATTTACATATTGTGCTCTTTCCCTCCTTTGTATATACCCTTAAAAAAAACACATCATATTATTACCAGGCAAAAAGAACCCAAAAAGGCGATAACCCTCGCTCTTAGGGCCCCGGCCGCACTAACACCACAACCAACACCAAGGAGGTGAATCATAACACTCTTAGCGGTCAATCACATGGTCCACGACTGTACTCGGTAGCCACAAAGAATCCCCCCACCGGGAGAACCCCCACACTGCACTTTTCGAGAGTCAAACCCATCCCAATAAAAAATGAGATCACACACCCAACTGCTTGTGCGATCATGTGGTGTAGGCAAAACGCACCCGTCACCTGGAGTGGTGAGTTTCTTTGCTTGTTTCATTTTTCAGATTTTCATTCCGGACAAAAACAAACCACAAACGTTCCGAACCTTTAAAATACTATATACAACATTATTATTTTGGGCCTGATTAGGCCCAGTTACTAGACCGTTGCAATTGCATTGGTCCAGCCGGGCCGCCAAACCGCCCGACTCTCATGAGCCAGGAAAAACAAATTCCCGCCACACCACCGCATTACTTAAACCCTAGTTCAAAAAACCCCGAACACTTGAAGAATCACAGTTCAATTTTGGGCAAAGTTTATTCACTGTGAAATTTCCTGAGGACTGAACAAAAAGAGGAAGTTGTAATAATGGGGAAGCCCAAAACGCAATCGAAGAAGCAGCAAAAACGCGGTGGAATAGATTTCAAAGTAAGAACATTGTTCTTTTGTTCGCATTTATCGATGATGGTATTTGGGTGCTGAATTGAATTGTCGCGTTCGTTCACTTTGCAGAAAATCAAGAGGAAAATTGGTCGGAAGTTGCCGCCGCCCAAAAATACTACCAACCTTGACATTACATCTAAAGGTATAAAAATACAGCCATAAAATCCTCCAGCGTTTATGTTTTCTGTTATTTCCAATTTAGTCTTTCATTTGGATGTAGCTTTGCGCAGTCAAATTTGAATTGTGTTAAATTTATTTACTATGGGCCTAAGGTTGAGGATCAAACTGAGATGATAACATGTTCATATTTTTTGGAGCAGCCATTGTTCTTCCGGAGCAGAGTGTAGTATCAGAGAAGGCAGGTTTGGCAGTGAGCAAAAAGGGCTTGACTTTGAAGGAGCTGCTCCAACAAACGAGCCATCACAATGCAAAAGTTCGTAAAGGTATAGTGGTTTTGAATACGTATTAATACGGTGTTGTAGTTGTGAAAAGGCCTGCTGTGACGGTTTAGATGTGAAAATTATGTAGTTCGAAAGAGGTTACAATTTTTGTTCTCTCTACTAAGATGATAAGATCACTGTAGTATTGCAGTTTCTATGAGTGACATTCCGTTTGTTGGATTAGTTACCCCTCACTGTTGTCAGATCAGAAAAGTAACCCATCACGTCTATCAGCTTTTAGTAATTTATCCAGATAAACATTTTTTAACTTGTTGTGATTGGCCACGCACATATTTTTGTGCATTCTCCGTGCTACCCTTACCAATAGGCTTCATAGCATGCTAACAGTTCAGTAGTGAGAAACGGTGTTGCGGTTTATGCTATTTTCGGGGAGGGCGATGTTGACTCTTTCTTTCCTGTATTGAACTTGATTTTAAAAATAGTATCTCATGTATGTAGTGGGCCTCTCTCAGATGCATTGGTTGGTATCAGAGATATATTTCTCAAGTACCCTGCTGAACTGAAGCTCCACAAGCTTGCTACTGTTGAAAAACTTCGTGAACGGATCAGTGATACTGATAAACTAGTCCGGGAAACACTGTACCAACTCTTTAAGTCAGTTATTTTTCCTGGTTGTAAAGAGGTAATTATAAGCTGTAAGGTTGAGATTATACATTATGACGTTCCAGTTGAATTTTGTTGTGCCACTTTGTTATGGGGAAATTTTATTTGTCCGTTTATATGGGTTTTGCTGATTATGTGGGTGTTGAAGGGGCATATATATGTTCTCCTTTTTTCTTTTTTGGGTTGAGGGCTTGAATGATGCCGTTATAGACAAGCAGAAGTTATTTATTTATTTTATCTGTTACACCCTTGTCATTCCTGGTTGAGTACTGAAAATCCCTGCTTGCTCCCCCATATACCTCTTTTGACCTTTTAAATCGTTCCATATTGCTTTGTTACTAAAAAGTTAATGCCACTTGTTACTGAAACAAGTATTTCCTTGTGATGGTTTTGTTCAATGTTTTTTGTGCTGAACATATTACATATATATTTATCTTTTCTTGGTTTTCAGGACAATCAAGGGCCATTCATTTCTTTGATGGTGGCTTATATTTTCAATTCAATGACTCACTTGGCTATGGATGTGCGCTTGATGGCTTTCAATTTTTTTGATCTTGTTGTCCAGAACTACTCGTCTTCATTTTCTTTGTATTCTGAAAAGGTATGCTCCTAGCCTCTTTGTTGCAGTTTCCTCCTGGTGCCACATATGCAAAGGCTCAACATTAAGTTCCCAAATTATATGCTCTTATTTCAAATTTGGAAATTTACTTGATGCTGTTTTCATGGTTTGTCAATTTTCTTGGAAATTTTAAATGTGTTGTTTATCTTGACCTCATCAATTACTCCTTCCTTTGAATTTATATTGGTACACACTTATCAATTTTTTTGTCATATACAAACTTTGACGGTGCAAATGTGAATTGCACTCTTTTTTCTTTTTGATTGTTTTCGCTCCTCGTCTTTCTGATTCACATTTTTCAGATTAGGGTTACTGTGCATTTTTTGTTTTGCTTTGTTTTTGGTGTAAGATTTTCAAAGCATTACATATTTGGTTACCTTCTTATTTCACTATTCTTGATTGTTCTCTTTGCAGATTCTGCAGAATTATCACGATATCTTGCAGAAAAGTCAATTTCATTTTCAGGATAAGAGCAAACTAAAAGGCATTCTATCTGGGTTGGTGCACTGCTTGGAACTGTTACCTTCTAATAAGAGGGATGATCCCTCATCAGCTGAAAATGTAATATCTAGTTTACTAATTTGTTGATGGTATTATGAACTATTTGTAAAAAAATGGTGGGACCCGTGGTTAGTGTTTCAGGGAAATGTACTTGTTGGAATCTCTTATTATTTCAGTTCTATGTGGTTTTGATCTTATTCTCAGTACCTTTGGGGTAAAAAGCACTTTGTTTTCTAAAGGTCTGTTATTTGGTTTTTGATAAAAGGTGCCGGTTAGAAGCTTTTACTTCTTTAACTGTGTTTGATTTGTTTGTTTGGCTTCCTTGAGATATTCCAAATGGTGAAATTGAAAATGATATGTTCATAGAAGCAACATTTGAGGAATTAGCTGAATTATGGTGATACAAGGGGCAGTGTCTCATATTTGCTTGGTTATAGAACCAGAACAAAGTGGAGATACCTGCTTATAATTTCTGTTTGTGCTTGATGCCTTATTTGTGCGAGGCATGGCTTATACTTAATCTTTACCTCTCTGATCTTGTGACTTAAATATTCATTGTCTTAGAAGTGCTTACTCATGTCCATTTATTTTGCTTCAAGCATGTTATGATCAATCACTTAATCATATTTCAATGTTGTAGGAAGTTGCTTCTCAAGGGATTTTGCATGCATATGAGCCTGATGATGAGAAAGATCCTTCTGGTCAGTATATTTATATGTTCCACTGATGCATTCTTGATTTATTTGGATTATAAGTTGTAGCGTTTGCCAGTCTATTGCGCTGACTAGTATGGTTAGAAAAAGAACTAAACGAAGATACCCCATATTGTCAGTTGATAAGTTACTTGGAGTTTTATTTCCCATTTTAGGAATGTCAAGCTAGACGTAAGATCACTAACAAAGCATAATACAATATGTTGAAAAATTAATCATTACTGACGTCCTTAGACTCTTATTGTGCACTTAGCTTTACTTTGAAGGGCTTTTTTCTGGATGTGGATGAAAGATAACTGCTCTCTGAATTTTGAATATTCTTCAAAGAATCTCTATCATATTGAATCTTCTGTAGTCAGATGAGAGTTAGAAGGTATACCGGTGACACTTTATTGTTGCTTATGGAGATTTCTTCAAAAATTGCTTGAGAAAGATATCTAAACCTGATGGTTGATAAAAATCTCAAAACTAAGAAACAACTGTGACTTCTCTGGGACAGATTCAGAACTTAGATCTAATTTATAAAATAGAGACAACCAAAATAGTGGGTGTAAAGGGAATTTGAGGAGTGAAGTTTTTTTATTTGAGTCATGAGTATGAAATATCTCTTCTTTTATTGTCAAGAACAGTGACGGAAAAAAGATTGGAATAATAGTCACCTTTTTTTTTTATACAAATTTTGACTTCTATACATAGATGAAACTTTAGATCGAATCGTTTTTCCTTCAGTTGTAAGAGGTGTAAACTTCCTGTACTGAGTGAGAGGGCTATATACTTCATCCTCCAAATTTTGTGCTACGCCATTACACTTTTGAATTTTTAAGGATTATTGTATACCTGTCGAAGGTTATTCTTTGGGATTTAATTATTGGTTATCCTTTATGAATTTGGAGCATGGAATTGAATACCCATAAAAAGTTTAAGGTTTGAAACAACTTTAGATTGTAACCTAAGAATCCTGTAATTAAATACTTTTCAGCAATTCTTATACCGTATCCTAGGGATACCATGCACGTGCTATATATATTGAATGTGTATTGCATTACTATTATATGTTCATTGGAATTTTTATAGTAATCACATTTAAATTATAATAATTAATCTCATATACAAGAATGCACATCCCTATAATATGAAATACACAAATTATCTCTGGGGTTAGGGTGCTCATGGTACTCCAGGGAAACACCATATAATTTACCCCTTTTCAGTTTTCAATTGCCTTGCAATTTGAATGCACCCACCTTCACTGGTCAGTTCAAGGTGAAACAATGGATCTTTTTTTTCTTACTTGTTTTTAGATTCTCATTATTTGGTGGGATATCAAAACAATGTCCTGATGTACTGTTTTTGTTGTAGGACTTTTGGACACTATTAAGAAGTCGAAGAATCTTCTCCCAGTTCTAATTAGTTGTTTCGAGGATTTCCTTCCATCAAATCATTCTATGCCTCTACTGGATGCACAATCATATGATTGCATGCTCTATATTCTTCAAAGCATTGATCACATTGTAGAATTCTTTGCTTATCAAAATGGAGAACCTGAAAAAGCTGGGCAGGGCATCCTACCGTTCTATGGAAAGCAGTCTCATGCAGCTGTATCGGAACAAACTGTATCGCCAGCAATATTCAAAAGTTTATGGTTCATGTTCCCGCTAAATTCAGCTCATAGGCACTCGCAGAAGGTGATGAATCTCGAATTCTGCATGGTTCAGTCTCATTATTTACAGGGCCCTGTTGTGTCTTATCAACATTTGGAGGTTGATGTGATTGATCTGACTCTTCTACTTCTTTAACTGCAGGAGGATGGGCGATATTTCATATTGAATGCCATAATAACCAAAATATTTTTACAGCTGCGAGAATGCTGTTCTACTCCTTTTGATTTGTCGGAGAATTTTCTGGGATTCATCCAGAGTTCTCTAATCCAAAAGGTTTGTTTCTTTGACTATTTCTGATTTTTATCTTTTCTACTTAATTTGGATCATGGCCACTCGGCCATTAATCATGATATTATAATCAAGTCAAGATGTAGGTGCTTTTAGCATCCTCAATCCTCAATCTGTGATGTATAAATATGTAAGGGGATATTAGCTACTTGACAGAATCTTCGGCAGAAAGCAATACTAATTTATTAACTCTGGCTATGTAACTGAAGCAAATTGTAATAATTGACTATGAGGGTGTTTCAAAGCACCTGCTGTACGCTTGAAATCCATGAATCACATGAAGCTTTGTTCATTATGAATTCAGTTCATATTACTTGTTTCTACTGGCTTGTTTCTTTCGTCAAATGCAAGTTCAACTGTAATATAAATCTTCTTATGTATTTTTTCTGGTAACATTTCTTTACTGCAGTCATCTAGTAAAGTGTACCTCGAGAAGCATTTGCTCCCCCTTGTTCCTTTTGTTCCAAATCTTGTTTTGCAAGTTCCTCGTGAGTGGCGATCTAGTATCCTTCAGGTTTGTTGTTTATCTATACACACATTTTGTCAAAATGGTTGTGTAGCCACCTTTTCTTTAAGCCACTTAATTTTGTATCAGAAGATGAACATGGTACATTGTGGTGGTTGAATTCCTTCATAGTGGTAATCTGGATCCCAAATGTCTGTTTAATAATCTAGCATGTGATTGCAGGCATTTACTGACATCTTCAGAAACTGCAGTCCAGAGTCTGATATGAAATCAACTTGCCTTTCTGCATTAAGACAGATGCTCGATCCTGTAAGATAATAGCCTTAAGCGTTTTGGGAAATATATGTTGCCTTTTTCTTTTCGGTATGCATTATTGAGACAGCTCAACCTCTTAAATTTTGCAATTATTATTGAAACGTGATGGTTTCAACATGGGGTTTAAGCTAGATGACTTATATTTTGGGATGGATAGTAAGTAGCTGCGATGTTCTGTTCATGTTTTCTGAACAATTTCCCGTGTCAATCATTAGGAAAAGGAGTGGCTATTCACTGTCTCCAGCGATCCAGAAATGTTAGACTATCATCTTACTTGGATCAGGGAGCTTCCTCAACTGCTGCTTCTCCTTGGAGATAAAATGCCAACACGGTCAAAGGTATCTTTTGTGCGAGACATCATTTCTCTTGACAGTGTAACTTTGGCTGAGTTTAATTTCTACCATTGCAACTGACACACTCCTGCAGATAGTTCTACAACTTCTGCTTCTTATTGGAAAAGCTGCTAAGATGAACACTTGTGTGAATCAAGTATATGTTCAAGTACAATATGCATTTGCTGAATTTTACAGTGGCTGCCTGGATGAAAGTAATTACTAAAATCTAGTGTCTCTTTCTCTTCTTGTTTTCTTTCTTCAACTGCTAATGTTCTTTTTCATGTAGCCGCGAGTGTGTCCTATGGTCCATTTTTGAGGCTTACACGAGAGGTTCAGGAGCTCTCACTTTCTTGCTTGCATTACTTCTCTTTTGTGGATCCACAACTGCTTCAGTCAGTGGCAGCATGCTGCTTGTGTAAGTATCCAATCTGTCACTAGTTTAGCAGTCTATGTCCTTTAAACTCTAGCTACAAAAGACGCTATTATATGTCCTGTCCACGCACTGACTGGACTCAACTTCAGTGAACATCTTAAAGAATGCTGCATAATCTCTAATTGAGCCAAATGAGGGAGTGTTTCTTGGGAGGAGAACCATGATAGCTTCTTATAATATATATTCACTCTGTCGTTAAATAACCCGAAAGTTAAATAAGAAAGAGAAGTGATGAGCAAGCCCGCGGTGTCCAAGACCCACGGGTTTTTCAACTCCTGATATTTGGATTCAAACTTTTTGACTTTTACCCTCGCTGGAAAGGATAGTACCTTCAGATTTTAAGGATTAAATTTCTTTATTATACATCATAAGTCAGAACTCTGTTGAGGATACCATTTATCAAAATGATGCTCTAAATGCCCAGCTGCTTGACTTGGTTAGATATAACCTTATAACAGTAATTTATTGTTAATGGATCGCAAAGAACACTTGCCATGTGATTAATTTTAAGCACTGTGTACTTCTTGCTCTAGCTGCAGTATGTTAGCTTACTTAAATTAAATTATTCATGTAAAAAGTACTCATGTAGACATTCTCTCTCTCTCTCTCTCTCTCTCAATTTTTATCAACTGAAACCCATTTAAAAAAAATAATACTCCTTTTGTCCCAGTGTTGCACACTTTGACTTTTGACAGTTGAATAAAAAATGTTTGACCATTAATTTCTTTTTTTATGTACCATTAAAAATTATAAAAAAATTAATATTTTGAAAATACCCATTAAGATGAATCCAACCCAATGTCACATGATAATATCCTTACTTATATATCAATAGAATTTTATAGTTTAAATTAGCCAATTTTGTCTAAATGAATAGTACAATTGCAGCTTATGCTGGGACAGGGGGAGAAAAACAGATCTTAATCTCTGGCTTATAACTGCAGGTCAAGATCTTGATCCAACTTTGCTTTTGCGTATCATGGAGGTTCTGCACTCAGCCTATAAAGTTGGAAATATTGCAACTGGAGATTATATTAGTTTCCTCATCACCCTACTTGCACGCTTCAAAGTCTCTCCTGGTATTTTCTTAAAAAAATATTAAGCATCACTGTTCTCCCTTTACACTCTGTGGGAACACTCTTACTAACATTTGGGCTCTCTGTCAGAATTTCCCTCCGTCAAAGATCTAGGAACATCAAGACATTTTACTTTGAAGTCTATTATTCGGACGGTTTGCTCCTATCTCTCCGAGATTGGGGATGAGTACCTTATTCTCCAAATTCTGGAGAAATTAATTATTCATCAGATGGTGAGCTGGCTCATTATTGCAAAATTTTCTATTTTTTCTGTTCATGAATTTTCTTTTGAAATTTGGCTTCTGATGTTATATTTGAATAGCTTGTCAGGATCATCCTTACAAAACCTGTATTAGGCATCCAGAAAAATTGCTGTCATGTATAATCATACAATAATCTGTCTACTTCTAATGCCACTGCTGCCACCAGCTAGATTCCAGTCAATGTGCAACAATTGGTCTGCAATCTGGCTGGCAGAAGCAATGTAGGTCTAGTGCTATTGCTGACAAAAATAGAAGGGCAGTACATTACCAGTAGCAAGGTGCATCATTAAAAAGAATTTTTTCTTCTTAAAAAGAATTTGATAGGCACAACCAATTGGTGGATGATATTGGTTTCTGCTAATATCAACTGAATTAAGATGCTTACTTTTATGTTCTTATAAGAATATATATTTTTCAGTCACTCAAATTGCCTTTGGACAACATCTGTGCATTTTTGAGGGTGCTTACTACTCTGGACTGCAAACCCACCAGACTCTGCGAACAGAGCATCATCAAATTGAGTGACGTTCTTCTAAAATACTTGACAGATATTGCTATTGTAAGTGCTTTGTCTTGTATTTGAGTGTTTTTAGCATATTCCTCCCTTGATATTGACTTTGCCTTAACCAGTATCTGCTTGTTTAAGCGTCATTTAAAACTTTGAATTTTTGTTGGGGTGTTTCTGTCTAAAAAATAATATTTGGAACGAAGTATCAAGTTTCAGACATTCTTCACTTAATTTTCCGAAGTGGTATAAGACATTTCTCTCTCTCAAGGGAATGGATATTATCTGGAACATCAGTTTTCACTTTTCTGACATTTATATAGTATCTCTTATGCTGTTGCTATGCTAGTATGCTACACCTGATAAAATGATGAAAGTTATCTTGTTATCAGTTATAAGAATTACCACGGTCTTATTGATTTTGGGAGGTCAAACCGACCAGCCTATGTGCTCAGATAGAATATTGATTGCACAATCAGTATAATGGGGAGATACAGATGTTCTTATGTCTTTCATGGTTTGATGTGTAATTCAAAGTTCTTACTTCACTGTCTTGAGCATCAATTGAATGGTCCAATTTTTTAATGCTACCATTTTCTAATAAAAGCTTAAGCTACTGGAGACCGTCATGTTACTTTAGCCTAAAGATCATTTATAGCTCCTCTGGTTTCACTTCTTTAATACACTTCTTCTTCGGCAAATAATGCAGAGTATCCAACATGATGATTCCAAAGCCATCATTAGTGTGCATGACATCCATTACTACCTCCTCCCCTCCTTTTATATGTTTGACAGGAGCTCGGCATTACTAAATCTTTGCTTAGCTTCAGTTAGATCAATGGTAGAATGGAGATCATTATCACACCATCCTCACCCAACTACTGATTCCAGTCAAGCTAACTTGAGCGTGGTTGTTTCTGTCATACTACTAATGCTTAAAGATGTTAAGATGCAGCAAATTCTTTTTCCACACATGCCACAAATTGAGAAGATTGCAGAATGTTTGCTCATATATAAGGTTTGCTATTTGATCCTCATGCACTACATTTTCCTGTTGGGAAGCTTTGATTATTCTTTTCAGTTTTTAATTTAGAAAACAAATTGAAGTCCGGTTAGGCAATGACAGTTTGTGTGCTTTGAGTGAGCTTGGCATCTTTTCATCAAGAAGGGAAAATGACATTGCGATGGTTATTGTTGTTCCAATTGGTATATTTATATTGTGCACATAAGCATAAGAAACACACTAGCCTCTAGGTATTACAAATAGGTCCTAAGCTGTTAAGTAAATAGAAATGTTTTCTTCTATTAGTGATTATATAAATCCTTAACGTTTGTGGGAGAGTATTGTGTGTAATGGTAATAAACGAGGAAAATGGTATGTTTAATTTTGTTTGTACAGAGATTCACAAAAGTATCTTTGGTTTCCCTGGCACAGCAGTCGGCAGTCGCGTTTGTCTTAGTATTCTTGCTCCAAACATGAGTTTGTGGTGCAAGTTTCTATATTAAAAATGCCGTGAAATGATTAGGGTGCATTGTAATGAATTTTGTATCTCTTAACACATCGTGGCTGTTAGTGTTCAACAAGTCTGTGAACCCTCGCCGTTAATTGCCTTTTATTGTGACTGCAGTCAAAGGATACCAACTTGACACTAGAAGAAAAACATAAACTGCAAAGTGTCTGCGATCAACTAAGAGCTGCTATCTGCAGATGATTGGAGATACCACTATTGCGGTACTGTCTTCTAACAGTTTTGTCACCGATCACCTCAGGAGGTACCATTTTGGTTTCTTTGTTTACCTTTCCTTTCTATGCTTAAAACCGGTCTGATTTTGTAGTTTTGGTTGGCTGTGTTCTCTAGGCTTGCACCGGCGATGGCCATCTTGTAACTCTATTTGAGACATGCCTGGAATCTCTATGGTGGGGTAAAGAGCTTTTCTGCTATTCCTGCATCCTGAAGGGTTATTTATCTGGGTATATGCTTTTCGGTTATATGTTTCGCAAGCTTCTGAATTGGATGGAGTGTCATGATGTGGAGCATGTTCGACCTTATGCTATCGACGAATTTTGATAGGGCTACACAATTTTCTTCTTGGACAACTGTGTCAATTTAGCTATTTTGTTAGGGGTAGTGTGATGGTCCAAGTTTAGAGCAAGGCTATAGATGAAAAGTTGTGTGTCATAAATCAATGTACCATATGAATTACATAGAATTTAATGGTGATTGTATAGTTCTTCATCGAAAAGTTTTCTTGTTTTAGTGTTGTGTACCCTTTGTTTGGGGAGAAGAAAATTGGAGCTCCATTTTCAGCCCTTCCACCGTAAAAAGAATGAAGCCACAGACAATAATATTGTATTAGTATGTGTAATTCTTTTGATTTTCGGGTATTCACTACCATTTACTTTCGCAGTATACATAAATTAACTTATACTCCTAAATACTTGATAGAAAAGAAATAAAAAATAGTGTTATTACATGTAAATAAAGAGAGAGCATTGGATCAACAAAATTTTGACACTGTTGTAATATTCTTAATTACTACGCAATTAAAGAAAAGAGAGAACAACATGTTGAGGAATAATATAAACAGAAAGCAGATCTGGACTTGCTAGTTACACACACTTGCAGGAAGACATATCATATTTGGCGCACATTCATTCGTGACGTTGACAAAGCTTAAAAATTCACCATTCCATAATTACTAACCGTGTATTTTCCTTTTCTCTTCTCGCGATTTGTCTTATTTTTCTATAAACCGAGGTCATTACACCACTGCGACTGTGTAACAACACTTTGTATGCGGATCGCAGATCTGAACCCAATTCAATCCCTTGTCTTCCCCTTCCGCTCTGTGTCGCCGTCTCTTTAATTTCACCGGGGAATACTTCCGATCGCACCGCTCCCGTGTTCTCTCTCTCCGGTAAGCTCCGCCTCAATCGCCACCTCTCCCCCTCTGATTAAATTCGATCTATGAGATCTGCGTTTCCCCCATTTCCGTTCCGTTTATGTCGTATTCGATTGTTTGAATGTTGAAATTTGCTGCTAGGGTTACTGAATTTACTGCGATTGTGTGTGCAAAATGTAGCGCTTTACTGTTCCGTTGTTTTTTGCATCTAGGTCCGCGAGCAAGCTAGTTTAATTTGATATTTATGTGTGAGAAGTAGGCGTACTCGTTAGCTCGATTTGTATTGTATGTTTTATGTTAGTGAGAATCACAATCCGAATGAGCATTGGAAAATTTGATTTGATTAGTTTGTTGTTGAAAAGGTTTTTATGAATGTTATGGATCTGTGAACTGTTGTCAGGTAATTAAGGTGACTAAGCAATGGAGAAATCGTGCTCTTTGTTGATCCATTACGACAAGGGTTCGGCAGCTCTCTCCAATGAGATTAAGGAAGCCCTTGAAAGGGGCAACGATGCTGCCAAGGTCGAGGGGATGAAGAAAGCTATAATGCTTTCATTGAATGGAGAGACAATCCCCCAGCTATTTATTACTGTTGCTAGATTTGTGTGTCCCTCAGAGGATCACACAGTCCAGAAGTTGGTGCTTTTCTATTTAGAGATCTGTGACAAAACTGATGCCCAGGGAAAATGTTTGCCTGAGATGATCTTGATATGCCAGCCTCTGATGAACAATCTTCAGCATGCCAATGAGTACATCCGAGGTGTGACTTTGAGGTTCCTCAGCCGCATAAGTCAGGGGGAGATCATTGAGCCTCTGATCCCCTCTATTCTGTCAAACTTGGAACACCGCCACTCTTTCATTAGGAGGAATGCGATTCTTGCTGTGATGTCGATTTATAAGCTCCCACAGGGTAAGGAGCTGTTGGCCGATGCTCCAGAGATGATTGAGAAGGTTCTTTCGACTGAGCAGGATCAGTCAGCAAAGAGAAATGCTTTTCTCATGCTGTTCACTTGTGATCAAGAGCGTGCAATCAATTACCTATTGACTAACGTTGACAGAGTTGTAGACTGGGGAGACTTGTTTCAGATGGTTGTCTTGGAGCTGATCAGGAAAGTTTGCCGCACAAACAAGGGAGAGAAGGGAAAGTACATAAAAATTATTATCTCTCTGCTAACTGCGCCTTCTGCTGCTGTGGTTTATGAATGTGCTGGAACCCTTGTTTCGTTGTCTTCTGCTCCTACTGCTATCAGAAACGCTGCCGATACCTACTGCCAGCTACTTCAATCTCAGAGTGATAACAATGTCAAGCTCATTGTGCTCGATCGTTTGAGTGAACTCAAGGCGTCTCACAAGGATATAATGGTTGATATGATAATGGATGTACTTAGGGCACTCTCCAGCCCAAACCTTGACATTCGAAGGAAGACTCTTGATATAGTTCTTGATTTGATCACCCCCCGAAATGTTACTGAGGTTGTTCTCACTCTTAAGAAGGAAGTTGTGAAAACTCAAAGCGGGGAGTTGGAGAAGAATGGTGAGTACCGTCAAATGCTCATTCAAGCCATTCATTCTTGTGCAATTAAATTCCCAGAGGTAGCAAGCACTGTTGTTCATCTTTTGATGGATTTCTTGGGAGACAGCAATGTTGCATCTGCTATGGATGTAGTTGTTTTCGTGCGAGAAATTATTGAAACCAACCCAAAGTTGAGGGTGTCTATCGCCACCAGGCTTCTTGACACTTTCTACCAGATTCGAGCTGCACGGGTTTGCTCTTGTGCTCTTTGGATTATTGGAGAATATTGTTTGTCCCTCTCTGAAGTTGAGAGTGGCATTGCAACCATTAAGCAGTGTCTTGGGGACTTACCTTTTTACTCCATTTCTGAAGAAGGCGAAGTAACTGATTCTACAAAGAAGTCTCAGCAAGCTACCTCTATCACTGTTTCTTCTAGAAGACCTGCTATCCTTGCTGATGGAACATATGCTACTCAAAGTGCTGCCTCGGAAACTTCGTTCTCACCTCCAACTGTTGTCCAAGGATTAGCTGTTGGTAATCTGAGATCTCTCCTCCTCACCGGTGATTTTTTCCTTGGGGCTGTAATTGCCTGTACATTGACCAAGCTCATTTTGAGGCTGGAAGAGGTTCAACCATCTAAAGTTGAAGTCAATAAAGCATCTACAAGTGTCTTATTAATCTTGGTGGCAATGCTTCAGCTAGGGCAATCTTCTGCACTTCCTCATCCCATTGATAATGATTCTAATGAAAGGATAGTTCTCTGTATCCGGCTTCTTTGCAACACTGGGGATGACATCAGGAAGATTTGGTTGAATTCTTGCCGTCAGAGTTTTGTTAAGATGCTTTCAGATAAGCAGCTTCGTGAAACAGAGGAACTCAAAGCGAAAGCTCAGATTTCTCATGCGCAGCCTGATGACCTTATCGATTTCTACCACTTGAAGAGCAGACGGGTAAGGCTGGAATCCTTTTATTAAAATGGGAACCCTTTTTAATGTGATCTCTAAAGTTGTAGCTAGGATGTGTGATGCGTGCACATCTTTATTTACATGTAAACTCTTGATGTTATGATGGCGTACTAGAAGTGCTTGCACATTTTTATTTACTGCATCTTGTTTTTTTAATCTGTTTTCCCACGAAAATTCACACTGAGAGCCATATTTCAGGGTATGAGCCAACTGGAGTTGGAAGATGAGGTCCAAGATGATTTAAAACGTGCAACTGGGGAGTTCAACAAGGACGGAGAGGATGCTAATAAACTTAGTCGTATACTTCAGCTCACTGGTTTTAGTGATCCTGTTTATGCTGAAGCATATGTGACAGTTCACCACTATGATATTGTTCTTGATGTTACGGTCATTAACAGAACTAAGGAAACTCTTCAGAATTTGTGTTTGGAGTTGGCTACAATGGGCGATCTTAAACTTGTTGAGCGACCACAGAATTACACTTTAGCTCCTGAGTCGAGCAAGCAGATCAAGGCAAATATTAAGGTGTCCTCCACAGAGACGGGGGTCATATTTGGGAACATAGTTTACGAGACCTCAAATGTTCTTGAGCGCACTGTCGTTGTTCTGAATGACATTCATATTGACATTATGGATTATATCTCTCCTGCAGTTTGCAGTGATGCTGCATTTAGAACCATGTGGGCAGAATTTGAATGGGAAAACAAGGTAATTTATGTTTCAATGCACTTCCTCAGATATGCAGAAAAAATATTAACTGGCCAACTCCCTTATCCAATTTCTTTACTTGTGCTGGTTATTCAATTCATTATACTGTACAATAATACATGTATGTTGAGGATCTTGAATTGGCCATGGGTTCTCCTTGCCATTGGGACATAGACAGAAAAAAAAGAAGTTACTCTTTTGTCATTTTCCTTCCTCACAGTTATAGATGCTTTACTAGGTTATCTACCCCTGTGTTCTGACATTGTGCATTGCAGGTTGCTGTAAACACAGTAATTGAAGATGAGAAGGAATTTCTTAACCATGTCATTAAATCCACCAACATGAGGTGCCTCACTGCAAAGTAAGTTCCTACAGACCGTGCCTGGTTGCCATTGTTTTATTTTTCTAATTAAAACTGTTAAAGATTTTCCAGTGCATGTGAGAATACATATCAGTGTCTCTTAAGATGTTTTGAACTTCAGTCTACTGATTTATTTTATGCATGCGACATGGTATTCTTTTGTTTAGACTATAAATGATGGACAAACTAAGACTAATATAAGATACCTGCTTCTTTGGCACACCATTCAGCATTCAGCATGCTTAATGATGGTTGTAGAATGATATACTGCACCACACCCAGGAACCATGATATATGATATTACCGTGTGGATTTAATCTCGGGTGCTTGTTTTCAGCTCTGCTCTGGAAGGTGAGTGCGGATTCCTGGCTGCTAATCTCTATGCAAAGAGTGTGTTTGGGGAGGATGCTTTGGTCAACGTTAGCATTGAGAAGCAGACAGATGGTAAGCTGAGTGGTTACATTAGAATAAGGAGCAAAACTCAGGGAATCGCTCTCAGCCTAGGGGACAAGATTACCCTCAAGCAAAAAGGAGGTAGCTGAATCCTTGATACATCGTAAGTGCAATAGCATGTAAGTCAACCCGCTACACCCCTCTTTTGTATTCTTGGCTAACAGTATGTCTGTCTATGGATACTTTCATTAGGGGCCAAAATCTTCCTAAATACTGTGTTAAATATTGTTCATGTATGACTTGCAGGTTTGAAAGGTAAATGTTGAGGCATCTTTAAAGAAAACTGGTGGCGCTCCAGAGAGCTGGAATCCATCTGCAAGTAAAAGCACAATACTCAGTTTGATCAACGTTGTTAGGTTGCTCGTCCTAAGGCTCAGGCACTTTAGTATCTGCATCTAATTTTGTAGAAAATGTTGGAGAGAAGAAAGGATGCAGGAACGCCACCTTCTTTGACGTGTTTAGTGAATCGGATCAATTCTTTTTTGGATGTGAATCTGTCTTTTTAAAATTGGATTGGCATTAGGGATTGTTGGTACATTTTTTCCCTTCATTTGATGTTACAAATTGTATCTTCGATATTTTATTAGGGGGAAAGAGTTTGTTATCTGGTGAACGTTGTTCAGTATAAATACTTCACTCAAAATTTGATTTCATATCCCCTCCTATGGAACCTTCAGACTGGCCAAAAAATTTCTTGATCTTATAGACAAGCAAACAATATTCATGTATTATGGATTTGGCTTGCGCATTTAGTTCCTCTATAAATCTCCATTTGGCTATTTGTTGAGCAAACGCTCACAACCTGGCATGCAATGTAATATATTACTCCGTCCCAGTCGAATGTGCACACTTTTTAGTCAACTTTCTCAGGTCATGTTTGACCAACGATAACTTTAGTTACATATATTAACGGTGTGTTAAAATTTGATATTTAGAAAATACAGCATGCAGAGAATTCAACAATATTTCACATGATGATATTGGTATCTATATACTAGTTGAAATTTATGGTCAAATGTGTCTTGAGAAAGTTGACAAAAAAGTGTGCAGATTCGGCTGGGACGGAGTATAACCCTCTTATAGTATAAGAGTGACTATTTGCTTCCAATTTTTCTTTTGTTTCACAATTTGTCATTGACTCAGACAAAAGTTTCAAGTCTTTCGATGAATGCAGTAACATTCTTTCCACATGCTTCTTTTCTAGAACTAAACCTAATGCTCTCTCTATTAATAACTGAATTGAAGTTAGATTGAAAAAAGAACATATGCATTTCTATCACATGAAATATTGTGTATCGCCATTTTCCTTACCTACGTTGTCTTATTACCGCTCATTCTCCAATAAATGATTCCATATACTTCTTCCGTCCCAAATTAAACTGGACACTTCATAAAATATCACTACTCACTGTCCAACTTTGACCATGTATTTGAATAGGTATATAAACAATAATATTATCATATGTTATATGGTTTGATTCGTCGTAACACGTAGTTTCTGAAAAGTAACTTTTTGTATGCTATAATTATACGTAATTAAACATATTAACGATTAGACAAGTTTCTTGATGAGCGTGAAATTCTCTCTCATACCATTTAATTTGGGACGGTAATAGTCCAGTGAGATGTTATTGTAACATATTTTTTGAAATTTACCTCTGATATTTTTACTTGTTACCTCAAAATAATTTCGACAAAACATGATTTAAGGCTAAGAAAGCTAACTTGGGCCACTGCAAACTAGGCTTTTGAAACTGGGCTAAGAGAATTGGCGGGAAAATTTCCGCTCCCCCCAAAAAGCTTCAGTGCTAGCTTTTAACAAATGCCACCGGGAAATTGAGCAGCGATCCGCCATTTCCCTCCGCCACCGGTTCCAACGTAGAAATGAGAGGAATAATGCAGGCGAAAATCAGTGCCTTCTTCAAGCCTTCTCCGGCTACCGATCCCAAAGCAACTGCCTCGCCTCCGGATTCCGACAACGTTTCCCCTACTGCCGCCGCCCCTTGCGAAGAACCAGAAATCCGCGTCACCTACAAGCGCAGAGCTAAAATACCCCAAAAGTAATTGAGTACCTACTATTTTCAGTTTACTGATTTATGTGTCAATGTTTTGAATGTTTTCGTGTTTAATTTTCGTTTTATTTACGTGCTGGTGTGCCCTAGGGAGGAAAAAGAAACGCATGATTGAATTTCGTTTAGATATTTGTTGCCTAATTTTACTTTTGGATCTGGATTACAGGGAAAGCAGCGAGGAATCGGTAGAGTCAATAGATGCGGTGGACAAGGCTATCAATGCGTCTGGGAAAGTTGTTAACAAGAAAAGAAATTATGCCCAGTTTCACTTGGAATTAGGTCAGTCTGATTTTCTATTGCATGCTTGCAAAGTATGTGGGTTCGAGTATTCCAAAGGTGATGAAGGAGATGAGAAAGTTCATAACACATTTCACAAGAATCACACTCTTGGAATTCCATTTAAGGTAGTTTGGAGTTACAATTTCGCTTTGAGTTTATTGTTTTGGTTCGACGCAGACTTTATAATTAAGTGTGTTAGTCTGATTTTAGGGCTGGCGGAATGAGAGAGTTGTTGATTTTCCTTTACTTGAAGTTGGGCGCATTCTCTTAGTCTTGGGTGATGATCCTCCTGTTCAAAGAAACAAGGTCAGCATTGTTACTTTCAGTTCCATTGTCCGCACTTGTGTTTTGCTAGTACAAATTGGACTTACCTATAGGCCTTGCAATGAAATGAACCAATGTTCACAGGTTAAGGAAGTTGTGGAGATGATGGAGAAGGACCTTGGGGAAGGATGGATTTATCATCAGCATTGCAAGGTGCTTAAAACTTTCGTGATCGGCTCTTTGATTATTTATTTGCTTGTTCGTTGCTGTTTACTTCTTTGCCCAACTGGTAGATTCTTCTTTCAATCGCTTAAATGCTTGTAAATGTCCCTTCTTGTTAAGAATGATGAGATTGTGTGTGTAAAATCCAACTCTCTTTCTCTGGCTTGAGTATATATGGTTTTGTTTTTGAAAAATTGAATGTGGTTGGTATAGAGTGCCCCTAATTCTTGATGGATTTTTTTGCTTCATCTCCTATTTGTAACAGGTGTATCTGTTCATATCTTCTGGAAGGATCAATGGTTGTCTAGTTGCAGAACCAATAGAGAAAGCTTATTGGGCCTTCTCAAAAACACCAACCAAACTAGCGCGTCTTCAAAATGGAAAGGAAAGAAAAGAGAATTCAATGGTTCTTAAGTTCGGTGAAGTGAGCTTCCATAGAGAGGTAACGAGGAAGAAGTGCTCCACTGAAAGTCCTAAAATGTGTGATATGAGTTCTGGAGTAATCTTGTGTGAGAAAGAAGCAGTACCTGCTACTTGTGGAGTAAGAGCCATTTGGGTTTCTCCTTCCAAGAGAAGAAAACATATTGCAACTTTTTTGTTGGATGCTCTAAGGTAAAACCGTGGTTGCATGTCTTTTTGTTAACACATGTTGAGGTCTTTCTGGATTTCCTTTGGTATACTACTATTACTGTCAAGTCTGTCTTAGACCGTTGTCAATGCTGCTGCCCATTCGAAAGTTTAAAAGACATGTAGTCCAAACAAAAAAGTGAGAAATGTAAAATTCTCTGCGTATCTCCATGAAACACAGAATATATGTGTAAATTAGACCTGGATAAATGAGTGTTAAGTTCCTTGACTAGTTAGTAGTTACTCCCTCCTTTCCACATAGTCTTGTTTCTATGCCTATTTTAGATTGTCCGCTTGTCCCCTTACAGTATGCATGACTGATTCTAATTTAGCTTGAGTACGATTCTGACAAGATTTTATATTTATTCGTCGATACTACTGAAAGATCAAGGGAAAGTTCTTCAGAACGAGTTAGACGACCTATGGAACTGAGGAGGATGATTTGATTTACCATCTTTATCACTTGCAACTTGTAATTCAGAACCAATTTATGAATCTTGTTCATTACTGGTGTTACTAGAGTGTGTATACCCCTTGGCATTGGTTGCATCCTTTTGCTTTATGCTATGAAGATGGTGAATTGCTTTGATCTCTGACAAAACTCTGTACGTACATTTGGATGCAGGAGCAATTTATGCGGTGAACCGGCTCTTAATCGTTCAGACTTGGCATTTTCTCAGCCTACCTCAGCCGGGGAAGTGTTTATATCCAATTACATTGGCGGGAATTCGTTCTTAGTTTACATGGCCACCTGAATTTTGAGTAAGAATTATTTGAATTCAATGAAATGATGTGGTAATTGTTCTTGGTCGATTTATGACTGACTTAGAGTTTAGCAGTCTAGTTTAATAGAAAGATTGTACATAAGCTGCACTTAGTACTCTTGTAAGCATCCACATTCCCTTGGTGTCCCTATTTTAGTATTTATAGTTACATATTAACCTCAAGTGAAAGTTTAAAATTAGGTTATGACCGCCCAAAACCAATACACCAAACTCAATCACAAAAATAGGAATATTTTTCCATGTCCCGTGCGTTGAAAGGAAGTACAAACTATGCACTACTTTACATAAATGCAGTTGGCTTTGGCGCGTCTAAATCCAGTTATGTCATTGATAATTATATCAATTTTATCGTCCGTATTCATTGTTTTGGTATGTTTAGAATCCATAACTGTGTTATATTATTGTGGTAGCAATCTGTATGTTTGATTAAGCCTATTGTCTTCATGATTAAAAAAACACAATAGCGTTCTTTTAAGTCCTTTTTATACGATAGACATTGCTAGAAGGCGGACAGAGGTGGGTATCGTCGTTTGATTTAAAAGGTTTGTTTTGTGGGAAAGAAGCCGAGTCCACGAACCAACGTAATTCAGTAGACAAATCCATAAGATTGCGTAGAAGACCAGAAATGCTATTATATATCCTAGTTGACGGGCTTGTTTCTATTTATAGATTTAAAAATGACACGTTTTAAAATTAGGACAATACCTAGAGTCCGTCTTTTGAAAGATGGTTGATAAGTCATGGAAATACCAAGGTTTAAAGTATAAAATGAAAGAAATGAAGATAAAATATTCGGGGTTCCATAGGTCGGGTTATAAACTTTATAATTACTACACATTACATATTAAAATTTTAATATTGCAATAAATTTTTTTTATATTTTATTTTTTAATTAAATCCATCTTTAAATGAATCTATGGAAAGACGGTCTTTCGTAAGACTTTGCCTAATACCTGACCGCTTACAATTATTTATTTTATTTCACCTTTTCAATTTCATTCATTCAATTTATTTTAGCCATTCTTTTAAAAAAATAATGATGTAGTTTTTAGTCATTCTTATTTCAAATTGCATATTTTAACTTTCAGCAAGAAATTTGGTTTAATTCTTAATATCTTTTATTAAGAACTAGAAGGGTACCATTGTGTGTTGCGCGATATCATTAATTAAAATATTGACATTAAGTTTTATTTAAAATTTTAAAGTTTAGTCATATAAGAAAACTTGCATGAGTTATGAAGTGAAATAATTGAATTAGTTAGAAATCGTTAAATATATATTGAATACAATTAAATATGTCTTTAGAAGTTATATATTTTAACAAGTTATGATTGATTATAGGATAATATGCAAATATAACCCTATATGTGAAGGAAAGTGTAAATATAACCCTCAATTGTTTTTTAGTGCAAATATAACCCTGACTGTTGAATGAAAGTACAAATATAGCCCTTCGACCATGATTCCGGCGTTGACCAATCAGAATCCGGCCATTGACCTACTTGCAATGACTAAAATACCCTTATGACTGAACTCCTGACGTGGAAGGACAATTTGCCCTTATTATCACTGGGCCCACAATAAACCATATGTTAACTTCCTTTGTTTTCAAAAAAACAGGTCGTTCCCTCTCCCATATGTGCAGATAAGCCCAAGTGGCCGGGCCACCGCATTCATCCTCCACTTCGCCACTGCGGTTCCCTAGGTCTTCTTCGTCCTATCATTTTCCCATTAAACTCGTGTCAATAGTGCAAGCATCCCTTCCTAGAGATTTAGATCGTCCGTCCTCTGCTGAAGGTAACTAATTTTTTTTTGCGTTGAACCCTAGTTTTGAATTTGGGGAAAATTGATTTTCCGATCTCCGTAGATTAAACGGCGGTGGATATGATGATTAGTGGTGTTTAGAGTGTTGTGTTAATGAAGTTGTTGTTTCTCTGCTGTTGGCGAGGGATTAGAATGGTTTTATCAAGTTACAGTCTGAATGGTGTGCACTGTGAAGGATTCGAACGCCGGGTTTGTAAAAAGGGAACGATTTTTTGTGTGTCTCGGTTGGCCAAGGGAGACCTTATTATCAATGCCCTCGCAATCACGAATTTCAAGGTTGGGTTGTGTCTGATATGTTTGATTCGGGAAGAGGAAGTATGGGAAGTTCTTTGCCACAGCACGAGTTTCGTAGTCGAGGTCCAAGAGGTAAAACTGCTGGCCATGTTGAGGTCGAAGAAGTTGTGGTTGTGCCAGGTGAAGGTTATGTTGCACCGCAAAATGGTTGCAACTGCTCATTCATTCTTAAGACATTGATCGTAATGAATTTGGTTTTGCTTGGTACAAACATGAACGTATTCTTGTTGGGATTGCTTGGAAAGTGAATGTTGGTGGCTTCAATTAGTTCTTGACTTTGCTCAAACATGTTGTAGTTGTTTTGGTTTGCATTTTGTTTTGGTTTGCATTTTGTTTACTAGTTCTACTGGGTTTAGACTTGTTGAATGTTTGTCTTCAATTTATTCGAGGTGCACATGCACTTGAACTTCTTGGCTGATTTATGAATGTGAGAATTTGTTGCAAAAAAGTGTTGATATAACCCCGCCTAGTTCATTAACGAGCAGATATAACCCCAATTAATATTATGAAGTGCATATATAACCCCGCTTAATTCATTGATGTGCAGATATAGCCTTACTTATATAGAACTATCCCTAATATAACCCTCGGTTCAGGTATTTTGTTTATACGAACAAAATTGATCCGTCTACATTCAATAATTATCAACACGTGTTTAGTTTGAAAAACATTTCGAACAACAAACATCACACTACATTAATATGAGTTCAAATGTATGATAATGGAAGTGAACCACACTAAAGGAAAGTGTGCCACATAGTTCCTATAAACGTCTGTTGAAGGCAGCAAAGCTTGCAAAATAGCCAAAACAAGGTGCCATACAAGAGTCGTAGTACTACAGGAAAGTGCACAAATGAAATAGTGCATTATCAAGTGCGTTCATAAGGTCAAGCACATTCTCTGGAGGTGGTTGTGACTCACTCCTTCTTGGAGTTGTTCTTTCGCTCTCTGGGTAGAATGGGATAGGAAGTAGTGGTTGAGAGCTGGAACGTGGGACATCAACAGTGGGGGTGGTATTCACCGACGGAGCCAAAGTTGTACCGAGCAACCTCGCTGTCCTCGGACTATATAGAAAAGTCTTTTCCCCAAATTCTATTGAGGGTAGCCGCCACTTTAGTACCAAATATAGGAAATTCTGTTGGTGGTGTGGCCCCAAATAGCTGAAAATAGAAGGCGATGCCGATATAATAATTTGTATAAATTGCAGATATAACCCTACACAATATCAATATGTGCAGATATAACCCTTCATAATATCAAAATGTGCATATCTAACCCTACATAATATCAATATGTGTATATCTAACCCTATCTTATGCAATTATGACCCTATATACTAAAATTACCCGCGGGTCAGATGGATCCAGATGGTTGACAGTTTCGATCACAGTGTTACTCGGTATTGTATGAAATACGACTGGTCCTACACCTTCAATAGGAGGAGGGAAATCCCGAGCATAGTAAAATTGATGGAATGGATTTTAATTCTCTAACTATGATCTGTAAACATTGTTTGATGAAGAAATATAAAGATAGAAAATCAGAATACCTCGGCACTGAACTGGCGTGGTAAACTTGCTCAAGTCCCAGCACTTAGTGTTGGACCCTCATTCTTGCCAGTGTCCGCATCCACTAATACATGGTCCCCGGTTATTGGATCCTTGACCAAATACGAATCTTGGTCCTTTTCTGTTGGAAGCTCTTCCACAACAATCTCCCCTGCAACCTGGTCCTCCAACAAAGGTTGTTCTTCCAAAGCACTGCCTCCCACAACCTGCACCGAAACCTCAAGCGGGGGTTGTTCCATCACCAACGGTGTCTCCTCCACAAGAATTTGCACTGGAATTCCCATATTGTCATGGACATTGGATGTAGTAGTCACTTCTTAGATGTTGAACTCCTGCTCCACATCATCTAGTGTTTCTAGCATCATCATTTCACCCCATCTTTACCCTGCAACTCATATTGCTCCTGACGACAGGTGGCCGTTAGGATTTCAGTCCATTGATTCGAATTGCTTGATTTTGATTTATAAAAAAAAATTGTCTAACCTCGTTGTCAGTAGCATCCTCTACTATGTTACGCCAAACCTTCTACTTAGTCCTCCTGTATTTCTTCACTCTTTGGTTGTGGCTCCGGTTGAGCGATTTCACTCTCCACTTGTTGAATGATTGGTATCACATCCATTATCTGTAATAGAATATTGGCATATTACTAAGACAACATTGATTCAAAACACAAAAAAAAATTGGCATAATAATAAGACATTGAAGTTTACTTCTGTTTCATTCAAACATGGTGGTGGGAATTGCATCTCCGTATCAAATTGCAACCTCGTACCATCAACTGCTTTATCCTACAGTTCATAATACAAAACGACTTTAGTAATTATGTGCAGACATCAATATGTGCAGATATAACCCTACATAATTTTAGATTTTTCAGACATAACCCCGCATAACTTAAGTGAGGTTATATATAACCCTACATAAGTATAATTAGAGCATCTACAACTCATGGTTTACCTCGACACCGTGGTTACCATCCGTTGAAGCCTCGTCCCTGTTCTGAATTTGAACTCCTGGATCACCACGTTCTTGGAACTTCACAACACAATTTTTGTGAGGGACAACCACAAAATGAACATAAACTAACAAGATTGTGCCAAAAATTAACACATTTCTTTGTTTTTTAAACTAACGGTTATTTTCCCTCGCTTTGATGCCTGGCTAGAATTCGAACCCTTTGCAGCCCTTGTCCACTTAGGCAATTTCTTAGAAACCTGCCTGGCCACCGGTCTACCTCTCTTGATTCCAGCACGTTGTGTAGCTTGTGAAGTACCTTCTCTATTAGCCAGTGGAGCATGTGAAGTGCCTTCTGTAGTGGACTGTGAACTAACATCCACAACCTGCAACCCATTTATAAAAGATTTAAAAAATGAGATGGCCTATGTAAACGAGTTTTAAAGATTTAACTAACTTGTTATAAATACCTGGGATGCGGTAGCAAATTTAGCCTTCTCAGGCGCCTTTCTTTCTTTGGACGTGGGTCCACCTTGACATCCCCTTATATTGTGACCAAATTCTCCACATTTGCTACACTTCCTTTTGTTGCTGCTTCACTCTCCCTCCCAATCCTCTTTTATTCTCTTTGTCCTTGGTTTCCCAATCCGACGATGTAATTCTGGCACGGTTGGGCAGTTGAGCTTTTCGGCCAAAACGCCCTGTGAGGTAAGGGCTCAATACTGTGGGAAGAGGCTTTCAAAAATGTGTCTTTAGATAGCATGGGATCACATGATTTGTGGAGGGGGTGTCTTTTTTGCAATAGTATCGCCGCCACATGTCTACATGGCACCCCCGTGTGATTCCAAACTCCACAGTCACATGACCGCTTATCAAGCCTCACCCTAAAATGAACATCACCATGTGCTGCTTCATAATTTGTATCTGAACAAGGAGTGAAGGTAACTCGGCGATAATTTGCAATAATTTGGGTCATTGGCAATAATTTGTATCATTCTTTTCATCAAATCCTCCCAAGAAAAACTCCATTCGTTTGAAGAAAAACAACCAACTATCTTTGGATTCGGACTCCACATAAGCAAAAGCGAGGGAGGAAATGCCATCATCTGGGTCATTGGCAATTGCACTAACAGAACCCCGCCGTACCGACCCTTAAGATGACAACCATCAAACCCCTGAAATGGCTTGCATCCAGCCAAAAGTCTCTGCTTCACAGCATCAAAACCAATAAATCTTTTCACAAATGGAAGTGGTTGGCCTGGGTCGTACTGCATCATCGCTTGACTGCCCGAGTTGCTCTTAAGCAACTTTTTGCAATACTGTGGTAGGGATTTGAATGATTCACCGTGGCTACCATCCAACAATAATTCGGCCAATTACCTTGCTCTCATCAACTTGTAGCGGCTAGGATGAACACCAAAAGATTTCAGGTGTTCCAACAACACCTTATTAGACACCTGTCGATAAGCCTGAAGCATTTTAACAAGCCTCTTCGATATCCAACCATGCGGCGCCTTTAACTCTTGCCTACATGTGTGTTTCCTTTCCACTGAAAAAGTTCTAAATGTATGGCCGTCGGGAAGTGTCGAGCTATGAAGCCTCCATCCACAATTATGCGCCGCACAAGTCACAGTTACTCTACTCTTCTCGCTCTTCACATATTTATACACAAATTCTTTCTGCACCGAGTAGTCGAGCAAAGTAGCATTGAAATATTTTTGGGTATGAACATCCATCCCTGTGAACAGTTTAATTTTTTCCCCATCTTTGATTTTAAACTTGTCCTTGTTGGTGCAGTTCTTTATGGGATCATCTTCCAAATTAGTGTCTTCGTCCAAATCCCGCTATGTGTCACTGCCACCACCCTCATCCGACTCAATCTCGGAACCTGTCTCAGTGTACCGATGATTCTAGTCCCGGCCTTGTTCTTTGCAGCCTTCTTCAAGATTGGGTTGCTCATAATCTTCATCTTCGAAGCTGTGTTCTTCCATCAAACCCTCGGCCACAACTTTACCACCATCTTCACTATCTTTCTGCCTTGATTTTTCCAACTTCCCCGTTTTGCTTCTCTCACACCGAGAACCACCTTCAGGAGGGTTAAGGACCTCACAATATACCTCCAAATTCTTTCCTCCACAGCTTGAGGCAAACATGTTGGTGACATCATCTTCTGATTGCGGGATGGCCCGATTATCACCATAACTTAACATCAATTTCAGTGATTTCCACGCCTCGGCGTCCCCAAAGAAATGCTCCGTGCAATCCAACTTTAAGACCACAAGAAAGTATCTGTCAGGATCAATACCGTCAAGCCTCTTCCAACGGGTACCATGATGGAGAATAATTATGTACACTTCATCCTATATCATTGAAAAACAAATCCAAAATAAAAAATACATAAAGATAATCTAAGGGTTATTTCTACACATATAATTTTATTTAGGGTGATATCTAAACATATAATATATACACATAGCAATATATGCACAATGAGGAAACATTCATGGGTAAAATTGCACTTCATTTAATATTTCAGGGTTATATATGCACATATAAGAAATATGCAGGGTTATATATGCACATATCTTAAACATACATGGTTATATATGCACTTCTAAACAAAAAACATGGCTATTTGTGCATTAACAGTAAACAATTTACAAAGAGCAGATTCAACAAACTTGCGATCAATGTTTGGTTACCCAACAACAAGGCCTAATGTCCAGGTTCAGTAACATCACAGAAACATTAAACATTCGTCATTTGGTTACATAACTTCACCATGTTTTCCATCTACAACAATCAATATATTCCTAAATCTGGTTCACAAGCTTGGACCAAACCACCCACTCCATATACACAACATGACAATTAGCCAACAATCATTCAAAATTATCACACACCCGCAAAGAATAATCACAAAGAGTGATATATCACAAACATGCTCAACATCATCCACAATAATGCATTTCCACACATTCAACACACAATCTAGCACAATACAAAATAAAAGCTACATCATGAAACCCACTAGCAAGAGTACCATAACAACCACAAAACAGGAAACATAGTACCCCTTTAAAAACATAACCACCATCAACATTTTAAACCCAGATGATACTAAACATATTCAAATTACCAATTGAACATATTCAAATCACCAATTGAACATATTCAAATCACCAATCCAGATGATACACAACAAAATAGAACAAGAAGGGTTTAAAAACCTTGGTTTCAAAAGAAATATGTGGTTTTTCTATATTCAAGGGCCCAAAACGTTAGATACACAAAAAACAGACTCTGAACATCAATAATATGCACATTCCCACAGATTTTATGAAGGCTTACCATTTTTGAGGGTTTACTGTAGCAAATCTGGGTTTCCTTCAAGTCGCGACATCCACAACCGGGCTCCCTACGTCGACCTCAGTGGGTGACCTACGTCGTCGTCGGACTGCAACTGAAGATTGGCCACGACCGGCAGGAATGGGTAGAACGGGTTGAGCAGGTCTTGGTTTGCGATCTTTTGCGCTTAGAAGAGCGGGAGAAGACGAGAAGTTAAGTTAGGGCGGGAATGGAAGACACAAAAGGGGCATTAATGTCGATGGGGGGTAATAGCGTCATTTGATAAATGGAGGTTTTTTTAGTTTTTTAATAAAAAAACTGCCAGGGGAAAATCTATCATTTCATCATATTCTGGCCTCAAACCGGCTGAAAAGGTTATATTTGCACTTAACCTGAATAGATGGAGTTATATTTTCACTTTTGAATAACGCATGGTTAGATCTGCACTTTTTTTTTCCAATTATATAGGATTATATTTGCACTTTTCTCTTTTTTTTAAAAAATCGTTAATGTTTTATGATTTTCAGAGTGAATAATTTATACTGTCGAGGTACAATAGCTATTTTGTTGATGTTTTTAGTTTTTTTTCTCTCATGTTGATTTTTTTTCCATTTTCTAGATGAGTTTTAGGTGGTAGGGGTTGATGTTTGTAGCTTTTTTGATGATATGGTTGATTTTTTTGCAGTGTTTTTTTTCTTCTTTTTGTTAATGTTTTTCATTTTTTATTATTTCTTCAATTGTAGGTTGTAGGTGCTTATTTTATAACTTGTGTGTGTTATGAAAACAAATTGGTGCTTATCGTACAACTTGTAAGTGCTTCAATCGTTGCTTGTACGTGCTTCTATCGTTGCTCGTAAGGAGTTGATGTTTGTAGTTTTTTTTGATGATATGGTTGATTTTTTGTAGTATTTTTTCCTTACATTGCCATTTTTCATTTTTTGTTAGTGATTTCAATGTAGGTTGTAGGTGCTTATTTTATAACTTGTAAGTGTTTCATTCGCTGCTTGTTAGGAGTTGATGTTTATAGCTTTTTTTGATGATATGATTGAATTTTTGTAGTATTTTTTTCCTTACGCTGACGTTTTTAATTTTTTGTTAGTGCTTCAAATGTAGGTTGTAGGTGCTTATTTTATAACTTGTAAGTGCTTCAATCGTTGTTTGTTAGAAGTTGATGTTTGTAGTTTTTTTTTAAAATGATAGTTTAGCTTTGTTGAGGTTTTCATGATTTTCAGTTTATTTTTTGCTAGTTGTAGTTGACATTTTTTTTCCAATTTTTTATTGATTTTTATTTGAATTTTTATATATCTTTTACTGTATTATTTGATTTTTTTGCTGCAGTTTTAAGTTGATATTTTATGATTTTTTGACGAGGTTATGCTATTTTTTGCTGATATTTTTGCAATTTTTTGTTGATTTTTTTTCCATTCAGGTGGTGGGAAAATGATGGATGAAAAAACCCCTGAAAAGGTATTAATATAGGTTCTTATAAAATAATTAAATATAGGACTATATAAAATTATTAGAGATAAATTGCTGAATCTACAATATTGTTAGAAGATTTCTACGTATTTAGGCTGCCTCTGAAATAATGTAGAGAGTGTACTAATGATTTAATATGCTCAGACTTTTGTTTTGACTCTTTTTCTAAGCAGCATCCCTTGGTTCTTTCGGTGGCTTGTCTTATACTTGTACCGCTTGTTGGTAATTTCTAATTGTTATTTTTTATATGAGTCTGTTTATTGAAAGATGGTTTTTTTCATAAGTTATGAAAAAATTAATATTTAAATTATAAATTTGAAGTAACTTCGGTGCCGCATTAGGTTGGGGAACTGGACGGAGGGCGCCGAAAAGGAAGCAGCCCAGCCTCTTCAAGAAAGCACGGATAGATAAACTTTTTGGATTGCAATAATCGATCATAAACTTTATAAGTATTGCATGTTGCATAATAAATTTTTAATATTGCAATTAAAATCTTTCATTTTTTTATTATTCGATTAAATTTCATCTTTCCATAAGCCTATGCAAATACGGTGTTTCCCAATATTTTGCCTTTTTATATACATGTAATCGAAAAAACGTACTGGTACCTAAGAAAACAAATTTACAATCGTTTTCTTGCGACAATTTGTGATTGTAAAGTAATTTGACAATTTGTATTATTTTCTTGACGAAAAAGAAAAAGAACGCTTGTTGTGGAATTATTGGAATGGTAATTCTAGTGTTTCTTTCTCAGTACACATCTTTCTTGCATGGTTGACGGATCTGATTTTTCTTTTTTCTTTTTTCTTTTTTCTTTTTTTAAATAAGATTTTTGCAAGGCAAAGTCTTAGGAAAGACGGTCTTTCCATATGCTTATGGAAAGACGGGGTTTAATTCGAATAATAAAAGGTAAGAGGTCTAAGTTGCAACATTAAAAATTTAGTATGCAACATGTAGTAGTTATAAAATTTATAACCCGGTTCATGCAACACAAAAATTTTATCTCAATTTCTTTTAATTTACACTTTAAACCTTGATCTTTCCATGACTTATGGAAAGACCGTCTTTCAAGAGACGCACTCTTTTTGCAATAGTGGGTCAATTACGATATTGTAGAGATAAGTTGGTTCCTACCAGAAACGAGACTTTCTCACTAGCGGGCCCAAGTGTGAATTCACGCACTTGGCATGATTATTATTATTTTTTAAAAGATTACATACAATTAACTAAATTATATATTAACATCTAATTATATATCAACATCTTAATGTAGGATCTAACTAGGAGATAATATTATTGAATTTATTGAAATTCAGTGGAGCTTGAAACTCCATCCATTTGAACAACCCAAACGTTGCACCACCAACGAGCCGCCGTCACCATAATCGGAACCACCACGATCTCACCATCATCGACCACCTGCAGGTTGGATAATCTCCATCAGAAAATTGCTCTATTATTCACAATTCTTGATGTAGATGTGTTTTAAACCCTTGACCTTTCAGTTATAGAGAGTGTGTCTAGGTCAATTCACTGGCATGATTCTTACTCTTGTAAACAATATTAGTGGAACATTACCCCATGGAGGTAGTTGCAAATATGATTTTTTTTAAAAATAATCATTCCAAGATGCTGGAAAAACGTCCAACCTGTTATGATAATATTTAAATTACATGTTAATCACACTGGCTGTCTATACTATTACAGATCAGATATCCAATAAAAACTGTAACATTGCCTCGGGGATATTAACTTGCTTCCCGCAAAAATCACAATCACTTGGCATAGATGAGCGTATCACGCATCAATATCAATGCTCCAAACAGAAATTTTCTACTACTGTAACACCAGTTAATCCAACCACGACTTATGTTATTCAAACTGTAAACATATTGAAAAATATAGATAATTTGTTTTAATAATCCATTGTCATTTCTAATTTTACAATAAACATTTTAGATCATCGAATCGATGCAATTATTTTATAATTAATTTAACTAAGTTGATATTATGCCATATGCCCACAAGATATATTATTAATAAAAACAATATGTGCATTGAATCATGAAAGGAAAAAAATATAATAACTAACTATATTGACCATAGAATTAATGTGCACTAAAAATGCACAAATAAGAAGCGTAAAACACCGAAATATTGTTGAACAGTCATGGAAAAGACCCGTAAAATGACATAATATTGTTGAATGATAAATGGAAAAGAGTTATACACCAACATGATTTATTAATAATAAGAATATGTGCGTTGAATTATGAAGGAAAAAATAAATATTACAATTAAATACATTAACGAAAATATGCCTTAATAATGCAAGTAAAAAGAAGCGTAAAACGATGAAATGTTGTTAAATAATGAGTGAAAAAGACGCGTGAGATGACATCCTATTGTTGAATATTAAAAAATATGGAGTAGAACTCTTTGTACTCCCTTGGTCCACTCCCTTTGTAAGCTATGTCGATTTCGCAATGATGGTGGACCGCGACAGAGGAACTTTGTTTTTGATGGTCTCCACAAGGCGAGCGCGAAATCAACATTGAGGACATGCATGTTTAGCTGCAAATGAAGTTCAAGGTGTTCTAGAAGATGATCCCCTATGAGATTGGAATCTCTCCCAACCAAATATCTATCTACATCGTCCAACCAAACTTCTTATCAGAGGAGCGCTGGAAAATCCCCATCACCAGCAAGGTGAACTTCTCCTTCATCGTTCGCCAGAAAGACTGCTTCTTCCTCGTCATCATGAAGAGGTACATGAGGTTCCGGGGCCAAAGATCGAGGTCCGACGACATGAATTTCTGTGGGACGGGGATATGTTTCCATCTTCGGTAGAACGACGACATAATGTTGTTAAATAGTAAACGGAACAAACATACACTGACAGGAGATACATTAATAATAAAAAATACATGTGTTGAGTTAGGAAAGGAAAAAAAGTAACTAGTGATAATGCACGGAAAAAGATGACCAAAATGCCCAAATATTATTTAATAATGAACCGAAAGAACGCATAAAATGATACAATGTTGTTGAATAATAAATGAAAAAGAATTATATACCTACAAGATATATTAGTTATAAAAATATGTGCATGAACTATGAAAGGGAAAAAAAAAATAATATAGAAAAATGTGCACTAATGATGCACGGAAAAGAAGCATGAAACATCGAAATATTATTGAACAATGAAAGAGCCATGAAATTGACTACATAATGTTGCAAACGGAAAAGAACTATATATTGACAAGATATATTTTAAAAAAACTACGTGCGTTGAATTATAAAAGGAAAAAAGCATTGCAATTATATAACATGCATTAATAATGCACGAACAAAAACGTGGACTACAAAATGCTGTTAAACAACGAATGAAAAAGACGGGTAACATTGTTGAATATTCAACAATATAGAGCAGAACTCTTTATGCTCCCCTGCTCCACTCCCTCTGTAATCCCTGTCGCCTCCGCAATGACGGAGAGCGCAAAATCAACATTGGTGACATCCGCGTGCAGTTGCTGCTGGAGTTCAAGGTCTTCCCGAAGATTATCGCGGACAAGATCGGAATCTCCCCCAACCTGACTTCTTACCGGAGGAGCGGTTGAAAATCCCCATCACTGACAAGGTATACTTCTGCTTCTTCCTCGTCATCATGAAGAGGTCCAGGAGGTTCCGGGGCCGGAGATCGAGGTCCGACGACGTGGATTTTCTTTCGGACGGGGATTTGCTACCCGTCTTATGTGAAGGGTTTCTATTAAATATGTATCAGCAATGCACGAAAAAAAAGTGTGAAACCATGAAATGTTATAAAATAATGAACGGAAAAAATGCGCGCGGACAATATAATGTTGTTGAATAATAAACGGAAAGGAAACATTTATGTGCACTAAACAATTTAATACTACCTCTATTCTAGTAAAAATGACATATTTTGACTTTAAGAAGTCAAGGTGAGTCAATTTTTTGACCATTAAATTATATCATCATACATGCAAGACTATTATTATGTTATACATTTTTGGGATATATACCAATGTAACCCGGTCTACTTGAGTAGATACCAATATAGCCCTCATAGAATTTTTAGTGCAAAAACAACCATAACTAGTTGTTATAAGTACCAATATAACCCTAAGCCACTAATTCTAGCATTGACCGATGTTGAGCCCATATAAAATGACTAAAATGCTCTGCCTAAATCCTAAAAGTGTTAAAGACAATTTTGCCTTCATGCCACCGCCACCACCACCAGTAGCCAGCCCCACCACCTTCCACTGCCGCCGCCCCCACCACCAGCTAGACCCTACCCCGTTTGCAGCTAGAGCACCGGCCATAGTCAGCCCCACCACCACCACTAGCCGCCACCACCTTCCACCCCTCGCCATCACCACCACCAGCCAGTCCCTCCATCACCTTCCACCTCCCCCCCGGCCTCCACCACCACTATCCAGCCTCACCACCACCTTCCACCCCACCCCCTCTAGGTAACCCTAGAGACCGCTAGCGAGACCCAACGGCGAGAACACCGGTGACGAGACCCACACAACAGGTAACCCTAGAGACCTCCGCCGACGAGACCCACCCTCCAAGTAACCCTGGAGACTGTCGGCGAGGCCATTAGCGACGAGATCCACCCTACGAGACCGACCCACCCGTGATGACGAGGCCCACTAATTTATCTTCTCCGACCAGCCGAAGTCGCAGCTCTCTCCAATATATCGATGTTCTCTTCAAATTCGGCCAGCGAATCCACATAGAGTAGAAGAATCTGGTGGGCGAATCATAGGTTTAGGGTTTAGTCGTTCTCCGCCTAGAGGCCAGCAGCTAAGAAAAGGAAAACGTTGGGAACTCCGGCATGAAGAAGGGTTCCATTAGCTTCAAAGAGGAGAAAGAAATGCCGGAGAGGAAAGAAAAGAAAAGGCCTCGTTGGAGAAGAAAGAAAAGAAAATGGAATAAGGGTTTTGAAGGGCACAATTGTAATCCTTGTTTTTAAAATTTTTTAATTAAAAAATGGAGGGGTAAAATAGTTTTTTTAAAACGAATTCCGGTAAAAAACTATCGGAATGAGCACGATTGCACTTACACTAATTATATATGGTTATATTTACACTTTCAGTTATCAAAAGATTATATTGACACTTATGTAAATTAGGTAGAGTTATAAAAATAATTTTTTTATATTTTAATTTTTTTTTAATTTCTTCACATATAAATAAAGATATTAATAATTTAAAATTGATTCATTTGACTTCTAAAAGGAAAATTGTTGAACTTTTATTGGAACGATGTAGTATAATTTTTTTATCATCATCTCTCTTTGTTCTTTTTAAGAAAGTTCATTCCTCTCCATTCTTAGTTACTTAGAATTGTCCTAGTGCTAAAATAAAAAAGTTAAAACATTGATTATGAGAGAAAACAAAGCTCTATATTGGGACATGATTGGTTGACTGATAAGTGAGAATTTATGGTGCGTAAGAGAAGGATATAACGGTGCGTAAGATAAGGATATAACGCAAGTAATTCTTTCTTTCATTTTCAAAATCTTTTGTCGTCACAGAAGAAATTTCCAGAAAAAGGTACTACTGCGGCATCCGCAGGTGGACTAGATAGCAAAACTATTGTGGAGGTAAATAAAATAAAAATAAAAAAACAAGTCCGATAAAAAGGGACATAGTGTTTAAAAGAAAAGATGTAACGGAAAAAAGGTTATGTTGCGTCAGAGACTGACACACAATTTTTGCTTGGCGGCCAAGTAACCACCCCATAAGCTCTCGCGCGTCTACTCACGCGCCAATGCCCACCTTCTTTTTCTTTTTCCCATTTTTTTTATATTAAACCGACTCAAACTTCCTTTCCCATGTTGCCCCTAAAACCCCGCACCCAATTTTCTTTTCCTATATAAAACCTTCCCCAGTAATTATCTCGCAACTCTTTCTGCGCTCCTGCTTCACTCCCCCTCTGTAATTTCTTTCAACTACGCGATGATGGTGGACCGCGGCGGAGGAGCTTCTTTTCCGGTGGTGTTCTACGACGGCGAGCGCGAAATCAACATTGGCGACATCCGCGTGCAGCCGCTTCTGGAGTTCAAGGTCTTCCAGAAGATGATCGCCGACGGGATTGGGATCTCCCCCAACCAAATCTCCATCTACATCGTCCAGCCCGGGTCCTTCCCGGAGGACCGCCGGAAAATCCCCATCACTGGCAAGGTGAACTTCTCCTTCATCGTCCGCCAGAAGGACTGCTTCTTCCTCGTCATCCTGAAGAGGTCCAGGAGGTTCCGGGGCCGGAGATCGAGGTCCGGCGACGTGGATTACCTCTGGGACGGCGATTTGCTGCCGTCTCCGCAGCCGGAGAATGTTGTTCTTCTCCGGCGGAATTTTCCGGTGGACGGTTACGCCAAGGCGTCGTACAGCCCGGGCGAGGCCGTGAATTTCGCGGGGCTTATTAACGGGCCGGGTATGGCCCACCCGGTTCTGGATCCTGATTCATTTCCAAGAATTGAAGAGACGATGATGATGATGAAAAGCGTGAAAAAGTTTCTGTGTGTGGAATGCTTAAACGGCAGGGAGCTCGGTCGTTTGGCTCCATTTCACGCCTGTGTGAACGACCCGGAAATTGAGCGGTTCAAGACCCGGGCCGGCCCGATTGCCAAACCGGGTAAAGCTTGCGAGTGAAGCCCCCTGTTTTATTTACTTAATTTTAAAATAAGTTTATTTTGGGGAAGGTTCTGGGTTTTATCCCATCTATTTGTATAGAAAAATTGAAGGTGCATGCTAATCTCCTGTGGCGTACCCCAGGGGATTAAAGATTACCCCAGTTGGGAGGATAGACGAGAAGTAGGAAGTTTGTTAGATTAGAAGCTACTGCGGTGTTAGTAGCAGTAAAAAAGATTGGGAAATGACAGTCGTGCCCTTTGGACTTTGAGGGCCAAAATAGTTTGGTTTTTGGAAATTGGAACCTTCTAGGACCACTGTCTCTTTGTTTGGTTTGAATTAAACTTTGGATTTCAGACTTTTGATGGCTCCCAGTATTCTCTGTTTTGTTTTTAGGTGGGAGTAATTTATATTTGCAATGGAGAGAGGAGCTTTGTTTCTGGGTTTTATTTTTGTTGGAATGGGATAAGGATCCTTTTTTCCATTTATGTGCCATTATTACCTGTTCCAAATCATTCATGCGGTTCATCCCAAACCCCATAGCACTCCAATTGCACATAAAATTTACAGGCTTTGATACCATATAGAAATTGAAAGAAAGTTGAGAGAATTTGGGGAAATTTTCTGTGTATTGAATCATGCAAAAGTAGCATTTCTACATTGACTATATATACTCCTCGAACTTGACACATTTTAACATTTGAAAGTTAAATTTAGATAATTTTAATCATTAATTTTTTATTATATATAAGAATATTATAATGTTATATGTTTATAATATATATTTTAAAATTAATTTTTTTAAAAAATTTTTTACACACATAGATGAATGAAGATAGAGTTAAGCGCAAAAATAACACTATGTTTTGGTTAAAATTGTCAATCTAACTCTGTAAAATTGAAAGTGTAATTCTACCTCTATTGTTTGGTAGAAAGTACCCATCTAACCCCGAGAACTTGAATTTGGCCGAAATTATGTGAACGGATTATTATACCTATGTTTAAAAAATATTAAAAATTAGAAAAAATCTATATTAACCCGCGTCTATTGACAAAAGATTTTTTCATTTTTCCTTAAATTTTTTGCGCCATTGCTCTTCCTTTTCCACCAACAACGCGGAGAAGGGTTTTCACCTTCGTCTCCACCACCAAACTTTTCCTGCGACCTCTTATTCTTTTCAGCAGCGCCATTTTTTTTCTTCTTCTCTGTCACTCCCCTTCTTTTTCCATGCAGTTTAGGATTCGGTGTTGGGACGATTCAAAGGAGCAAGTTGAAGCACTTGGAGAAGACACAATGTCAGAGGAGGGTTTTGATGTCGGACGTGGGGGTTGTGGCGGCTGTGGTGGTGGTCGGACGAGGGTTGTAGTAGTGGGGGTGGACGGCGGGAATCGCCGAATCAGTGGTGGGAGTGGGTGCTGTGGTGGTGGGATGGATGGTGGGAATAGGTGGAAAGGCTATGGAGGGTGGGCGTTGGGAATCAGTGGTGGTGGTAGAGTAGATGGGGAGCCGTGGTGGTGGGATTGACGGGGGAATTGGTGGAAGGACTGTGGTGGTGAGGGATTGATGGGATCGATGGTGGAGGTGGGGGTGGAAGGGGAGTTGTGGTGGTAGGGGTGGTCGGCGAAAATTGTTGGAAGGGCTGTGGTGGTGGATGTGAGGTGGAGGAGCGCAATAGCGGCGGTCGAGACAGCAGTGACAACAAGTTGGAGGAGTAGCGATGATGAGGTGGATAAGTGACGGTGATAGTGGAGGTGGAGCAGTGGCACTTTCAGATCAGGCCATGGTAGTTATGTCACTAAAATTTTCAGATTTCAATTCAGGAGTATTTTGGTCTTTTATGTTTGGTTAATGCTGGAAAATGCCAAGCCAACACTATAATATATAGTACGAAAAGATTATATCGACACATTTTCTGAAAAACTTAGAGTGAAAATCGCACTTACAGATTTTTCAGGATTAGAGTGACACTTTCAGAAAATAATAGGGTTAGTTCTATATTCTGTACTCCCTCCGTCCCAGTCGAATGTGCACACTTTTTGGTCAACTTTCTCAAGTCATGTTTGACCAACAATAACTTTAATTACATATATTAACAGTGTGTTAAAATTTGATATTTAGAAAATACATCATGTATGAAATCCAACAATATCTCACATGATGATATTGGTGTCTTTATACTAATTGAAATTTATGGTCAAACATGTCTTGAGAAAGTTGACCAAAAAATGTGCAAATTCGACTGGGATGGAGGGAGTACATAAAGGTATTAATAGTTAAAATTGATTCAATTGATTTCCAAAAGTCAAAAGGTACCAGTTTATCTGGAACTGAGGGAGAACAAGTCTAATTAACTACTTCATCCGTCTCATAATTATTGACATAATTTTACTTTGTGAGTCAACTGTATCAATGTTTAACTACTAATATATTTATTTATGTAAAAGAATTCTAAAATAAATTATTTGAGAATATATGTTACGAATTCAACAACATATTACACAATAATAATCTCATAGAAAAATTAAAGTTGGATTAATTTTGTTCCTAAAGTTACATTATGCCAATAATTTTTTTTTTTTTTTTGAAATACATTATGCCAATAATTTTAGTACGGAGGAAGTAGCTAATTTGCACAACTACTTCTTATAATTAAAGGATATACTAGAGAAATGACTATTAATTAGGAGCGTTTTTTTAGGAAAAGTGATTGTAGTTATTAGGCATGAGTTGTGAAATCAAAATCTAGCACATTAATGTAATAATCTTTAAATTAATAAGAATGGTAATATGTAGATATAACCCCACATAATTGAGAAAGTGTAAATATAACCCTTCAATATTTTTTAGTGCAAATATAACCCTAATTATTATGCATAAGTGCAAATATAATCCTAAATTCATTATTCTGTCATTGACTGGCCATTTTCGACCATTGACTTACTATAAATGACCAAAATGCCCGTTGGGCCAAATACAAATATTTAAAAGATAAAAATGCCCCTTGAGCCCTCTGAAATCACCGTCGCTGAAAAATGCTGATCTGCCACCCCTCTGAAACCACCGCCTCGTCGTACCCTATCTCCTCCCCCTCACTGCTGCCATCCTCCTTCCCTGGCTTCCACCACCAATGAAAACCCCAGCCACAGATTGGTCTCCGCCAATTGAACACCTCACCCTTCCACTGCCGTCAAACAACCCACCTTCCCTCACCGCCACTCAGCCCTAAGCCCACTTAGACCCCAGCGCTGATCAGCCAAGAGCTGGAAATTGAGAGCTTCGTCCCCCAGAATCTCATCGGAAATCGATGTCTAAGCTATGAAGATTAGTTGAAAGGCAGCGCCCAGCTCGAGGAGCTTCGTAGAGGGACAAGAGCTGCGGTGGCGAGCTCTGGTCAAAGGCAAGCTTGAGGGGCTACGACTTCGAACTCCCTATCAATCATCAACGAGCTCGATGAGAAGGAGCGAAAAACTTGAGAGTGCTGCGGAGCTCCAATGAAAGGCTCGGCGATGAAGCCATCGAGGGATTGCTGGCGAGAGGAAAATTCTCGAGGGACCATGGTGGCGAGTTCGAAGGCACCGGTGGTGAGTTTGAAGGCACCGGTAGCGAGTTCGAAGGCACCAGTGGCGAGTTCGAAGCCACTGATGAACCGGGTTCGAAGGCACCTGTGACCAGGTTTGAAGGGCTTCAGCAGGAGAAATTAGTTGGAAGGGTTTGAAGGGCTTCAACAGGAGAAATCTACCGTCGAAGAAAGAAGCGAAGAATTAAAATAATTTTATTCATTTTTTAATTTTTTATAGAGGGCCAAAAAAGTCTTTTCAATGAATTTCGACCTTAAACTGGCGGAAAATATTATATTTGCATATAACCTAAATAGCTAGGGTTATATTTGCACTTTCAATTATCAAGGGTTATGTCTACACTCTCGTCAATTATATAAGGTTATATTTGATGAACACTTGTCTTTTTACATAAACAAAAATTAGGAGCATTCTCCAGCAGTGGGGAATATCAATACAACAATCAATATTGTTGTCTCTCTACTACATTAACCAAGTGTTCTCCCTAGTTCCACCAGTAGTGTAAAGTCAAGTGGTTTCATTGAGTAGTTTAATGGGCAATTTGTGAAAAAGTTTGGAAACAAAAAAATTTCTATGTTGGAACATGCGAACAACCACAGTTACGCCAATAAGATTTTACGGAAGAAGAATAGAATATTATGGTATTTGTGATTTATGGAAATATGAATATTCTGCAATATGTTAGGCGGTGGTAG
The DNA here is from genome assembly GCA_037428765.1 of Rubia yunnanensis. Taxonomy (NCBI): domain Eukaryota; kingdom Viridiplantae; phylum Streptophyta; class Magnoliopsida; order Gentianales; family Rubiaceae; genus Rubia; species Rubia yunnanensis. The sequence goes on from CM075066.1 coordinate 106,417,860, forward strand.
AAGCATATTTGGTTTATGAAAAATCCCTTCAAATATGGTATTGAGTTTATCGAATATATGAGAGATATTGTGATAAGAAAAATCTCTTTATTTATGGGATTTTGATATGCTTCAGAAGCAGATAAGGAATATGAATATTATGGATATAATTATGGAGAGTTCCGATATGCTCATGGCTTTAAAAGGGGACATCACGGCTGCATTAAAATCACGATTTTAATTGAGAAAATTTGCACACAAATTTTCATCTTTTCGAGAGTCTTGAAAAGAGCCAGATCTATATGTTCCAACATAAATGACTTGCCGTTCAAAGTTTAGAATCATATGCCTTAATTCCTCGAGAGGAGGAGATCTAGCGTCGATAATTTTTGAGGTCAGAGGGAGTTTGATCAAGGCGGATCGGTAGCTAGGGGAGCTAGCAGAATTCACATGTTTAATTAGTAAAGATAATTATTTTGTATGGTGTACTTTGTACTGTATCTTTCTGAACTAGGCCAAGCCTCGCAGATGTAGGTGGATTTCACCGAATTGTGTACCAAGTTTTGTATCTTTATGCTTTACTTTATTGCATACTTGATTAGATATGTTATGTTGGAACATAGCAGCAATAATTATGAAAATTTGGTAAAACCAAATTTCACTTGGTATCAGAGCTCGGTCACTTATTTTTCCCTTGGTTGTGACAAGGAAAATGTGATCCAGTTTTACCATGGCGACCAAAGAAGGAGCTTCGGTTTCTCAACCACCTCTATTGGAGGCAACAACTACAATTATTGGAAGACACGCATGAGAGTTTTCATCAACTCACTGGATGAACTTGCTTTGCACTATGTAAAAAATAAGTGGAATCACCCTACTGAAGATGAAACAAGCTCTAAGGAGAAAGAATGAGAGTCAAGTCAAAGGGAGCAGAAACTCAGCTTTGACTAACTTTATCAGCAATCTATTCATTTGTCCGTTCAATTTTCACGTGCACCTTCTCATGGATTTTCTTCACAAAATTATCGTTCTTTTCCCCATCAAGATTTTTAACTTGTTTAAAATTCAAGGGAAATAAGTCAAGAGGTGTATTAGGTAAAAAAACCACAAGCAATCTCAAATGGAGAGAAAGAAGTAGTAGAATGAATAGTGCAATTGTAAGAAAACTCTGCAATGGGAATGCATTTTTCGCAATACTTTAAGTTCTTCTGAACTAGTGCACGAAGGAGAGCCCCTAGGGTTCGATTGGTCACTTTTGTTTGTCCATGAGTTTGAGGATAGCTGGTAGTCGAAAACAGCAACTTTGTCCCTAACTTGCGCCACAAGGTATTCCAAAAGTAGGATAAAAACTTAACATCGCGATCAGAGATAATGGACGCAGGAATGCCATGTAACCGAACTACTTCCTTCAAAAATATATCTGCAGCATGCTTTGCATCATCTGTCTTCCTACAAGGAATAAGATGTGTCATTTTCGAAAATCTATCCACAACCACAGAATCATTACCTGACTGAGAACGTGGTAAACCTAGGATAAAATCCATAGAAATATCAACCCTAGGATGTGTAGGAACAGGTAATGGAGTATAAAGACCATGAGGCTCAGTTTTAGACTTAGCCTTCAAGCAATCAAGATAATTCCTACAAACCCTGTCAATAGCAAGTGCCATTTTTGGCCAATAGAAGTGTTCTCGCAACAAATTATAAGTTTTCAATGCACCAAAATGTTCCATTGAACCACCAGAATGAGCTTCTCTAACAAGTAATTCACACATAGAACATTGAGGAATGCATAACCTATTATTCATGAACGAGAAACCATCATGCCAAAAAAACTTCTCATAAGCACCGCTTTTTCATGCAACATAAATAGATGGAAAATCAGTATCAGTCGCATATAAATCTGGCACGAACGATGGAGATGCCAAGACGACTACCACCATAAATGAATACATTCCACGACTTGATCAAACATTTAAAGGATATGTTCGGGATCCTCTAAGTGACATGGCAGGACCTATGACTAGGTCAAGGACTAAACTTAGGGATGCTGCTTTAAATGCTTTGATTGATCGCCTTTATGATGAGGAATTGAAGAAGGAGTCATCATCGACATCTTGGATTTATTGTTCAAGACTGTCAAAGAACTGAAGACATCATGAAGAACACTATACGCTTTTTTTAATAAGGTGTAATCAAGAATCAACGAACAATTCAAGATCACAGAATCAAAGAACGATAAAGAAAACAAATAGGATTATGAGCATGCAATAATTTTCAGAAGAGTAGACGAAAAATATCACAAGCACATAAACTGTTTAAGCTACCTAAAAACTACGAAACTGACTAGGAGGTGAAGGCGGATAATACTTGTTAACGCTTAGACCCTTCGATGTTCTCCTGACTCAATTGATGAAGGTGCTGGTGGATAGTAATACCAAAGTATTCTAACTCTCGGACCCTTCGACGTCCTTCAACTCTAGATTCAATCCTCCTGGTAAGAAAGATCAAACAAATACAGTTAAAATACGACACGGAAGAGTATATAAATTTTAAAAAAAATCGAAAACAAATTCAACAAAAACTCAATACCGCTTTTTATTTTTTTTATTTTTTTGGCCTCAGCAGATATTCCGCTTTGCTCTGATACCAACTGATTTGAATCCCCTTGCAAAGAATCTAGATTGCAGAATTAAGATCTTTGACAAAACAAGGGAACTCGCAAACCCTTCAATGCCACAAGAAATTCAAGGTCTAGCCCTCGGGGTACACTCAATTTCGACTCGCTTTCTAACTAGCCCTTAGGATTAAATTACAAGGTTCATTGACACATAACTAGCCCTAGAGGTTAAGAAACAAAGGAATAACTCGCAAGCAAAGAGTATGAACTCAAAAGGTTATATTTTGATTGATAAAAATGGTGTGAAATTTGTCCAAAAGCCTCCCCTATTTATAGGGTTACAATATTGCCCCAAACCCTAATCACAACTGGAAACTGAATTTACTTATGACAGCTTTAAGAAGTTTAAACCAAATCTAACTAAAATACCTAAAATAAATGGTAATCTAAGGTAATCTAGTTGAATTCTTCAAGAAGTAACCTTGAAGAATATTACCTTATCTAATCTTACCAAATCTAATTCTAATGGACTGTATTTTCAAAATTTAGCTCTTCAAAGCCCACATGGCCGAGCTATCAGTATAATAAACCCAAAATGACATAATTTTACAATATTTTATGGTGATCACGCTACCTCATTAAAAATCCCAGTGGGAAAAAGAGTATAGTGTTCTTCATGATATTTTCAGTTCCTCGACAGTCTTGAACAACAAATCTAAGATGTTGATGATGACTCCTTCTTCAATTCTTCATCATAAAGGTGATCAATCAAAGCATTTAAAGCAGCATCCCTAAGTTTAGTACTTGACCTAGTCATAGGTCCCGCCATGTCACTTAGAGGATCGCCAACATATCCTTAAATGTTTGATCAAGTTGTGGAATGTCTTCATTTATGGTGGTAGTCGTCTTCGCATCTCCATCAATTTTTAGCAGCTTTTTTTTTCAAGCTCAGAAGAAGAAACAAGGCTGACACCCTTATTTGAATAATGTGAAACGTAAAACCATAGTGGTAAATGGTATATAGTAACTAATAAAAAAATCAAAATTAGAAAAAGAAGAATTTAAAAGGAAAACTATCTTTACCCTTTTTAGCAGATTTTTTCCAGCCAGAGCAGAAGCTTGACTGACACCATCACCTAAATTACATAAAACATCAAAACAAAGTGGTAAAAGATAAAGCGTAATAAATAAAAAATCATAAAAAGAAGATTTAAAAAATGAAAATTATCTTTACCCTTCTTAGCATGTTTTTTTTCCAGCCACATCAGAAGCTAGACTGACACCATCACCTGAATTGCATAAAACATCAAACCATATTGGTAAAGGATAAAGAGTAATGAATAAAAAAACTCAAAAATAAGAAAAGAAGTATTTTAAAAATAATGTTTAACTTTTTTTGCAGAATTTTTTTCAGCCACAACTGAAGCTAGACTGACACCATCACCTGAATTACATAAAACATCAAACCATGTTGGTAAAGGGTAAAGAGTAATGAATAAAAAATTAAAAATCAGAAAAAAAAAGTATTAAAAAAATAATGTTAACCTTTTTTAGTAGAATTTTTTTCAGCCACAGCAGAAGCTAGACTGACACCATCACCCGAATTACATAAAACATCAAAACATAGTAGTAAAAGGTAAAGAGTAATAAATTAAAAATAAAAAAATCAGAAAAAGAAGTATTAGAAATTTTTTTAACCTTTTTTAGCAAATTTTTTTCCAGACTCAGAGTAAGCTTGACTGACACCCTCATCTGAATTATATCAGACATCAAATCATATTGTTAAATGGTACAGAGTATTTCATAAAACATAAAATGAAAAATAAATCAAAATTATAATATTACCAGTTGCATTCTCAGCTAAAACAGAAGCAAGTTGGCTGGAATGAATATTATTGGCACCCTCCTCTAAAAAACATAAAACATCATGAAAGATTTAAAATAGGTAGTATCAAATCACATCAGAAACCCTAGCTCGGAATCAGAGAGGTTAAAGTGACGGCGCCGCCGCTGTCCACCTTGGCAAAGCACTCGCTCTGTCTTGGACCTCACTTTTGCATCCCAGCAGAAAGATACACATCTCTTCAATTTCATTTTCTAGGGTTTTAGATACTGTAAATCCTGTACCAAAATGGGCAAACTCTCCAAGGCCGACAAGAAGCTCGCATACGACGTCAAGCTCTGCCAGCTTCTCGACGAGTACACGCAGGTGCTCGTGGCGGGTGCCGACAATGTGGGATCGACTCAGCTCCAGAACATCAGGAAGGGACTGCGCGGTGATTCCGTGGTTCTCATGGGGAAGAACACTATGATGAAGAGGTCCATCAGAGTCCACTCTGAGAAGACTGGTAACCAGACCATTCTCAATCTGATCCATCTCCTTGTGGGAAACGTTGGATTGATCTTCACCAAGGGGGATCTGAAGGAAGTCAGTGATGAGGTTGCAAAATACAAGGTCGGAGCTCCTGCACGTGTTGGTCTCGTGGCTCCAGTTGATGTGGTGGTGCCCCCTGGCAACACTGGACTTGATCCGTCCCAGACTTCTTTCTTCCAGGTTCTTAACATCCCCACCAAGATTAACAAGGGTAATGTTGAAATCATCACCCCTGTTGAGCTTATCAAGAAGGGTGACAAGGTGGGATCTTCCGAAGCTGCCTTGCTTGCAAAGCTTGGAATCAGGCCGTTCTCCTATGGACTTGAAGTCATAACTGTTTATGACAACGGGTCTGTCTTCAGCTCGGAGGTGCTCGACCTGACTGAGGAGGATCTCATGGTAAAGTTTGCCATGGGTGTTTCAATGGCTACTTCACTGGCTTTGGCCGTCTCTTACCCCACCCTGATAGCTGCACCCCATATGTTCATCAACGCCTACAAGAATCTTCTGGCTATTGCTGTTGAAACTGAATATTCCTTCCCTCAGGCAGAGAAGGTGAAGGAGTACCTAGAGGATCCTTCCAAGTTTGCTGTTGCTGCTGCTCCAGCAGCGGCTGCTGATTCCAGTGCCGCTGCTCCTGCTGCAGCTGCCCGGGAACCAGAGAAGGAAGAGCCTGCTGAGGAGAGCGATGATGATCTGGGCTTCGGTCTCTTCGATTAAATGTAATGGTTTTATGCTGGGCATCTTGTGTGGATCATGCAGTCTTTTATCCTACTTATGTCAAAACAAGAGTTTTTTTTAATGATTTGGTAGTGTGTTTTTTTTTACTCTTGGTAATGTGCTTTTGTTCTGAATACTTGGTTATTATAATTAATCATGTTAGTTGATTATTTTCCTGATATCGAGTTGAGGGGTGGAGAGCAGCATCCTATGTAATGATCCATAAAGATCCAACAGTTAAATGGACAGATGATTAAGAATGGGATAGCTCATACCGTTGCTCTAAAAAAAATAGTATCAAATCACATAATAAAACACAATATTTTGATTTGAATAATACCTTCAGCATCAGAATAGCTCTCACGCTCAGCAAGAACCTTACCCTTACCGTTAACACTTTGATTCATTTAACAGCAACTTGTTTTACACACCTCTTCCGGATATTTTCTTTAGGGATGGATGAATCAGGAACTTGAGATTATGGGATAGACACCTCAGCCACTTTCTTCTTTTTCGCATTTCTTGGATTTAGAGCCGGAGGAAAACCAAAATATTAATAAAAATTAAAAACATACAAAATATTGTATAGATAAACATATACTTGCAGTAAATGTAGGAGTCGTCAAACCACGAATCCTATCTGATTTTTGAACAGGAACACCACAATCTAAAATAAAAGAAAAAAATATTTATAGCATAAATAACATCACCACCCATACATGAATATAAATATCCAAAGAAAGTCAAAAACATCAATCAGAAATCAAGTTTAGAACTAGAATTCCACAAATCAAATAAAAAAAATAGATGATCATTAAAAAAAATTAAGACATCAATGAAGAACCTAACAACAACATTTTGGGGAAAAAATAAAAAAAATATGAACATACAAAAAACTGTGAAATCAACCTACATAAAACATCATATAGAAATGGTTGATACAAACTAGTAAACACTAGCATCATCATAACACATAAAACAAAACAGGAAAAAAGAAACAGCAGTACAAGAACAGTAAAGTCAAATGGAATACTTGTATCATCAAATCAGAACTGTAAAGCGTCAAATAAAAACATATAAAATGAAAACATAAACTGATATACTTAAATCATCACTTTTACTGAAAATTATGATGGAATCACTGTAATTTAACAATCATACAACAATGACAATAAAAAACACATATAATAAGAACTACATACATAACATCGTTCCAATAGAAACATGATTTACAGCATCTCATAAACAGAAAATGAAGTCAAATGAAAACCTTGAAACAAAGTAATCAAACATTAAAACATCATGTAAAACCCTAAACGACAAAAAATGAACAAGTATAGTAATAAATTGAAATATTCCTGCCAAAGAAATAAAAAGAAAGCAAGAAACCTTGAGAAGAAGCCTTTCTCTTCTGCTTTACATCAACCTTCAAAGAAACGAAAGGCTGGGCGTATGATTTTGCAATTTTCATCACAACATCGTCTATACAACCGGAATCAACAAGATCTCCTTCCTTTGACATATACAAAACGATAAACATGAAAAATAATACAGTTAAAAACGATCGATATCAATGAAAACCTAATAAACAACATGCATGTAAAAATATTCAGCTTCACAATTTTCTCTTCAAATACGATAACAACCTCAAAATAGAAGAGAGTAATAACTGCAAAAAAAACGTACAAAAACCTCAGAGTTCATAAACAAAAAAGCTTACCATACAATAAAATGGCTAAAAAGCAAAGATTATCGGCCAGAAGAACAAATCTAGGTCGTCGGAGTTACCTGGTGAAGAACCGAACCGATTATCAAGCAAAATTTCAAGAAACTCTAAAAATCGGGCCAAAACAACCAATTACACTCACATCAAAACACAATATAATGTGTATTAAGCAACAAAAATGGATGAAAGTACAGAAATCGCGGAGGGAATAGAAAACCAAGGTCGCCAGAAAAAAGGGAAAAAGAGATGGAAAGAACAATTCTATTTTTTGAGAGAAAATAGAATCGGTTTTTGAGAGAAAATAGAATCGGTTTTTGAGAGAAAATATAATCGGTTTGAGAGAGAGAGAGAGAGAGTAAAAGGTGAGAATGAGAGGAAGAGGAAGAGATACTGTAGTAAATGTATGCTCAGATTTATTTTAATTACAATTTAGTCCCTAAAAAAATATGAAAACCATAATTAATACCACATCCCACATTAAGTATGTATTGTTTATAATTTAATCATTGGTCTCACTGCAAGACTGTCTCGCACAAGAATTTGTCATATAAAACTTGTATTGGATTTTGTTGATAATATTACATATAAAATGTTTGGATGGAGATATATAATATTATGCAAATTATATATTTATTGAATTTATCATTTAATATACATTAGTTAAAAACAATATATGGAGTGTACGGTTCAGTCAAAGTAACATTATATATGAAACCGTTACAGGTGTAGAACGCACAACGCACGTTATATATGAAATAGTCATATGAGCATCACATGCGCATGTATTATATGAGAATGCACATAGTATACATTTCTAATTATCTATGAGTAACATTGATGTAATTTCCTAAGAATCATATCCTATGATATATGATGCATAAATTAGTCAATCACAATTTCCTTTTCGTTAAATTCATGTCTTTATTTTGTTTAGTGTACATTGTGCATATAGAATCTACGTATAATTGTTGCTAATATTACACATAAAATTGATGGGATGGAGATGATCTTATTTTATATCTTTGTTAAATTTCTCATTAAACAATTTATAATGCTTATGGTTTTTTCAAAGTGTATGTTACATATGGAGTAGTTACACGTGTACTTTATATATGAAGTAGTCGCACGTACAGTACACACACATTATATATAAACACTATTGGGAGAACCTCTCATAGGCACCGGTATTTTGAGAATTTTTATACCGGCGCCTAAGTGATCCGGTGCAAAAGATGTATTTGCTTAGGCACCAGAAAGTCGTACCGGTGCTAAAATCTATTCCAGCACCGGCGCCTATACCAGTGTCTATGCATGAAATACCGGTACTAGTAATTAGGCAATCAATTTAAAAAAAATCTGGCTAGTGAGAATAAACTCATCGGCCGGAATATGAATCCCAGAACGAACAAAACACACAAAAAAAAGATCATGTAAAAAACTGGAAAATTTATACCACAACCCAGAACTTCATTACATATAATTTAAAATACACAACACCTCTCAATTTATGAAACAAGTTATACCTAAACATAGATTAACAATAGCAAACATCATAAAAACTAGAACATAATTTTCAGAAACCCTAGATAACATCAACGAACCAAAACAGTGAAGGTGAGGTCGGATCTAAGCTGAACCGAAAATTTTGGTGGAGCTCGAAACTCCAGCAATTTTTTACGCTCTTGTAGGATTAGATTGCTCAAACTATTTCTTTATTCCATAAGTTTGTGCACAATACAATTTGTTGAAGTAAACTATTTAAAATGTCGAAATTAGGCAGTGTTTAAACACTGTGGAAACATGGTGTGTAAAACTATGTTTCAACAATGTATTTAACATTAACTATGTGTTAATGTTAAACATACTATGTTAAACACTAGCACACCATGTTTCAGCGGTGCTTATAAACTGCAAAATCTCCACAATTTAAATTTCATATTTCTGCAAATGTTACGCCACCTTCCATTTACTTTGTCGAACAAAACAATTTTAAATGTCACTTGAGCACACTGAAAGAGGCATGGTGTGTATACATATGTTTTAACTATGTATTTAACATCAACATTGTTTAATGTTAAACACAGTTAACGATGAACACATCATGCCTCCTCGATGCGCATACACTACAAAATCTCCACATTTAAAATTGTGGAGTGCTATAAAAGTTGTAGCACCATTTTCATAATGGAAAAAACATTACTTAATTAAAGGGCACTAAGTGAATAGAAAGCAACCCATGTAGTGCCCTTAAACAAATTCTTCCTCCGTTAAGCTTGTTCACAATAACAATTACAATAGAAAACCATTTAAAATGTCGAATTGAAGCAGATTTTGAGCACAAAGGAAACTTGGTGTGTATAACTATGCTTTAACATTGTATTTAACATCAACGATGATTTAATGGTAAACACACAAAGTTACACAGTTAAAGAGAAACACACCAAGCCTACTTAGAGCTCATAGACTACAAAAATCTCAACACTTGAAATGGAAGAGTTCTACACATGTTATAAGCATGACACTGTTATATGGCCATACATTAATCGATTGTAACCTATGTAGTGCCCTTTAACTAATTCTTATTAATTTAAAATGTCGAAATGAAGCAGTTTCTCGATGTCACAAAAGCAAGGAATGTTTAAACAAACCATGTCAAACACTCCGAGTTTTGGTGGCCCCAGTAGACTGCAATATCTCAACAGTTTAAACAAACAAAATGATATCATCAAAACACCTACAAATTCAGCACATTTTAAATTACAGAATTGTAAACGTTACAACACTTTTCATAATGGAAGAAGCATTACATAGTTAGAGGGAAATACATGAATCGAAGACAACCTATGCAGTGTCATTTAACTAATGCATTTGTTGACATTTAAAATGTCAAAATGAACCAGTTTTCTCGGGCCACGGAAGCAAAGAGTGCATACAAAAACAAGGGCAAATTCCTTGGCCCAGGTGAACTGCAATATCTCAACAGTTTAAACATCAACTACAAATCATCAATACACATAAACATACCATTAAACTTTAAATGTTACCAACCATTAATTCATAAAGTCATGAAACATTTGTAAACAGGGCGAAAACTACGGATCTAATTTTAGGTCTAAGAAAACGTAAATCAATTAGAAAGGAAATATAAGGAATACCAGGTTTTCTGGCTCTCCCGACTGGGCGGTGGACCATTATCCTCCACCTTCATCTCTGGCACTCCCCACCGGACGGTGTCAGCATCGGCATAGTGATGAAATTTGGGAGGAATAAGTGAGGGTTATTACATAAAGTGCAATGTAATCACAATCAACGAAATACTTACATAGATAACAAACAGAAGCACATGATTTTTACCTTGAACGCGATGCTGCCCTCCTCCAGTAGCGGACGGACCTTGGCGGCGGATGGGCCTAGGCGGCGTGTGGGAGGGCGTGTGGGAGGGATGAAGAGGTGGGGAAAAATAGGGTTTCAGGGTTTATATAGAGGGAAAAAATATTTTAACGGTTGAGATTTAATGAAGGAGATAGATAAATGGTTTAGATCTATTCATCACACTAGCACTAGTAATGAACCGATAATGAATGCATAATGCCGGTGCCTATTGTATTTAACACAGCTGCTTCAAATTGCTTTAGAATTTTTTTCCGCATACTTTGAAACCCGAGAGCAAATCCGAATGAAATTTTCTAAGGAGTAACTATTATAAAGGGAGAGGGAATGCAATCAGAGGGAGTAACTATTATAAAGGGAGAGGGAATGCAATCAGAGGGAGTAACTATTATAAAGGGAGAGGGAATGCAATCTTTTTCTTTTGGTTGATGAGAGAGAGAGAACAGAACTCTGAACTAAATAAAGGTCATGCATGTACATCATTCACTTTTTTTTTAGGGGCATATATATTATTTTATAACATTTGATAAGTCACTGAGTCAGATTAATTTAGTCTGTCTTATTTTTAATATAATTAAACCGGCCGGTGCTTTAATTCATATATTGAGACCGTATTGAAAAACACTCCAACAAATTTAATGAGGACATTAAAATGATGGTATTTTGCCCTTTTTATACCAAGTTGTTTAGAAGAATTAATCCTCCTTAGTAATTTCTTTAATTATAAGCGGATGCGCTGAAACCTTGCCCGAGACACCGGAAACCCTTATACCAAGAACTATATCCAATATAAATGCATGGAATATTGGGGGTGATAACTTATGATCAGGAAATGGACGAAAAGAAGGAAAAATTCGACAGCCAAACGAATGGAAGTTGGCATAAATGGGATCCCAGTGACAAAGAAGACCATAAGGTGTCGATCCCTGCAAGACTGGAGTAGGTAGACAATTGATAATGTAGACAACCGTCGAGAACACATCATCCCATCGTGATCGGTAGATGTGAATGAAACAACATTGTAAGACTCATTTCTGCCACGTGGCAATGCATGCGTTCTGCTCGCCCATTTTGCTCCGGAGTAGACGAGCACGAAACGTGATGATGTATACCTTTCGCTGCGAAATGAGATCGGAGTCGAGTGTTCAGAAATTCAGTGTCAGATACTTTGAAAACCTTAATTTTTGAAGAAAATTGGTTTTCAACAAATGTCTCAAACTGCAAATATGTGTCAACGAAATCCAATTTGTGACGAAGAGGATATAGCCGTGTAAATCAAGAAAAATCATCCACAAATAAAGCATAATATGCAAAACCATTTCCAGATAAAACCAGGAAGAGACCCCACAAATCACAATGCATCAAATCAAGAACATGCTAGCTCTTTTAGGGTTCTCAACAAAAGTCAACCCTTGACTATTCGCCATAACACAGGGGGCGCAGGTGTGCGGTTTAGGCAACAAAGAAGAAATTGAAAGCAATCCAGATTTATTCAAACTAGAAATAACTGCACTAGGCACATGGCCTAGGCGTGCATGCCACAACTTCTATGAAGCTCGACTCTTATTCTACTATAAAACTAAAACAAATGTTGCATCTCCCCGGTCCAAAACAAAGAGTCTATCCTCACTGTGCCCCCGGCCCACGATGACCCTGGTTACTTTGTTTCGAATCACAAAGTTCCAATCATCAATAGTAATCAGAACACTCATATCTATGTTTAACTTACGAATGAACAATAAGTTCTTAGTAATATCAGACACAACCAGAACATCAAATAATCGTAAATTCTTAGAAACATTAGAATCACCAATATGAGAGATCATAATATGAGCACCATTACCAACAAGAACTCAAGATTTACAAGGGGTGACGATGTCTAGGCCTGAGGCAGACGATGCCATATGACTGGTTGCTCCAGAATCAATGTACCAGTCTCATACTCTAGAGGATGGCTCTGACTGCTTAGAAGAGTGATGATTTTTTGCCAAATGTGTACTTGTTGAACGACTGATCTGGGCATGCATCTGATAACATGTCGCATTAGAATGACCGAGCCGCCCACACACACGAGGTACAGTGCGGACGGCCTCAGCCTGGGATTGGACCAGCCGTCTGAGAGCATGACCAGGGATGCTGGCCGCCGCGTCTTCAGCTAAATCTGCCTCTACCACTGTGACCAATGCGTGAAGGCCACGTGTAGCCGCCTCTGCTCGGTGCAAGATCCCATGCGCGACCGGCTGGAGGTTAGTCACTGGTCTAAAACACCACTGGTTCGATGACTGATCTTGATTGTCTCTGTAAATTTTGCAAAAAAAGCCTCATGGTTTTTGGCACGGGCAAGAACATCCGCATATAACAGAGTGGGTACAACATTAATTAAAGGGGCAAAAAAATACTTATACTCAGGGCCAATAACAATAAAAAAACCACACAATTTGATCAACATTTGAAACTGGATTACCTATAATAGATTATTGTTCAAAAATCTCTTTAAACTTGAGATAAAGTTCATGAATTGCACCGGTTTTACGAATATCATGCGAATCTATGCGAAGACAAAGAATGGTGGAGGCACTGCGGTTCTGATAGATGAGAGAAAAATTATCCCATATCTCTTTGGAGGTTGCACAATATGGGAGTTCTGCGAGAACTTCAGCGGTGAGAGAGGAAAACAATAGATTGCAGACACGTTGATCTTCATCAACCCATTGATCATACTCCTCATTTGCTTTCTGATAAGCAACCTTGGGATCAATCTTGCTACCACCTGGAGGAGTTGAGGTTGTTGATGCAAAGGAGAGGATTGGTAGCATTGGCGGTAGAGTCGGACGAGGATTTGTGCCACCGATGAATCCATACAGACATTGGGGGCGAAGAACATAGCCAGCTTGGCGCTTCTAGAAAAGATAATTTGATGAAGTGAGTTTGATCTGCATCATATGGAGCAGAGTGTTGTAGGAATTTTTTCTTGAGCTATGACGAGAGAGAGGGAGGCCATAATTGTTTGATCGGAAAGGGGGTGGAATTTTACGCGCGGCCGCTGGAAAGAAATAGAGGGGAGGCGACCGAAAATAAAAGGAGAGACTAGGGTTTTAGGGTTTGAATTAGAAAAGGCTCTGATATCATGATAAAGTGATTTCCCGTAAGTAATTCTGTACTGATGAACTGAATATATAGAGGGATTACTATAGAGGTAAAATAAGGAAAGAACACTAATCTAGTCATCATACTAATCATAATCTAATCAGTAATATGATTTATTCTAACGGGATTTCTCATTAAAATATGCATCAGTTAATCCAAATTGTTGTATCAGACTGATTATTGTATGCAATATACGAATGTTAACAGGTTTTTCAGTGGCACGAGAATGGCATAAAAAATCTAGCATGCTTATAATTAGGAGCAAAAAATAATAAAATAAAGTTCAAGTGTTTGTATTTACATCATCTTTGAATTACTCTCTAACCCAAAATATTGAATAAACTAGGAAGAGCGTTAATCCAAATTTTTCTATGAGACTTATTTATTGTACGCACTATATAAATGTTAACAAGTTCTGATGAAAAACGTTCAATAAATTATTGTTTACAATTTATTACTCATTGCTAATATACATATCTTAGAGTATCAAGTGCAAACAAATAAATTGACAGACATGTAGGTCACTTAAGCAGGTCACAACCAAATATATTTACATAATCACTGAAATTATGTTGAGGAACATCCAAATTCAGATAGAGTTTGCTGCAAAAATACAATCCAGTTTAACGTTTTAAATGAACAACTTGAGGAATATGAATTTTTATTATAAAATGAAAATAAACCAGTTGAGAAGAGGCCCCAATTTTTTCTTTTCAATTTCTCATATATATACCCTGACTCGACAGATTCACTCCCGCTACATGAGAAGTTTTCGATCAACAAGGTTGTCGTCCTCTAGCTTAATATGGTGGGGGAAACAAAACATTGAGAACCAACATCAATGTATAGAATCTGGGATAGATCCTCAGGTTTATTCCTTCAGATATATTCCTGGTTGATCATCATCATCAACCACCACCCCGTCTTAATAAAGTATGTATCTAATAAGTATAAACATAATATCATAAAATAAAGTATGATTTCTCCTCCAAAATATAATTTTATATCAAAAATAAAATAATACCAATATATTGTTTTAAAAAAATTATGTTGGTGAATGCACATCGCATTGCACGTGCACCGCACAACACAACGCGGTATAGTACACATAAATAAGCATCATAAAAAATTTGCAAAGGAAAATATTGAATGAATGCAATTTAAAAGGAAAATTGATAAAAGATTTATTATTTTAAGTGTAAATAGTCACTAACACAAATTAGTGCCTAACACACTTACACACCTATGAATTAAATAAGGGTGTACTTCATTTACTTTCTTTTTTTTGTTTGTTGAAAGGCATATATTTTTTTATAACATTCACATAAGTCACCAAGTCAGATTAAATTGTCTGATTTGAAATAGTCGTTCTTAAAATATAATTTTGAATTAGTACTAATGACTATGAATTTGTCGATGATATCATTTCAATAACGCCCCCACAGTTGTTTGCAAAGTATGAATTGAATTATTTTGAAATGGATATTTAAATTCACGAACAACTAGGAGGACGTTAAGAAATTTCACAACGTCCAACTAATTTTTTTGATCGAGATAGAAAATATGCATAATTTAAATCAATCCGGATCCCCTCTTCACACTTGATGTGCCATTCACGTGCTACATTTGAATTGCCGTCATTTTTTATGCTTTGAAAATAAATTAGTGTTCTTTATTTTTTACTTGCTAAAAATAGAAAAAGGAAATTTTGGCTTAAAACAATGTAAAAAAGGAAGAAAATTGGGTATCAAAGCACAAAATAACGACGTCATTTTTCAATTGCACAAGAATTGCACATAAAATTTGGAATGCTTTTATAATTAGGAGCAAAAAATAATAAATAAAGTACAAGTGTTTGTATTTACATGATCTTTGAATTACTCTCTAACCAAAAAATATTTAATCAACCAGGAACAGAGTTAATCCAAATTGTTGCATCAGACTTCTTCTTCTTTTTTTTAAGATTACGTATTAACATCCTAATCTAGGAACTAATTTAGAGACACCACAATTGAATCTGTTGAAACTCTATCCATTTGAATAGCTAGGGACACCCTCCTAAGAACACCAAAATGCTGCACCACTAATGAACTGCCGGCACCAAAATCGGAACCAGCACGATCTCACCATCGTCGACCATCTTCAGGTTGGGAAACCGTAACGGAGACCACCGACACGGTCCCATGACGTTGGGTAATCCCCATAAAAAATAGCTCTAATATTCACAATTCGTGCTTGGGGCGTGTTTTGAATCGTGGATCTCTCAGTTATAGATAGTGTGGCTTACCACTAAACCAGCCTGATTTATTGTACTCCCTCCGTTTTTTTAATATTGGCACCTCATTTTTTGTGTTAGAATTTAAGAGATGCTAAATAAGTGGATGAAATTGAATTGAAAGAAGAGAAAGTAAAATGAGTGGGTGTAATAACCTTAAACTTGACATAAATAGAAAGTGCCAATGAAAAAAAAAACACCCACTTTTAGTAAGTGTGCCAATATTAAAAAAACGGAGGGAGTATGCACTATATAAATGTTAAAAAAGTTCTTAAGAAAAACATTCAATCAATCATTTTTTACAATATCAAGTACTCCCTCTGGTCCACTTATATTGGCCCCTTTTTTTCTTACATTTTTTCAAGGCATGTTTGACCATCGATAACTTTTGTTAGGTACGGTAATAGTTTATAAAATTTTACTTTTCAAAAATTATACGTTACGGAGAATTCAAAAACATCTCACATAAGGTCAATTATTATATACAACAAAAATTATCGATGGTCAAACATGCCATAAAAAATTGGCTGATCAAAGATGGTCAATATTAGTGGACCAGAACAAGTACAAAGAATTAAATTGACTGGCATGTGGGTCATTGAAGCAGGTCTTGACCAAACATATTTACATGATTGTTGAAGATATGTCAGAGGAACAACCAAACTCTGATAGAGTTTGATATGAAAATCTAATCCATGTTAACGTATGAAATGAACTACTCCCTCCGTCCCAGGTGAATCTGCACACTTTCCTTAAATGGGTGTCCCAGGCAAATCTGCACTCTTTTTGTTTCTTTCCATATTTGGCAAAAAAACTGATTTGAAATTACAAAATTACCCCCACAATATTTGGACAATTACCAAAAAATTGCAATTAGTAAATCAGATTTGGGCCCAAATCTAAACCCTAACCCATTTAGCTTAACCCATTTACCTTAACCCATTTGCAACCATTATTGCTGTTTCCCAACCGTTTCCCTTCCTCAGAAGATAAGATTTCGTGATCTTATCTCTTCCACGCCGGAAGCAGGAGCAATGAATGTGGCTCGACTTTTCTACTCCTTGGGCAGATGAAAAGAAAGCTCGACTTTATATGGCACCACAGTCTTCAAAGCTGGTGCCATTTCACCTTCTTCCTTCCGAAACGCTCCTCTCCATCTTCCTCTTCCTCTTCCTCATCCTGAAACCCTAGCTCCTCGATTTTTCGCATCTTCCCCCAGATCCAGTTGCTGTTTTCATCTATTTTCGTTAGATCCGGTCTATTTGTGTCATCTTCCCCCCCCCATTGACCCGGTTATTTGGTGCGTTTCGCATGTCGTTCGCTTCGAACTCCACCGATCAATCTTGTCGGAGGTGTTCGTTGTGCTACCTGTCGGATTCATACAGCAAGTCGGAGTTCGTCCCCGAGACGGAGGCGGATGATGCCACCTCCGCCTGGAGGTCTGACGCAGCCCTCGGGGAAACTGTGGTCGCCGGCCATGGCGAACCCACCTCCACTCCAGTCCCAGGGGAATCTGCTCCGACCGAGCCACAGTCCGATGTTAAATCCTCCGTGGGGGACTTGCATGGCGGAGAAGAAGTTCATCCTAGCCACGGTGACCACGGTTTGGTTCCTCCCAGCCGTGAAATATCCGGTGGCGAAGGCACGGGGGCCGTTGCAGAACCAACGCGATTCCCCTGGGAAACCATTGTGCCTGGATGACCCAGAGGACACCATGTATGGCAGCAACCAGGTCCTCTACCTGTTATGCCCTTGGTTGCGGGAGGAGCGCGACGCCCGTCGGCGCAAACCCTAGCTCTGATTTGGTCTCATCGCAAACTGGCCCCAAAAAGATAAGTCTTTCGTTGTTCACATTAATCTGGTTCGTTCCTCTTCCGTAGAGTTTCGCGTGCTAAGTTTCCTGTGCCTAATCTGACTTCTATGTTCTACACGCTAACGACTGTTTGATAAATATGCAGGATCCATTCATTGGATGCTGCTTTCGGTGGGGAAGAGATAAGATCAAACTGGGGGTATTACGGAATTGGAAACGGTTGGAAACGGATGAGGTGAAATCGTTCCTGGCTTCCCTCTAACCTTTTATGTGTTATGTGCGAGAGCGAATGTGTAATGCAGTTGCTCGATGATATATGTGCGATATAAATGTCCCTGATTATGCGATATAAATGTGCGATATACATGTGCTTTGCTGGAACTGCTCTGACTTGAAACTGTTCTGATTTTCTGGGGCAGTCCTGAAACTGTTCTGTTCTATAAAACTGTTCTGTATCGAAAATTACTTGAGAGTATGTTATGCATCGTCCCTGATTGTTGCCTTCACACTGTGACATTTAGCTGGAACTGTTCTGAGTTGAGTCTTCTCTGAGTTTGTGTGGCAGCATTGAAAATGTTCTGAGGAAATGTGTTTCCGAAAATTACTTGAGCGTATGTTATGCATCGTCCCTGATTGTTGCCTTCACACTGTGACATTTAGCTGGAACTGTTCTGAGTTGAGTCTTCTCTGAGTTTGTGTGGCAGCATTGAAAATGTTCTGAGGAAATGTGTTTTCGAAAATTACTTGAGAGTATGTTATGCATCGTCCCTGATTGTTGCCTTCACACTGTGACATTTAGCTGGAACTATTCTGAGTTGAGTCTTCTCTGAGTTTGTGTGGCAGCATTGAAACTGTTCTGAGGAAATGTGTTTTCGAAAATTACTTGAGAGTATGTTATGCATCGTCCCTGATTGTTGCCTTCACACTGTGACAAAATATGCAACATATTAAGGGAAATGTTCCCTTAATATGCAAAATATGAGAGAGTTTGTTCTGAAAAAAGGGTTAAACTTCATTAACTAACTGAACATTTACCCGGGGTTGGTGTCAGAACATCCCATGAACACCAAAAGTGGGATGTTCTTGGCTTGCAAAAAATGCCATGTGACCAACCCCCAAAATGTTTACAATTCTGCATCTAGGGCCTATAACCTAATGCATGCATAAGTGGTAACACAGTTTCATCTACTGCACCCTTGCTGATTAGATGCTCAATGCTGCCCCTCACAACCTCCTCACTTACTTGTAGTGATCTTGGTAGAGTTCCCTCCCTTATGTGTTTATCCTTGTTCATATGAGGGATCTTGTAGTTGTTCGACCCGCGTGCTTTCAGTATTTCGATCATTGACAGTTGATGTGTAAGAAATACCTTGTTCAAAGTGATTGCATCTTCTCTTTCGTACGCTGACTGCACCGCTGCCATTAACTCTTGAACATTAGACGATGTATGTTCTTGTTGTAAGCTTTGAATTGAGTTGAAAAACCCCAAGTCTAGGATGTTACAGTCGGGTGAGTTTGCTGGTTGGTTGACTAAGTGTATGTTAAAACCATCTGCATCAGCCGCTTCCCTGAATTCTAGATCATTGTTGAAAATGTGTGGCTTTGCATTGTCTTGTTGAATATGAATAAATTTTCCCAGAATGTGAGATGGCCACCGTGACTTAATTGCTGGGATGACTTCTTTGATTATCTTCTCCTTTGTGACATCTCTTGTGATTTTTGGTACTGCTGCCTTCTGAACTGTCCCTGCTAGCCTGTTCTTGCTGTTTCTTTTTGCTACTTCATCTTGCACGAATGGAAAAATGCCAAGCTTACCATCGAAAAACAGTGCACCATCATCTCCCCATATTGGTCTGCTCACTGCACATAAAAACATTAACTTCGGGATATGTGACTTGTGTTTAGCTGTGCGATATGGCTCCGGTTCGTCCGGGGCCAGTAGGTACCTTACTGATTCCTGGCTTAAATAAAACCATTTCTCATCCAAGTGTATAACATGGTCCATTGATCGAAATCTCAGTTCGGGATCAAGCTTTTCTAAAACGAACCACATACGTGATACCTTGTTGTGTTCTGTGAGAGCTGGTTTGATGCTATTTGTGTGGCTTTTTATTACCTTGGCTGCCACTGCCCGTTGCACACTACTTTTCCCTATTCCGAGTGCTTTTGTTGTACCTCTAATAGTGCGCCTCTTTGCTGCAGGCAATGATTTCAGTTCTTCAAGGTTGATTTCCCTCTTGTTCTTCGGAGGATGGCCTGTCATCCGATGACGCAAGTCCAGAGGTCTTCCTTGTGACATTTGAGCCCGGGTAAGAGCCCAGATGGTGCTCACTGTTCGTATGGAGCAGTCGAACATTGCTGCTGCCAGCAATCGTGTCGAATGCAACAGCTTCCCATCCTTGTGCTGCTCCAGCATAAATTCCCCCAGATGCTGCCTCTCCTCGTTCGTCAGGTTCTTGCGCATTGGCCCTAAAAAAACCCAATGAGGAATGGGAAGATGAAAAACACCGAGAGCAACCACCACCCTCGGGTGAGTCGGGATGGCTCGAGGAAGTGTAGAACCATACCTGAGGGTGCCCTAAATACCCAAACTGTTAGCGGGTTTGGGTTTCCAAGTCTTGAAGGATCTATTCTCTTCTCTTTTCAGTTTTCTTCCAAGTAGTTTCTCAGCATTGAAAACTGTCTGAAATGTTCATGTATTTATAGAGTAGTTGTAAAAGTTGTGGCTACTGTTCGGAGGATCTGTAAAAAATGGCACATGTGTAAATTTTGGGTACTGTTCGCAAGACCTTTGGCGCCTTCCCAGGAGGCCAAAAATGCGGGAAATGAAAGCAGTAAATGAGGAGGGAAAAATTATCCCTCCTCCACATTCCTTAATTTTTTTTGTCCACTCCTAATGCATGAACACGTGGAGAGTTAGAGTGCAGTGGGGCCCAGGGGAAAAATTCTGCAGAGAATTCTCTCTCTGCAGATTCCCCTGGGACAGAGGGAGTACTTGAGGATTTGATATTCTTTTATAAAAAGAAAATAAACCAGTTTAGAATCGGGCCCAATTTTTTTCTTTTCAATTACTTCCAATATATATTAACCTGCCTCGGCAGATTCAATAAGTCGTTTAATTTCATTTTATACCCACTTTTAATTGAAATTTATAGTTTGGTATTCAATTTTTAAAATTGTTCTGAAAAGGTACCCTTTTTTTCATTAATGTCCCAAAAAAGTACTATTTAGTTTAAAATGGGTACCATTGTGGCACAATTTTGATCCAAATTGGTACCCAGCTTTTGCTGAAAGGTACCTTTTTGGGGAAAATGGGTACCTTTTCAAAATAATTTTAAAAATTGGATACCAAACTATGAATTTCGATTAAAAGTTGGTACCATTTTAGACAATCTCTCACAAATAAAATGTTTAAATGGAGATAATATTATGTACGTTATATATTGATTAAATTTCTAGTTTGATATACATTAGTAAACAATATATGGAGTGTATGGATCACTCAAAGCAATATTATGTATGAAACAATTACTCGTGCAGCACACACACTACACGTTATATATGAAATAGTCATATGTGCATCACACACATGTGTTATACTATATGAAATGCACTATATATATTCCTAATTATTTATGAGATAGTCACACAACACACATTCAACAAATAGATAGATTAATGGACATATAACAATGTAATTTTCCAAGAAAATCATATCTTTATGATATGGGATGCATAACCTAGTCAATCACAGTTTCATTTTCGTTAAATGCATGTCTTTATTTTGTTTAGTGTACATTGTTCATCCACGTATAATTGTTGGTAATATTATAAATAAAATTTATGGGATGGAGATGATATTATTTTATATCTTTTTAAATTTCTCATGTTTTCTTTCATTTGATATAAATTAATTAAACATTATATAAAATATATGAATCAGTCAAAGTGCATTTTGCATATGGAGTAGTCGCACGTACAACACACACGTTATATATAAAGTTGTCGCACGTACAACACACATGCATGTTATATATAAAGCAGTCCATATTAGCGTAATAAATGAACTACTTGAGGGATTTAATATTTTTATATATAAAAAAAAATTAACCATTAAAGAAAAGGGATCCATTTTTTTCTTTTCAATTACTTCCATATTTATACCCTGCCTTGACGGATTCTCTCAATCGTTAACACCCGCTGTGTGAGAAGCTTGCGATCAACAAGGCTATCATCCTCCAGCTTAATAATGGTGGGGGCAACAAAGCAGTGAGAACCAACATCAAGGTATGGAGATCCTCAAATTTCTTCCTTCGGATATTCTCCATGTTCATCATCATCATCAACCACCACCCTTCTTAATAAAACATGACATCAAAAATCAAGTATGATTTTGCTTTCGGAATATAATTTTATATCAAAATAAAATAATACTAGTATATTATTTAAAAATAATAATACTAGTATATTATTAAAGCACGTGCACTGCACGACACAGTGTGATACACATGTATAAGCATCATAAAAAAATTGCATAAGAAAAAATTGAATGAATGATATTTTAAATTTTATTTCCCGATAAAATACTTATTATTTCAACTGTAGATAATTAATCAGAATGATAGGTAGGTCACTAGCAAAATTTAGTGCCAAACACACTTGCGTATCTATGAATTTAATAAGGGCGTGCTTCATTTACTTTTTTTTTTGTTGAGAGACTTATCAATCATTGTATAACATTCAGATAAGTCACCAAGTCAGATTAAATTTTCTAATTCGGAATAAGTATTGATGACTATGAATTTGTTGGTGTTATTGTTGGAATAACGTCCCACAGTTGTCACCAAAGTATTAATTGAATTATTTTGAAACTGGTATTTAAACTTTACCAAACTTGGAAGACGTTATGAAAAGTCACTGAGTCCAACTAATTTGTCTGATTTGAGATAGAAAATATGCATAATTTAAATCAATATGTATCACCCCTCTTTCACTCTTGGTGTGCCATTATTGTGCTACATTTGAATTGACGTCATCTTTTGTGCTTTAAAAATTAACTTGGTTGTCTTTATTTTTTTTATCTGCCAGAAGAAGATAAAATAAAAATTGGCTTAAATCGATGTAAGAAAAAAGGAAGAAATATGAGTATCAAAATTCAAAACACAACAAAAGAAAATGACGTCATTTTTTAGTGGCATGAGAATGGTACAAAAATTCTGGAATGCTTATAATTACGAGCAGGTCACGATCAAACATATTTACATGACATTTGAAAATATGCCGAGGAACATCCCAATTCTGATAGATTTTGCTTTAAAATTTTAATCCATGCATGTTAACGTATTAAATGAACTGATTGAGTAATTCAATATTTTTAATAAAAAGAAAATACACCGGTAAAGAGGAGGGCCCAATTTTTTAGGTTCAATTACTTCCCATATATATACTGCCTCAGTAAATTATCTCAATTATGAACTTTTGTTGTGTGTGAGAACTTTCCGGCCATCGTTGCTGTCGGAATTTCTCCATCTTGAGAATGGCGGGAAACAAGCGTTGATAACCAAAATCAAGGTATAAAATTCGGGCTGGATCTCTTTGGGTTTCTCTCTTCAGATATATTACTTGCTGATCATCATCAACTCTCATCACCCTTTCTTAAGAATGTACGTACCTCTTAAGTACAAATAATTAATCCAACCAACATGTAGGTCACTAACACAAGTTATGCCAAGCATACTTACATAACTATCAATCAAATAGGGGTGCGCTCCATTTGTTGAGCGGTTTATCAGTATTCCACGTTAATTGTCTAATTTGTAATAGTCGTTCTTATAATATGATCCTCGAATAAGTATAAATAACCGTAAATTTATCGGTGGTATTCTAACATCCTCACAGTTGTCAGTAAAGTTTGAATGGAATTATTTTGAAACGGATAATTAAACTTTACCCACTACTATGAGTACGTTATGAAAAATCACCAAGTCCAATTAGTTTATCTGATTTGAGAAAGAAAATATGCACAATTTAAATCAATTTGGATCCCCTATTTCACACTTGGTGTGCCATTCATGTGTTACTGACGTTATTTTTTGTGCTTTACAAATCAACTTGGTTTTCTTTATTTTCATTTGCTAAAAAAGAGAAAAGGAAATTTGTCTTGTAAGAATGTAAAAAATGGAAAATTGGGTATCAAAACGACGTCATTGGTTAGCGGCACGAGACTGACACAAAAAATGGAGAAAAGAAAAAATAACTTGATTTTTTCTTTATCTTTTATCTGCTAAAAAGAAATTCCTCTACCCCGATGGACCCCAAATCAGCCGACGGGAAGAACTTGCTCGCCAAGCCGCGGCGACATCAGCTTTAGAACGACAGGCGGAGGCGGCGCCGCCTCCGACCGCCTCTTCCCCTACTCCGGATGAGCCCAGCCCGCCGGGCTCAGCCTCGACGCCAACAAGAGTGACCCGCCGGCACACTCGTGGCAGTCTAGCAGCGCCGCCATCCGCCAGTCCCACGAACTTGAGTTTCAGATTGTCAGACGGATCTGTAGCGATTGTCAGAAGTAGCTGAAGAGAGGCCCGTGGAAGTGGAGGGAGCTGGCGAGTTTGAGGTGGCTGAGGAGCGGGTGAGCTTGGGGTGGCTGAAGAGCAGCGGTGGTCGGCGACGGCGGCGGAATAAGAGACCGACGGAATTAAGGGTTTCAAAGGACGGGATTTAACTTTTTGACCCTGAAAGAAAAAAATTGAAAGAAAATTAAAAGGAAAGGAAAGTTAGAGAAAAAGAAAAAAGAAATCGAAATTGGGAATCTTGGAAATGGAAGTTTTAAGTAAAAATTTTTTAATTAGCAAAATTATGAAAATACCCCTAGATATATCGAAAAATCATTTCAGTTTACCTAAATGATTTGGGGATGAAACATCTCATTTTATATTTGTTGATTGCTAAATATATGCGGTATTGGCCCCGGGGATAAAAAGATGGTATTGCGAAATATGTTGGGTACAAAAAAATAATTTAATCTTCTTTTATTAAAAGAAAATAAACCAGTTCAGAAGAGTGCCCATAATTTTTTTCTTTTCAATTACCTCACATATATCTGCCTCGGCAGATTCGCTCAGTCGTTAACTCCAGCTGTATAAGAAGTTTTCGATCCACAGGTTAACGTTCTCCGGCTTAATATTGGTGGGGAAACAAAATATAGAGAACCAACATCAAGGTATAGAATATGAGATAGATCCTCAGGTTTCTTCCTTCGAATATGATCATCATCATCAACCACCATCGCTTCTTAATAAAATACGTATCTCATATGTACAAACATTATACCATAAAATAAAGTATGATTTCACTTTCAAAATACTCCCTCCGTTTTTTTTTTCAATGGCACTTACAAGAGGGCTTGTGGATTATTGCTAAACCTAGGAATAGACATAAAGTTGCTAGGTCTTGAGTGTTTGGGCTCTACAGCCACTACTATTTACTGTACAATAACCCTGCAAAAATGTTTCTTAATGCTTCCCTCCAAAATCTGAAAAGAGTGGGAAGATACACACTTTAATTCAAAATGAAGCCACTCACGGCCCAATGGCCAAGAACACAGCAAATGAAATGACAGGATGTGTTACAAATTGGCAAAAACCACCAGCAGCTTTCACCCCCTTCTCTTTCTCTCTTCATCTTCTCCTCTCTTCATCTGCTGCCATCAGTAACTTGATACCCACTTAGCAGCAATAACGTCATGGCGGAACGGGTTCGCTTGACTGATTTCCAACGTTGTCAAATTGGGGAGTTCATCCTCCAGAATTTAAATGAAGGCAAGATCGCACCCCATCGTCGGAAGGAGGCTGCTCAACGATGGAACACTTCGGTACGCACCATCAGTCGCCTTGCAAACCTGCACAAAAAACAAGGGCAGCAAGGGTTATGTACAGACTGGAGGAGGAAGGAGAAAGGAAAACAAGGAAGGAAGAAAGTTGAGATGAATAAAGAGCTAGCCAAGGCTGTCCCCCTCCCATTGCGCACAACACAAAGGGGATATGCCGCAGCAGTTGGGGTTAGCACTTCCACCATGCGTAGCTGGATGAAGGAGGGACAAATTCGAAGCCATTCAAATGCAATAAAACCACAACTTTCAGCAACTAATCAGCTACACAGGTTATGCTACTCAATATCTCACTTTAAGCATGATACAAATTCAGGGAGAACTTCTTTCATGGATATGCATCACATTATTCATATAGACGAGAAATGGTTTTATATAACTAGAGCTGCGGAGAAGTACTATCTACTCCCGGATGAGGAGGAGCCTCACCGGACTGATCAGAACAAGAAGTACATACAGAAGATAATGTTCCTCTGTGTCGTATATCGACCTATCATCAACAATGAGGGGGAGGTCTTGTTCGATGGGAAAATTGGGATTCGGCCATTCACACATGAAGAGCCAGCAAAGAAGACAAGCAAGAACAGGCCAGCGGGTACTCTAGAAACCAAACCAATTCCATCAATCGACCGGGATGTTACTAAAGCATTCATGTTGACAAAGTTGGTCCCAGCAATCAAAAGGAAATGGCCTTTACTAGCTAGCACAAATATAACAATTAGACAAGACAATGCAAGACCCCATATATGTGATGACGATGCTGACTTTAGAATGGCTGCAAGTTCGGACGGCTTCAACATTAAATTGGGTTTTCAGCCCCCGAGAAGCCCGGACCTGAATGTTTTGGATTTGGGGTTCTTCAATTCAATTCAAAGTTTGCAGCACAAGACAAAATCACAGAATTTGGATCAGCTCATTTCAGCCACAGAAGCTGCTTTCGAAGAATTACAACCAGAAAAACTCAACAAAGTGTTTCTGACACTCCAATGTGTGATGGTGGAGATAATCAAATGCAAGGGGTCCAACGGTTACAAACTACCACATATGAAGAAAGATGCACTCAAATTACAAGGTATGCTACCAACTGACATAGAGGTTGACACGGATGTAGTTAGGGAGGGTTTACACTGCCTCATGTCGGCCGACAAAGCTACGGGTCTAGAGTACATTATTCAGCAACTTCTGTGAAACCAAAGATGTTTCATGTGCCATGTGGTTTTACGTAGTGGTTGGATAGGGTTGCCTAAGATGCAAACACAATGCCAGGTTTTGATGCTGTGTTTGCAATCCAACCACCGTTGTAAATTGTTAAATTTGCATGGGAAGATTATAAAATGTGTGTATTTGTAGTTTCGCACAACTCGTACAGCAAAATTTCATTTAACTTGTACAGCCAGATTTCACACAGAAGCTCACAGCAACATGTCACACAACTCTTACTGCAAAATTTCATGCAACTCGTACAGCAAGATTTCACACAACTACAGCAACATTCCACACAAGTCTTACAGCAACATTTCACACAACTCTTACAGCAACTCTTACCCAACTCTGACAGTCATATTTCAACACTTGTAAAATGCTAAAGAGACTCAAATTATCACTTCAAAACCCAATCAAGAGAACTAGCGCACAGTAAGATTTCACACAGTAATGTTCCTACATTTCAGTTTCCAAGAACGTACCTACACAGGGAACCAAACCTTCCACATCTCCATTAAATCTTTGGGAGGCAATTTTATGGACTCGTCACTCCGGAATTGGGACAATAACAGCTTGTGAACCCAAGGATGTACCTGACATGGTGCCGACAACAAAAATTGACAGAGTTATTTACTACGTAGTACCCAGCGAATAATTACAGCAACAGTCAGTAATTGAAGAAGTATTATTTGTCATGTACCAGTACCAGAAATTCCTCGAACATACAAGTAATGGTGAAAGCTGTTACCTCCGACAAGTCGACGGGCACTCCATTCAGATCGTACACGTACTTCTCAGGTTTGGATGTTTCCGGCTCTGTGCCTGCCCTATTTTCTTCAGTGGCAAAGGTAGCGTCGTCCACCAGCGAGTCGGAGTCAGCCGCTTCGTCGGACTCGTATGTGTCGGCCACGCCGAGCCATCCTTTGGCATCAATGTAGTCACGGCGGGTCAACCTAACCCGCCTTTTCACGAACGAGCTCGACCTCTCGAAGCCAGGGGCTGTTGACCAACGTGTCGACGGCGTGGCTAACTGCGCCGCTGCTGCAGAGCCTGCCGATGTTTCGGACGCCGTCGTCCAGAGATGATCACTACCTTCGTCGGCAGGAGAATCAGACGGACCGACCTTCGTCGTCAGATTACTGTCGCCGGCAGGAGACCTCCGTCGTCGACCTGGGACCTTCGTCGGCAGGAGAAGGTCGCCGGATGTAGACCTTCGCCGCCCGGGGACCTTCGGCGGCAGGAGACCGGCGCTGGATGTAGACCGTCGTCGGCAGAGCACCTTCGTCGGCAGGAGAGCGTCGTCCGAAGGGGACCTCCGTCGGCGGTGGACCTTCCTCGGCACCGGACCTTCGTCGGCAGAAGACCGTCTTCGGGAGGAGAACTTCGTCGGCAGGGGAGCTTCGCCGCCAGCAGACCTTCGTCGGGCCATTCCGTCTCCGCCACGACGGTGTCATCGAGCTGGGACTCAAACTCGGTCGGCTGTTCAGATTCGCCAGGAAGAGGACAACTATATTCGGATCCGGAGGACATTTGCTTGATTATTCGTTGCTACGGGGATGAGGGAACCGGAATTTGTGAAATTGGTATGGTAAGCCTAGGGTGAAGGTTTCATCTGGCAGAAAATGGAGACAGTGGCCGAATGTGTGTATTTTTGTCAATAGCCAAACTAGATCTAGGGTTCCAGCTCTTCCTTCCTTTTATATGGTGGTAGCAACAAAGTGTGAAGTTTCAAATTTGGGCCAACAATTGGGCTCCGTCTGTGGATTGAAATCTGAACGGCCGAAAATGTGGAGGGAAAGGTTAGTGAATATTGTTGGGTTAGTTCAGTACATAATTGGGTATAGCTGGTAAATGGCAAGTTAATAATGGTAAATTATGAAATGTGAAGAGGGTAAGATAGTAAAAAAAAATTGGTCCTTTCCTTTTTGGGGCATTTCTGCAGCTGTGCCAACAAAAAAAAATACCACTTTTGGCAAGTGTGCCATTGAAAAAAAAACGGAGGGAGTATAATTTTATATCAAAATAAATTAATACATATATATTTTTTTCAAATATAATGTTGGTGAATGTACATCGCATTGCACGTGCATTGCACGACACGATATAGTACACGTTCCTACGAATAACTTGTGAAGAATGACACTTTTTTGGTGACTCGTGTTCCTACAAATGACCAGTTAGCTGATGTATTGACGAAACCTCAACTACATCCTCAGTTTAATGCCTTTGTGTACGAGCTACAACTTTCACGCAAAAGGTCATACGACTTGTAGGAGAATGCCAGTGAGTACAATAAATTCGAAAATACGAATAATTAGATTAGTAGTATTTTGAATCTAAGTAATTCGGTTGAAGTTTAGGTCTTTATCCTTTTCTTTTGTATATTATTTAAGAGATAGAAGATCACACTTTAATTCACTATCTACACGTTTTGTGTGAAATATAAATACTTGTATATAAGAAATCTTGATATCAAATGGAGGGAGTATCTTACTATTTTATTATACATTTTCTAAAAGTATCTTACTATTGTATATCAGAACTCTTGATATCAGAACTTTTGATAATTTTCTAAAAGTATCTTATACTAATTTTCTCTTTTAATAAAATGAAACCGATCGTACTTATACATAATCCTCTATGCATGTATATCTATATTTCACATCGCAATCACAATCTGCACAAAATATTTTAACAGAATTGTCACCCTACTTAACAATTTTATTTTTCTTAAAACGAAAAGAATTAAAACGTCAAAGGTGAGGGCACACCTTTTATTTCCAATTCCTTCCCATACATATACCGTCACTTCAGTCATTCAATCGTCACCCTCCCGTTCGTGTGAGATTTTCCCGGCAGCTGCCGCAGCTTTCCCCAGTGTGACAATAGAAGATCTTGATTAATTTTTAATTAATCAAGATTTATCTTTTCTATATTTAGAACTAATTCAGATTCATTGTATGTTGCACATGTAAACAACTATATACTATTTTGTAAATGGTAATAGCAGATCATGTTGGAAAATTTCCTTTCACCCAGCTTGAAAATGGTGGCAAAACAGAGCCTTGAAAATCATGGTTCGGAATTCGAGAGAGACCTCCTCCGCTTTCTTCCATCGGGCATGTTCGTTTTTGAACATCAACCACCACCACCACCTCCGTCTTACAAAAATAGCCGTCACTGGCCACCATTTTTTGGCTACGCCACCCCTAGCATGGACTCATACGATCGCCGAATGTACATCGCATTGCACGTGCATTGCACTGCACGGTACATATATATAAGCATCATAAAAAAAATTGCAAAGAAAAAAATTAAATGAATAATATTTTAAAATTAATTTTTTTCCAATAAATACTTATTATTTCAGGTGTAGATAACTAATCAGATAAACATATAGGTCACTAATACAAGTTAGTGCCAAACACACTTACATATCTTGCATAACATTCCGATAAGTCACCAAGTCAGAGTAAGTTGTATGATTTGAAAAAGTCCTTCTTAAAATATGATCTTAGATTAAGTATTGATGATTGTGAATTTGTCGGTGTTATCGTTTCCTCACAATTGATAACAAAGTTTGAATTGAATTATTTTGAAGCTGGCATTTAAACGTTACCAACAACAAGGAGGACGTTGTAAAAAGGCAATGAGTACAACCAATTCGTCTGATATGAGATTAAAAAATATGCATAACTTAATTCAACCTAAATCCAAGCTTGATGTGCCATTCATGTACTTCATTAGAACTGACATCATTTTTTGTGCTTTAACAATTAACTTGGTTTTCTTCTTTTTTTTATCTGCTAAAAAGAGAGAAAGGAAAATTTGGCTTAAAACAGTGTTAAAAAAAACTGGGTATCAAAATACAAAAAAAAAATGACATAGTTTTTTGGTGGCTTGAGAATGGCACAAAAAATCTGGAATGCTTATAATTACGTGCAAAAAATTATAAAATACACTTTAAGTGTTTTTATTTACATCATCGTTGAGTAAAGTTCAAAGTTAGCTAATGCGTTGATGAAACCTCAAGTGCGTCCTCGGGTTAATGTTTACGTGTACGAACTACAACTTTCCCATAAGAGGTCATCAAACTTGTAGGAAATATCAGTAAGTACAATTGATTCGGATACTCGGATAATCAGATTGTTAGTATTTTATAGTTTATGTAGTTCAGTTGAAATTTATCGCTTGTTCATATTTATTTTTTTTGCCTAAATCTCCCATTA
Organism: Rubia yunnanensis; assembly: GCA_037428765.1. Classification (NCBI taxonomy): domain Eukaryota; kingdom Viridiplantae; phylum Streptophyta; class Magnoliopsida; order Gentianales; family Rubiaceae; genus Rubia; species Rubia yunnanensis. The sequence continues at coordinate 106,449,221 of CM075066.1, forward strand.
TCTCCCACTTATTTCAAAGATGACTTTGAGTCATTCTCTACACATTTTGTGTGAAATCAAAATTTTGTATATCAGAACTCTTGATGTTAAATGGAGGGAGTATCTTACCATTTTATCAAACACTGATAATTTTCTAAACAAATCTTACATTTATTGTCTCTTTTCTCAAAACGATGCTCCAGAACGAAAAGAATTAAAACGTCAAGGGTGAGGGCCCAGCCTGCCTTTCTAATTCCTTCCCATACATGATACATATACCGCCACTTCAGTCAGTGTATCGTCAACCTCCCGTCCGTGTGAGTTCATACTAATATCACTCCTTCAGTCTTATAAATGTAAAATTTGTATTGGATTCTGTTGATAATATTACAAATAAAATGTCTGGATGGAGATCTATAATATTATGCACATTATAGATTTATTAAATTTCTCATTTAATATACATTAGTTTAAAACAATATATAGAGTGTACGGTTCAGTCAAAGTAACATTGTATATGAAACGGTTACACGTGCAGCACGCTCACCGCACGTTATATATGAAATAGTTATATGTGCAGCACATGCGCACATAATATGTGAGAATGCACATAATATACATTTCTAATTATCTATGAGTTAGTCACACAATACACATTCAGCAAATAGATAATTTAATGAACATATAACATTGATGTAATTTCCTAAGATAATCATATCCCTATGCTATATGATGCATAGACCAGTCAATCACAATTTCCTCTTCGTTAAATTCATGTCTTTCTTTTGTTTAGTGTACATTGTACATATAGAATCTACATATAATTGTTGCTAATATTACACATAAAATTGATGGGATGGAGATGATATTATTTTATATCTTTGTTAAATTTCTCATTAAACAATTTATAAAGTATATGGTTTTTTCAAAGCGTACGTTACATATGGAGTATTTACACGTGTACTTTATATATGAAGTAGTCGCACTTACAGTACACTCACATTATATGTAAACACTACTGGGAGAACCCTTCATAGGCACCAGTATTTTCACCCCATAGACACCGGTATTATGAGAGTTTTCTTTTTGGCGCCTAAGTGACCTGGTGCAAAAGATGTAGTTGCATAGGCACCGCTAAGACGTACTGGTGCTAAAATCTATTCCAGCACCGGTACCGATATCGGTGCCTATGCATGAAATACCGGTGCTAGTAATTAGGCGATCAATTTTAAAACACAAAAAAATAGAAGCTCATGTAAAAAACTGGAAAATTCATACCACAACACAGAGCTTCATTACATATAATTGAAAATACATAACACCTCTCAATTCACAAAATAAGTTATACCTAAACATAGATTACCAACATCAATCATCATAAAAACTAGAACCTAATTTTCAGAAACCCTAGATAACATCCACAAACCAAAACAGTAAAGGTGAGGTCGGATCTGAGCTGAACCGGCAATTTTGGTGGAGCTCGCAACTCTAGAAATTTTTGGTGCTCTAGTAGGATTAGGGTGTTCAAACTATTACTTTATTCCATAAGTTTGTGCACAATACGATTTATCAAAGAAAACTATTTAAATTGTCGAAATTAGGCAGCGTTTAAACACCGTGGAAACATGGTGTGTATAACTATGTTTCAACAATGTATTTAACATTAACTACATGTTAATGTTAAACATATCATGTTAAACACTAACACACCATGTTTCAATGGTGCTTATAAACTGCAAAATCTCCACAATTTAAATTTCAGATTTCTGCAAATGTTACGCCACCTTCCATTTACTTTGTCGAACAAAACAATTTTAAATGTCGAAAAGATGTTGCACTTGAGCACACTGAAAGAGGCATGGTGTGTATACCTATGTTTTAACAATGTATTTAACATCAACATTGTTTAATGTTTAACAGAGTTAACGATGAACACACCATGCCTCCTCAGTGCGCATAAAGTACAAATATCAACATTTAAAATTGTGGAGTGCTTTAAAAGTTGTAGCACCATTTTCATAATGGAAGAAGCGTTACTTAGTTAGAGGGCACTAAGTTAATAGAAAGCATCCCATGCAGTACCCTTAAACTAATTCTTCCTCCATTAAGCTTGTTCACAATAACAATTACAATATAAAACCATTTAAAATGTCGAATTGAAGCAGCTTTTGAGCACAAGGGAAACTTGGTGTGTATAACTGTGCTTTAACATTGTATTTAACATCAACGATGATTTAATGTTAAACACACAAAGTTATAAAGTTAAAGATAAACACACCAAGCCTACTTGGTGCTCATAGACTACAAAAATCTCCACACTTGAATGGAAGAGTTCTACACATGTTATAAGCATGACACTGTTATATGGCCATACATTAATCGAATGTAACCTATGTAGTGCCCTTTAACTAATGCTTATTAATTTAAATGTCGAAATGAAGCAGTTTCTTGGAGGCCACGGAAGCAAGGAGTGTTTAAAGAAACTATGTCATACACTTCGAGTTTCGGTGGCCCCGGTAGACTGCAATATCTCAACAGTTTAAACAAACAAAAGGATATCATCAAAACACCTACAAATTCAGCACATTTTAAATTATGGAATTGTAAATGTTACAACACTTTTTGAAATGGAAGAAGCATTACATAGTTAGAGGGTAATACATGAATCGAAGGCAACCTATGCAATGCCCTTTAACTAATGCATATGTTGACATTTAAAATGTCAAAATTAGCAGTTTTCCCGGGTCACTGAAGCAAAGAGTGCATACACAAACAAGGCAAACACTCTAAGTTTCCTTGGCCCAGTTGACCTGCAATATCGCAACAGTTTAAACATCAACTACAAATCATCAATACACGGAAACATACCATTAAACTTTAAACGTGACCAACTATTCATTCATAAAGTCATGAAACGTTTGTAAATAGAGCGAAAACTACTGATCTAATTTCAGGCATAAGAAAACGTATCGATTGGAAAGGAAATAAAGGGAATACCAGGGTTTTCGGCTCTCCTGACCAAGCGGTAGACCATTATCCTCCATCTCCATCTCTGGCACTCCCCACTGGATGGTGTATGCATCGGCATAGTGATGAAATTTGGGAGGAATAAGTGAGAGTTATTACATAAAGCGCAATGTAATCACAATCAACAACATACTTACATAGATAACAAACAGAAGCACGTGGTTTTTATCTTGAACGTGACACTGCCCTCCTCCAGCGGCTGCGCGGACAAGCCAAGGCAGCGGACGGACCTTGGCAGCGGAAAGGCTCTGGCACCGTGTGGGAGGGATGAAGAGATGGGGAAGAATAAGTAGGGTTTCTGTGAAGTGTGGAAGGGATGAGGAGGTGGGGGAAAATAGGGTTTCAGGGTTTATATAGAGGGCACAAAAATTTTAACGGTTGAGATTTAATGAAGAAGATAAATAATTGGTTCAGATCTATTCATCACACTAGCACCGGTAATGAATGCACAATATCGGTGCCTATTGTGTTTAACACAACTGCTCTGGGCTGCTTTGAATAGAATTTTTTCGTAATTTTTGGAGCACAAGAGCAAATCCGAATGAAATTTTTCTAAGTACCAATTACCGGTACAGAAACTGGTGCTAAAATAAACCAAACCGTTGCTAATATACGTTAGCGCAGCTGCCTGAGGCTGCTTTCGAGTTTTTTTTAGAAACATAGTGGAAAGGAGGAAAAAAATTCGAAGTACCAATCACCGGTACACAATCTGGTGCTAAAAGAATCCGAAGCGATTCTCATATTAGTTGAAGCAGCTGCCTGAGGCTGGTTTAGAAATCTTTTTTAGCAACAGAGAGGAAATGAGAGAAATTTTTTCTAAGTTTGTAGCACTGGTATCTTTCATACCGGTGCTAGTTGTAAACTTTCTAAAATTTATAATTTCACCCCACACTTTTATCCATTAACCAGTAACGTTGGATAGTGTTTTCGGTTAATGTATTTAAGTAATTGGACTGATAAGTAATCAATTGTACAATTTATCCCTCCCGTGTTCAGAAATTGTGTGTGTTGGGTCCGAAATGGATCCATACGTAAATTTACTAAAGTTGTACTATTGCCCAAAATTGCGTTGCACCGTCGTTTTTCAATCGAATTTATTTCATATTTGGTATTCTTGGGTTACTAGAAGTTTAAAAATAGAAATAACTTTTAGTGAAAATTATAAAGCGCTACTACATGTGTTATAGTATCTTACTATAGATGACTAAGAAGTTAGGAAGTTCTAACAGGGAGAATTATTGGTAATGTTTATTCAGAAAATATTAATAAATTTTTTGATTAAGTCTTGACATATACTTTATGGATTCAAAATGTAGCACTACATTCGAGCGGAGTTTAATTTGGACGTCCGAGTGAACTTTTTGCCTTTTGCACTTAGGTCCCTCCAAGGATCTTGAAATTGTCGAAAACCAAAATTTGCAATTCCATATTGAAATTGCATAATTCAAGTTCACAACTTTGCGATTTGGACATGATTGGATAGATGGAACATCCCCGATATTGAAAAGAGAAATCTTGTATAGCAAAATGCTAAAATTGCACTATTTCCCAAATTTTCGTTTTGTACCTATAGCACCGGTTCCTTTACCGGTGCTACAACAAAAAATCAAACCGGTGCTAAAATTTTTCTACTTACCGCGTGATTTTTTCCATATAACAGATTATATGCACCGGTACGTGCAAAACCGGTGCTCAAAATTATATTATTTGTAAGTTATTCTCTCTTATGGACCGTCATTGAGTACCGATGTATTAGTTACCGGTGCTATAAATAAAAAAGACACCATTACTTCTTTGTTCAGATGTTTATGCCGGTGCTAATGATATTTATAGCACTGGTATTTCGGCACTTGTTTTCTAGTAGTGAAAGTATCCACAAGTGCAAATAACGCACACGTTATACTCCCTCCGTTTTTTTTTCATTGGCACACTTACTAAAAGTGATTTTTTTTTTAATTGGCACTTGCTATTTTGGGCAAGTTTAAGGTTTTTACATCCACTCATTTTACTTTCTCTTCTTTCAATTCAATTTCATCCACTCATTTAGCATCTCCTCAATTCTAACACCAAACGAGATGTGCCAATGAAAAAAAACGGAGGGAGTATATAAAGTAGCAGAATATTTTTTTTTGCCCTGCATGTATTTGTATATTGCCTCTCTGTATTTCAGATGAATTAACTATGCCCTTCTCATTTTGATTTGATTTGATTTGCAAATGGCAGGTGATGTCCAGAGGAAAAGTCCAGAGGATTCCTCGACTCCGATTGAGTTTGGCGTGTAAAATCAATAAAATGCAGAAAGCATGCATGCACGTGTAATAATGGGAAGTAATTGTCCCATTACCTCCTCGGCTATGGATTTGGTGTGGTTGTGGTCAGGGCCTTCATGACGAGAGTTATCGCCTTTTTTGAGAAGTAATTGTCCTTAAAAAAGAAAAGAAAATAAATCAGTAAATAAGAGGTCCTAACTTTTTTTTTTCCTTTTCATTTACTTTTCATATATATCTTGTCTCGGTGGATTCTTTCAATCTTTGACTCCCGATGTGTGAGAAGTTTTCGATCGATAAGGCTGCCATATTCCAGCTTAGTGGGGAAACAAAGCGTTGAGAACCAACATCAAGATATAGAATTCGAGATAGATTCTCATGTTTCTACTTTTGGATATGTTCCTTGTTGATCATCGTTTTCAAAATATAATTTTATATCATAAAAAAATATTGATGTACTGTTTTCAATAATATTGTTGGTTAATGTACGTCGCATTGCACACCGCACAAGATAGTTGGTACATATATATAAACATCATAAAAATTTACATAGGAACAAATTAAATGAATGCATTTAAAATTATTTTTTCCGATGAAAAACTTATTTTTTTTAAGAGTAGATAATTAATCAGACTGAAATATAGGTCACTAACACAATTTAGTGCCAAACACACTTTCATAACTATGAATTAAATAAGGGTGTCTCATTTACTTTTTTTTTTTAATGATGAGAGGCATATCAATCATTATATGACATTCAGTTAAGTCACCAAGTAAGATTAAATTGTCTAATTTGAAAAAGTCGTTCTTAAAATATGATCTTAGAATAAGTATTGATGAATGTGAATTTGTCAGTGTTATTGTTGTAGTAACGTCCTCACAATTGTCAGCAAAGTTTGAATTGAACTATTTTGAAACTGGTATTTAAACTTTACCAACAAATGGGAGGACATTATGAACACTAGTAGAGAGACCTCTATTAAAAGCGGCGTTAGAAGGCGGTTCCATTGGAACCGACTTTAATTGAGGTTCGGAGGGGTTCCGAGTTTGGAAGTCCTTCCTATGTCATTTTAAAGGCGCCTTTAATGGTGATAGATTAAAGGTGGTTTTGCCTTAGATCCTCCTTTAATGGTGATAGATTAAAGGTGGTTTTGCTTTAGATCTGCCTTTAATAAAGGTCCGGAATCACTTCAAAGTTTGGAAGTGCTATTTTAGGTCACCTTTTTCATTTTAAAGTTGGTTCTAAAGGCATAATTGCCTTTAATGGGCTCCTATTTTGGCCCAATATATGTTGAATCCATACCCATACTTAGCTGAATTTTGAAACCCTATTTTACTTTCCCTTTCACCTCCAGTACCCCATCCCCGTCTTTACCCTTCCTCCACTGCCACCTCCACCCCACCGCCACCTCACCCCTCCATCACCTCACCCCCCCTCCGCCGCTCCCCTTTCCGCCGCTCGCTCCCACCGCTGCTAGGGTTATCTCCGTCACTGCCTCGACTTTACTGCCCCACTGCCTAAGGTCCTCGCCGCCGGTAGGGTTTATTGCCGGTAGGGTTTATTGCCACTAGGTTTTTAGGATCGCCGTTAGGTTTCTATTGTTGCTGTTGCTGTCAGGATCACCGCTAGGATTTCTCGACTCTATTGTTATTTTTTATTTCTCGACTATATTGTCATTTTTTATCGCCGCTAGGATTTCATATCTGGGTTTTTCCTCAATGCCGAAAACCAATCAGTTTTCGGCAGCTATTATTTTGGAAGGTCAGAAATGGGGTCCGAGTTTGGAACCTATTTTGGACTCTATTAAAGGTGGATGTTTGAACAAATTTTGATCGAAATCGACCAAAGGTGGAACCAGAGAAGGTGGTTCCAAAGTACCATCTCTAGTTCGATAGAATCACCTTTAACTGCCCATTTCTCCACTAGTGGAAAAATCAATGAGTCCAACTAATTCGCCTGATTGAGATAAAAAATTTGCATAATTTAAATCAACCTAGATCCCCTCTTTCACGCTTGGTGTGCCATTCATGTGCTACATTAGAATTGATGTCATTTTTTGTGCTTTAAAAATTAACTTGGTTTTCTTTATTTTTTTATCTGCTAAAAAATGAGAAAAGAAATGTTGACTTAAAACGATGTAAAAAAAAGGAAGAAAACTGGATATTGAAAACACTAAGTCGAATGGCACAAAAAATATGGAATACTTATATTTACAAGAAAAAAATTATAAATTTTTTTCAAGTGTTTGTATTTACATCATCTTTGAGTTACTATCTAACTAAAAATATTGAATCAACTAGGAAGAGAGTTAATACAAATTGTTGTATCAGATTGATTTATTGTATGCAATTTATAAATGTTAACAAGTTCTAAAGAAAAACATTCAATAAATTTCATTTTACAATTTATTGCTCATCGGTGAGATACTTATCTTAGGGTATCAAGTATAAATAATTAAATTGACTGACGTGTAGGTCATTGACACAGGTCACGACCAAACATAATTTCATGATCATTCAAAATATGTCGAGGAACATCCCATTTATGATAGTGTTTGCTGTAAAGATCTAATCCATGTTAAACTACTTAAGGAATTTGATGTTTTTTAAATTAAAAAAGAAAGAAAGGAAAATAAACCAATTAAGAAGAGGACATAATTTTTTCTTTTCAATTACTTCTCATATATATACCCCGCCTTGGCAAATTCTCTCAAATGTTAACTCCTACTGTGTGAGAAGTTTCTGATCAAGGTAATTGTCCTTCAGCTTAATAATGGTGGGGAAACAAAGCATTGAAAACCAACATCAAGGTATAGAATTCGAGATAGATCCTCAGGTTTGTTCCTTCGGATATGTTCCTTGTTGATCATCACCATTAACCGCCACCCCTTCTTAATAAAGTACACATATCATAAGTACAAACATGATATCATAAAATACAATTTTATATCACAACAAAATAATAATGATATATTGTTTTTTTTTAAAAGCTGGTGAATGTACATCGTATTGCACGTGCACCGCACGATATGGTACACATATATAAGCATCATAAAAAATTACAAAGGAACAAATTAAATTAATGCTATTTTAAAATTATTTTTTTCTGATAAAATACTTATTATTTCAAAAGTAGATAATTGATCGGCATATAGTCACTAACACAAGTTAGTGCCAAACACACTTACATAACTATGAATTAAATAAGTGTCTCATTTGCTTCCCTTTTTTATCAGAGGCATATCAATCATTGTATAGCATTCAGATAAATCACCAAGTCAGATTAAATTATCCTTTTTAAAAAAGTCGTTCTTAAAATATGATCTTAGAATAAGTATTGATGAATGTGAATTTATCGGTGTTATCGGTGTAGTAACGTCCTCACAGTTGTCAGCAAGTTTGAAACTGGTATTAAAACTTTACTAACAACTGGGGGGACGTTATGAAAAGTCAATGAGTCCAACTAATTCATCTGATTGAGATAAAAAATATGCATAGTTTAAATCAACCCGGATCCTCTCTTTTACGCTTGGCGGCCTATTCATGTGCTACATTAGAATTGACGCCATTTTTTGTACTTTAAAAATTAACTTGATTTTTTTTATCTGCTAAAAAAAAGAGAAAAGAAAAGTTGGCTTAAAACGATGTAAAAAAAGGAAGAAAATTGAATATAGATAATAGAGATGTAAATCAATTAGAATCAGGATAACTAGTCACGTCTCTCTAAATATTCTCTGGTTTTTCAAAAAATTTACAAATTTTCTCCCTGCTCTTTCTGATCAGAAGTCGTGCCCACCCGCCTTATCTTGCGGATTTCTACCGCTACAAACCCTGCTCGACGGAATCACTGATCGGAAATACCAGACGTCGCCGCACACTCCTTCACGCGCCGCCGATCCGAACCCTGCTGCTCTTATGCCCCAGCCCAGATTCTCACCACTGCTGCTCTATCCTTGCACAACAATTAGATCATACTTCCACTTCTATTCACAAGCTTGTCGTGTGTTTGGTGCGATTTAATTTTTCTTTTATGCGTGGATCTTTTCCTATTTGTTTCTGATGACGTCAATTACGCTTCTATCATTGATCAACTGCATCACCATCAAGCTTTGTGGTTCCAATTACTCTCACTGGCGTACTCAGGTTACTTCTATTTTGCGTACTACCAAGTCAATTGGTTTTGTTGATGGATCGAACAAGTGCCCGACAAAACCACCGAGTTCAACCTCAAAGGGATCCACTGACAAGGATTCCGATGATTGTGAATAATCAAAAGGTGGCGCAGAAGCTTATGAAGCTTGGATTCATTCATATCAGCTAGTCTAAGGAGCAATTTTTGCATCCCTTAATCCGTCTGCGATGTCAGTAGTTGATGGTATGATTACTGTTTCTCAGGTATGGGATACTTTATCTACTATATCATAATAGTTCTCGTACTCGTCGTCTTCATCTTTGTGATAGTTTGTATGGTATTTGTCAAGTTGATCAGTCTGTTCAGGATAACTACTCCCACTTTTACGATATTCTTAGTGAATTGTGTGTTATGGGTCACACCCTTACTGATGATAACATTGTTCTGCTATTTTGTTGGGGTTTGAGTGATAACTTCTCCCAGTTTTCACAAGCTCGGATGATTAAAAATCCACCACCAGAGCTGTTTACTACCGTGGATGATGTTGAAGCTTTTGAGTATAATACTGAAGCTTTAGAGTATTCTTTTAAAGCTAGACGAAGTTTTGCTTCTGGACTTGCTGCCTTTTCTGCATCTCAACAACCGTCTGGATAGTCCGCCAGTGACAAGGGAGGCCACAAAAATGGATGTGGATGAGGCGACCGAGGCCACGACCGTGGAAGAGGTGATGGCCGGTCACCGGTTCCAGGCGGCTGCAACCTAAATCCTCAGGGTGGGCATGGCGGTGGCACCTACGTCTACCAGTGGTGTCATCATCCCAGTCATCTTGCTGAATATTGTTACAAGCTCTCTCATATATCTCGCGATGATGTTGCAAATTCCGTAGATGTTTCTCAGCCACATCAATACAATGCCACTCCTGATTGGTACATGGACTCTGGTGCTACCAATCGCATGACTGCCTATGCATCCAATCTGGATAGCGTCGCTACATATAACGCTGAACGTCGTGTTTATTTTGGAAATGGTTCTTCTTTGCATATTTCTCATACTGGCAATTTATGGATTTCTGATTCACTCACTTTATATGACTTCTTGGTTGTTCCAAACATCACAGAGAATTTATTATTGATTGCCAAGTTAAACAGAGATCTAAATGTTGATGTTTGTTTTGATCACAATTCTTTCACTATTCAGAACAAGGTTACCAAGGAGCTCATGGGCCGAGGACACAGAGAGAGAGGTCTCTACATTTTATATTATGTTGGTTCTGCTTTAGTTTCTTTTGTTAATTAAAATAAATTCAATGCCTTATTTGAGCTATGGCATAGTCGTTTAGGACATGTTCCTTTTTCTGTTATTTCATCATTGAGTAGAACTGGTAGTTTTTCAGTTACTAGTTTGTTTCCTAGGCCTAATTTATGATCTTCTTGTGAGATGTCTAAAGGAAAGCATCTTTCTTTTAATGATAATTTAAAACGTGCAACACACATACTTAATTTAGTTCATCGTGACCTTTTGGGACCCTCACATATTGTCTCTCATGCTAGATACCTTTATTATGTCATTTTTATTGATGATTTTTCTCGGTTTACTTGGTTATATCCTCTACGATGAAAGTCAGAGGCTTATATGCAATTTGAAGTACTTGTTGAAAACCAGTTTTCCACCACTATTAAAGTATTTCAGAGTGATGGTGGAACCGAGTTTCTAAATCATCGCATGCGATCTCATTTTGCGACTAAGGGCATTCGTCACCAGCTTTCTTGTCTGTACACTCCTGAGCAAAATGGTCGTGCAGAAAGGAACCATCACCATATCACTGAGACGGGTCTGTTGATGTTCTTTCATTCTAGCCTTCATCGTTCATTTTGGTATAATGCCTTTTCAACAGCTGTCTACATCATCAACAGACTGCCTGCTCCAATTTTATCTGTCCAGTCTTCACTCTCTGTTATTTTTTATATGTGCTCGACGACTCCAATTGTCATCCATTTGGTTGTCAAGTTTTTTCGTATTTGAGGCCCTATGCATAAATTAGCACCTCAGAGTATGTATTGCATATTTTTGGGTTACAGTTCACATTACAAGGTCTATCATTGTCTTGATCCTCTTACGAAGGAGTACATCACTCGCTATACTCGGTTTGATGAAATATTTTTTCCAGCTACCCATAATGGTTCTGTTACAGGTGCATCATCATTGGATGTTTCTACATTTTTGAAACCTTCCTCAATCTCGTTAGAGATGTTTGAGTCATTTTCTTCATCCATATCACCCATTATTTTGGAAAATTTTGTCCAGGGAGCTCAGGGCTTATCTGAAAGTTGTGTTTGTCTGCCACCTGGTCATCAGAAGCTTGTTCGACCACCACCCATGCCACCAAGACCACTGCACACGCTAAAGGCTGTAGCCCATGTGCCGGCCACATCGGTCGGGCCACTCGCCGCAACTCCAACGGGTCCAACGATCAGTCTGTAATCTCCTGATTTTCCAACGTAGCCTTTGTCCACCAATTCTCTAGCTCAGCTGCCATTACCTACCTTGAGTTCTGTGCCCATCTGGGGATCCATGTCATCTCTGGCACTGGGTCCCTCTTCTCGGCATCTGATGGCTACTCGATCGTACATTGGCTCACACTGGTACAAGGATTTTTCTGAGTATGATATTTCTAGTTCACTGAGTGCTTTATTTTCTACGACCGAGCCTCGTAGTCATTGTTTGGATGCTAAATATCCTCAATGGGCTGCTGATATGAACTCAGAGATGGATCCTCTCAGCACTTAACATACGTGGGATATGGTTCCGTGTCTTTCCAATTACAATGTTGTTGGTTCAACATGGGTTTATCGTTTAAGATACAAGGTTGATGGCTCTCTTTACAGGTACAAGGCAAGGTTAGTTGCTCTTGGTTTTTTTCATATGTCTGGTTTTTATTATGATCACACTTTTAGTTCAGTGGCGAAGGTATCTGTTGTTCATGCTATTTTATCGCTTATTGTCACTCAAAATTGACCTGTACGATAGCTAGATGTTAAGAATGCATTTTAAATGACATTCTTGACTCTCCGGCTTACATGGAGCAGCCTGCTAGATACAAAGACCTGATGCATCCTAATTTTGTTTGTCATCTGCGCACGGCCATTTATGGTTTGAAACAAGCTTCACGTGCTTGTTTTATGTGCTTCAGTTCATTTTTTATTGGCCTGGATTTTGTATGCAGTTTCTTCGATACATCTTTATTTGTATTTTCATAGGGTGACTCTTTGCTTTACTTGTTGGTTTATGTAGATGACATTTTTCTTACTGGGAATGATGGTCGTCTCATTGGAAAGTTCATTGATCGGGTTAATCAGGAATTCAAGGTTATCGATCTTATCACTTTGCAGTGTTTTCTGGGTTTGGAGGTTGTTCGTACTTCAGACAGCTTATTCCTTGGTTGGGCCAAATATGCAAAGGATATTTTACTGTGAGCTAACATGCAATACTCTGCGCTAGCTGCTATACCATTTGTGGTTTTTTCGCAGCTCTCTAGCTCTTCCGGTAAGTCGTTCGGAAAACCCACACTTTATCATTCTCTGGTTGGTGCACTTCAATATTTGTTGATTACACGCCCTGACTTGTCCTATACTGTGAATATGGTCAGTTAGTATATGCAGACTCCTACTGATAATCATTTCCAAGATGTTACTCGATTTTTGCGTTATGTGCGAGGTACTCTCCACTATGGTCTTCAATTCCACGCAAATTTGTTCAATTTACCAGTTATGGGTTTCTCTAATGCTTATTAGGATCTTTGTATTGAGACTCGTAGTTCTACATATGGTTAGCCATTTTCATTGTTGGGAACTTGGTTTTGTGGAGTGCTAAGAAGCAGTCTACCATTTCTCGTTCTAGTTTAGAACTAGAGTACCTTGTTATGGCAAATACTGCTGCGGAACTAGCTTGGTTGATGAATCTTCTCCGGGATTCATGTGTACCTACTCGTGCGCCTCGTGTTTTGCTGTGTGATACTAATTGTGCTCTCTTTTTTGCTCAGAATCCAGTTTCACACAAGATAGCCAAGCACATTGATATTGACTATAACTTTGTGATGGAGATGCCAAGACGATTACCACCATAAATGAAGACATTCCACGACTTGATCAAACATTTAAAGGATATGTTCGAGATCATATAAGTGACATGGCAGGACCTATGACTAGGTCAAGAACTAAGCTTAGGGATGCTTCTTTAAATGCTTTGATTGGTCGCCTTTACGATGAAGAATTGAAGAAGGAGTCACCATCGACATCTTGGATTCATTATTCAAGATTGTCAACGAACTGAAGACATCATGAAGAACACTATACTCTTTTTTCCCACTGGGTTTTTAATGAGGTAGTGTGATCACTGTAAAATATTGTAAAATCATTTCATTTCGGGTTTATTAGACTGATAGCTCGGCCCTGTGGACTTTGAAGAGCTGAATTTCAAAAATACAGTCCATTAAGGTTTAGTATATTCAGTTTTATTCTGATTAGAATTAGATTTGGTAAGATTAGATAAGGTAATATTCTTCAAGGTTACTTCTTGAAGAATTCAACCTGATTACCTTAGATTACCATTTATTTTAGGTATTTAGTTAGATATGGTTTTAGCTTCTTAAAGCTGCCATAAGTTGATTCAGTTTCCATTTGTGATTAGGGTTTAAGGCAAGATTGTAACCCTATAAAAAGGGAGGCCTTATGGACGAAAATTACAACCTTTCATCAATCAAATATACAACATTTTGAGTTCATACTCTTTGCTTGCGAGCTATTCCATTGTTGCTTAACCCCGAGGGCTAGTTAAGTATCAATAAATCTTGTAATCTGATCATGAGGGCTAGTTAGAGAGCAAGTCAAAGTTAGGCATACCCCGAGGGCTAGACTCCTGAATTTTGTGCGAGATAGTGCGGGTTTGCAGATCCCTTCACTAGATCAAAGATTTTAATTCCGCAAATCGTGAGTTTTCACAAGGAGATTCATATCAGTTGGTATCAGAGCAAAATGAAAGATCGACTGAGGCCGAAAAAAAAAGAAAGAGAAAAAAAAGGGTTTCAAGTTTTGCATTAATTTATTTTCGAATTTATATATATATATATACAATCTTTCGTGTCGTATTTTTAACTGTGTCTGTTTGATCTTTCTTACCAGGAGGATTGACTCTAAAGTCGAAGGATGTCGAAGGGTCTGAGAGTTAGAATACTTCGGTATTACTATCCGCCTTCACCTTCATCAATCGAGTCAGGAGGACGTCGAAGGGTCTGAGCGTTAACAAGTATTATTCGCCTTCACCTCCCAGTCAGTTTCATAGTTTTAAGTAGCCTAAAAGTTTATGTGCTTGTGATATTTTCGTCAACTCTTCTGAAAATTATTGCATGCTCATAATCCTATTTGTTTTCTTTATTGTTCTTTGATTCCGTGATCTAGAATTGTTCTTTGATTCTTGATTACACCTTATTAAAAAAAAGAGACTTGTGTCATTTTCCATATATATAGTGTCATATTCTTGATCCTTACGATCTTGAATACCTCGAAGTTCATTGGAATCAAGAGGAAGTTGTCGTCGTTTTCTTATTCCAAGTTTTGTATAGGCGATTCTTGTTCCAAAACTTTTCAAAAAAAAAATAGCAGATTTTGGGTTTCAAAATCGGAATTCAGGATTTGAAATCTGAAATTTGGGGCAGATTTGCAATTTTCAAAAGTTTGGGGCAGATTTGCAATTTCCAAAAATTTTGGTAATTGTGACCAAAATTTTTCTGGGGAATAACATTCTGTTTGTGAGTTTTATAGTACCAAAAAAAGGGGAAAACCGAATTGTGGCTGAAAAAAAGGAAAGAAAAAGGAATCTGGTTTGAAAAAGGAAAAGAAAAGTCAAAATCCTGATCGGAAGAGAAAAAGGAAATAAAAGCCAATTGAGAGAGGAGTTTTGATCTGAATTTTTTGACTTAGGGGACAAGTAAGTCATTAAAATCCTTTTCCACAAGGGATTTGGATTTAAGTTCCTATTCCAATTTGTTCTTGAATTTTCGGAACCTAAGTCACTCTCTCCCCAACTTCCTCCTCATCCAAAGAACTAATCCCCGAGAGAGAGTTCTCTTATCGCCTCCCTCTGCTAAGTGAGCTATCAACATGGGTAAAGAGAAGTTTCACATCAACATCGTGGTCATTGGACATGTCGACTTTGGCAAGTCCACCACTACTGGTCACTTGATCTATAAGTTGGGAGGAATTGACAAGCGTGTCATTGAGAGACTTGAGAAGGAAGCTGTTGAGATGAACAAGAGGTCATTCAAGTATGCCTGGGTTCTTGACAAGCTCAAGGCTGAACGTGAGCGTGGTATTACCATTGATATTGCTTTGTGGAAGTTTGAGACCACTAAGTACTACTGCACAGTCATTGATGCCCCTGGACATCGTGATTTCATCAAGAACATGATCACGGGTACCTCACAGGCTGACTGTGATGTTCTCATCATTGACTCCACTACTGGAGGTTTTGAGGCTAGCATTTCCAAGGATGAACAGACCAGGGAGCATGCTCTTCTTGCTTTCACACTTGGTGTCAAGAAGATGATCTTCTGTTGTAACAAGATGGATGCCACCACCCCTAAGTACTCCAAGGCTAGGTATGATGAAATCGTGAAGGAAGTTTCCTCCTACCTCAAGAAGGTTGGTTACAACCCAGACAAGATCAACTTCGTCCCCATCTCTGGGTTTGAAGGTGACAACATGATTGAGAGGTCCACCAATCTCGACTGGTACAAGGGACCAACCCTTCTTGAGGCCCTTGACATGATCAACGAGCCCAAGAAACCCTCAGACAAGCCACTCCGTCTTCCCCTCCAGGATGTGTACAAGATTGGTGGTATTGGAACTGTGACAGTGGGTCGTGTTGAGACTGGTATCATCAAGCCTGGTATGGTAGTCACATTTGGCCCAACTGGGTTAACAACTGAGGTCAAGTCTGTGGAGATGCACCACGAGGCACTCCAGAAGGCTCTTCCTGGTGACAATGTTGGGTTCAATGTTAAGAATGTTGCTGTCAAGGATCTCAAGCGTGGGTATGTTGCTTCCAACTCCAAGGATGACCCTGCAAAGGGTGCTGCCAGCTTTACCTCTCAGGTCATCATCATGAACCACCCTGGACAGATTGGAAATGGTTATGCCCCAGTCCTAGATTGCCACACCTCTCACATTGCTGTGAAGTTTGATGAGCTCTTGACCAAGATTGACCGGCGATCTGGTAAGGAGATTGAGAAGGAGCCCAAGTTCTCGAAGAATGGTGATGCTGGTATGGTTAAGATGCTTCCCACAAAGCCCATGGTTGTGGAGACCTTCTCAGAGTACCCTCCCCTTGGACGTTTTGCTGTGAGGGACATGCGTCATACCGTTGTTGTTGGTGTCATCAAGAGCATTGACAAGAAGGACCCTACTGGAGCCAAGGTGACCAAGGCAGCAGCCAAGAAGGGAGCCAAGTGAAATGTTTCCATTGCTATCTTTCTAAGACTAGTTTCTGTTATTTTCCGTTTCTGTTATGATGAACATCCTAGAATTTTTGGGTATTTGGACTCCGTGGATTCCATCAAGGTTCTCCAGCCTCACTTGTGAGGATAGTGGTGAAATCAAGCAAACCTGGTGTGAGCCTGGTTTTGCTTGGATGGCATTGGTGGAATTCATTTTATTTTTCTGTTTCTGTTTTCTGTTAGCAGGATGGAACATATGAGTTTTGTGGTCAGTCAATTAAGAGTTTTATGGAATTATGTTTTCGCTAAAAAAAGAAGAAGAGAATTTTCGGAACCTATTTGTCGCATATATAAAGCAATCTTGTTTTGGTCATAATTCATTCAATACAGCTCCGATTCATGCCATTGAAATTGTGTTTTGTTCCTTATTCTTTGTAGAATTTGGAATTCCAGATAGTAGAGCCAAATTTTGAGTTTATATATTTTTAAATTTCGAAATAAATTCTGCAGTACTCATCTCCATAGTTTGCTTTGAATTGCGGTGAATTGATCAGTTGCCCTCGCATTAGCCTTCGCCTTGTGAGTTTTGAGTGTTATACACTTGGTGAGTGACCTTACTAAACAAAGGGAAGGGGGGGACAATTTTTTTAACTAACTGTTTGATTTTCTTAGCAGTTAGCCAAGATGGGGGACGAAAATCCATTCGTCCCGCCTTTTGTTAGCAATCCTAACAATTTTCCATTGACGAACACCTCTAATGGCGTGCGTGGTAGTCATCCACGTGAAGAAGCTCCAAATTGTTGGGAGCGACATCGAATTAATCCAAATGAAGCCAATGAGCCTGATCGGTTTGCTGTCGCAATAAATGCACTTATGAGTGAAGTGCAAAGGTTGGCGAGAAAAGTTGATAGCATGGCACCACCTATACCTACATCATCGGTCAAGAGGGAAGAAACCAAGAAATACGTCTGTCAATTCAATGGTTCTGGAAGTTCAGATGATTATTCTGATGATGGTTCGGAAAGGCGATCACACCGAGGGTTTTCTAGAAGGCATCGCCCAAGTAAACCTCATTCCCGAAGGAGAGTTAAGATTAATTCAGGATCTGATGAAGCTCGAGATATCAAGGGTTTAAAATATGACATCCCTCGATTTGATGGTCAACACAATCCAGTGAAGTATCTTGATTGGGAGCGACAGATTGAGAATCTTTTTTATCTCAATAATTATCGGGAGAAGGAGAAAGTTAAAGTGGCACAATATTCTTTTACTCATTATGCGGTTGAGTGGTGGAAAAATAAAAAGGAGTTGCGATATCTTGCCGGAAAGAAACCTATCTCCACATGGAAGAGATTGAGATCCGAGTTTTGCGAATATCATGTTCCGCCTACTTACTTGATGGAACAACATTCTTATATGTCCAACATGAAGCAAGGAAATCGCACAGTTTATGAATACTGGCAAGATCTTGAGTTGACCATGAGAAGGGTTGGAATGAAAGAAGATGACGCATTCATCAAAAATCATTTCATTGAAGGCTTGCATGAAAACCTTCAAATGCCAGTCAAGCTTCAACATCACATATCTATGAACGATTTATTGGTGAAAGTAAGGTTAGTTGAGAGTACCCTGTGACCAAGGAGGCCACAGCCTAGTTTTCCAAGATAACGACCAGGGTTTAACTCCGAAAACCCTAGTTATGGCCGCAGTAGGGGCCCGCCCATGGGAGGAAGAGGATCGGTTCAGAATTATTCAAATCCAACTTATATTCCTACTGAGAGAAGGGCGGCACCACCAACCCAACAGGTTTCAAAAATTCCAGGTAAGTCTTCTACTTCTTCATCAAATTCAATTTCTGTTAACTCTCCTACTTGTTTTCATTGTAAAGAAAGAGGACATGTCCGTAATAACTGTCCTCATGAGTGCTAACAACACTTGAGGAAGAAGAGGAAGAAGATGAATATGCTGATATGCCACCATTGCGTGAAAGTGGTGAAGAACAGGTAGATGAAGAGATCATCATAAATGATCATGGTGAACAGGGTCCAGAAACACAAGGTAACTTCGTGTCATTAAGAGTTCTAACCTCTCAAATGGCTGAGACACAGGTACAAAGGATTAACATTTTTCATACTCGTTGCCTTGTGAAAGATAAGAATTGTTTACTGATTATTGATGGTGGTTCTTGTGCTAATATTGTGTCCAATCTTCTTGTTAAATCATTGTCTTTGCCTGTGACTACTCATCCATCACCATATAAACTTATTTGGTTAAATGGTAGTGGTGAAATTAGGGTTAAAAAACAATGCATGATTAACTTTAAGATTGGAAGATACCATGATTCTATCTTATGTGATGTTATACCTATGGAAGCTAGTCATATTTTGTTAGGGAGACCTTGGCAGTTTGATCGTAAATCCATGCATGATGGTTACACTAACAAAATTATTGTGATTAAGGATAGAACAAGGTATACTTTGGTTCCATTATCTCCAGTGGGAGTTTTAGAGGCACAGAGACGCATGAGAGTCGATAAAGAGAAGTTTGCGACTGATGTGCAAATGGCCAACCAAAACCCTAGCAAGGGCTTAAAGGAGATCGGCCACAAGGTGAAGAATGGAGGCAAAAACCTTGATAATTTCGACCAAATATCAAGGGAGGCCGTCCCAGGTAAGCCAGGTAAGTCTACGAATGATTCTGATAAGTCGCGTAAAATCCTATCTTCACATCTTAGTCCTTTGCCATCAATTTACATGATAAGACATGAACTTCCCAATGATTCTGGTAGATTGTTTTATGCATCAATTAGGGATGCGAATCGTGCTTTTGCTAATCATTCTTATGTGCTTATCATGCATTTTAAAGAGAGCTATTTTGCTAGTGATGATATTCCTATGAATGTTCCTCCAGGGTTTGCTCAGATGTTACAGGAATTTGCGGATGTCTTTTCGGAAGCCTTACCCGTGGGTTTACCACCTTTGCGAGGTATTGAACACCAAATTGACTTGATTCCGGGTTTGGTTATCCCAAATCGCCCGGCGTATAAAAGCAAACCCTGAGGAGACAAAGGAACTACATCGACAAGTCAAGGAGTTACTTAAAAAGGGTATGTGCGAGAATCCCTATCTCCTTGTGTCGTGCCTGTCATTTTAGTTCCTAAGAAAGATAAAACTTGGCTTATGTGCATTGATTTCCATGCTATTAACAAGATTGCCATTAAGTATCGCCATCCTATCCGTAGGTTAGATGATATGCTTGAAGATTTGCATGGATCTGTGATTTATACTAAAATTGATTTGACTCAGGGTTATCTTCAGATTCGAATTAATGAGGGAGATGAATGGAAAACTGCATTTAAGACTAAGTTTGGGTTGTATGAATGGATCGTTATGCCTTTCGGTTTAACTAATGCACCTAGTACTTTTATGCGGTTGATGAATCATGTCTTAAGAAAGTTTATTGGTCGGTTTGTTGTGGTCTATTTTGATGACATATTGATTTATTCTAAGTCGACTGATGAACATATTGAGCATGTTAAAATGGTTCTTGTTGCACTCCGTGAGTGTTCGCAAGGAGATTCATATCAGTTGATATTGAATCCAGTTTCACACAAGAGAGCCAAGCACATTGATATTGACTATAACTTTGTGTGTGAGATGATGTCTTCTGGCAAGCTCAATGTTGCTCATATTTCTACAGACTTGTAGCTTGCTGACATCTTTAAAAATGAGTTATCTCTTCCACAGTTTGAGTTATTACGTTCCAACCTTTGCGTTGTGACCAATCCTACGCTTCACTAAAGGGAGGCGGGTTATATAGATGTAAATCAATTAGAATCAGGATAAGAAAGTAATACCCTTTCCGATTGGTCTTGTATATATCATGTTCCATATTTGTTTAGGTCTTGTATACCCTTTGTACTCATTATATATGTATATATATTATTTTTTAAAAAAAATGGGTAATAACTCAAATGAGCCCCCAATAAAATCCCTCCCCTCCCCTTGCCTGGTGGGAATTGAAACCATGACCTCATGGTAGTAGCACTAGACTTCAACCGCTGGGCTAACATTCAATTCCCATATATATATATATATATATATATATATATATGAATACACACAGCCATAATTCTTTGTGGGTTTTACATTCTATCAATCGAAACACTAAAAGGCGAAGTCATTTTTTAGTGGCACGAGAATGGCACAAAAAATCTAGAATGCTTATAATTACGAGGAAAAAATTATAAAATAAAGTTCAAGTGTTTAAATTTACATCATCTTTCAGTTATTATCTAACTAAAAATATTGAATCAACTAGGAAGAGGGTTAATACAAATTGTGGTATCAGATTTCAATTTATAAATGTTAACAAGTTCTAAAGAAAAACATCCAAATAATTTTATTTTATAATTTATTGCTCATCGGTAAGATACTTAGCTTAGGGTGTCAAGTGCAAAGAAATTAAATTGACTGACATGCAGATCATTGACACAGGTCACGAGCAAACATATTTACATGATCATTGAAAATATGTCAAGGAACATCCCAAATCTGATTTTGCTGTAAAAATCTAATCCATGTTAACGTATTAAATGAACTACTTAAGGAATTTTATATTATTTTTTTAGAAGAGGTCCCATTTTTTTCTTTTCAATTACTTCTCATAGATATACCCTGCCTCGGCAGATTCTCTCAATCGTTAACCCCCATTGTGTGAGAAGTTTCAATCAACAAGGTTATCGTCATCCAACTTGAAAATGGTGGAGAAATAAAGTATTGAGACCCAACACCAAGATATAAAATCCGAGATAGATTCTCTGGTTTCTTCCTTCAGATACGTTCTTTGCTGATCATCATCAACGACCACCACCCTTCTTAATAAATTACGTATCTCACAAGTACAAACATGATATCATAAAATAAAGTATGATTTCACTATCAAAATATAATTATATATATGTAAAAATACTCTATTTTCAAAAATAATGTCAGAGAATGTACATTGCACTGCACGTGCACCGCACGACACGGTATGGTACACATATATAAGCATCATCATAAAATTTGCAAAGGAACAAATTAAATGAATGCTATTTTAAAATTAATATTTTTTGATAAAATAATAATTATTTCAAGTGTAGATAATTAAGCAGAGTGACATATACTTCAATTTTTAAATATTAATATCTTTATTTATATGTGTAAAAAAATTTAAAAATTCAAAAAAATAAAAACTTAAAAATATATGTTATGATAAATCCAACATATAACATGATAATAATTTTACACATACAATAATAGAATTTAATGGTCGACATTGGCTAAGTTTAACTGTCAAAAGACAAATTAAGCAAAATGAGCTGGGACAGAGGGAATAGGTCACTAACACAAGTTAGTGCCAAACACACTTACATAACTATGAATTAAATTAGGGTGTGCTTCATTTACTCATCTCTTTTTTTGGGATGAGGGCATATTATAACATTCATATAAGTCATAAAGTCAAAATAAATTGTCCGATTTGAAAATTTCGTTCTTAAAATATGATCTTAGAATAAGTATTGATGACTATGAATTTGTTTGTGTTATCGATGCAATAACGTTCTCACAGTTGTCAGCAAAGTTTGAATTGAATTATTTTCAAGTTGATCTTTAAACTTTAGGACGAACGACCTTAAAGGCCCCTGAACTTCCTACGTCTTACCATTTTAGCCCCTTATCTTTTTTGAATACTTTTGGCCCCTCAACTAACAAAAGTGTTGAATCGTAGCCCTCCTGTCCGATCGAAGTGTCAAGTTCAGTCAAAACCGTTAAATTTAAGGGCAAAATGGTCATTTTTCATTTTCCCATTTTCATTTTTCCATTCATGTTTTCTTTTTTTCATTTCCTTTTTTCCTTTGCATTTTCCATTTCCTTTTCCTTTTTCTTTCCTCCTCTCATTTTCTTTTCCTTTTATCGATCCGCTCCGCTCTACTCTCGACTCCATCGCCCCACCATCTCACCTCCATCCTCCAACGATAGCATTGCCAACTGCCGACATAGGCACCGACGTGTTAGATCTGGACCTTCCAAACCCGATAACTCCCCGGGCCTTCTTACCCACCCAAATGGCCCACTTGAAACGGTAGCTATGAACCTTGGAAAACGATGACGACGAAGTAGAGCCGCCCCTTTTGCGGATCTTAGGCGTGAATTCCAAAATCCCTCGATTATGTATTATCGCCGATCACTGGAATTTCCTGATTTGGGCTAATGATGCTGTAGTATCATAATAATTAATGATCTCTCTCACTGTTTGTGAATTTGAAATGCAAAAAGTTGAATGTGTGACTGTGGGGATTAGGGGATCGGTAGATTATTTAACAATTCATTGGATATGGAAACATGGTGGGACTTAGATTTGGAGTGAGGATGATGATGATGATGGCGATGGGAAGAATGATAAAGAGAATGGGTATGGTGACATGTGAGAAGGGAAAAGAGAGTAAAGCAGGTTTTCAACATGTGAGCAGGCAACAACGTTAGCAGTTGGCATTGTTCTGGTTCAGGCGGTGGTGAGCGGTGGTGATGAGGGCAGCCGGTTGAAGAGCAGTGGGTGGGTTTAGTGGTTATTTTTTCGGAGGGGGCGAGAGGGAAAATGTAAACTGAAAAATGGCTGGTGGAAGAGCAGACGGAGAAAAAGAAAACTGAAAAATGAAATGATAAATGATAAATGATAAATGAAAAATGGAAAATGGAAAATGAAAAATGAAAAAAAAAGAAAAGAGGAAAAATGAAAATGACTATTTTACCCTTAAATTTAATGGGTTTGACTGAACTTGACGCTTTGACTGGATGAAATGGCTACGATTCAACATTTTTATTAGTTGAGGGGTCAAAAGTATTCAAAAAAAAGATAAGGAGCTAAAAGGGTAAAATGGAGGAAGTTCAGGGTCCCCTGAAATTGTTCGACCTAAACTTTACCAACAACTGTGAGGATGTTGTGGAAAGTCAATGAGTCCAACTAATTTGTCTGATTTGAGATTGAAAACATGCATAATTTAAATCAATTTGGAATCCCATCTTTCACAATTGGTGTGCCATTCATGTGCCACACTAGAATTGACGTCATTTTTTGTGCTTACAAAATTAGCTTGGTTTTCTATATTTTTCATTTGCTAAAACAAGAGAAAAGAAATTTTGGCTTTAAACGATGTTAAAAAAAAAAGGAAGAAAACTGGGTATCAAAACAGGGGAAAAAAATGAGATCATTTTTTGGTGGCATGAGAATGGCACAAAAAACTTGAATGCTTATAATTACGTGCAAAAAATTATAAAATACACTTTAAGTGTTTTTATTTACATCATCGTTGAGTAAAGTTCAAAGTTAGCTAATGCGTTGATGAAACCTCAAGTGCGTGCTCAGGTTAATGTTTTCGCGTACGAACTATAACTTTTCCATAAGAGGTCATCCGGCTTGTAAGGGAATTCAGTGAGTACAGTTGCTTCGGATATTCGGATAACTAAATTTGTAATTTGGTTGAAATTTATGGCATGCTCATTATCCTGTTCTTTGTATAAATCTCCCATTATCATCCACTTATTCAAATAAAGAAAAACATACTCCCTCCGTTTCTTTAATAGTGGCGCACTTTCTAATTTGAGATGTTTCTTTTGTATTGACACTTTCTATTTACGGCAAGTTTAAGGTTATTACATCCACTCATTTTACTTTTTCTTCTTTCTATTCAATTCCATCCACTCATTTAGCATCTCCTAAAATCTAACACCAAAAACGATGTGTCACTATTAGAGAAACAGAGGGAGTAGTCATTCTCTACACACTTTGTGTGAAACAGAAATTTTGTAAATTAGAACTCTTGATGTCTGATGGGGGTAGTATCTTACTATTTTATTAAACATTGATAATTTTCTAAACTTATCTTATATTTATTCTCTCTTTAAAAAATGAAATCGAGCGTACTTGTACATACTCCTTGATGCATGTACGGGTGCACCTATATTGCACAAGAGAGAAATATACCTATATTGCACAACGGTACTCATAATCTGCACAAAAGAATTTAACAGAAATTGTCACCCCACTTAATGATTTTGTTATTTTAAGAACGAAAACTAATCAAAACATTCAAAGGTGAGGGCCCACCTTTTCTTTCCAATTCCTTCCCATACATATACCGCCACTTCCGCTTTCAATCGTCAACCTCTCCCGCCGTGTGAGGTTTTCCGGCCGCAGCTTTCCCCAGATTGAAAATGGCGGCGAAACAGAGCCTTGAAAATCATGGTTCCGAATTCGATAGAGACCTCCTCCGCTTTCTTCCGTCGGACATGTTCGTTGGTGAACACCAACCACCACCACCTTCTTACAAAAATCACCGCCACCGCCCGCCATTTTTCGGCCGCGCCGCCCCTATCATGGGCTCCTACGGCCACCGCGCTCCTCCTACCTCCATTCAGCGCGGCCCACCGCCGCCGCGTTACCCTGTTCAGCAGACTCCAAACTCACAGGTTCCTGATTCTTCTTCTTCTTATTATTATTTTTCCCCTGTCTCCATATTCCCAGACAGTAGAGAAGCTAGTGCAACTGGCCCTTATTAATTACTGTCGAATTTCAGAATTCAGATGTCAAAAATATTTAATAAATCTATTTTTTTGCTATTCGTAGCAACATTATATTTTTTCGATGAAAAATTCTCTTATTCCGTCACTAATGGCTTGCACATTGCAGCAGCGGGCTGTAGGCCGCCCCGGTAATCGACCCTTTTACCCGTACCCGAACCCAGCTCAGACTCAGGTGGCGCCGCCGCCTCGTTTTTTCCGGGGAACCGGCGTTTATATTCCTCGGCCAGCGCCGCCGCCTGCTGCAACCGATCATGCTTGCGGAAAACAAGGTGATCAACCTTCCGTTTTGCCACCTGCTTGACGGTTTTGTTTATGAATTTCATGTTTTGTGGTTCAGTTTAAGACAGGAAAAAGAGTTTTAAATTGGGACATGTTTTGGACTTTGCTTCTTTTTATCGTACGTGTGTGTTCAATGCATATCTTTGTTTTGTTAGTATACATTGATTTCAGTATTAAGTGGTGAGTCAAATGTAAGTGATGCTTGCGCAGTGTATATTAATATCACTACTTCAGTCTTGTAAGTATATATAGAATTTATTTGTAATTTTGTTGGTAATATTACAAATAAAATTGGTTCGGATGGAGATAATATCATGTTATATATTTATTACATTTCTCGTGTTATTATAGGTTTAATATACATTAGCTAAGCAATATATGGAGTGCATGGATCAGCCAAAGCGATATTTTGCACGTAGCAGTTACACGCACCGCACGTTATATTTGAAATGCATACAATACACATTTCTGGCTATTAATGGGATAGTCACACACACAACACACATTCAACAAATTGTTAAACTAATAACCGATAACAATGTAATTTCCTAAGAAAATCATATCCCTATAATAGCAGAAACTGGTCAATCACAGTTTCATTTTCGTTAGAGGCATGTCTTTCTTTTGTTTGGTGTACATTGTACCTCTAGAATCTACGTATAAATGTTGCTAATATTACAAATAAAATTGATGGGATGGAGATGATATTATTTTACATCTTTGTTAAATCTCTCATGTTTTCATTGGTGCAATTAATATAAACTAATTAAACAATTTATAAAGTATCTGGATTAGTCAAAGTGTACGTTACATATCGAGTAGTTACACATGTACTTTATGCACGAGTAGCCGCACGTACAGTAGCGGACGTTATGTATAAAGTAGCCGCACGTGCAAATCACGCACACATTATATATAAAGTAGCAGAACACATTTATTCATTGCCCCTCTGCATTTCAGGTGAATTAACTAAGCCCTTCTCTTTCTGATTTGATTTGTTAATGGCAGGTGATGTCCAGAGGAAAAGTCCAGAGGAATGCTTGCCTGAAGACTGGACCTATTGAGTTGGGGGTGTGGTGAAGAAATCAATAAAGTGCAGAAAACATGCATGCAAATGTAATAATGGGAAGTAATTGTCTTTCCAAAGCTGGTAACAGTAAACTTTTTTTCTTGACATGAAAATTGGTAAGACTGGTTTCTTGAAGTTAACTATATGCCTCTGTCTCTGATTTCTCTTCTTCTTTTCGCTGAATTAGAAAGCTTTCACGTGATGCAGCACAAATATTGCACTTTCAGTAAAAGTGAATAGCCTCAAATTGTCTCTACCTCTTGCCGTGTACTCTTGGTAGTGTTCATAGTGATCTCATAAAATTCTTTTATTAGTATCAAATTACTAAAATTTGAGTTTTAAAATAGGAGAGTCAAGTCCATTAAGCCCGGTCAAATCGTTAACCGATTAATATATGATACTCCGTACGTGTGAAATTTGTACTGATCATAACAAATGGACATACATATTGAATATGGGTTGGTTTATATGGGTAATTTAAGAAAAATGTATGACCCAATTCAATTCATTTTTTATGGCTTAATTATGGGTTGGGTTGAAACCCGCTTAACCCGTTGGTCGGAATTATCTTGACTTACGGGATGAAAACCAACTCATGTGGGTTTATATGTCCATCCATACGGGTATTACTCATGGGTCTAATCATTTTCAACAAACAACTCACTTAATCAGCAACCCATTTGACCTATATCTGGTCGAATTTTGAAATTAATAATATAGGAAAAATTGCACATAAAATATTATTTCCTCGTCCGTGCAAAATTGGATGGTGATTCTGTGCAAAATTGGATGGTGATTCTGTGCAAAATTTGCACATTAAAGGATAACAATTCAGATGATTCAGTCATTTATATATTCATCACTTTTATGAGTGTCGATGTTTATGAATCAATATAAATTAGATTTTTCTCAGTTATAAGTGGGCATTTTCCGATGATTGATTAATACTTTTTGTTTGTGGAATTTTGGAAAGTGTTTGAAAATCTCTTATCCAACCCCAGAATTTTAGATTAAATACTAATATAACCATGTAAATTAAAACTCAATGTTGATATAACCCTTGAATTCTTATTAGGTTCCGACGATGGGGCAGATTTTAGGAGGGTAAAATCATCCAAAAAAATTGGAAAACTAAGCAGGGGTACCCTTGGGCATTTCCGGGATGGTCAATGTCGGAATCTGCCCAGCCAATGCTAGCCTTAGGTCAACTGGGCATAATGGTAACGTTCGACGAATTCTTAGGATTGTTTCAGCACTTTCGAAGAATTCTGGATTATTTCGACACTTTCCCAAAAAAATCAAGATCATTTTTAGATTTATCCCTAAAAAAAATTCCAATATGTTATAAATACTCTCTCCGTCCCAACTGTATTTGCACATGTTGACTTTTGCAAGTTGACCGAAATTAATTTTGACCATTAATATCTTTACTTGTGCACATTTAAAAATAATTAAAAGTTGATATTATGAAAATAGATGTTACGACGATTCTAACAAGATCCCACATAATATTATATTTCTTATATATTACTCGATTTTTACTTTTCAAATTAACTAATTTGGACTAAATGAATAGTGCTTGTGCAAATACAGTTGGGATAGAGAGAGTACAAAAATAGAAAGTATAAAAACACATTGTATTTTGTTTTTAAAATGTGGAGTCACACTGCGCGTTACACGGTATTATTAATTTAAAAATTAGGATTAGTATTTATGTACTTTTTGTTCGAGTCCATCTCGTGAAAGATGGTATTTCCATAAGTTATGGAAATA
Organism: Rubia yunnanensis; assembly: GCA_037428765.1. Lineage (NCBI taxonomy): Eukaryota > Viridiplantae > Streptophyta > Magnoliopsida > Gentianales > Rubiaceae > Rubia > Rubia yunnanensis. Next base: position 106,477,860 of record CM075066.1, read on the forward strand.
CCAAGTTTTAAACTGTAAAGTAGAAGAAATCAAGATAAACTTTTTGGATTGCATCAATCGGGTCATAAACTTATAACTACTACACGTTGCATAATAAATTTTTAATATTGCAACTAAAATATTTTACTTTTTAATATGTCTAATTCAACCCAGGCTTTCCATATGTCTATAGAAATGTGATCTCTCCCAAGACTTTGACTTTTGTGTCTTACATTTAAATTGGGAACAAAGAATTTTATTTTAACTTTTATTCATCTAAGGAATATATATTGAGTTATGAAATGATAATTAATTTAGATAGAAATCGTTAAGTATTGAATACAATAAAAACTGATTATTTTTATAGAGAAAGCTTTCTGTTAGATCAATCATGTAAAACCTCGTTTAAATAAATTAAAGGGTCGAATTATAATTATTTATACATAGCAGCACATTTTAAAGTAAATATCGAATAATCTTATCAGTCCAAATTTATAAAATATCCCCATCTAACAGCTAGTCGATATAAAACAAAACTTTGTGATATATATATATATATATATATATATATATATATATATATATATCAAAGGTGTTCTATTGTTGTATAAAAAAAATTGAACCTTTTGTTATTTTCGATTATGCGTTTCTTTGAATTTTTTTTAATAGTATATAGTACAATTTATGGTTTTAAATATACTTTCTAGAAGTTATATATTTTTTTAACAAGTTATGATTCATTATATATACTCCCCCCTGTCCCAGTGGAACCTGCAGAGGAAGAACTCCTCCATTTAATTTAATGAGTTGAAAGGACGAAAATGGCCCTGTCTTTCAACCCATCTTTTCCTTCGCTCTTCAACCTAGATATGTCTGCCTCCGATCTTCAAGCTTCCGACGCCTCCGCCTCCCTCTACCGCCTCCACCTCTGTCCGCCTCTTCACAAACTATACATTGCCTCTCTCCGTCTCTACCTCTCTTCGCCTCCACTTCTCTCTGACTCCTCTTCTCTCCGCTTACTCTCCGCCGCCTCCACCTCTCTCTGCTAACTCGCCTCCCTCCGCCTCGCCTCCCTCCGCCTCGCCTCTCTCCACCAACTTGTCTCTCTTCGGCAAAATTAATGGTGGTGACGGAGAGGGAATTGGTCGCAATTGGGGGAAGTTAGGGTTCCAGCGAGGGAATGAGATGGGTTAAGGATTGTGACCGTTACAAAAGGATTTTTTGAGTTAATGTGGTGACGGTGCATATAGATGGGGTGGGGTGGGGTGGGGTGAGTTTATCTCCACTTGATACACGAAAATACTACTCCCTCCGTCCCAGTCATTTTGCACAGAATCTTTTTACGGTCTCTAATAAACATGTTTGACTGTAAATATATGTAGGTATGAATAATAACGGCACACAAAAATTGATATTTAGAAAGTACATGTTACAACGAATCTAACCATATCCCATACAATAAAATTATTGTTTATATACATATTAAAATATGTGGTCAAAGTTCGACATCTTTGACTAAAAAATGATCTTGTGCCGAATAGGGTGGGACGGAGGGAGTAACAAAATAAGCAAAAAAATTTTATAATATTGCGACCAACACATTAAGCAAATAATTTATATTATATTGTGATTGAGATTAGTAATTAAAAGTAAATAAGAGAAGAAGAAAAAAAAAGAGTGAGAGAGAGAAAGTGGGGGACGTTATGTTATAACAGATTATGATCGTGTTCACCAAAAAAGCATGACACGAGATCGAAATGGTAGGAAATAAAACGGAATCATAGCAGTGATCGATCGAGGAGGAGGAGGAGGAGACGAATATGCAAAAATGGGTTATTCGACGGCAATGGAGATTCTGAGCGAGAGGGCGGCGTGGATGAGGGAATCCCTGCACAAGAGCCAGGCGGTGACCGACAACATGGTCTCCATCCTCGGCTCCTTCGACTGCCGCCTCTCCGCCCTCGAAACCGCCATGCGCCCCACCCAGCTCAAAACGCATTCCATGCGCAAGGCGCACGAGAACATCGACAAGACTCACAAAGCTGCTCAGAGCATTCTGCTTCAATTCGATCTTTCGCGCCAGGTCTTGCTTTTTTTCTCCATTCTGTTGATCGCTTCATTCAGGGATTTTCTTGCCATTCTGCTCATGTTGCTTTGCTCTTTCTCCTCAGGCGGAGGCGAAAATTCTGAGGGGACCTCATGAAGATTTGGAGAGCTATCTATCGGCGGTTGATCAATTGAGGTGCATTGTTAAGTTCTTTAGTGATAACAAAAACATACAGCAAAATATGCAGAGCAGTATTGGGATTGTTAATCACGCCAATAATTTACTCGCGAAGGCGGTTCTGAAACTAGAAGAAGAGTTCAAAGTGCTTCTGAGTTCGTACAGGTTTGTGTCATCCATTGTTATGTTATTATTGTATATTATGCTCAGTTAATCCCTTAAATCATGGATAATGGACTGTTAATGACCTTTGATTTTCAAACACGTAAACTAGTTAATTACTGGGGATACAGTGAGCATTGTACCCTGGATACTGAGTACTAATTGGTTGTATTTTGTATAATATGCCAGTAAGCCTGTGGAGCCTGATCTTCTGTTTGACTGCCTTCCGTCGACATTGAGACCATCCACTGGATCAGCCGCCTCGGGGGATGGTTCTGGAATCAAGTCTTCAGAGCATCACAGTAAGAGAAGTTTGGAGCCTGTGGTATACCATCCTCCTACGCTAATTCCCGCGCGAATTCTTCCGCTGTTGCATGACTTGGCCTACCAATTGATCGAAGCTGGCCATCACCAGCAGCTGTTCAACACTTACTGGTGAAAATCTCATCTCAAATGGTACTTCAGACCATCATTTGATTGTTTAGTATTCATACTACTTTCTTTGTTTGTTTAGTGAAGCCCGGTGTGCAGTCATGGAACAAAGCTTGAAGAAACTAGGAGTCGAGAGGCTGTCCAAGGACGACGTGCAGAAGATGCAGTGGGAAGCTCTGGAGGCAAAGATTGGGAACTGGATTCATTTCATGCGCATTGCAGTAAGGCTCTACATGTGATTCTGTGGTGGTGTTGGCAGAAAAATATTTAGCGTTACGCGTTCAATGCAGGTGAAACTTTTGTTTGTTGCGGAGAGGAAGGTGGTTGATCAGATTTTCATGGGCCATGATTCCCTCAGGGATCAGAGTTTCTCAGAGACTACTACTGATAGTGTGGCCATGTTACTCAGCTTTGGAGAGGCTATTGCGAAAAGCAAAAGATCTCCTGAAAAGCTGTTTGTTCTTCTTGATATGTATGAGATAATGAGAGAGCTTAAGCCAGAGGTATGGTGTTTAATCAGAACATATGTGTGGAAACATTCTTGCAGTGTCTTCCTTAATCGATTTGTGTTATGACAGATTGATATTATTTTTTCAAGCAAATATGGCGCGGATGTGCGTGAAGCTGCTTCAGTGTTAACAAGGCGTCTGGCTCAGACTTCCCAGGAGACTTTTGTTGATTTTGAAGAAGCTGTTGAGAAAGATGCCACAAAAACTACTGTACTTGATGGCACTGTGCATCCATTAACTAGCTATGTGATTAACTATGTCAAGTTTTTGTTTGAGTAAGAATTTAGATTCCTAGATTACCATAACTTGGCTATTTATTCTGGTTTAGTTCTTGCTTGTACTAATTATGTGTTTGTTTGTTGCTTTATTTTCAGCTATCAGTCAACTCTTAAGCAACTTTTCCAAGAGTTTGGTGATGATGATCCAGAAGCGAAATTGGCAAGTCTAACAACTCGAATAATGCAGGCCCTTCAGAATAACCTGGATGGGAAGTCTAAGCAGTACAAAGATCCTGCTTTGACTCAAATTTTCCTGATGAATAATTTGCATTACATTGTGAGATCAGTCCGCAGGTTGGCTCTTGTTTTCTTACATCTGTTTGTGCATTCGCACCCCGGTTTTTCCACAGATTTGTGATTGAGTTACTCATAGGTCAGAAGCAAAGGATATGTTGGGGGATGACTGGGTACAGATACAAAGAAGGATTGTTCAGCAACATGCCAATCAGTACAAGAGAATTTCTTGGTCCAAGGTTCTATATTGTTTCTCAATTTCCTACAATATTCTTCTGGAATCATACATTTGTTGAACTGAACTTATTTGTGCTGAAAGTAAGCTGAACTAGACAGGGCCTTTGTTTGAGACACCTTTTGTGTCATACATTAGACAAATGGGTCATTTTTTGAGCTTTTATTGAGTCGAACTTAACAGAAATTGCTCAACCAAACCCGCAGATTCTGCAATGCTTGTCCATTCAAGGATCTGGGAGTAGCGGAAGCTTCACGGAAGGTGGGAGTACCAATGTAACAATATCAAGAGCTAATGTGAAAGAGAGGTTCAAGACCTTCAATATTCTGTTTGAGGAGCTACATCAAAGGCAATCACAATGGACAGTTCCAGACAGCGAGCTTCGCGAGTCCTTGAGGCTCGCTGTTGCAGAAGTCCTCCTTCCAGCTTTCAGATCCTTCATGAAGCGTTACGGGTAATTTCTTATAATACATCCTGTGTTTATAATTTGTGCTGTTCTGAAATGATTCATGCTTGTGGATGCTCAGGCCAATGATCGAAAATGGTAAAAATCCTCATAAGTACATACGGTTTAAACCCGAGGATCTTGATAGAATGCTGGCTGAGTTTTTTGAAGGGAAACAATGGAATGACCAAAGGCGATAAGTTCGATTGCCAGAAGGATTTAATTATTGCTTTTATTTGTTTAACAGAAAGAGATCAATTTTGTATCATCACTTGTGCAGATGATGTTATCAGAAGTGGAACAAGTTTTGGTATACTTGTGTTTATTCATTTGAATAGGGCTTCTATTCATCAAATCAAGAACCTATGTTCAAAAGGAATAAGCAGCCTTTAAAATGTCTTGCCATTTGCCATTTGCCATTTTTGATGGAACTAGAATGCAAGACATTGCATTGTGGTTGACAGAGGGCTTTTGTGCAATTAATTAAAACTTATTTTTCATTTGTGGGCTATTTTGTAAATTTAACCTTTTGCTATGGGGCCATCATATTTTCTCCGCCTTCTTTAGTTTATCTTCAGCATTATAAGGAATAAGCAGTTTAATACTGGCACCAAATTTTAGACAAGAAACAGGAATGACATGTATATGTCATGGGATGCACCAAGGAAAAGTTCATTCAATATGTTTTTTTCATGTAGAAAAGAGAGAATAACTTATAAGGGTCCCTAATAAAATTTCCTTCTCCTTTAATTACTGTGAAATTCAAATAGTGTCATCAAAATTTTACCAACTTTCTCACTTATGTTCACATAAAAAGCAATGGACGGCACATAAAATGAGTGGCATATTGTGAAAAAGAAGTAAACGTCAAAGGTAAATTAGCCTATATTTTATGCTACATTTTTAAATTAGCCTATATTTAGTACGTCAATCTGAACAAAATAAAGAACAGGTGAGTTTTGTATTAATCTTACTTTACTCTTTCTTTTCTTTTTTTACCTAAGGTAATCAAAGTTGATGGGCATGGAATCAACTGCCACTCGTCAAATATGGGTAAATTCCCACATATTCCTCATAATGGGAAGAATGAAAAAACATGTTTGGAGAAGAAGTCCCCAAGTCAAAACACAACAAACATCCAACCCATAAGCCAATGCCAATGACCTCCACTCATCCCTTCAAAATTAACAGTAAAAACCATCTCCATAATCTTTACCATCCTCCTCTCCCGATCCATTTCTTGAAATTATTATTCAATTTCTTTCTCCCTCACGAGGGAGGAAGAAAATTAGCCAAAAACATCCCAAAACAAACCTAGGATGGCTTCCCAATCAGATAAAAGCTATGTTATGGGGTACCCGTCCCCGAAACCCGACCCGCCGCCACCGCCGGGGCACCCCATGGCAATGCCATATCAACCGGGACCATATCCTCCGCCGCCGCCGCCACCAAACCAGCCGGCGTACGGCGGCGCTCCTCCTCCCATGAACGGGTGGTACACCTCCTGGCCCGGCCCGGACGAAAACCGGGGCAAAAGGCTCGGTCGGGTCATGCTGATAACAATGGTAGCTTTCATAATTAGTACGGTCGTGTTTAGCCTAGTTCTCTGGTTCCTCTTCGGCATGCAAATCCCAGAATTTCACGTCTCGTCACTCTCCGTCACGAATCTGAACGTTTCCGACGCATGGATAACGGCGAACTGGGCCGCTAACGTGACGGTTTTCAACCCGAATTCGGACGTGAAAGTGAGCTTCGACCCGATCCGGGCATCCATATTCTACCACAATCACCCGCTCGGAATGTCCTCGGTTGGACCCGTTTTTCTCCCGGGTACTCGGATCCAGACCATCCCGGTTATGCTGGGCAACCAGACGGCGGTTTCAAAGCCGTCGCTGTCGGCGGAAATGGCGGCGGACCAGAAAACGGGGTTCTGCATGGTGAGCTTGAGGATGAGCGTGGCGGCGAAATTCGCGTCGAGATCGATATGGAGGAAGGAGATACTGAGGGTGTTTTGCGAGGATATTAAGGTTATTTTGGCGCCGCAGGGAGGGGAGGGGACGTTGGCGGAAGATGCGCAGACTGAGTGTATGATTATTTCGTAGCCTGTGTTTCTTCTTCACCGACACCGACATTTGAAGGGTGATTGATTCTGGTGGAGCATCGTCTTGTACATAAGTTTGGATCTGACTCAGAATTAATCAAATGTTTGTGAAGAAGCTTTGATGCTTCATAGGCCTAATTTATGTTGTACGTGGATTTTTACTAGGATTTGAGTTTCTTCTTTCTCATATTGGTCCAGAGGACATGAAAACTTTCCTCTGCGGCTTGTACAGAATTCTTACCCTTAACAATTCGTCATTATTGAGTCAAAATTACTACTTCCAGAGCACCATTATTTAAAAGCACAAAACAAAAACAAGAAAAGAAATCAAAAGGAAGACTTGAGTTTGATACAAATACGCTTTCTGCATGACTTCCAGCGTTTACTTGGAGTCTTTTGTGCAAACATCTGCATCGCCGGTCAATTCTGGGAGCCTCAGACTTAGCCACTACATAATGGCAATGTTCAGCCTGAGTTTGCAACAAAGCTTAAGCCATGAAGATTATACTCCTCTCTTGCCTTCTCTAGTTCCTCTTCTTTTTCGATAAAAATGGTGTTTCTGTGGTCTCAGGCCAATGCCTTAAGAATCAGAAGTTGCTGTTACTGACACTGAAAAACAATCTCACAACTGCATCGACAGATTCGCCCAAGCTTACGGGGTGGAAAGATGGCACTGAAAAACAATCTCACAACTGCATCGACAGATTCGCCCAAGCTTACGGGGTGGAAAGATGGCACATACTGTTGCCTTTGGGATGGGGTGGCCTGCGACAGCTCCGGTCATGTGATCAAGCTGGAACTTGACAAACAAGCGCTTTCGGGTGAAATCGCAAACTCGAGTAGTCTGCTTGGTTTACAGTACCTGGAAAGCTTGAATTTGGCCAACAACAGTTTCAACAGCTCCACCATTCCCAGTGGATTGTATCAACTCACCAATTTGATATATCTGAATTTGTCAAATGCTGGTTTTGGTGGGGAAATTAGTAGGGATTTGGGTAATTTGAGGAGGCTGGTTACTCTTGACTCTCTATCCGATTCCGGGAATTTAAGCCGCCCCTGAAATTTGAAAATCAAAATCTTGGAGAGCTATTTCAGAATCTCACAGAGCTTACAGAGTTGTACCTTGATGGTGTCAATACGTCAGCTCATGGAAGTGTGTGGTGCAACGCTCTATCTTCTTTGTCCAATCTAAAGGTGTTAAGCTTGTCTCATTGTAAGCTTTCAGGTCCCTTTGACGCTGCTATTTCACTACTCAGTTCACTGTCGGAGATTAGTCTTGCCTACAACAATCTATCAGCCTCTGTTCCTGACTTCTTCGCAGATTTCACAAATTTGACGATGTTGAGTCTCAGATCATGCAATCTGCATGGAATTTTCCTGCAGGAAATCCTCCAGGTACCAACATTGCAGATTCTAGACTTGTCGGACAATTCATTGATGAATGGCACTATCCCCGATACAGCTTCGGGTTCATATTGCTTGAGTCTCTGGTTGGGCCAGTAGCAAGAGGAAAATGAGAAGCATATATACCACCCCGTAAGCTTGGGCAACAGTCCCGAAGGAAACAGTCCGTGCCATCTTTCCACCCCATAAGCTTGGGCGAATCTGTCGATGCAGTTGTGAGATTGTTTTTCAGTGTCAGTAACAACAACTTTTGATCCTTAAGGCATTGGCTAGAGACCACAGAAACACCATTTTTATCGAAAAAGAAGAGGAACAAGAGAAGGCAAGAGAGGAGTATAATCTTCATGGCTTAAGGTTTGTTGCAAACTCAGGCTGAACATTGCCATTATGTAGTGGCTAAGTCTGAGGCTCCCAGAATTGACCGGCGATGCAGATGTTTTCACAAAAGACTCCAAGTAAACCTCACGCAGGTCCCTAACAAGTTCACGTTGCAAGTTCTGTAACCTAGTCTTATTCAGAATTTGGTCTTGAGATGCCCCATCCTTGACTCTTTTAACCCCTCCTCTGGTGTCATATACATGGCAAAGTTTAACCAGCAACTTCAAGCAGTGATATTGATAAGTGATACGCTCCTCTCTGCCAAGTAATCATGATTTTCACAGGAAGCAAGTTAATATCTCCGAGGGCGATGTTACAGTTTTTTATTGGATTTCTAATTTGTAATAGTACAAAAGATCAGTCTGGTTGGCATGTAATTTAGATATCTTCCTAAGAATGGATAGCTTAGGACAATAGATCTTAGTTATACACATTTTTCAGGCTCACTTCCTGATTCCATTGGTTTCATGAGAAATTTGTCCGTGATATCTTTGACAGAATCCAATTTCAGTGGACCGGTTCCATCCACAATGGCAAACCTCGCGGAATTGGAATATGTGGACTTTTCAGATAATAAATTCAATGGTTCAATCTCGCCGTTCCAGATGTCTAAAAACCTCAATTACATTGATCTCTCTTGGAATGTTCTAACAGGCACCATATGCTCCAATCTCTTTGAAGGGCTCATTCATCTTTCCTTCCTTATTCTGCGTTCTAACTTACTAGGAGGAGAAATTCCATCATCTTTGTTTACTCTCCCATCCCTGCAACACCTTGACCTTTCAAACAATGAGTTCAAAGGTCAAATCATAGGATTCCCCAATGCATCTTCCTCTAGGTTGCAATCACTTTATTTGAATCATAACCAACTTGGAGCCTCAATTCCAAATTCTCTTTTTAAACTTGAAGGGCTTATTCTTCTCTCCCTTTCTCACAATGGTTTCAATGGTTACTTGCAACTGGAAAAGATAAACGAGCTTTCCAGCCTAGTACAACTAAAGCTTTCTTATAACAACTTATCCATTCTTGTGGATAGCGGCAATCCCATTGTCCCTCATCTTTAAGTGCTCGAGTTGGCTTCATGTAATTTGCAAGAGTTCCCAAATCTTAGGAATCAGACTGAGATGGTTTACCTAGACCTTTCTGAAAACCAAATTGGAGGACTAATACCAAAGTGGATCTGGGAAATTAGTGACAGAAGCCATTTTCAGTTGAATCTTTCTGGTAACCACCTAGTGGGTCTGGAGAAGAGTTACACAGTTGGTAATCTCGAGGTGCTTGATTTACACTCTAACTTACTCCAAGGTGACTTTCCAATCCCACTAGCATCAGTTGCGTATGTTGATTACTCATTCAATAACTTCAGCAACTCCATTTCTTTTGATGTTGCCATCTCCGATACCTCCATTCTCTTCTCTTTTTCAAGTAATAGTCTCAGTGGAGCTATCCCAGAAGCCATTTGTGGTGCTAGCTTTCTCAAAATTCTCGATCTCTCCAACAACTCTTTGACAGGCAGAATACCAGATTGTCTATTTGGTATGAAGAAACTCGAGGTGCTTCATCTAGGTAGCAACAACCTAAGTGGCATCATTCCAGATTACTCTCCAACTTATTGTGTCCTAAGACATTAGACCTCAGCAGAAATGATCTACGAGGGCGGATCCCAGGATCCCTAGTCAACTGCACATCCCTCAAAGTTCTCAAATATTGGCAGTAACAAAGTTGAAGATACCTTCCCATGCATGTTGAAGAACTCAACAAGCTTCCGGGTGCTAGTTTTACGAGACAACATGTTCCATGGAAATCTCATTTGTTCCTCTGGAAATAACAGCTGGCCAAATCTTCAGATTGTTGATGTTGCTTGGAACAGTTTCAGTGGCAATATATCCTCAGGAGGCATCTCTAATTGGCAAGGAATGTTGAGCCTTGAAGATAATGGTCAATCAGCCCAAGGCCTTATAAGAACTGAGATTTTTTTAACCTCTGATACATACTATCTAGAGAAACTGACAGTAAACTTAAAGGGCAAGAATGGGAGCTTGTGAAGAGTCTAACGATATTTGCATCCATTGATCTCTCGAGCAATCATTTTGAAGGGGAGATACCATATACAATAGGGAAGCTGAGGGCACTTTAATCTCTCAAGTTATCAAACAACCATCTGAGTGGTAGAATCCATCCTTCAATGGGAAACTTGACGCAGCTCGAGTCATTAGATCTCTCAAACAACCAGCTCACCAGAACAATACCGGCAGAGCTTACAGATCTTACGTTTCTCGCATTATTGAACCTGTCCTATGATCAGCTTTCTGGAAGGATCCCATCAGGTCACCAGTTTTCAACATTTGAGGAGAAGTCATTCGAGGGAAACCTGGGATTATGCGGGGTTCCTTTAAATAGAAGTTGCATAGGTGATGATGAAGCAGACTCACCACCTGTTGACAGTGGCAACTCGGCATTGGATTCCGGTACCAAGATATTCGCTGCTTTGGGTTTCGGAGTTGGACTTGGGCTTTTTTTTGCGCGTCGAATCCTCTTCAACGAAGTTCGGGTGTTTGGATTCGCATTGTGATGTTGTTGTTCCTGACATCCTGTTGTTTTGGTATATGAATAAGATTGAGATCAAGAACTGAAATGCATCGTCTTATTTTAGTAAGTTAACCTAAATGTTTACTTCTCTAGCTCCCTTGCTTACTTATATATTGTGCAATTTTTTCAAAAAAAAAATCATGAAAAAAGTGGCATTCATTTCAAATAACTGGAACATGTCCAGTAATTTATTTGCAACTTTTAGCTCATAGGTGAAGGGAAAGTAGTAAACATAAACCAAACTCAGATCAATCTAGCACTGTATTTTAATATTTTAAGATTGGGAGCTGTTTGGACACGTTAAAGAAAAATAGGACCATTTTCACACATTGATGTAGATTGAATAAGCTGGCGCTGCCCTGAGTATAACTTAATACGGAAGCTTGATTTTAAAAAAATATATATGAAAGGACTTCTAACCTATAAAATTACTGGTGATCAATGAAAGGGAACTTATTTTTCTCAATAAGAAGGCATGAGAAATGTAAAAATAAATAAATCACACCCCCAATTTCTCAAACTTAACAAATGAGCATAAAAATAAACCTACAGCTAATGGTCAACAAACCGGTCAACGAGTGCACATCAAGCTGCAAAATCGATCGATTATCCCTCTCAAACGTTGGATTAAACCATGCAACACAAAAACACATAAAAACGTCTCACAATCATAAAAAACAATCCGTCACCATTCCCCTTCATCAATCTCCTTCTCTTCCATTGATATAGGAAGAGAGGGATAATGTCGCGAGATGCATATGCGCCATTAGGCCACCCCCATGCGTCTGAGGGAGCGGCGCCGCCGCACGGCACGGCGTATTATGCCTCCGCCCAGCTTCCCGCCGCTGCGCCATCGGCGCCAAACGGAAGATCCGGCCGCGCCCGGGTGGCGGTCATTCTCATAACCATGCTCGTGTTCGGAGCCCTAGCCCTGGCCGCATTAACATGGCTGGTGTTCGGCGACAACGGCCCGCAGTTCAAAATCCAGGCGTTCTCCGTTCCCTATTTCAACGTCTCCGACATAAATTCCGGTCTGGAGGCGAAATGGGAAGCGAATGTAACCGCCAAGAACCCGACCCGGAAGCTGGATATGTTCTTGGGGGAGATCGAAGGCGTGCTGGTGTACCGCGGCGTTCCTTTGGATTCTTCTCTGATCGATTCGGTTCATGTTGGGGCGAAAGGGGAGGAACTGACGAGGGCGAATTTCTCTGTTCCGGCGGCGACGGAGAGGAGCGGTGGTAAAAATGGTGCTCCGGCACTGGCGACGGCGGTAGCACGGCAGATGGAGGAGGAGCGGAGGAGCGGGAGCGCGGTGTTTGAGTTGCGGATGGCAATGGAGGCGACGTTTACGTCGACCGGGACGGTGTGGAGCAAGAGGAGTGTGATAAGAGTGGCGTGTTATGATATAAGGGTGAATTTCCCGTCGCCGGCGGCCGGCGCCGGCGGTGCATGGAACGGTGAAGGGGGAGACTGTTTGACCTATAGTTGATTTTATTGGGAGATTGAAAATTATTCTTTTCGCACGATTAAGGTTATCGAAAGCTTTTTAAGATGGTTTACTCTGTTTCTTGTTTTTGCTACCTTAGCTATGTGATCGTATGCACGATTACTTTGCCCTCACTGCATATTATGATATACCTGAGGTGAAAATAGACTACTTTTGTTGTATTTTAACTATTGTTGTCATGAAGAATTGAAGATAGTGGGAAAATCAAGTTCATGTGTGTGAATGTGTAATTCAGAATGATTTCATTGATGCGAGAGTGTTACAGTTTATAGAGTACAAGAGCTATACATTCATTGTATCTAGCCTACTCTAACTATAGACAATATATACAAGAAAATCTTAATATCAATCAAGATATTCTATCACCCCCCGTCAAGCGAAGCGTCGGATTGCTGGATACGCAAAGCTTGGAACGAAACAACTCGAAGAGCAGGCGAGACAGTCCCTTAGTGAAAACATCAGCCACTTGAAGAGAAGAGGGAACATGACTAACACGAAGCTTCCCAGAGGTAACAAGCTCACGAGCGAAGTGGTAGTCAATGTCGGTGTGCTTAGCCCGCTTATGGGCAACTGGATTTTGAGCCAGAAAAATGGCACTACTGTTGTCACAGAGCAGTAGCGGAGTGGAAGATCGAGGGACCCGAAGCTCACGTAGCAGCTGACGTAACCAAGCCAACTCAGCCGCAGTATTGGCCATGGCACGATATTCGGATTCACAACTGGATCGAGAAACAGTAGGTTGCTTCTTAGCACTCCAAGAGGCAAGATTTCCACCAAGGAAAATGGCATAGCCATAGGTGGAGCGGCGAGTCTCAAGACAACGAGCCCAATCAGCATCAGAGTAGCCAAGAATGGGAAGACCAGCAGGCGAAGGTTGGAATGAAAGTCCATAGTGAACCGTCCCACGAACATAGCGAAGGATGCGAGTGACAGCTTGAAAGTGATCATCCTTAGGAGACTGCAGAAACTGGCTGACAGAGTTAACAGCATAAGATAAATCTGGGCGAGTGATTGTCAAGTACTGCAGTGCACCAACAAGTGAGCGATAAATCTTGACATTTGAGAATTCAGGACCAGCAGAGGTGACAAGCTGCGAACCAGGCACAAACGGTGTAGAGACAGACGCAGCATCCGTCATACCAGCTTGCTGTAAAATCTCCATAGTGTACTTAACTTGCCCCAAGAACAACCCAGAAGAAGATCGAGTAACTTCAATGCCTAAAAAGTAGTGAAGAGAACCAAGATCTTTGACGGAGAACTCTCGATCAGCACAAACAATGAACCGTCGAATGAGATCAGAGTTATTTCCGGTGAGGATGATGTCGTCAACATACACCAACAAATATAACACAGTCGATCCTCGAGCATAAAAAAATAGTGAAGTGTAAGTCAAGCAGCACTTAAACCCTAAACAGAGAAGAAAGGAGCTGGAGCGCTGGAACCAAGCCCGAGGAGCCTGCTTGAGCCCATATATGGCTTTCCGAAGGCGACAGACAAAATCCGGATGAACAGGATCAGAAAATCCAGCTGGCTGCTCCATGTAGACCGGAGAATCAAGAACGCCATTAAGGAAAGTGTTCCTGACATCGAGCTGATGAAGAGGCCAAGAGAAGGTCGTGGCAAGAGCAAGGATGATCCAGACAGTTGAGGCTTTAACGACGGGACTAAAGGTATGAGTAAAGTCAAACCCAGGCAGTTGAGTAAATTCTTGGGCAACAAGACAAGCCTTATACCTGTCAATAGAGCCCCTATTTGGATCCAACAACATTAGCATCTGAGGGTCGAGGAACAAGATTCCAAGTGTGTTGCTGGCGGAGAGCTCGCATCTCCTCATCTATGGCAGAAGTCCAACGGGAATCTTTAACAGTGGAACGAAACCTCGCGGCTCAATCTTGGCAAGCAATGCAGCAAGAAGTCCGGTCATCTCATAAGCAGCAAACTGACGATTAGCGGTAAGACTGCCTGTTTGCAAACGGGTAGTCATGTGGTGAATCGTTCGTGGTGGTGAAGGCAACGGAGAGGAAGCAGACGGTGCTGGAGATTAAGACGGGGATGGCAGTGATGACGGTGCAGGAGTTGAGGTCGGCGATGGTGTTAGAGTCGGGTTTGCCGACGGTGCTGGAGTCGGGTTTGTCGACAAGATAGGATCATCCAAGTCTGCAAAGACAAACACATCCAAGGTTGATGGAGCAGCAGAAGTAGAATCAACAGCTGCTAGAAAGGAGGTCTCATCGAAACGGGCATAGCGAGTGAGGTAGACCTTCTTGGATGAGGGGTCAAGGCAGCGAAAACCTTTGTACTGCGCACTGTAACCAACAAAAATGCATGGAACACTTCGAGGAGCGAGCTTATGGGGTGCAAACGGCCGTATATAAGGATAAACTCTACACCCAAAAGGATGAAAGTTAGAGTAATCAGGATGACGGCCATGGATCAGAAAGTAGGGGGACACATTGTGAAGAACTGGCGTAGGTAGACAGTTGATGGTATAAGTGGCAGTAGCGAAAGCAACATCCCAGTAAGATGGTGGTAGCTGAGAGTGCATCACAGTCCCATTTTCGTAATATGCCTATGTTTGCGTTCGGCTCTACCATTCTATTATGGTGTGGCTGGACAAGAAATTTGATGAAAAACTCCCTTAGCAAAGAAATGAGCCCGTAAACGCGCATTAGTGAATTCACTGCCTCCATCACTTTGAAACACTTTAATCGAGCAGGAAAACTGATATTCAGCCAAGTTCTGAAACTGCACGAATGTCTAAAAAAAGTCCGATTTTAGCTTCAACGGATAAAACCAAGTAAAGCGCAAAAAATCATCCACAAAGATCGCATAATAAGAGAAACCACTTTCTGATAAAATAGGAGCAGGACCCCATAAGTCGCAGTGTACTAAAGCAAGTAAAGAAACAGCCCGTCTGGGATTATCCATAAATGAAAGCCTTTTTCCCTTAGCTCGTTCACAGGAAGAACATAAAGTGGGTGTAGGCAAAAAAGATGTAACCTTAACTAGGTTGAACTTATTCAATAATGAAATAACGGAAAAGGAAGTATGGCCTAGTCTAGCATGCCATATGTCAAAAGACACCCTATGTTTATTTGCTTGAATATAAGCAACAAAAGAAGCACCACCTTGTTCTAGCACATAAAGACCTTGCTCACATCGTCCTCGGCCCACGATTTCCTCTTTGGACCGTGTCTGAATAATAAACAAATTTTCATCAAATGATATCACATCATTTAAATCCCTTGTCAATTTACTAATTGAGAGAAGGTTTTTCGTAATATCAGGTACCACCAACATATCAGATAAGCATAAATCGCGAGAAAACCGACGCTGACCAATATGAGTATTTTTAACATGTCTACCATTAGCAATAGCGACAGAACGGTTACCGTTATAGGGAGTGATGCTGTCAAGACCAGACGATGTGGAAGCCATGTGGTTGGTTGCACCAGAGTCTAGATACCAGTTAGAAGCATTGTCGAGAGACACCGATGACCGAAAAGCATCAGCAAGATTTGCAGACTCCGGATTTGGGTTGGTGCAAGTGCGAGACGTGTGGCCGAATTCATAACAAAGTTGGCATTTGGGATTCCACCTTCGTTTACTACAACGAGCACCGCCACCACCACCGGCAGATTGACCAGAGGAGCCACCACCACCAACTGCACGACCAGAACCACCAGAGCGCCCAGAACCGCTGCTGGATCGACTGCGTGTGGGGTTCGATACGCTTGTCGGTGGCGCGTGTTGACCACGCGCCTGGGAGTTCGAGAAAAAACCACCTGAAAATACCTGTGCAGAGGCTGCAAAAGCAACGGGAGCAGGTTCAGAACCCATGTCAGCATGAGAACCACCAGAGGAAAATCTTGTGACTTCTGGCCCTTGCACCAATGTTGGCATACGCCGAAATCTGGGGTTTTGACATTTGCACCTCCTGGAAGTTGGAGAAGGCTGAGCCGAGACCACGAAGGAAAATCATGATGCGATCCTTGTTGTCGACTGGAGATCCAACAGAAGCAAGGCCGTCGGTGATAGTCTTGAGGCGGCGGTGATATTCCATAACCGTGGAGGAGCCGCGGCGGATTATGTGCAGCTCGTCACAGAGTTGCAACTCTCGAGCGTCGGACGTGTTGTCGAACGCCGCCGCCAGAGCCTCCCACATGGCCTGAACAGTCTCGCAGCCGATCATTTCTAACATGGATTCTTTGGTGAGCGACGATCGGAGAAGAGCCTGAAGGACCTTGTCTTGCGCCGTCCAAGCCTCCGGCGTGAGGGCTGAGGAATCCGACGTTCCAGCAGCAGAAGCGTTGGGTGGCAGAGAACCGTCGAGGTACGCAAAAAACCCAGCGGATTGAAACAACACCTGCACCTGAGATCGCCACGCCATGAAATTTCCGGTGTTGAGCTTGATCGGCAACATATGCATCATGGTGGCGTAGGTCAGAGATTTTCTGGTCTCCATCGGGACGACGAGAGCACACCGGCGGCAAGATTTGGTCTGGATCGGAAGTGCTGTAGACACCTAGCAGTGAGCTAGGGTTTGTAAGGTTAGGGTTTGAATACTGCACCTAACGAACGTATATGAGAACCAAATCTGATACCATGTGAATGTGTAATTCAGAATGATTTCATTGATGCGAGGGTGTTACAGTTTATAGGGTACAAGAGTTATACATTCATTGTATCTAGCCTACTCTAAATATAGACAATATATACAAGAATATCTTAATATCAATCAAGATATTCTATCACTGTGTTACAAACTTACAATGAAAAGTGAGGGATCAATAATAATTTATTAAGTTATAAAAATGTTTATATATACTGGAAGCTATAAATTAAATATTTTTGTCATTTAATAAATTATTATTATATAGAGAGAGAAGAGAGTTATAGACACTCTTATAGGTACACCAATTTATACACCAAATCTCAACCATCCATCTAACATAATCTCACCTATTTATTAAATTTATTTTTAGTAAGATATTGAAATTTGGTGTATAAATTGGTGTACAAATAAGGGTATATATATACGAACTTGATTAATAAATTTTTATAATTGTTTAATGTTGGATAGTGGACCTATTAGGACAAAAGGGTAGAACAGTATTTTTCATGCAAATGCAATTCATATTGTATAAAGAGGGCTAGGACTATTATAGGGCAAGTCATGGCACTCTTTATACTCTTTTTTTTCTTAACTTTGACGGATTTAATATTTTTGTATTTTTGCTAAAATTGACACTTTTTATTGCAAAAGTGAATTATTTTCAACCTCACATTAATTTTTTACTCTCTTCACTCAATTTTCTCCACACATTTTAACTTGCAAAACTAACGACACCTATTTATGCAAATTGAATTTACAGAGTCACCCTTCACTTATTTATGAGTCAGAAACAAAAGAAAAGTAAGGCAGGAAAAAAAAAAGCCAATCTTACCTCTCAAAAAGATGGGACTGCTGGTCCTTTTACTCATTAAAAATGGGCCCAGGAAAAATACTTCTCATTCTTCTCTATTGAGTTCTAAAGGGGACAGATGGAGTATCATATTTTAATACGAATTCATGTGTAATACAAATTGAAGTGCCATGCTCCTTGCTGTCAAATGACATTTAGTATATTTAAAGAACTTAGAATTATATTAATGGTTTAGTAATTGAATGTATTAAAACGATCGAATAATGATTACTATAAGAGTCCGTCTCTTGAAAGACGGTCTTTCCATAAGTTATGGAAAGACCAAGGTTTAAAGTATAAATTAGAAGAAATTAAGATAAAATTTTTGGGTTGCATGAACCGGGTTATAAATTTTATAACTACTACATGTTTCATATTAAAACTTTAATATTGCAACTAAGACCTTTTACCTTTTATTATTCTAATCAAACTCCGTCTTTCCATAAGCCTATGGAAAGACCGTCTTTCCCAAGACTTTGCCTTACTATAATCAGTACATTATTTTGTTGTATAATTGAAAGTAAAATTTTCTAAAAGACAATTATATTGGCCAGGATCATCTTAACATATGACTTATTTGGTGCCAATAGTATTGTGACACATGTACGCTAACTAAGATTTGATTGGTTCATATGAAATTTCAATATAGACACTAACCAATTGGAAATCATTATACAAGTGATCCCAAAAAAAACAGCAATAATAATGTGTTTTCAAGTGATTGGTGTCTGATCTGGACAAATATAATTCTCTTCCAAAGAATAAAAGCTTCTTCAAACACTATCTTGTTTTAACATTTACCTTGGCAAGAAGGAGATGAAAAACGTTTTCCGGGTGTTAATAATTTAGAGGTGGAAGCGAGGCCCAGTCGGATGATGGTCCACGCATTCTTCCACAATTCCTTATCACTACTTTTTCCATCCACCGCATGCTTTTATCCCTTCTCCTATTCAAATGCTACTAGAATGATAAATTATCCCCACACCGATCAGAAAATTTGGTAATACGGACAAAATTCATTTGGATAACGAAAAATGTGTGCCAGAGAATAGAAGAGGGATTTGTACAGAAGAAGAAGAAGAAGAAGTTGTGTGTGCGAATTTCAAGAATGATGGTGTAGGGACATTTCCGGCGGCGGCGGCCGGGGACGTGGAGGGCATAGTTGTCATTGCACACCCTTGTGGGGATCACCCATCATGCCCCCATTTTGGATTCTTCCTCTTTGCCTTCTTTTGCGTGGCTGCCTTTGTGTCTTCCTAAATCAATTCTTATCACATCAAACTTAAAAAATACTGTATACTGTATATTCCCTCTGTTCCATTGCTTATTTTATTTTCTTTCACACTTATGTTAGTAAGAGTGTCGAAAAGAAAATTAGATGTGCAGACCGGAAGCAATGAAAATAAATAAATAAATAAATAAATAAATAAATATATATATATATATATGCAGTTTTCTTAAGTTTGACACACTTACCATATTTGTATACTATTTTTTCTGTGTTTGTCACATTTCTTTTTATGGCACAAAAAAAAATACATCATTCTCAACCGCTCATTAAACTTTTTACTCTTTTTACTCAATTTCCTCTACACATTTTAACTTACAAAAAAATACCACATAAATTCATGGCGTCAAACATAGTGAAACGGAGGGAGTGTATAGGTAGAAAATCAAATTATATGAATTGAGTGAGACCGGTAGAACGTGAACAAAATATTCAGTTTTGTTTACTTATTTATATTATTTTAATATTTTTAATAAAAGTTAAGCAGTGAAATGAAGGTTTTTTTTCTTTTTACATTACTTTATAAAATTAAAGTGTGAAGAAAATAAGAGAATATTTTCGAAAGGACGGGCCATTATTGATGGCAGTGCATGTTTTACATCTTCATTGGGTGGCTGTTTGTTTTACATCTCTTGTTGAGAATTGGTGGTTTGTTTCATTTGGTTACTCCATTAGATTATATTGGTGTTTGATTTAGTAATTTGAGTTTGTTAAATATTTATTAGTATATAATTCAAAATAATGAATTAAAATTTGGTGACGACATTTTTTCTAATTAAAAAATGATTTTTCAATTAGTGAAAAAGTTAGAGTCCGTCTCTTGAAAGACGGTCTTTCTATAAGTTATGGAAAGACCATGATTTAAAGTGCAAATGGAAAGAAATAAAGATAAAATTTTCAGGTTGCATAAATCGAGCTATAAACTTTATAACTCCTACACATTGCATAATAAATTTTTAATATTGCAACTAAGACCTTTCATATTTTATTATTCTAATTAAAGATTGCATTTCCGTAAGCATGTGAAAAGACAGACTTTCTCAACACTTTGTAACAAAAGTTAATCGACGACATTATTTATTTGCTGGTTTGATCAAATAAGAAATGAAAAGTCTGATTAAAAAATTGGTTACCAGACACTCGTTATGTCCATTTCGGAAAACCCAGATGAATAATAAAGTAGAGAAAGTTTTTTTCTTCTTTTAAAGTAGAGAAAAAGGCAGCGAGGACTAAGAGAAGAAGGGTAGGTAGAACAAAGCATCATATGATAATGAAATCCAAACTACAACCACTTGGATAGCCAAGTGGCCCCCCGCCCCCACCCCCCACCCCTCCCCTCCCCTCCCCTCCCCTCCCCCCTCGTCTCATACAAAGTTAATTTAAGTTTTTGTCCATATCATATTAGCTATGAAGCCTTACTTTGTGTGAGTAATATGAGAATCTTACTTTACTTTTGCATGAGACACAGAAAATTTCACTTTACCTTTGTATGAAACATAGGAAATTTCACCCCGTGTGAGACAGATTGAATGAATGAAGTATGAAACATCCAAAAATAAATAAAAATTCAAAACTAGAATAATAAAAGGCGACGAAACACCAAAAGCAAATCAAATTAAACCACACAAAATTAAAGAACACAATACAGTAGTCGTATTACTAACGTTGTTTGTCTTGGATCCATTATTTCTTTCTTTGACTCCAATAATTTGTCTTATTTTTGACTTTAAATACTCTCTTCTTTCATGTTTGTAGAGTTAACTTTAGGTGTTATATTTTAAACCAGTTAAAATGTGTGGGTGGAATTTGATAGATAATATAAAGAATTTAAACGTTTGATACAAATGATTTATCTTTTGAGTCCGTCTCTTTAAAGACGATCTGTCCATAAATCATGGAAAAACTAAGGTTTAAATTATAAATTAGAAAAAATGAAGATAAAATTTTTATGTTGCACTAAATCGGGTCATAATTTTCAACTACCACATGTTGTATAATAAATTTTTAATATTCCAACAAAAATATTTTACCTTCATATTATTCTAATTAAACTCGTCTTTCTATAAACGTATGAAAAGACGGTGTTTCCCAAGACTTTGCCTTATCTTTTATCATAAAAGTGAGTGTAATAATTTTAAATTAGAAAAAAGGAGAAACACTCATGTAAATGTTTTTCAAATCACATAAAATACTTCATGTCATCTCTTGTATTTAAATAATTGTACTTAAACTCTCTGTCCCACCATAAGATTGGGTGAAGTTGTTTCAATCGAGTCTTTGTAAAAGTCCTAATCTCACAATCATTCAATCTCAAATTTGAAATTCCACAGTCATTCAGTCTTATCCGCATCATATAGTCTCTTCCATATCATCATTGACTGGTCCCATTTCTTTTTACTTATTTCTAACTCACTTAATTATTAAAATAGAAAAAAATTAATTTTAATTACTCTAATAATATTTTATTTTGTATTGAGTCCGTCTCTTGAAGGACAGCTTTTCCATAAGCCATGGAAAGACCAAGGTTTAAAGTGTAAGTTAGAAGAAATGAAGATAAAAATTTTGGGTTGCATTGAATCGGGTTATAAACTTTATAACTACTACACGTTACCTAATCAATTTTTAATATTGCTACTAAAACATTTTACCCTTTATTATTATTCTAATTAAATATCATTTTTCCATAAGCTGGTGGAAAGACGGTATTTTCCAATACTTTGCCTTTTGTATTAATATAAATAAAATTTATATCTAATAATTTGAAGTTTTGAAAATTATTTATATTAAAAAATAATTAATTATATATATATTTGCTAACCACATTACATAAGTAGAGTTGAATTATGTAATACATAATTTGAAGTGAAGGTCTCATGTTAGATCGACTAACTGTTAGACCAAGCATAAAAAATTTATTTTTACAATTTTTAACATTGAATTATAATTATTTATATATTGAGATTCATTTTAAAAGGTATTAAGGAATCATAATTATAGGTACCTTATTACAATAAATAAAATAATTATTAAATTACCCTATTAATTATTCTAATTATAAAATATCTCGCTAACAATTAGTTGGTATAAAATAAGACTGTGTAAAGCTAAATTAATTTAAATAAGATTTTGTATAATTTTAAAGCTAAATTAAATAAGGTCATTTTCTAGTTTGTAGAAAATAAAATAAGGGTGTTGCTATATCCCGCCCTGTATTTTACTATCCTCGCCCTAATACGTATACAGTATGTATTTTTAATTTAATTTCAATAACCAAATTGAATTGATTTTAGAGTAGATTAAATTTAGATTAGATTAAATTTAGATTAGATTAAATTTAAATAAATTAAATTTAATTTAAAAATGAATCCGGGCGCCGCCGCGGGACCGCCGGAATCCGCGCCGGACCGCCGGAATCCGCCGCCGGACCGCCGGAATCCGCCGCCGGAATCCGCCGCCGGACCGCCGGAATCCGCGCCGGACCGCCGGAATCCGCGCCGGACCGCCGGAATCCGCGCCGGACCGCCGGAATCCGCGCCGGACCGCCGGAATCCGCGCCGGACCGCCGGAATCCGCGCCGGACCGCCGGAATCCGCGCCGGACCGCCGGAATCCGCGCCGGACCGCCGGAATCCGCGCCGGACCGCCGGAATCCGCGCCGGACCGCCGGAATCCGCGCCGGACCGCCGGAATCCGCCGCCGGACCGCCGAATCCGCCGCCGGACCGCCGGAATCCGCCGCCGCCGGAGTCTCCGGCTCGCGCCCGTGCCCTGGCGAGCGGACCGCGTCCGCCTCGCGCCAAAGCCATGGCGAGCGGTGGCTCGCGCCCAGGCCACAGCGAGCGGCGCCGGTCCGGCTCGCGCCCAGCCCGTGGCTCGCGGTCCGGTGGCGGCTCGCGGTCCGTCGGTGGCGAGCGGCCGGGCGGTGGCGACCGGACCACGGCCCAGACCGTGGCGAGCGGAGCCCGCCACGGCTCGCGCCCAGGTCGTGGCGAACCGCTCCGCGGCGCCTCGCGCCCAGCCGGCGGCGGATTCCGGCGGTCCGGCGGCGGATTCCGGCGGTCCGGCGGCGGATTCCGGCGGTCCGGCGGCGGATTCCGGCGGTCCGGCGGCGGATTCCGGCGGTCCGGCGGCGGATTCCGGCGGTCCGGCGGCGGATTCCGGCGGTCCGGCGGCGGATTCCGGCGGTCCGGCGGCGGATTCCGGCGGTCCGGCGGCGGATTCCGGATTTATTTTTTAATTTAATTTAATTTATTTAAATTTAATCTAATCTAAATTTAATCTAATCTAAATTTAATTCAATCTAAATTAAATTTAATTTAATTTAGTTATTGAAATTAAATTAAAAATACATACTATATATGTATTAGGGCGAGAATAGTAAAATACAGGGCGAGATATAGTGATCCTGGCCACAATACCAGTATACCACATTGGTATCTTTTCCTAGTCTTCTCATGTGAAGATCCTAATCTTCCACGTCAATGAACAAATACGTAGTATGTAATTAGTGTGTCCATAAGCTATCGACTACTGATTTTTTTACAACAAAATTTAGATTTTTTTAAAAATATTTTTTATATTATATATTTTTATATTTTCACCTTCAAATATATATTATTACTTATTTCACCTTCAAATACATATTATTACTTATTTTAACTTATAAAATAAAATATTTAAATTTTATAAAAAATTTACAAAATTCATGATACAAACTCCATTGAACTGTCTATAAATTTATGGAAAAACATTTTTTTATGAGATTTTCTCATTTGTTACCATAGGCTCTACAAGAAATCAGTGGTGAAGGATTAGGTGTCGGTGGGTTGCTGACCGCTGAGCTGAAAACCTAAAAGTGGACCCTGCCATATAGTCCAGGCATACCCCAAACCAAAACACTGAATTTCTTCAAAATTGCTCAAGTGGAGCGTCCCAAAACGTACCAAGAAAAATGGCATAGCCATTGGAACACCGAGTCTTGAGACAGTAGGCCCAGTCAGTATTGCACTAGTCCAAAAGGGAAAGATCACTAGGAGATGACCGAAAAAATAGCCCATGATAAAGCATACCACGGACATACCGAAGGATGCGAGTGACAGTCTGATAGTGATTTTCTAGAGGCGACTGGAGAAATTGGTTAACAGAGTTGACCGCATAGGAGAGATCAGGGCGAGTGATGGTCAAGTACTGCAAGGCACCGACCAGTGAGCAATAAAGCTTGGGGTTTGAGAACTCAGACCCCGAGGCGCTGTGAAGCTGAGAGCCATGAACAAAAGGTGTGGAAACAGGAACATCATATGTCATACCCCCGCGCTGAAGTATCTCCATCGCATACTTAGCCTGCCCCAAAAAGAGTCAAGATGAAGATCGAGAGACCTCCAATCCCAAAAAATAGTGAAGTGCACCAAGATCCTTAATGGCAAACTCACGATCAGTGCAGGTGATGAACTGACGAATGAGAATAGGATCATTGTCGTGCACATATACTAGCAGGTATAGAATCTTCGATCCCTAGGAGAACACAAACAAGGAAGTGTCGGTAGAATTGCACCGGAATCCCAGACGAAATAAATAGGAGCTGAATTGTTGAAACCAAGCCCGAGGAGCTTGTTTGAGATCGTAGATAGCCTTGCGAAGACAACATACATAATCAAGATGAACAAGATCAGTGTAACCGGCCGGTTGCTCCAGGTAGGAAGGTGCATCAAGAAGACCATTAAGAAATGCATTCTTAATGTCTAACTGATGAAGGAGCCAAGAAAAAGTAGTGGCCAAGGATAAGATAATTCTAACTGTGGGGGCCTTGATGACCGAACTAAAAGTGTGGGTGAAATTGAATCTGGGCAATTGAGAATATCCCTGCGCAAAAAGACGAGCCTTGTACCGATCAATGGTATCATCATGTCGATGCTTGAGACGATAAACCCATTTGGAGCCAACGATATTGACACCAGTAGGGCGGGGAACAAGATCCCAAGTATGTTGCTAATGAAGGACACCCATTTCTTCATCCATAGCGCCCACCCATTGAGGTTCCTTAATGGCATATCGATACCCCCGAGGTTCAGTCTGTATACTGCTTTGTTGTGCGACTGCTTGTCTGAGAGCGAGTGGTCATACGATGAATCACAATCGATGGAGGAGGCAGTGGAACATCAGCCGAAGATGGCCACAACGGAGAGACAGGCGTCGGAGAACTAGCGGATAGGGTTGATGACCCAGACGAATCCTGAATAGGTGGTAGAGGGGCAGTAGGGGATACAGACAAATCACCCAAGTCAAAATCAATAAACGTCGAGATATCTAGAGATTCTATGGCAGTAGGAACAGTATCACTCGCAAATGGGAAAAGAGACTCATCAAAACAGGTATGCCGAGTGAGAGACCTTTTTAGAAATTGGATCCAGATAGCAAAAACCCTTATGGCGAGCACTATATCCCA
This sequence comes from Rubia yunnanensis, assembly GCA_037428765.1. Lineage (NCBI taxonomy): Eukaryota > Viridiplantae > Streptophyta > Magnoliopsida > Gentianales > Rubiaceae > Rubia > Rubia yunnanensis. Next base: position 106,503,530 of record CM075066.1, read on the forward strand.
CAAAGATGCATGGAGTGCTGCGAGGGGCCAGTGTGTGAGGAGCAAATGGCCGAATGAAGGCATACACCCGACATCCGAAAGGGTGAAAGTTTGAGTGGAATGGATGGCAACCATATAGTAGAGAATATTGTGAGGCATTGCGAAGAACAGGGGTGGGAAGCTTGTTAATGGTGTAGGTAGCCATGGTAAAAGCAACATCCCAATACGAGATTGGCAAGCCAGAGGAGAAAAGCATTGATAATCCCATCTCGGCAACATGGTGGTGTTCACGTTCCGCTCTACCATTCTGCTCCGGTGTGGATGGATAAGAAATCTGATGAAGGATTCCTTTATCTGCAAAATGGGATCGTAGGCATGCATTTGTGAATTATGTACCACCGTCACTCTGAAACACCTTGATTAAACAAGAAAATTGGTTTTCAACCAAGTTCTAAAACTGCAAGAATGTCTCAAAGAAATATGAGTTTTGTGCCAACGGATAATACCAGGTAAATCAAGAGAAATCGTTAACAAAAATGGCATAATAAGAGAATCCACTATCAGATAAAACTGGAGCAGGGCCCCACAAATCACAATGCACTAAATTAAGGACAGCTTGTGCCCATCTAGGATTGTCCACAAAAGAAAGCCTTTTTCCCTTCGCCATTTCACAAGGCAAACAAAGTGCAGGTTTAGGCGGTAAAGAAACCACATCAACAAGGTTCAGTTTATTTTACAAAGAAATAACTGAAATGGAAGTATGCCCTACTCTAGCATGTCAAACATAAAAAAGAAGCTCTATGTTTATTATCATTAACATGAGCAACAAAATCAACACCACCTCTTTCAAGCACATAAAGGCCACGATCACATCGACCTTGGCCCACGGCCTTCTTTGTGGACCAGTTCTGAATCACAAATAAATCCTCATCAAAAGAAATCACAGCATTCATATCCTTTGTCAATTTACTAATGGAAAGCAAATTTATCGTAATATCAGGGACCACTAACACATCAGATAAAGACAAACCAAGAGAAAATTGACGATGTCCAATATGAGAAATAGGAATAGAACGACCATTAGCAACAGTGACAGAACGGTTACCAGAATAAGAGACTGCACTGTCCATGCCAGAGGAAATGGAAGCCATATGATTCGTTGCGCCGGAGTCCAGGTACCAGTCCAAGGCTGAATCGTCAAGCGAGACGGAATACTGAAAAAGCCTCAGCAAGATGGGCTGACTCAGAGTGACGAGCTGTCGACGAGAGTTTGGAGCACTGTGGAGCTGTATGACCAAAAATGTGGCAAATTTTGGCATTTTGGATTCCAACGTCTTCTGCGACCAGAACCTGCACCACCAGAACCTGAAGAACGTACTGGCCGACTGAAATTGTTCCCACGGTCGTGCGTGGTGGTCGATGCGCCTGAGAGTGGCGCGTGGGCTTCATGCACTAGTGAGTAGAAACCCTGGTCGTCGGACAGACCTGCAGAAGAGGCAGCGAAAGCTACTGGAACAGAGTTTGAACCTATTCCCGCGCTGGAGGAGGACTGGGTGAAAATTTTGTGGTTGTGGGCTCGTGCGACCACATCTGAGTACGCCAGTAATGATGTCTGAGCCAATTGAACGCTCGTGAATTCGCTGAATCCGGTGCCAAGGCCTCACAGAAAAATCATGACGCGATCTCTGGGAGGGATTGGAGCGTTCATAGCTGCAAGTCCATCAAGAACAACCTTGAACCTGCGATGAAAATCCATCACCGACGAGGAGCCACGCCGAGTTGTATGAAGCTCATCCCGGAGTTGAAGTTCGCGGGACGTCGAGACGTTTTCAAATGCCGCTACAAGGGGGTTCCACATCTCCTTCACTGTACCGCAACCAATAGTCTCCAACATACCTCCTCGGTGAGCAACGTTCGGAGCAATGTCAGGAGTCGTTTGTCTTGCGTCACCCAAGAGTTGAACGCAGCCTAGAATTTTGCGACGTCATTGTCATCGGTCTGAGAAGAACCGCCAGTCGGGGATTCACCCCTAACTGCAACTGTTGGCTTTGGAATTGACCCATCCAAGAAGCCAAAGAAACCCTCATATTCGAGTAGCCCTTGAACTTGCGACTTCCACATTATATAGTTGCTGGAGTTTAGCTTGATCGGCAACATATGAATAAGGGTAGAATAGCTTAATGGGTTGTCTGTCATTGAAGCTTTGGAAGGTTCAAGATTTTTCAAAATGACGGAGGAGCAAGACAAAGTGAATAATCGTTACCTGTCTGATATCATGAAAGTGTACAATTCACCATATTTAGTGTGTCTGTCATAGATGGAATAAATAGAGTACAATGAGCTAATTACATCGAACCTATATTATTTTATATATGTACAGATCAATCCTAATTAATCTCAGATCAATCAGGATATTCTATCTACCCTATCGATTGCAATTCCGATACTTGTGTTGTTTTGGCCCACCTCATCTTATGCCTTTGATTTAAATGCACTGTCAATTTCCCAGCCCAAAGACATGGGTTTCCTAAATTTTAATACGCGACGGTGTTCACATATGTGGATATAACGAAGATATTAAAAGAGAACCTTCATAATAATAGGAGAAATATTTTGCCAATCATGCATTTTGATAGAGCAGAACTGAAAGAAAAAAACACATAAAGCAGGAATTAATATTCAAAATCTTTTGAGTAAGTACGTTTATGTATTTCAACTGTTCTAAAAATTTGTTTAATCCTCGTCTTTAAATATATACTCCCTTCATATTATTATGTTTGGCACCATAATTTTAGGGGCAATAATTTTATATTTTTACAAGTTAAAATGTGTGGAGAAATTAAGTAAAGAGAGTAAGGACTTTACAAAATTTTGGGTGATACACTCTCATCCAATCTTATAGTGAGATAGGGGATCAAAATACAGTTATATAATTATGAGAAATAACATGATTTTTTTTTTGTAAATTTAAAATTACTTTATCCCTTGTCTTACCATAAATTATGGTAATACGGTTTCATAAGAGTTTCATTAAAAAAAATTAATGAGTGATTGAGAATGATTCACTTTTCACAATAAAAAAAATGGCAGGGTCTTGAGAAAGACTGTCTCTCCATAAACTTATGGAAAGATGGGGTTTAATTAAAAAAATAAAAGGTAAAAGGTCTAAATTACAATATTACAAATTTATTATGCAACGTGTAGCAGTAATAAAGTTTATAACCCTATTCATGCAACCCAAAAATTTTATCTCCATTTATTCTAATTTACACTTTAAACCTTGATATTTTCATGACTTATGGAACGATCGTCTTTCAAGAGACGGACTCAAAAAATATATGTAGTAATGTTAGAAAAATATACAAAAATATTAAATGCATCAAATTCTAAACGATGGAGGAATTATCAGAACGTAAAAGAAAATTATATAAAAATACATTTGAGAATTAAAGCTATTTTTGCGTGAAAGTCTGGGAACCATGCAGTCGAGGACGGTCACAATTAACACCTAAAATCAGTACTCCATTGTACTATATTAAATAAATAAATAAATATATATATATATATATATATATATATATATATATATATATATATATATATATACCCCTCCGTCCCAAATTAAATGGTATGAGAGAGAATTTCACGCTCATCAAGAAGTCTAATCGTTAATATGTTTAATTACGTATAATTATGGCATACAAAAAGTTACTTTTCAGAAACTACGTGTTACGACGAATCAAACCATATAACATATGATAATATTATTGTTTATATATCTATTCAAATATGTGGTCAAAGTTGGACAGTGAATAGTGATATTTTATGAAGTGTGCAGTTTAATTTGGGACAGAGGGAGTATATATATATATATATATATATATATATATATATATATATATATATATATATATATATATATATATATATCTCTACTGTATAGCGATTAATTTTTCCAAATGCATCTACCGACACATGCATACGCTAGTAGTTGACTTAGTTTTATTGAGCTTGTTTTCCTAATCATAAAGTATAAATATACTCCTAAGGGAGAATTTTCGGTTGTCGAGTTTGCTTATCTCCACAAAAGTTTCATTTTCCTTTCAGAAGGAACATAGTCTACATGTAAAGTTATAGCCAAAAAGCGTAGCATGTTTATTTTCTACATGTACAATTTTGAATTATCTTTTTAATTTAGTTCGATTAATTATCGTTTCATGTTTTTTAACTTAATTCTCTTCGCGCCTTAACTGGAAGTATATTATTTACAGAGTGTTGTGCTTCTAATAAAAATTGAAGCGAACCTTTTCCCTCTAAAATCAACCAAAAGCTTAGTCCATTTGTTCCATGTGCTAGTTTCTTGATTGCGTGCGAGCGTGTTCACCGCCCACTTAAATGGACTCGGAAGTCGTAAAATTGCGGGCAAACAAGGCTCCTTTGCAATAAGAGCATGGTACTTGGTGAACTGGGAGTTTGTCTTCCTTATTAGCTCGGAAAGTTTGTTTCTTAAAATACGGTTTTTTTTGCAAGTTAAAAAATATTGAGGTTTAAAATGTAATTTAGAAGATATTAGGATAAAGTTTTTGGGTTGCATTAATTTATAACTACTATATATTGCATAGTAAATTTTTAATATTGCAATTAAAATTTTTTACTTTTCTATAATTATAATTCATTTATGTCTTTTCATATGTCAATGGAAAGACATTTTTTCTCAAGACTTTGCCTAACTTGTATAGACTTTTTTCAGTAAAAATTTTACATTTTGACCATGCATTTTAATAATATACTTATAAGTAATGATATTATTGTATAAAATATTGTTAGATACGTTATAACATGTAACATCTAAATGTTTTTTTTTATGTATTGTTACTGTCTGTAATTACATATTTTACCACCAGACATTATTGGAAATCGTGAAAAGGATTTTGTACAATTTAAAGAGTGACAAATGGAATAATATAATTACAAATTTATAATAGACTTCTTCGATAGAAATAGTCAAGTGTTACGAAATTATATGGATAATTTCTAATATGATAAAATAATTCGGTGTCGTGAAACTATATTAATGGTGTCCGTTGTGATCAACTCATAGAGGTGGATTATGGTGACAATAGTTTGATGTAGGGCGTTCAAATTGTTCAATTCGATCCGATCGTTTTGATCCATTTTATTTGGGTCGGGTTAGGTGAATAATCCGTTTGGGTCAAGTGGGTGGAGTTAAAATGGGCGGATTGGATTTTCACCCATTTGCAACTTTGCCCCATTCTCTTGAAAAAAAATATAATAAAAAGAATTAGTTTAATACAACATATCCACCATTAATTTACTTCATAAAAAACTTTAATATTCTTGAAAAAATAATATATTTATAAAAGCTAAATTAAAAGTAAATTATTTTTAAAATGAGTGAAGTGCATTTTTAATCCTATGTTTTGCACAAAAGTACATAAATGACCTTGTAAATTTGAAAGTGCAAAATTAACCCTGCAATTTGTTGAACTAAATGTCAACTGCAAAAATGACCAGAACCCATTAAAATGACCATTTTACCCTTCTTTTAAAAAATTAAAAAACTCAAACATAGTAAAAGACAATAATTCCCCTGCTTTATAATGAAACCCTACTTCACCTCCAACCTCTACCAGCACCTTGTCTTCCATTTTCTCCATTTCACCCTTTCTAATCTCCCTCATCACCTGATTTCACCTCCAACCACCGATTTCACCTATACTTTCATCCCCACCTCCGATTTCACCTCTGTTTAACCTCTGGATTTGCGCTGGATTTCTGGGCGGGGCTAGGGTTTAGGTGGGGTTGAGGGCGGAGGAGAGGTGGCGATGGGTTTCTGGACGAGACGGCGGGACAACGGGGTGGTGGAGTGATGGGATGGTGGGGAGACAGGCACATTGGCGGATTCGCGGGTGGTGGGTGAGGAGGACGGGAACAGTGAAGCATGGCGTTGTCGCGGCTAGTGATGCAGAACTTTGGCGGGTTGAGCGAGTGGTGGGTGAGGAGGGGGAAGCGGCTGGGCTAATTGGGTGGTGGGTGTGGGGTCTGATCCGGTGGCACGGAGAGGTGAGGTGGTGGCATCAATTGGTGGTGCGGTGGTAGATCTAGTGACGCGGAGAGGTGAGGTGGTGGCGAGGAGAGGTGGGGTTTCGAGCGGCGGATCTGGCTGGGAGGGGTGAACGGTGAGGCTGAGGGAAAAATGGGCGGGGGATCTAGCTGGAAGGGGTGAATGGGCGGCGGTGGCGGTGGTGCGCAGTGAAAACATGTGAGTTTTCTGGTCATTTTTTAGTTCATGCTGATTTCTTGGCTTGTGAGTTATACTAAGAATGAATGATACGTTTTAGTTGTGTTATGATGATGTATGGAAAGTTGATTGTTTTCATGTAATGGTGGTGCAGTGGTAGCGTTGGTGGCCCGACTGCGTTAAGTGGTGGAGCTTGTGGTCAAGTGCGGTCAGGTTTGAAGATGAAGAAGAAGGACAACTTAGGGGTAATTTTGTCATTCAATTTTTTGTTTCAAGAGTAGGGGTATATTTATCTTTTCATAAATGGTCAGTTACTGAATTTTTTTCGGTTAACGCTGGAATAGTGTAAATTGGATGAAATTGCACAATTTGATCAAAAGATAGGGTTAGTTCTGCACTTTCAGATTATACAAGGTTATACCCGCACTTTCTCATTTTAACAGGTCATTTTTTACTTTTCCCTAAAAAATATTATTATTTTATGATTTGGGTTGACTTAGGTCACTTTGGACCGACCCATGACCCAATCTGACCCAACCAGATCAGAACCAAAATTATGAGACTTTTGACTCGGCCCGACCCATTTGACTCAAAATTTTAAATTAAGTTGGACCGGATCAGCTGACTCACTCCAATCCACCCTGATCCATGACCAACCCTAGTTTGATGTTCTTTGGAGAATCCGATAAAAGAGAATCTATAATTTACTTGATTGTATATAACCTTCCTCAAAAAGAATATATTGCATGTATCACTATAAAATGTAAATACTATATCCGGTTGTTTTGAAATTGACAACGTAACGTTTGAAATATTTTTATAGAAGTTAAAAACATATAAGTAGAAACGAGGTTGTGAAAAATTTTGTACTATCTGCCCCAGTAAAATTATACTGCAATCATTAGCATGTTGTTCTAAAATAAGTATATTTACCCACGTATAATAACGGTAAATAAAAAGTTGATATTTAAAAACTATTTGTTACGGAGTACGATAAAATTGTTGTTTATATATCTATTCAAATATGCGGTCAAACCTTGATAGTGAATAGTGTAAAGAAAGTAAGAGTGCAATTTTAGTTGGGACGGAGGAAGTACAATTTAATTATACATTGAAAAATGACAAAGTTTTGGGAAAGACCGTCTGTCCATAAACCTATGGAAAGACGGTATTTAATTTGAATAATAAAAAGGTAAAATATTTTAATTGTAATAATAAAATTTTATTATGCATCATGTAATAGTTATAAATTTTATGGCACAATTAATGCAATCATAATATTTTATCTTCATTTATTCTAATATGCATTTTAAACATTGGTTTTTCTATAGGTTATGGAAAAACCATATTCCCTTTGTTCTTCTATTAGTGACACACTTACCTTAATGAGATACTTCTTTTTATATTGGCACACTTTTAATTTTTGGTAAGATTCTTTTAATTTCATCCACTCATTATACTTTTTACTTTCTACATTCAATTTCATCCACTCATTTTCTCTAACTAAACCTAACCATCTAAACCTATGTGATAATATTAGTGAAATGGAGGGAGTATTTCAAGAGACATACTTTTAAAAATTATGATACTCCCTCCGTCCCAGGGTAATCTGCAGAGAGAGAAAATCTTTCTGCAATTTTGGCCCGGGTGAAATGACCAAACTGCCCTTGCATTTTAAAGGCCAAGGTCTGATAACTCCTAAACTAGGGTTACGCCGTTCTTCCTCAACACCTTCGCCTTCTCCTCCTCATAAACTCCCTTCGTTGTCGTCTCCTTCTCAACTCCCACGGCCCCACCTCCTCCTCAACCCTTCCCCCGTCTTCTTCGCCGTCCTCCAGCGCCTCTCCGACTCCCAGCGTCTCATCTTTGCCAAATCCGATGCCTCATCTCTGCCCCTCCCTCAGTCGTGTTACCCCTTCGCCACATCGCTTTCCTGCCGCCTTGCCTCCCCGTGAGATTTGCACGAGATTTGCATAGTCGTTTAGGTTGCGATGCCTCTGCTAGAGAGTCGTTTAGGCCAATGTTGGAGACTTTTGTGAGGGATTTGAGATGTGAATGAGATCTGCAAGTAAGGGATTTGCAAATGAAAATTGGGAATGAGCTTTGGAATTTGAAGACAAAAGATTGGAAAATGTGAGAATTTAGAGAGAGAGAGAGAGAAGAGCCAGGGGAGGCGAGAGTTTACGAGGTGAGGTATGTGAGGAGTCAGTGAGGTTTTTCAGTGATTTTCAATTATTTAAAGGGTATTTTTGTCATATGAGATATAAAAACTTTTTCTAATGAGGAAAGTGCACAGATTAGCATATGATAGTCAAAAAAGGAAAGTACGCAGATTCCCATAGAACGAAAAAGTAAAATAATCAAAATAAAAAAAAGTGTGAATGCATTGACAGTTTAAAACTAAAGTCCACTGTACACTCAATCACACAAAGAAAGAGACACGCACCATTCCCTAAAATAAAATCCTCCTAAACTTTTACTCACACACACACCCCCCCACTATCTTCACTCCATTCCCAACCCCCCTCTCTCTCTCTCTCTCTCGCGCTCGCCCTCTCCACCACCGCCGCCGCCGCCGCCGTCACCATGTCGGAAAAGTGCAGCCACCACAAAGGCAAGAAGAGGAAATTCCTCCGCCGCCTGTTCGCCGGAATCCTCATCACCCTCTTCATCATCCTCCTCGTCATCCTCATCATCTGGGCTGTGCTCCAGCCCAAGAAGCCCCGCTTCATCCTCCAGGACGCCACCATCTTCAACCTCTCCGTCCCGGCGCCCAACATCCTCACCACTAGCATGCAGGTCACCATCTCCTCCCGCAACCCCAACGACAACATCGGCATCTACTACGACAAGCTCGACGTCTTCGCCGCCTTCCAAAACCAGCAGATCACCTACTACACCGCCATCCCGGCGGTCTACCAGGGCCACAAGGACACCAACATCTGGTCGCCGTTCGTGTACGGAAACAACGTTCCGATCGCGCCGTACAACGGCTACGCGTTGACCCAGGCGCAGGCCACCGGCGGCGTGCAGCTCAAGATCCGGGTCGACGGCCGGGTGAAGTGGAAGGTCGGGACGGTGACCACCGGGAAGTACCACATCCACGTCTCCTGCGACGCGTATATTCCTTTCGGAAGCCGGGGCTCCGGCATGGTGGTCGGAACCGGCGTCAAGTACACGCTGACGCGGGGTTGCAGCGTCAGCGTGTGAGGGGCAAGAAGGTCATTTCCACAGCCCGAGTTCTTTTCTGAAACTCCTCCATATATTCTGGGTACAATTATTATTACAGGATGGGAAATTCGGAATTTGATGAAATTGAAGAAATTGTAAATTTTGCTACAGAATAATGAGCTAGCAAATTGCAATTATTATGTATGGTTACGAAATTTAGTTACAGATAATGAGAAAATGTGCAATAATTGGTAGGGATGATTAGGAAAAGTCAAATGAGGCTGCATATGGTGAAGGTTCTTTGTTTGTCTGTTTTGCTATATTAATCATCTTTTAAAGTTTTAGAGATATTAGCTTACAACTCTGCAACATTGCGTAGTTCTTACTTCTTATTCGTAAAACTATTTTTGGGGTATGGTGACATTGGCATGAATGGATGTGAGCTGTTCTTGAGGCAATAGAATTAGCCAATCTTTGATTTTTTTTTTTTTAAAAGGCAATCCCATGTGACTTTTTTTAGCTTGTTTCTTCTATTCCATATTGTTTTCTCATTTGGTTCTCTAAGCTTTATTAGTGTTTCAATTTATTGAAGTAAAATTTAAATTGGTATTACCTACCTTAATATTGATTTAATTTTAGTCCAATATCAAGTATAATGTTGGTCAATTAAGTTTTGTAAGAAAATATTTATGGTTTTGATTATATCTTAAGAAATTATACAGATATATATATTTTTTAACAAGTTACGTTGATTATATATAGTAAAGAACTAAAATCAGTAACATATTATAACATTATTGTGTTATTTTTTAATAACTTAGATTTAAGTTGGTCAAAATAATTTCAATATTTTCGATTGACAGTACCATCCTACCAAACCACAAAAGTAAACAATTTCTATTATATATTTCTTGGGATCAATTCGGCATAGCTTGGGCCTAGTTCTGCAATTGGATTGATATAATTAATCTTGGTTTTTTCCATTTTAGTGACGTCATATACGGGGGCTTAGCATTTTCCTCGTTTTGGACTATCATGGGGCACCATCTTCTACCGACTACCCTGCAATATGCATACTACATCGGCTGGAGTCTTAAAGTAAAAGTAATGTGAAAATAGAAAGGCGGGTGAGCGAAGAAAAGGTAGGCTTTTTCCGTCGGTAACGGTCCCTATTTAGAAAAGACCATTAGACATCACTAGTGAGTGAAAAACGACAGATATTGTTAGGGACTTCTTTTTCTCTGAACATATGCTTAGCTAAAATTAAAAGAAAGTACTACATATTTCTGATTGGCAAAGTTTTGGAAAAGACGGTATTTACATAAGCTTATGGAAAGATGGGGTATAACTAGAATAATAAAATAAAAGGTCTTAGTTGCAATTATTAAAATTTTAGGATGCAATATGTAGTAGTTATAAAATTTATAACCCGGTTCATGCAACCCAAAAATTTTATCTTCATTTATTCTAATTTACACTTTAAACCTTGATCTTTCCAGGGGCGGAGATACAAGGGGGCTGGAGGGGGCTCCAGCCCCCGCCAGCAATTTTTTTAGGGGTATTAATTTTTTAAAATTACCCTTTAGCCCCTGCCAGAAATTTTCTAATACTACAAAAAAATTTAAAATTACTCTTCAGTCTCCATGCGAAACTTACTAATGCTACCATTTTAAAAAAAAATTACCCTTCAGCCTCCATAAAATTTGTCCTAATGCTACCAATATTTTAAAAATCACCCTTCAACCCCATCAGATTAGATAAAATTAATTTTATTAAATAATATTTTATTAAAAATTAATTAATTAGCCCCCTGCCAGGAAAATTTTCTAGTTCCACCCCTGGATCTTTCCATAACTTATGGAAAGATCGTCTTTCAAGAGACGGACTCTTTCGGATTAGTCCGTTCCATATTGAAAAGCCTTTTGTTATGCGTTTTTCATGTTTGCTACTATTATTATAAATTTTGGTCATCTGAATAAATGAATAGTTATTGTATATTATCTCTTTTTACTCTTTTTTCCCCCCATAAATATTACGTACAAAAAATCAAATTTTATACAAAATTGTATTCTACTAATAGCATTAAATTAAGTTACACCCCCATTTTAATTTAGTGAAACTCAATGGAACCCTTAAGTTACGTATAAAGATCTTACTCTACTGATAAGACTAAATTAGAAGACACCACCATTTAAATAGGTGAATCTTGAAGCTCCCAAATCGCGTACAAATGTCTTTTGAATCCATTGAATCCAATAAAGCATGAAACTCCATAGTCTCTACTGCTAGGACTAAACTAGGAGACATTATCATTTTTAATTTCTTGAAATTCAGTGAAGTTTTAAGCTCTATCTATTTGAATACTTTGACATCATCATTCGAATCTACCGAGACTCAGTGAAGTATGAAACTTTATTCATTCGAATATTTGGGGATGCTTTGCAAAGAACTCCTAACTACACACTAACAACGGACGACCACCAATGAAGCCAGAACTATCCCGATCACACCTTCATGGACCTTTGTTAAACCACCAACGAACCACCACTAATGTCGGAACCACAACGATCACATCTTCATAGACCCTTACTTTACTCATTGACTAAAATATGAAACACCATCTGAATCTATTAAAATTTAGTAAAGATTGAAACTTCATTCATTTGAATAGTCAAAAATCACATTTGATTCTATTAAAATAATCACCACTAAATTCAGAACCACCACAATCTCATATTCATAGACCACCTAAAACTTCAAAAACTCACTAGTGGAGGCAGCCTTATTAAAGTCGATTTTAAGGGACCAGAGAAGTCACTTTGTAGGTGACTTCTCTGGTAATGACTTTGATCGAAACTGACTTTTATTGGTACCCGAATCCAGTTCTGAGTTTGGAACTTAGTTCGATGGTTCTAAAAAAAAGCTGCCAGAAACCTCAGGTTTCCAGCAGGAACCCATGTTTCGGCAGAATGTAAAATTATAGATCTGGGACTAGAATCACCAAAAGCACAAAACAAATGCAAAGATTGAACATCAAACATCAAATATCATCAAAATAAAAAAAAACAACAAAGATCTAAAATCTAAAACCTACATAGCCGTGAAGTTGAGAAAGTCTGCTGCGGTGGTGATGAATCTACACGGCAGATGAGAGAACTCCGCTCAGTGGATCTACTCCAGTGGAGGCGACAACATGGCAGAAGAGAGAACTCAGCGCAGTGGATCTACTCTGGCGGAGGCACAACATGGCAGAAAAGAGAACTCAACGCGGTAGATCTACTCCGACGAAGGCGACGACGCAACAGAGGGGAAAACGCTGCAACAAAAAAGATGAACGTTGTGGCAAAATGAACGGCTCCGGCGAAGGGGTGGTGGTGTAAGAGAGGCAAAGGCGGAGTGAGTGAAGCGGAGGGGTGGCAGAGTGAGGGAGGCGGTGGCCAAGTTAGTGATGTGGGTGGCCGAGTTAGGTTTTAGGCTTGAGGGATGTGACATAAGAGAGGAAAGTGAGGGATGAGAGCCTGGGATGAGAGTGAGAGGGAGAGAGTTTTTGAGAGGGAGACACTGGAGTTGAAAAGAAGAGTGAGGAAAAATAAGTTTAAAGAATGGAAATTAGGGCTTCCATTTATATAGTGCCGGAAAAGGGAGATGATGTTGATCTTCTTGATCTGGTTTGTGAGTAAGCTCCAAGGAGGGGAGTAAGTCGTGCCGATGACGTTAAATAAACTGGGTTTTGATCGTCCGGATCGTCATTCGTGGCTTTCTGTTGATGTTGTTTAAATTTGAGTTTTTATCGTTAGTTTCATTATTTTGCTTTTTTCTTTTTACTGTATGTTTCTCCATGATTTTGTAGCGATTTGAAGATTTTGGAGCTGGACTTGTGCAGGAAGGAAAGCAATGAGAAAGGAAGGCAAATCTTGGACATTTGGTAACATTGAAAAATTGTCTAAGTACCAAGCATGTGTAGCCACCGTGAGTTGCGACCGTTAGATCACGGCTCGCAACGAGATCAGGATTTCTCACAAAATGTGAGCTCTCGGGTTCAATATGTCGCGACTCGCGACAGTCCTATCGCGGGTAGCGACACACGATCAAGTCAGGAAGAATTTTCAAATATATGGCCTCTCAGGGTTAAGATATCGCGAGCCGCGGCAGTCCCGTCGCGACTCGCGACCATATGCTAACTTGACTGATAGTTGACCTCTTCCGTCGACCAGTCCATCGCAACTTGCGGCGATCATTCCAGGCCCTTTTAAAAACAGGCAGAACATAACCCCTACCATTTCATCTCCTCCTCACCCACTCATTTCCCTGGCCGTTCCCACCATTTCTCCACCACTCTCCACCTCTCCGGCCACCAAACCACCGCTAATCCACCAGAATTCTTCTCCATTTCCACCACTCATCCATCCATTCCGTATTCCACCCATATATCCATCCAATTTGCAACAAATACAAAAACCCTAGGTTTTAGGATTTTTTTGCATTTCAAGCAATTAGGCTAAATTCATTTGTGGCCTCGACTCCATCACCTTCCTACATATCCAAGTGGTACATTTCTTCACTTCTTTGTGCTTGAATTGTAGTTATTTTGTGTAGTTAAGTTTGTTGGATATTGTGTAAAATTGTGAATAATGTATAATGTTTTCTGGATTTGAATTGTTGGAATTTTTTGGATATTGTGTTTAAAGTGATTTAGGTTTTTACTGATGGATGATATTAGTGCATGATTTATTGAATTGCTTATGTTGACCGATTTTGGCTATGGTATGATGGTGTGCTTGTATTGTGCTTATGTTGATATGTGAATTGCTTAAATTGTGATTGTTGGAATTGGGTGTGGCTTGTGCTATGGATTGGGCATATTGGCTTGTTGAACATAGTTGATATGTATATGCAATTGTTGTTGTGCTTAAGGTAGTTTAGCTACGGCATTTGAAAGTTAGCATTTTGAACCTCTCAATAGTAGCTAAACTAGTTAGACACAATTGTGTTCATTGGATATAGCAAATGGGATATCTAACTATGGGATAACCCTAATGAACTTGAAAGCGTTGACATGTTGAAAGTGACATGAACTTTGTATGTAATTATGGTTGATGCTTAAACTAGTTTCGCTTGGACTTAAGTGTTAGCATTTTGGAAATGTTGTGGTTAGCTAAACTAGTTTCGAAATAATTGTGATTCCAAAATATTACATATATTCTTGTGCATTTGACATGTTTGTTGTGGTTGTTAGACATGACCCCTACTAAGAGACCAAGGGATCCTCCCCGAGGTGCACGTGCCATCGCTCTACCTCCACCTCCGCCACTAGCTCCGGAGCCGAACCCTGTACCTCCTCCTCCTGACTGGTACATGGGTTTGACCCGGATCACTGGGTCCTATGCGGATAGGTGGGACGTCTTAGTTACCTGCAAGCTGATGGAGGCAAGCTTAATTGATCAGAAAACACTTGATGCTATGAGGCTGCTAGAGCTGGTTCGCTGCCTCCATGCTAAAGGAGGATTTGAGGGTTTCATGGGCAAGAGTGCCCCCACTTACCGATGCTACACAATGGAATTCCTCTCCAGTGTCAGGATGTGCAGTATGAGAGACGACAAGCACTGCGAGAGGTACATTCATTTCCATCTGGACGATGAATCTCAAGAGATGATAGTCTTGGAAGTCGAGGCAGCGTTTGGGTGAAACACGACAGAGATCCGGGCAAGGTTGGACTCAGCGGCCCGGGAGCGCCCGATCGAGGAGGACATGTTGTTCTAGAGGAGAATTAATAGGAGGCAAAAGAACTCCCATTATAAGATTAGCGCCATCATCCATCCCGCACTCTGTTTCATACACCGGTTCAGCAGGCACAGTGTTATGTTCGTCAGAGCCGACGAACATTTCGGAAAGTGATATTCATTTCCTCTGGCATCTGACAAGTGAGGGGTTGGGATATGGACTATGGGCTGAGTGATGGATGAAGAAGGTTGTCGAATTGGCTGAGAAACCAAAGGGCAAGATCAGTGTAGGAGGCATGATTACACTCTTAGCGGAGCATTTGGGATTAGTTTCACCGGCTAGCTTCCCATGCTTGGGGAAACATACCTCATCACTATGGAGAGGTTGGGACGATTTGACATGATCGGCACCACACAGGTTCCAGGGTCATACCACTTGAAATATGGGGCAGAGAATGCCACCTTTATGACACTTCCTTAGCGCAACATAACCAAGTTGGAGTTTGATACACCTTTGGAGGATTTAGCTATCCAGGCTGACACTTCTTGTAGGGAGAATTTTGAGCGAAAGCTCAATAACCTACCCCCGCCTCCAGCTCCGACTGACGAGGGTGCCTTAGTGTCCACTGAGCAGCGGGGTGAGCAGTATCCTCCACCCCCTCCACTAGAGACCGAGCATATGTAGGAGGATCATGTGCCACCTCATTTTCCACAACCTCCTCTGCTACAAATTAATTAAAAAAAAATACATAAATTGAGGACGCATTCTCTAAATGCGTCTTCTGCAACCGAATTAAAAAAAAAAAAAATACATTCTCCACAAAAGTATCCATTTTTTCAAAAGCAGCATAATTGCATTCAAATTTAGTTCACTGAGCGCACTTAAAGAAACAACTCGTCTCTTCCGTAGCCGTGAAAGATTGCCGAAAGTTAAACCCTAGATTGCACATCTGATTTGTTTCTCGTTGCTATATTTTTAGTTGCAAATCATTTGGTGAAACAATCACAAGTCGAAGAAGCCAATCGTGTCAGCCTGTCAGGTTCCAAATCCCGATACTGTACCACTGTAGCCTTAAATTCTCCGTAACACGTGTAACCTTTTGTATTTTAGAAAGGAGAAAGTAAAAGTGGCACCAAACAAAAGAAGGAATAAATAAACAAAAGCGGAGGATAAGCAACCCAACCAAAGAAGCAGCTAGAACCTCCCAATGTTTGGTAAACTATTGCCACTCTCGTCGTCCTATATTTCACAAAAAGGAATCACTTAGTAAAAGCCTAGGGGCCTTTAGGACCACACTACTAATTAAGTGCTTAGTAAGTAGGTAAATTATAGACTAAATTATTATTTAGTCTCTTACGTATTCATCGATACTTTCTTTTAGTCTTTGGGGTCAAAATCACGTTTAATCGATCAGTAACATTCTAAAATTGAATCTTTTGATCCCCTGAGCTGATTTTCAGGTAGGAAAAAATGATTTTTCGATATAGACAGAGGTATTTTTATAATTTCACTAATTAAAAAACCTCAAAAAAATCACAATTAAAAAAACGAGCGCGTGAAGCCACGACTGAAATTTTTTTGGGCTGGTGACAAAGTGCGTGAAGTTGATCAATTAGTATGTTATTTTTTGACCAATTGGATTAAAGTTGATCAAAATGACTTCAATATTCCCGATTGAAAGTACCATCCTACCAAACCACAGAAGAAAAAAATATCTATTATGTGGTTCTTGAGATTAATTCGGCATAGCTTGGGCCTAGTTCTGTAATTGGATTGATATAATTAATCTTGTTTTTTCCCATTTTAGTGACGTCATATGCGGGGGCTTAGCATTTTCCTCGTTTTGGACTTTCATGGGGCACCATCTTCTACCGACTACCCTGCAATATGCATACTACATCGGCTGGAGTCTTAAAGTAAAAGTAATGTGAAAATAGAAAGGCGGGTGAGCGAAGAAAAGGTAGGCTTTTTCCGTCGGTAACGGTCCCTATTTAGAAAAGACCATTAGACATCACTAGTGAGTGAAAAACGACAGATATTGTTAGGGACTTCTTTTTCTCTAAACATATGCTTGGCTAAAATTAAAAGAAAGTACTACACATTTCTAATTAGTCCGTTCCATATTGAAAAGCCTTTTGTTATGCTTTTTTCAATTGATTTGTTCTATATGAAAATTCATGTTTGCTACTATTATTATAAATTTTAGTCATCTGAATAAATGAATAGTTATTGCATATTATCTCTTTTTACTATTTTTTTCCAGAAATATTACGTACAATCAATCAAATATTATATTTCCTCCATCATAGAGAAATTTACACACTTTTCTTTTTTGGGTGTCCCAGGTAAATCTGCACACATTCCACTTTAGGAAACTTTTATCAAATTAAAAGACAAACTTACCCTTTAAAAACTAGTAAAATTTTCCTCAAAAATCATATCCACCTAGCGAAGACTTATTCTTTCCCCCCCCCCCCAAACTAGAGCTGATGTCTCCTTCTCTCTCCTCCTCCTCCCCCTTTTCTTCTTCATGTTGTACTTCTGCGTTTGCATCACACCCTTTTTCCCCAAATCCCAATCCCCAAATTCCCAATCCGTAGCTGAACAACCTTCACCAAACAATTAATCAACCATCCAATTGCAAAAAAAAAAATGGAGAAAAACAAAACATAATCTAAAGTCAGATATAACATGATGTGCTCAATCGTTCCATGCGCCGTCGAAATTGAAGGTTTTAGGGCAATGGACCGATGCAAAGCCGAGAATGGTGGTGTAGAAATCCTCGATTTTCTTCATTTCCCCTAAATCCTTTGTTGGTGTTTTATGAAACACAAAGTTATTTCAGTATCATTGGATTCGAGTAATTGTAAACTCGGGACGTTAAAATAAGTTTGGTAGTGTGGAGTGCACACTTGTATAAACTATCTACGTGTTTACAGTTGAAAGGATAAGGATTAATTGTGTTGGTGATAACTAACATATCTTGTCCTGGAGTGTGGAAAGATGTATTACTTCAGGATTTTTTTATAATTCTGACGGTGGTGGGGTGTAGTGTATAATTCCTTGACTGAAAGGATGGGGGTGGATTAAAAATTGTGTATGGGATGTAGTGTTGGTAGCATGTCTAACTCCTCTTGGAAGTAAACGAGTTTACTGCATTATCCTGGGATGTGGAAAGCTACACCGGTACAATTCTGATAACTACGCAAGAACAGTTGCATTGTTTCATGACACTTGTTCTCTATATATACATGTGCACAGTACTAATGCAGAGGAAGAAAAATAGACAAACAAGAAAACACAAACATGACCAGGGAAAAAGATAAGATTTTTCCAGAAATACATAGCAACCAAAAATACGGGTACTCAAAAGCGTTCTCCTGATTCAAGCCTAGAACAGGAGGAATTCTCGATTGTTTTATCCTCGAAGGGAATTCGTGTAACCCAAGACTGTAATATGGTCGAATTACTCTTTAAGGAAAGCGTACGTAACGCGACTCACGTCGATTTCCAAGTAAAGTTTTACCACAATCATCCAAGAGTGATTTTACCATTCCAATGGAATGCAATATTACAGCTTTTACCCCAACATCCTCTATCCAAACAAGAGAAGAGTTTGAGTTTTTGGGTTTTGGTTTCTGGGTTATCTGGGTTTCAATTTTTGGGAAGAAGGGAAGAGTTTGGAGTTTTTGTTTTCGTTTTAGTTTCTGGGTCGTTTGATTTTGAGTTTTCGGGTTTGAATTTCTAGGTTTCATCGTTTGAGTTTCGAGTTTACTTGTTGTGTTTCTGGGTTTTCAGACTAGGGTTTGGGTTGTGGTAAAGATTGATGGTTACAGAGGCGGTGGGGGCGGAGGAAGACGGTGGTTGTTGGTAGCAGTGGGAGGGGACGGTGGCTGTTGGTGGCGGTGGGAAGAGACGGTGGGAGAAAATGCAGAGAGAAAATGCAGGGAGGAAGAGAAAATGCGTAGGGACTTTTGGTAATTTCACCCAGGAAAAATTTTGAGAGAGAATTTATCTCTCTGCAGAATTCCCTGGGACAGAGGGAGTACAAAATTTTATTCTACTAATAGCATTAAATTAAGTTACACCCCCATTTGAATTTAGTGACACTCAATGGAATCTTAAACCCTTAAGTTACGTGTAAAGATCTTACTCTACTGATAGGACTAAATTAGAAGACACCGTCATTTAAATGGGTGAATCTTGAAGCTCCCAAATTACATACAAATATCTTTTGAATCCAATAAAGCATGAAACTCCATAGTCTCTACTGCTAGGACTAAACTAGGCGACATTATCACTTTAATTAATTGAAATTCAATGAAGTTTTACCCTCTATCTATTTGAATACTTTGACATCATCATTCGAATCTACTGAAATTCAATGAACTCTGGAAGTTTATTCATTTGAATAGTTGGGGCTGCATTGCAAAGAACTCCTAACTACACACTAACAACGAACGGCCACCAATGAAGCCAGAATTATCACGATCACACCTTCATGGACCTTTGTTGCATCACCAACGAACCACCACTGATGTCAGAACCACAAAGATCACATCTTCATAGACCCTTACTCTACTCATGGACTAAAATATGAGACAACACCATCTGAATCTATTAAAATTTAGTAAAGATTGAAACTTTATTCATTTGAATAGTTAAACATCACATTTGATTCTATTAAAATAATCACCACTAAATTCAGAACCATCACAATCTCATAGTGACTTCTCTGGTAATGACTTTGATCGAAACCGACTTTGATTGGGGTTCGAATCTAGTTCCAAGTTTGGAACTTAATTCGGTGGTTCTAAACAAAACCGTCGTAAAAAAAACTACTGGAAACCTGAGGTTTTCGGCTGGAAACCTGAGGTTTTCGGCAGGAACCCATGTTTCGGCATAATGTAAAATTACAGATCTGGGACCAGAATCACAAAACAAATGCAAAGATTGAACATCAAACATCAATTATCATCACAATAAAAAAATCAACAAAGATCTAATATCTAAAACCTACACAGTTGTGAAGTTGAGAAAGTCCGCTGCGGTGGTGGAGGGCCGAGGTGGTGATGAATCTACATGGCAGAAGAGAGAACTCCGTGCAGTGGATCTACTCCGGGGGAGGCGACAACATGTCAGAAGAGAGAACTCAACGCGGTGGATCTACTTCGACGGAGGCGACGACACAATAGAGGGGACAAATGTTGCAACAGAGAAGGCGAACGTTGTGAAAAAAGGGACGGCTTTGGCGAAGGGGTGGCGAGGTAAGGGAGGCAATGGTGGAGTGAGTGAGGTGGAGGGGTGGCAGAGTGAGGGAGGATGTGGCCGAGTTAGTGAGGCGGGTGGCAGGGTTAGGTTTTAGACTTGAGAGAGGCAACAAATGAGAGGAAAGTGAGGGATGAGAGGCTGGGATGAGAGAGAGAGAGAGATTTTGAGAGGGAGGTGCTGGAATTGAAAAGAAGAGTGAGGAAATAATTTTAAAGAATGGAAATTAGGGTTTCAATTTATATAGTGCCGGAAAAGGGAGAGGATGTTGATATTCTTGATTCAGTTTGTGAGTAAGCTTCAAGGAGGGGAGTAAGTCGTGTCGACGGCGTTAAATAAACTTGGTTTTGATCATCCAGACCATCATTCGTGATTTTCTGTTGACGTTGTTTGAATTTGAGTTTTCATCATTAGTTTCATTATTTTGCTTTGTTCTTTTTACTGTGTGTTTCTCCATGATTTTGTAGTGATTTGAAGAGTTTGGAGCTGAACTTGTGCAGGAAGGAAAGCAATGAGAAATGAAGGAAAATCTTGGACATTTGGTAACATTGAAAATCTTTCTAAGTACCAAGCATGTGTAGGTATCGCAATTCACGACCGTTACATCACAACTCGTGGCGAGATCAAGGATTTCTCACAAAATGTGAGCTCTCAGGCTCAAGATGTCGCAACTCGCGATGGTCCTATCGCAGGTCGCGATGAACCATTGCGAGCCGCAATGGTTTGGTCGCGACACGCATCCAAGTCAGGAAGAATTATAAAAAATATGGTCTCTCATAGTTAAGGTATCGCGAGCAGCGACAGTCCCATCGTGACTCGCAACCATATGCTGACTTGACTGATGGTTGACCTCTTCCATTTTGAGTTGCGACTAGTCCATTCCGACTTGCGACGAGCATTCCAGGCCCTTTTTTAAAACGGGGAGAACAGAACCCCTACCATTTCATCTCCTTCTCACCCGCTCATTTCCCCCGGCCATTCCTACCATTTCACCACCACTTTCCACCTCTCTGGCCACCAAACCACCTCTAATCCACCGAATTTCTTCTCCATTTCCACCACTCATCCATATATTATGTATTCAACCCATATATCCATCCAATTTGCGACAAATACAAAAACCCTAGGTTTAAGGATTTTTTTTGCATTTCAAGCAATTAGGGTAAATTCATTTGTGGGCTCGACTCCATCACCTTCCTACACATCCAAGTTTTACATTTCTTCACTTATTTGTGCTTGAATTGTAGTTATTTGGTGTAGTTAAGTTTGTTGGATATTGTGTAAAATTGTGAATGATGTATGATGTTTTCTGGATTTGAATTGTTGGAATTTTGTAGATATTGTGTTTAGGGGTTTAAAGTGATTTAGGTTTTGACTGAGGGACGATATTAGTGCATGATTGATTTGAATTGCTTATGTTGAATTGCTTACGTTGATGAGCAATTTTGACTATGGTATGATGGTGTGCTTGTATTGTGCTTATGTTGATATGTGAATTGCTTAAATTGTGATTGTTGGAATTGGGTGTGGCTTGTGCTATGGATTGGGTATATTGGCTTGTAGAACATAGTTGATATTTATATGCAATTGTTGTTGTTCTTAAGGTAGTTTAGCTACGGGATTTGAAAGTTGGCATTTTGAATCTGTCAATAATAGCTAAATTAGTTAGGCACAATTGTGTTCATTGGTTATAACATATGGGATATTTAACTAATGGGACAATCCTAATGAACTTGAAAGTGTTGACATTTTAAAAGTGACATGAACTTTATGTAATTATGGATGATGCTTAAACTAGTTTCGCTTGGACTTAAGTGTTAGCATTTTGGAAATGTTAAGGTTAGCTAAACTAGTTTCAAAATAATTGTGATTCCAATATATTACTTCTTGTGCATTTGACATGTTTGTTGCGGTTGTTAGACATGACCCCTACCAAGAGGACCTAGGGCGCCTCCCCGAGGTGCACCTGCCACCGCTCTACCACTTCCTCCGCCACCAGCTCTGGAGCCGAACCCTGTACCCCATCTTACTGACTGGTACATGGGTTTGACCCGGATCACCGGGTCCTATGCGGATAGGTGGGACATCTTAGTTACCCACAAGCTTATGGAGACAAGCTTCATTAATCAGACAACACTTGATGGTCTCAGGCTGCTAGAGCCGATTTGCTGCCTTCTCGCTAAAGGAGGATTAACGGGTTTCATGGGCAAGAGTGACCCTACTTACCGATGCTAGACGTTGGATTCCTCTCCACTGTCAAGATATGTAGTATGAGAGATGGCGAGTACTGCAAGAGGTACATTCATTTCCATCTGGATGATGTATCTCGGGAGATGACAGTCTTGGAAGTCAAGGCAGTGTTTGGGTGGAACACGACAGAGATCGGGGCAAGGTTGGACCCAACGGCCCGGGATCGCCCGATCGATGAGGACATGTTGTTCTTGAGGATAATTAATAGGAGACAAAAGATCTCACATTACAAGAGTAGCATCATCATCCACCCTGCACTCCGTTTCGTGCACCGGTTCAGCGGCACAATGTTATGTTCGTCATAGCCGACGAACATTCTGGACAATGATATTAATTTCCTCTAGCATTAGATGAGTGAGGGGTTGGGATATGGACTCTGGGTTGAGTTATGGATGAAGAGAGTTGTCGAGTTGGCTAAGAAGCCAAAGGGCAAGATCAGTGTAGGAGGCATGATTACACTCTTAGCGGAGCATTTGGGATAAGTTTCACTGGCTAGCTTTCCACGCTTTGGGGAAATATACCTCATCACTTTGGAGAGGTTGGGATGATTTGGAATGATCGGCACCACATAGGTTCCAGGGTTATACCACTTGAACTATGGGGAAGGAAATGTCACCTTTATGACACTTCCTCAGTGCAATAGGAACAAGTTGGAGTTTGATACACCTTTGGAGGATTTAGCTATCCAGGCTGACACTTCTTGTATGGAGAATTTTGAGCGAAAGCTCAAGAACCTACCCCCACCCCTAGCTCCGACTGACGAGGGTGCCTTACTATCCACTGAGCTGCAAGGTGAGCAGCATCCTCCATCGCCTCCACCAGAGATCGAGCCTATGAAGGAGGATCACGTGCCACATCATTTTCCCCAGTCTTCGCCTAATTTTTATGAGCGCATGATGCAGACAGTTCAGGATGGTTTTCATAGGCAGGATGAGCATTTATGCAGGCATGATCAGTACCACCGCGGACAGGTTAAGCATAACCTATTCATCTCCCGGAACCTTATGGAGATGGACGAGGAGATTAGGTACCTCTCGTCTAGGATTTCAGAGCTGTAATCGCAGGCTGGTGGTACCCCAGGCCCCAATCCTGGTAGAACAGCGAGGTAGAGAGAGAGGCGTCAGAGGAACGCAGACTGGATGGAGCAGTATCAACAGACATATGGTAGGGACCGCAACAATGCTGTCGAGCCATCCCATTCCTAATTGTGAGCATATGGTTTTTACCCTTTTTCATATTTTTCTTTGTATGTTTTTGCCCTTTTTTGTCTACATTGAGGGCAATGTAGCGTTTTAAGTGTGGAGATGGGTTGTCACTGCTTTTACTGTTTTGCTTTTGATCGTTTCTCTTTGGGCTTGGATATTTTGGGATGTTTTGCTTTGTTTTTGGGATGTTTTTCACTTGATGCAATTGGATTATCTTATCTTTGACATGTGAAATCTTTTTTGCTACTTTTGATTGGAAACATAGGGGAAAATGAAAAAAATTGAAAAAAATAGAAAATGAAAAAGAAACAAAAACAAAAAGAATCTCGCTAAGTTGAAAACCCGAGAGGGGAACTTAGGCAACACTGTGGGCCCAGATAGGTCGAAAAACCGGAAGGGTAACCTAGGTAAAAATGAGAGGCTAAATGTGCAAAAAGGGTGAGATGTGAGCCAAAGAAACATGATGTGTGGCTAGGCTGAAAATTTGAAAGGGCTACTAGGCAAAATGAGAGAAATAGAGAGAAAAGAAAAAAATTAAATGCTACGATTTCACTCATTTTTCGGCATTAGAGTCATAAGGTTACTGTTTCCATATGGATCAGGTAGCTCAACATCTTGAGACCTCTTGGGATTGGGTAATTTAGCGGGGAAAATGAAGTAAGTTATGAAATTCTTGATTGTTGATATACTTTATTTTTAGGATGATATATTGGTATAAAGTTAAATATGTGTATGAACTTCATGCATGCTTTTGACTTCACTTTGTGCCATTGGATTTGGGATTGTCAATTAGGGATTTAGAAATGTTTTAATGGATATCAATGAATTGATAGGTTGATATGGTTTGGGTAGATTTAGGAATCGAGGTTGTGGGTAACTTCTCATTTGATCTTCACTTTGGGATGTGTGATATTGAGAGTTTTGTGAGGTATTGATTTGGGAGAATGGTAGTTAGGATGTGGATATGTGAATCTCTTCGCGTGCTTGAATCTTTTCTTACTCGAGGGTGAGTAAGGTTTAAGTGCAGGGATGTTTGATGTGTCCATTTTATATGCATATTTTAGGACTTTTTGGGATTATTTTTGTGTTCTTTTGTTATTAAGAGCTTGTTTTTTACCTTGAAATTTTCTTAGGAGAGGTAAGAGCAACTTTACACTATTTTACCTTTTCTAAGTGAATTTTGTATGACAAGGAAAGAACATCAACACTTGAAGACCGGAGGCCATTAAAGATAATCTTTTGAAGACTTTAAAGATTTGAATATTAGCTTTGAAGATTTGAAGACTTAAAGGTTGGAGGATTGTGTAATGGATTGAGGGCTAGAAGACAAGAAGAAGAATAAAATATGTTCTATTCTGGGCAACCGTCGTGAGTCACGATGGACCCTATCGTGACTCGCAACCAACGGGTGGCCAGAAATCCATCTTATTTTTCATGTACTATAAATAACAGTTTATCTCTTCTCTTTCCTCACTTCTCTTCTTCCGCAATTTTCACAGCAAACCCCTAGGTTTTCTCTCCTTTTCATCTTGTTTCATCTTTGCTTTTATGTTTGAATTGTTGTTAATTAGCATGATTTTTAGTAGCTAAATCTAGTTCTTGGGAGAAATTGACCAATGCTTCCAAGCCCATGTTGTAGCCTGTTTAATGTTTCTACTATTGTGCATTTATGAAACATTGAATGTGTTTGTTAATGTCATTAATGTTCTTGAAAACTTGAGTATATGAAGTACTTATATGATATTCTTGTTATGGTTTGGGGAAATGGGTTGATTTCCCCTTGATCTTGATAGAAAATCCAAGAGTATGATTTAGAGCTTTTGATTGTGTTGATGGATTGATAATTTCTAGATAAATATGATAATGTTGAACTCTTTGTCATGTTTATTCCTTGTAGAAAATAAGAGAAGTCTATGAACATTGAACGTTCTTGACTAATATTGTGTAAATGCATAGTTTGGTTAAATGCTTAGACACGGTGTAGTGTTTATAAGTGATTCAATGGGATACTTTTAGTTGTGTTTCGACTACGGGAGTCATTTGTGAGGTTTGACAAGAGATGTCGAATTCACTTTTGCGAATTACTATCTAAGAATGATAGAAGATTAGTCTTCACAACAAGTAGTGAAAGTAATAAATAGGTTGCATGTCCAATGATAGATAAGAGGCTTGGAAGTGGAAGCCAACTGCGCTCAAGGTTCCGTAACTTGTGCTTTAAATCTCATTCTCTTAGTTTGTTGGCTACTTCCTAATTCTATCTTGCTTACTAGTTAACTTCTCTTTAAATTTGGTAACTTAGGAAAAACCAACCCCCCCATTTACATACTTTTATATGTATCTATATTTGCCGATGCCTAGTATGTTTTCCACTATAGATGTTTAAACACTTGGAAATATCCCTCTTCTCGTGGATGACCCCGACTTGTTATTATCTACTTAATTGTAGATAAGAAGTATTTGGGAATTGAAATAGTAACTTTGAGAGGTACGGTGACGACCTCCCATGAATCAAGACAATATGGGTATAGTTGACAGATGGTTCAAAGACTCCATTATTCAGAAAATCCAGTACAAATGGCGTAACATCAAAGCTAACAATATGCCAGAACTTTTGGGGAAAAAAAACAGGGTTCATACCATTAGATTTGGGAGATTTGAATGGATGCATTTTCTTTATTGCCATCGCGACATCGGCTTCCGTGTATGGCCGCATCAGCTGCACGGTCATCTCCTCCGTAACTCTTGGCTGTAGGCGATTCACTACCTACTGAATAGCTTCCATTGAAGGCTCGAAAAAAGAGAAAAGCCCACCAAACTAATCCACGATGGTCCGTTCAATACTGGCATCATTGGTCTTCATCTTCAAGTTTCCATCTCTTAGACCCTCAATGTGGTTCATTGCCCTCCTTTTCGAGGTAAATTTGTGAAAGAATGACGTGTTACAATCTCCCTCATTGTACCAGTGTTGCTTAGCTCGTTGCCTCTAACTTATGGCATTTGCATCTTGTAGCAAGTCATACTCTAGTCTCAATGAGAGTATTTCTTGCTTTGTTGCCTGCGTTAGGGTATCACTCTTGAGGTCCAGGATGGTCTTCTTAATCTTTTATATTCTTTTTGGTATGTCCGTGAATGTTGTCTTTTCCTATCTCATCAATCCGATGAAGCAATAATACAATAGTTGTGGTAGCGTGGCAGCCGTTCCATTCCATGAAAATTCCACCATTTTCTCACAATCAGTGGATTTGATCCAGTGTGCCTTGAAACGAAGCCTCTTCCTCCTCCTTTGGCGATGTGCCATGGGATCCAGTGTCTGTAACCAAACCTGCAAGCACAAATGGTCCGAGTAAACCATAGGTAGCACATGTACATAAGACCACAGGAAATGATCATAGAACCTCGGATTGCATGTCGCCCCATCTAGTCTGGCACGTTTTGTATCTGGCCGAGTTGCGAGTCAACTCCATAAATTTTGGCCATGTGTAGCCGAGATAAAACAGGCCACATAAGTCTAGGGCCTACCAGAACGCATCAACTTGTCATTCTGCTCGTGGTCGACCTCCCTGAAACTCATCTTGCGATGGAACCTCATTGAAATTGCCAAGACATAACCATAGTAACTGCAGGTTCTGAGCCAAGTTGTTGGAATTCTCGCCAACCTTCTCTTCTTTTGTGCATTACTAGTTCTCCGTAGTAACCCATTACACAGATTTGACTCCCAGAAATTGTAATAAATACATCTATGAAGCGACTCGACATTAACTTTAAATCAACTACTACGTTTTTACTCCATAACATTGCTAGACCGCCTGAGAAACCTTGCAACTCAAAAACAACACCAAAATAATTCAACTTTGACTTTAAATCATCAATAATACCTACTGAGTTTCACAAAGAAAAATAAGAACTGGAGATTTCAAGTGTACCATGGTACGCAGTTCTTGAATTGCCCAAGCTCTTCCAAGCCCAAGGCAGTTCCAACTCAGGATATTCATTAGCCTGGGCAGGACTGGCCTTCAGTGCCAGTCTCTGCATGAGTAATGCTCATTCCTGCCACAGTCTGAGATGCCTCCTCAAGGCTAGTCTGTTTCTTCTGCTTCTTGCCTCCATTTTCCACCTGCACCCGAGAGGCTCCACCCAGCTCCAGTTTCCTTTTGGTTTGCCCACAATTATTTTTTATTCTTGTGTTACCCTTTGTAAGTTTCCTTTTGTTACCCTTGTTACCCTTGGTAATTTCTATTCCGATCAGCTTCCAACGTGCTTCCTTGAACTCCAATATCCTTGGCCGGGTTTGAGGGTTCCTGACCCCTTCTCCACGATCCTTGGAAGGGCGACATGTTAGGGTTCACATCCAACAACGGCAAGTAGTAGACTGTATCTCGGTCGGCCATAGGTGCACGAACCCTTACCTCACATTCTCTTGCACTATGGCTCAATCGGCCGCAATATGAGCAGAACCTTGGGAGTTTTTCATATTGCAGGAGCAGTTGCATCTGCTTTCACGCCCCGACTACCATCTGGACTCCTTTTGGTGATGTCGATTGTACACTTTATCCTCGTGTATGGGTTGATTAGCGAGCCATCCTGATCCTTTTCGACCATCACAAACTTCCCGATAGCATCACCTATCACCTTCGGTGATTTCTCATTCATGGAACGTGTGGGAGCCTTATGTACATGGATCCAGAGAGAACATGAGGTAAACTAAATTTGGAGCCACCAGTAAGAATTTGCCGAAAAGCCACGACTCCTTCTCTAAGACCAGGGCTTTATCCGCTGGGTTCGCAAACTGAAACAACACCACGTTTTTTCTCAGAAGTTCCCCCCAGACACGTTGGAAGAAATCGACGATGTCTTCGAATGGGATTTACGAGGCGCCAAAACTTTTCTAACTAGGGGCAGTTGAAATTGTGATGGATGCCAAGCATTTCTATCACTTGTAAGACCGACTTCCACTACAGTCGGGCTGTCTAACACGGGGTCATAAGTGAATTACGAGTCGGACAAATCGACGAATGAGCGAGCTCCCTTTGCATACAATGATGTGGTGGTGAACCCCTCCTTCTAATTCAGTGCTCTCCGAACCGTGCAGGAAGGTTTCCCATCACACGGCTCACTAACTTGATCTTCTGCGAGAACCATATGTCTGAACAGGCCAGGAAAAAAGATAAGGTCTCGCTTTCCTTTGCCACTCAAGTGTACGGCATCTGCCGTGCTTAGGCCCCTTCTTCCCTTCCCTAATGAAAGAGCCCCCCGCAGGTGGCTTATTGGCTCGGGTTCTCCTCCTCCGTGAGAGAGAGAGAGATTGGAGTATAGCTGTTCAAGGGCATCCAGGGTCGTCATCACAAAGGTTTCTTCAACTGGAACAGTCTCTTCCACATGTTGCGCCGTGAACGATTGCCGAAAGTTGAACCCTAGATTGCACTTCTGATTTGTTGCTCGTTTGTTACAAATCATTTGGTGAAACAATCACAAGTCGAAGAAGCCAATTGTGTTAGGTTCCAAATCCCCATACAGTACGAATGTAGCCTTAAATTCTCCGCAACACGTGTAACCTTTTGATTTTAGAAAGTGGCACCAAACAAAAGAAGGAATAAGTAAACAAAAGCGGAGGATAAGCAACACAACCAAAGAAGCAGCTAGAAACCTCCCAATGTTTGGTAAACTTTTGCCGCTCTCGTCGTCCTATATTTCACAAAAAGGAATCACTTAGTAAAAGCCTAGGGGCCTTTAGGACCATACTACTAAAGTTTTGTGAATCACTTAGTAAAAGCCTGGGGGCCTTTAGCCATAGTGAAGCAATAGAAATGGCTATCCATTTTTTTATCAATTAATATATTATATTTTTTATTTTCTCTCTTCCACTATATTTTAAGAAATTACATAAGAAATCATCCATTTTTTTTCTTTACAATGGTAAGAAATCAATTTTTACTATTCATGTACCCCACTTGATTTTCTCTATCCAACTCATTAATTTTATTATTAACATTTAATTTAAATAAATTTGTCTATCCAAAATAAGTTGAACGTAAAATTTAATAATACGTTATAATTTTTAAAATTGAATATCATTTTTTCCAATAATTATTCCAAATTATTTCAATATTTTTTCTTCAATAGTTTTCTCAAAAATCATTCCAAATTTTTATTCCAAATCATTCCAGATTTTTTATAAAAAATCATTCAATATTTTAAATTTAAAAACATTTTAAAATTAAATTTTACAAATAAAAAATTTAGGTTTTTTTAAAAAATAAAAAAAATACAAAGGTAGGGACACGTGGCCCAATCAAGGCATGTCATGTTTCCCTTCTATAGTTAAAAAAAGGAGCAACTGCATGCGGGACATGTGGGCCAATGCATGGCTGACACATGTCATGAATTGGGAAAGAAAAATGGGCCGCTTCCGGCGGCCTTACACTCATGTGATGCACTCAATTGCACCGATTTCTTTACCGGTTGCTAGGGTAGCAACTATTGGACGGTTTCTTGTTAAGAAACCACAACTGTGGGTATTTTTGGTTTCTAGAACAGGTTTTTATACCCAAGAAACCACCATTGCACATGCTCTTCGGACCATACCACTAATGCTTAGTAAGTAGGTAAATTATAGAATAAATTATTTTTTTAGTCCATTACATATTCACCTATACTTTCTTTTGGTCCCTGGGGCCAAAATTGTGTTTAATCGGTCAATAACATTCTAAAATTTAATCTTTTGGTCCCCAAAGACGGTTTTCAGGTAGGAAAAATGGTTTTCCGGCATAGACAGGGGTATTTTCATAATTTCACTAATTAAACATCTTTAAAAAATAACCACAATTAAAAAAACGAGTGCGTGAAGCCACGTGCTGAAATTTTTTTGGGCTGGTGACAAAACGCGTGAAGCCCACACACCTTCTTCCTCCTGCCTTAGCCATGGTTTCTCCAGGGCTGCCATCGATTTGTCTTCCCCGTCGCGAATCACCGTCTTTCTCCATCTTCTCTATCGTGAAACGCCATCAATTCATCTTCTCAGTCTTCTCCATCGAGTCATCTTCTCCAGCGGCGCCATCGAGTCGTCTCCATCGAGGGTTTAGCGCTGACGAGGATGAAGAGGGTTTTCGGACACGGAGGGGATCCACCTTGTTCCAGTCGAACGACGTGAGTAGCGCGTAATCTGGTCTTGCCGTTGTTGAGCTTCACGACGGGCTCGATGGAGACGCCACCGCCGCATATTTCCTTCATCGTCGGGTTTTGGTGGTCAGCAACAGGCGGTGGGGGTTTTGGTTCTGGCATTGCCAGTGACGGAAGACGGAGGAGACGACAAGGGTTTTGGTTTTGGCGTCGGCGGTGGTGGGAGACGAAGGAGACAACGAGGTATGCGGTGTCCCCAGTGGTGGGAGACGGATGAGACTGCGATGGTTTTAACTTTCTTTTTTATTTTTTAACTCAGGGGTATAATGGTCATTTTATATATTTTGACCAATTTACCTGAAAACTGCCTCTAGGGATCAAAATATTCAATTTTAGAATGTTACTGGCCGATTAAACGTGGTTTTGGCCTCATGGACCAAAAGAAGGCATTGGTGAATATGTAAGGGACAAAAAAACAAGAGTAAAGTGCTCATATGACCCTATGTTTTGAGGGTTTGTGCTAATATGACCCTATGAAGTTGGAAAGTGCTATTGTAACCTTGTGTTTTGCTCAAATGTGCAAATATAACCCTGAAGGCCTGAATTTGGCCGAAAATACATGAAATGACTATTATACCCCTATTTTAAAAAAATAAAAAATAAAAAATATTAAAAGACAATTAAACCAAGGTTCTCTTATCTTCTACTCTTTTCTTCTCTGTTCGTTCCTCTTTTCTTCTCTTTCTTCTTCCTCTTTTCTTCTCTTTCTTCTTCCTCTTTTCTTCTTCTCTTTCTTCTTCCTCCACTAGCCTCCGACCCAAAATCCGCCATTAGCTTGGGTTGGACTCGTCCGGATCTTCTCAGATCTTCTTCTTCTCGAGCTTCTTCGAAGAGGCATCGGGTGGCATCGAGGTAAAGAGGAATTGGGCGGCATTGAGGCGTCGAGGCATCGGGCAGCGTCGAGGAGTCGAGGCATCGGGCGCCGTCGAGGCATCGGGCGACGTCGAGATGGACTTGTGAAAATTGGTAAGTTCACAGTAATTCATGTGAAATGAAGGTGCTGGGAAGAAGAGGAGTTGGGATTGAGCTTTTTATTTTCTGTGTTACAGATGGAATCGGAATTTTGTTGCAGAATTTTGTTTCTGGATTTTGTTACTGTGTTACAGATTGATCTTCTAGATTTGTTGCTGGATTTCAACAGTTTTTTTCTTCAGGAATCGGAATTCTAATCAGTGGAGTTAGGAGTGGGTTAATTTCAAACCAGTGGAGGAGGAATGAAGTGGATTCGCCGAAGGAATTTTGCCAGATTCCGGTGAACTCCAGTGGCGGAGGTGGCGGAGCGGCAGTGGCGACGAAAATCCAGATTCCGGTGGTGGTGGGCGGCAGAGGTGGTGAAGCGGCGGTGGAGGTGGTGGTGCGGCGGAGGTGGCGGCGGAACAGCCATGGTTGTGGTCATGGAGATGATGAAGAAGAAGAATGTAGGGGTATTTTAGTCATTATATTATTAGGTTTAAGAATAGGGATATTTTAGTCATTTTAGGTTTGGTCAATGCCAGAAATTACTAAGTTAATGCCAGAATAGTGCCACAGGATTATATCGGCACTTTTGATGCAAAACATAGGGCTACAATAGCACTTTTCTACTTCACAGGGTCATATTAGCACAAACCTCCAAAACAAAGGGTCATATCAGTATTTTGCCCAAAAAACAATTTAGTCGAAATTTTACTCCATCCGTTATTAATGATGCGTGTATTTTTCACGATCTTCAATAATCAGGTTTGACCGTCAATATCTCTATCTACATATAACAATTTTGCATAGATATTAAGATAAATCTAACAATATGTCTCTATTAAACTATATTGAGGGTCAAAGTTTATAACGTTTAGTTTGGAAAAAATAAACATGCCAATAATAATGGGACAGAGGGATTGTGGTTTAGGATCAACATACATTATGCTTCTTCTTAACATTTTTATGGAAGACTCATTTAATTTCATTCTTTTTATTTTATCTTCTCAATTTCCTATTCAATTTCCTCTATTCATACTACCCACCTAAATTCATGTACTACAGAGATCAACAGTATACTAGAATTGAAGGGAGTAAAACATTTGAACATGCATACATCTATTTATTTTTATTAATATAAATGTATTTCAATTCGGTTCAATTCAATTCATTTCATTAGAAAAATGACTCAATATCACTTAGAGGTTAGTTACGTTAAAAACTAATCCTTATACTAAACCACACTTATATTAGTCCACACAGTTATAGAAATACTAAGCAAGTTAGAAACTGCAACCAAAGTTTCAGAGGGTGTGGCCAAGTTCAAAGAGAAGAGAAGGAAGAAGAAAGAGACAAGAAGGATTTATGAGTTCTTCCAAAAGAAAGGACACAATAGTCTGGCTCAATTAAATTGCCATCAACATATTTTCTCTGTTTTTTTATTAGTGGCACACTTTTTTTTATTGTTTCTTTTATATTGGCACAATTTCTATTATTGGTGAGATTTCTTCAATTTCATCCGCTCTTTCTACTTTTTACTTTCTACCTTCAATTTCATCCACTCATTTCCTTCACATAAATCCAAGCACATAAACCTATGGTGCCACTATTAGTAAAACGGAGGGAGTACATTTCATTGGCGGGTAAACTAGAAATGGCAAAATTTAACAGTTCTATACATATAAGTATTTTTAGACTATTAACTATTATACGAGAGCATTTTACGATTAATAAAATTAATAGGATAGTTTGATATTTATTTTTATTTATTCCAATGAAGTGTTTATATTTGATTATTTTCTTCTAAATGTATTGTAATGCAAAAATAATTGTAATTTAACTAAAATTTGTTGCAATAATATTTTTTATATTTGATTTAACCGTTATTCGACTTAACGTGAAACTCCCTCTTTTACTTAAAATTTTGAAACAATTGTTCTTGATTAAAAATGCATTGTTCAACCGATAACAATACACAACCACCTGAGGCTTGATATTGACCTCGTTAAATTACTTCTTATTTAATTCAATCACTCTCACTTTATTTTTTTTCTCTTATTATACTTTTACATGTCCATCAGTCTCATACCGCCTTCTTAGCATCAAAATAAATACTCCTGCGTCACTTCATAAACGGTACTATTCTTTTAGTTAAACTTAACTAATTTAAATTATAAAATTCTTTTAATATATAAGTAAAGATATTATCATGTGGCAATGATATAGTGTTAGATTTATATTTTCTGAAATTTTTTAAAATTTTAAGAGTCCGTCTCTTGAAAGACGGTATTTCCATAAGTTATGGAATAACCAAAGTTTAAACTATAAATTAGAATAAATGAAGATAAAATTTTTGGGTTGCATTAATCGGGTCATAAACATTATAACTACTACATGTTGCATAATAAATTTTTAATATTACAACTAAAACCTTTTACCTTTTCATTATTCTAAATAAACCATGTCTTTCCATAACCCTATAGAAAGACGGTCTTTCCCAAGATTTTGTCAAATTTTAATAGTAATGATCCAATATTTTTTAATCAATTGTCAAAAGTTAAAGTGTGTAGTTTATGTTGAGAGTGTACTATTCACTTACTTAAAGTTGACTAAGTTAAATTATAAAATTCTTTGAATATATAAGTAAGGATATTATCATGTGGCAATGGCATAGTGTTGGATTTATATTTTCTGAATATTAATTTATTAAAATTTTAACTGTAGTGATCAAGTTTTTTTTAATCAATTGTCAAAAGTTAAAGTGTGCCATTTATGTTGAGAGTGTAGTAAAAAGTAAGATCATTTTAACTTTTATTCTTGGTAAAGTTTTGGGAAAGACCGTCTTTCCATAAACTTATGAAAAGAAGAGATTTAATCGGAATAATAAAAGGTGAAATGTCTTACTTGCAATATTAAAAATTTATTATGTAACATATAGTAATTATAAAGTTTATAACTCAATTGATGTAACCCAAAAATTTTATCCTTATTTTTTCTTATTTGTACTTTAAACCTTGATCTTTCCACTGCTTATGAAAAAACCGTAAAGAGACGTACTCTTTATTCTTATTGGTAAAAATGGGATTAGAAAACTCAAAATATTTGTGAAACCTTTTAATAAATATCCTATAGATAACGGACCAAATTTATAAGTTAACTCATTATTTTCAGTCAACTCATTCATGTTACAGAATATTGCGGCACTCCTTCAATTTGTTTTCCCATTTCTTCCTGGAAGATGTGGAACAATAATTTATTTTAATTTATATATTTGTTAGTTAATAAGTGTGAGATTTGTTTCCACAGATTTATTTTATTCTTCAATCTGATCGATTAGATCGGTGTGTTCATCATGATAACTCTATTTAATTGTTCATATTGATGTATCGTTCTACTTGTTCAGACCATGCATTCGCAATGTTGTTTGTAGTTCTATTTTTCGGTTTTCATCAATTTGAGTTTGCCACATCTGTGTTTTTAAGGTGTTTACAGTTTTGACAACATATATTGAGATTGGATTAAGTGGTGTGACAGTTGTAGAAGATCATTGTCTGGCGTAGTGATACTGATGCGTGATATGCTCCTCTCTGCGAAATGGTCATGATTTTCACGGGAGCCAGTTAATATCCCCGAGGGTGATGGTACATTTTTTTGTTGGATCTCCGATTTGTAATAGTACAGACGATCAGTCTGGTTGACATGTAATTTGAATATCCTTTCAGTAGATTGATTATTGCTAGAGACTAGTTAAATTGGATGTCAATTCCACCTATTTTAATCGCCGCTCAGTACTTTTTCCAGCATTTTGGAATGAATGATTTTTCAATATTATATATATATATATATATAACCATTCATGTTATATATATATATATAAAAACCATTCATGTTATTTATATATATATATATAAAAACCATTCATGTTATATATATATAAACCATTCATGTTATATATATATAAACCATTCATGTTATATATATATAAACCATTCATGTTATATATATATAAACCATTCATGTTATATATATATATACATATTGTTGTGCGGAATGGAGAAAGAACAGAAAATATGAACGAAAATAACAAGACACAGGATTTACGTGGTTCACCAATTTTGGCTATATCCACGGGAGACGGATTCACTATAGTAGGTAGCAAGTTACAAACGCCAAGAAATTGGCTAGATTTCTACCTATCTAAATGCAGAACAGAATTAGTGTTTACAGAGAGGAGAGAGACACTTTATATGCTGTCTCCACTAAACCCTAACAAACTGGGCCAAAAATACAATTCAGCCCAAATCAACAGCAGTCGAATAAAGAGACAAGCTATACCGTCGGACCGGGGGCATCTTCTCCCCCCGGACCCCCAGGCCAGGGTGTGCTCCGCTCCCCTGGACCCCCCGACTCGCTGACCGGGCAGCGAGACCCCCGTTTAGCCAGGGGTGTCTGCCGCCCCTCGGACCCACAGGCCAGGGTCGCAGAAGCGGCTATTACAGTATTCAAGACATACCAATATATATATATGTATATATATACAAACCATTCATGTTATAGTGTTTCGCGGTGGTCCATTTCAACATCCAAGGTCTCTAACGCTAATAATTGTGTGATTGAAAATCAAAGCAATTTTATTCCTTATCTTACACTTAAATTAATGTCCACCCAAATTCATCCCGCTTTATCTACTCCGTGCTTATTATTGCTTAACGCAGCATTATGCGCCCAGCGCACCTATTCGATCATCTAATTGAAAAATGTGGCCAGCGGTTTTTTCCCCCAAAATATCAATCATTCCAAGATGATGGGAAAAATGTCTAGCAGCGATATCAATGAGTGGAATTGACATACAACCTAACTAGCCTTTACCAATAATTAACGTATTGCAAGGACATTTAAATTACATGTCAACCAGACTGATCTTTTGTACTATTATAGATTAGAGAACCAATAAAAACTATAACATCACCCTCAGAGATATTAACTTACTTCCCGCAAAAATTATGACCACTTAGCAGAGAGTAGAGTATCACGTATCAATACCACAACACCAAACATGGATCTTCTACAAATGTAATACCACTTAATCTAACCACGATCTATGTTGTCCAAACTGTAAACACCTTGAAAAACACAGATCTGGCGAATCCAAATTAATAGAAACCCAAAAATAAAATCACAAACAAAATTTCGAACATACGATCTGAACAAGCAAATTGAGAACAATACATCAACGTGAACAACTAAATCGAGTTATCATCATAATTACACCGATATAATCGATCATGTCGAAGAACAAAAATAATCTGTGGAGAAAAATATCACACTTATTGAAAAACAAAAACATAAATTAAAATAAATTGTTGTTCTTATAAAGTCCATATTTATCTAGTTGGCAATTTGTGAAAAATTACGCAAATATGGTATTATTGGATTGTAACATCAAAGAAGAAATC
Source organism: Rubia yunnanensis (assembly GCA_037428765.1). Lineage (NCBI taxonomy): Eukaryota > Viridiplantae > Streptophyta > Magnoliopsida > Gentianales > Rubiaceae > Rubia > Rubia yunnanensis. Next base: position 106,540,972 of record CM075066.1, read on the forward strand.
TCGTGATACAAGGAATGGTGGAAGATGGGGAATCTCGTGATATAAGGAATGGTTGAAGATGGACTCCGAGAAGTATGTATCTTGTCCAGTTGTATTTGATTCAGAAAATATATTAGTTCCTATATTTGTGGGATTGGATTAATGTTATGAAATTGGAATATTTGGTTAGGATTTGGACGAGATAATCAAATTCATTACTTAAAGGGATTAGATTTGGTAATTCTTATCTCCAAGGGATTTGATTGTAATCAGAATATTATGTGGAGAAAGAATTACATTTGCACAAGATTTCATGCGTACAAAACTTTCCATGTTAAAACATATGGGAAGGTGGAATTTAAAAGTGCTATCTGCATGAAGAATATTGCGTGAATATTATGGAAGTTTGGAGATTTTGGAATATATGATTGTGCGTGTGATTGAAGCATATTGAGTTTATGGAAAATCCCTAAAATGTGGAATTGGATTAATGTAATATTATGGGATGATTGAGATAAGGAAAATCCTTTTATTTATGAGATTTGGATATGCTTCAGAAGCGGATTTGAAAATAGAATCTTGTGAAGACAAATGTGGAGAATTCCAATACGCTCATGGTATATATATTGATAGACATCACGGCTGTGTACTCATGGATTAATTGAAGAAAAATCTGTATCCAGATTTCTATCTTTCGAGAGGTACTACAGAGTCATTCGTCTATGTTCCAACATGAACTTAAACTGTTGATCTAGTTTAGAATCATATACCTTAATTCTTTGGGAGGAGGAGATCCAGCGTCGACAAGTTTCAAGGTCAGAGAGAATCTGATCAAGGCGGATCGGTAGCAAGGGGGACTTGCAGGATTCATATGTTATAATTAGATAGGATAAGTATATTGTATGGTGTACTTTGTACTGTATCTTTTTTATTAGTGGATTCATTCTGAACTGGGCCAGGTCCCGCAGATGTTGGTGGATTTCACCAAATTGCGTAACCAAGTCTCGTGTGTTCATTATTTATTTTATTGCATACTTGGTTATATATACTATGTTGGAACACAGTAGTAATTATTGAATTAATTAGGTAAAATCAAATTTCAGTTCCCCGTCTACCCTAATGGGAAGATGGGGGAAAAAGACTGAAGAAGAATGGATAAGGCAAGACAAGAGAGATGGGGTCGCCGCTTTCCATCTTTCCAACAATTGCCGATCAGAGTTCTACGATGCTACACCTCACGTGCTGTCCGCGCGCCACTGGATCCTCGCCCACGCACCACTGGATCCTCGCCCACGCACCACCGCGTCGCCTTGACGCGCTTCCAGATCCGGCCGCTCCAACTACTGCTACTTTCTTCTCTGTTTGTTGTTGCTTCAAGTCCACGCGCAAAAGTTAGATTAGTTGTCTACTGCCATTCACAAGCTTGTTGTGTGTTTGGTGCAATTTGATTTTTCTTTTGTGTTTGGATCTGTTATGCTTTTTCCTGATGACGTCAATTATGCTTCCATCGTTGATTAGTTGTATCACTATCAAGATTGATGGTTCCAACTATACTCATTGGCGTACTCAGGTTAATTCTGTTCTTCGTACTGTCAATTCAATTTATTTTGTTACTTCTGTTTATATCTCTATTACCGGTGCTAGTGGCCAACATATATTTGTTTCAATTGGTTAAAGCGACGCACCTCCACACTTAGGTTCTTATACTTCTGTAACTTCTGTTGAAGGATACAAGTCAATTGTTTAATTTCTTAAACAAAAGTTAAGCTTTTCTTATGATGTTCTTCCTATTTACAAGTAAAATTGATTTGTTTTTAAAGTATGATACTTTGTATTCTTGAAATATATGTCCCACATCAATTTTTAAAGACTACATGATCTACATATAAAGTCTTGGGTCACCTCCACTTATTATCAATTGATTTTAATCTGGAAGCCCAGTATCCTTTGAAATTTAACGGAACTATTATTTTTTTTAATACTCGTACTTTTTACTTTTACAGTAACCTGAATTTTAATTACTTACCATATATTAAAAATTAATTTACATTTATATCCATGGCTGGGAATTTCGCTACCTTAAAAAAAATATATTTAAATTTATAAATAAAATATTGTATAAATCGTATCAAACATACCTTAATCTCCATAATATTAAATATTTATTCTATAAATTTTTTTTTCTGAAGCAAGACCCCAAATTTATTTATAGCATGTCAAGAATATTATGGAGCACAATTTTACAAGAAAGATTAGCTGAGAATTTAATGAATCTAATTTATGTGTTGTCCAAATGTAGCGGGAAGAATTGAGGGAAGACATCTAACTATGATAATAAATCAATGCAATTATCGAAAGGTGAAAGGCTAAACAAATACAGTATAGAGAAATGTGTGAAAATGATTCCATAATTTTTATAGACTAAATTATTTTTTTAGTCCATTAAATATTGTCCAATACCTTCTTTTGGTCCCAAGGTCAATGCCGCCTTTAATCGGCAATTAACATTATGAAATTGAATCTTTTGGTCCGCAGAGGTGGTTTTCTGGTAAATCGGAATGGTTTTCTGATATATCCAGAGGTATTTTAGTAAATTTACTAATTAAAAAATATTTTCAATTAAATATTTCTAATTTTAAAATATTTCTTTTTTCCTTTAATTTTAATCTCTCTTTTAGGGTTTTCTTTGAAACCCTTACCATCGTCGGTCCCTTACTCCTTACTACGCCGCTGTTGCCGCTGACCGCTGCTGACTTTGAAACCCTTACCGCCGACCACTGTTCTTCAACGCCGCATAAACCCTGCTCTTCTTTGTAGCCCTAATTGGTTTTAATGGAAGACCCCCAACCCAATGGCGAGAACAACAAGAAATAGGTGGGTGTTTCTCGAATCCGGCAGCTTCGGGATGAGTTCATTTTCGAGATGAAAATCCGGCAGGAGTTCGGGCAACCCCATCCCGGCTACGATTCACAGTCGGCAAGGATTATTCAACGTTGGATTTAGCCAAATTGCTTTTGTAATTTTTCACAGTGGCGTCAGAGTAAGGCCTAAATTGCTTATAGGGTAACCGTTACTTCAACGAAGCCATCTTTGCCTTCCTCGGAGCCTAGTCCGCTGATGACTGGTACTCCCGGAAGCCCTTTGGTGAAGTAGCGACTGGGGGATGTGGGTGATTCAATCACCCTCGACAGAGAGGCTGGGAATGGGGGTGATGGCGTTGGTTGAGGCCCTGAGCTGGGGATGGGGGTGATGTGTGGGCTGTGAATCAGGCGGTGTTGCAGCGGCGCCGGTGGTGGGAGATGGAGGAGATAGCGAGGGCCGTGGAAGGTGGATCTAATTTTCTTCTTCTTTTTGATTTTTTTTAAACTTAGGGGTGCAATTGTAATTTTACATATTTTGACCAATTTTACTATTGACTTTACTTGAAAACCGCCTCTAGGAACCAAAAGATTCAATTTCATAATGTTAATTTCCAATTAAACGCGGTATTGGCCATGGGAACCAAAATAAGGTATTGGAAAATATGTAAGGGACTAAAAAAATAATTTAGTCATTTTTATAAAAGTGGTGTAATAACATTCAGTTTTTCGAAGGTGTACAAACATTTCAGAATTCGTCTGAAAATTTTAAAATACCTTGAATTCACCTGTCTTTGGTAGAATCAAGGGTGGATGTAGGGGTGTCCATAAGGGGTTTCAGCGCCCGCTAGGATGAAATTTACGGGAAATGAGGGAGTAATTATTTTTTAAAAAATATTTATCAGCCTCCTTTAATATGAAGAAAAATTGGGGAAACATTTTTTTCTTTACACATCAGCCCCCGCCATACATGTATTCTGGCTCCGTCCAATGTTAAAAATGACCAAAATACCCTTTTATTTTTTTAAAATGTAAAATGTAAAATGTTCATTATAACCCTCCCAAATCTTCAAACCCTAAATCCATTTTTCTCTTTTCGATTTGCGTCTTCGTCTCTCCAGTTCAATTCTTCTTCATCTTCACCGTTCACCGTTCCTCCGAACTTACCATCAACGTCACGTATGCCAAAATATCCACTAAAATACCCATTGCTCGCTGTCGACACTGCTAATGCTAATCGGAGAAATTGATCCACGAAAACAACAGAAGAAATGAAAATGGCAATGCAACAAAGTTCCAGCATCGCTGCCAAGTCTCTGTCCTGCAACACCCAGTGCCAACACCAGTTTTTGCGCGATTATTTTGGGCTTTCAGTTTGAGTCGTTGACTACTGCTACTAGCTTTATGGGATCCAGGGTTTTTGGAGGCGGGGATGGAGATGCGATCGAAAAAGTGGAGGCTGGTCAGCCGGAGCCAAATTCAATCGTGATTTTGTCATCGGTGGAGTCATGCAGCCATAAATTTTTTAAATCGTTTATGTTTTGTGTTGTGTGAATTGGATTGATGCATTTATCGAGCCATCTTGTGTTCAACATGCTTATATCTAGCCATCTTGTGTCATTCGGCCAGAGTGCGTTCAACCTACTTGTTTTGAGTCTCGTTTCCTAAGTTTTCCAAATTTTGTAATAGGTTTGCACATCAAAGGATAATAAATCAAATTATCCAGTTATTTTTTCATCTCTCTTATAAGTGCTAATGTTTATGAATCAATACAAACAAAAGTTCGTTCTCAGAGGTAAGAGGGTATTCTCATAGATAAAGTGTGTACAAATTTATGACCCAACCCGAAAATTTTATAGTAGGTATTCTCTCTTATAAGTCTAAATCCATACTTATTTAATAACACAAATACTAACAGAAAATCAAATGAAAAATTACTATTTACCATCACCCGTGACAAGAAAATTAAAGAGAAAAGTATAACTCTCTTAGAGAGGGGGGAAGAGAGTGGAAGGGATAGAATTGTGAGTATTAAGAAAAGATTAGTTTTTTATTGTTGAAAAAATAAGAAAAGATTAGTAGTTATATAACTATAATTGTGAATGCTCTAACAAAACCTGAAGCCGTTTGGCATCAGCAACCATTTTGCGTGATTCCGTTGTGATCTTGCGGTACAATCCAAACAAATACTGGAGATATCCATGAAACTATATTGGGCCTCATGGCCTAGTTAATGACTCGTTAGCCCATACCAATTAGGGCTATGGGCCACACGGCCGGTCCAAGCCCTTTTAAAATGACGTTAATAAGGAACATCAAAACGTACCTGTATGGGAATTCCATAAACAAGTGGAAACGATGATCAGTCAAAATCAAGAAAACAATCGACTTGGATGGCGTGATCCCTTGTCTAGGTAGTTATCATGTTTTAAAAAACTTGCGCTGTTTCTTAAGGCCTAAGGACGCGGACGTGGTAGAGGGTAGAAAATGTGTACATTTATAAATTGACATAATGATAGAGACTGCATATGAGTATTGAGAAATTGGACTTAAAGTTTTTTGAGTACGTATGTGAAAAGACAAATTTGCAGAGCTTTGTTACAAGTCAACAACCTGCCGCAGTAAATCAGAAACTGCCACCACCGTAGAAATTTCACGAGTAGGAACTTAGGAAGATACCAAGCACTTCACTCTATTAATTATAAAACGCAACACGCAGAGTAATGAACACTCAGTCCTACTATTCAGAACGCAACCGCGTTAAAAATATCCACTCCGGCCCAGTATTTCCACACCAAAACCCTCGGCCCATGCCCCACTCTAAACCTATAAGTACCCGTCCCCGACCCGGTTCCAAACAATATCTTCATTCCCCATCCAAATTGCCATTTCCCAACAACAATCGTCTCTTTCTCTCTCTGAAACCCGCTTTCTCTCTCTACAACACAGCTCCACCATGGCGGAGCAGCATTTGAACGGGGCCTACTACGGCCCATCCATCCCGCCGTCGTCGAAGAAGAGAGCCTACCACCGCCACGGCGGCGGAAGCAGCTGCAACCCCTTCAGCTGCTGCTGCGGCTGCCTCTGCAACTGCCTCTGTTCCTGCATCTTCCAAATCCTCTGCACCCTCGTCGTCGTCATCGGAATCATCGTCCTCGCGCTCTGGCTGGTGTTCCGCCCCAACAAGGTGAAGATTCACGCAACCGACGCCGTTTTGACGCAGTTCGAGTTCTCCACGGCGAACAACACGATGTACTACGACCTGGCGCTGAACCTGACGGTTCGGAACCCGAACAAGAGGATCGGGATCTACTACGACAGCATCGAGGCCAACGCGCTGTACGAAGGTCAACGGCTGAAGACGGTGGGATTGGATCCGTTCTACCAGGGCCACAAGAACACTACTGATCTATTCGTTAGGTTCCAGGGGCAGCAGATTGTGACGCTCAACTCCGATCAGAAGTCGGATTACGAGAAGGATAATGCCGCTAGGGTTTACAACATCGATGTGAAGTTGAATTTCCGGGTCAGGCTTAAGTTCGGGTGGGTCAAGTCTCCCAAGATGAAGCCCAAGATTGAGTGCGAATTGGAAATCCCGTTGAAATCTGGTAATAACGGTACGGCTTCTACTTTCCAGGCGAAACGGTGTCATCTTGATTGGTAGACTTGGTTCTTGATTTTACATTGGAGCATTCTTTTGCTTTTCCGGGGATTTATTTTCTATTGATTTCTTCATTGTAGTAGTATCATCTTCGATTTTTGCAGTACTATATGATTGCTGTGGATATATAAATAAATGGTGTTTTTACAATTTGTTTCAGCTTCATTTTTTAAATTTGATGTGGATTTGTTGGGTTTAGAGGTTCCAAATACAGAATCTCTGGATATTTTAGATTTCAATTTGGTTGACTGCAAAGCTAGTGAATGCATAAAATACACTTCACGTTTGAAAAAGGCACTGGTAATTGCAAATGGGTTGAGAATAACGTCAAAAACAATGTTTTAGAAGGAGCCGTTCAAAATTTGAATTGGTCGTACGCCATTGACATGGCGTATATTTAATTGATTTTGCGCGTTTAATTAATGTGCTCAGCTGGGGTCCAGTGATTTCTGTTCTTATTGTGCGACCATAAGGGGCTGAAATGATTTGCAAATTGGAATAGTCTTGATGGAACTTAAAGAAATTCCCGACAAATGACTCACTTCTATGAATTGTATACTAAAACGAACCATTTTGCAAGCGCATGCATTGTTGTGCGGAATGGAGAAAGAACAGAAAATATGAACGAAAATAACACAAGATTTACGTGGTTCACCAATTTGGCTACATCCACGGGAGACGAATTCACTAATTTTGTGCGGAACAGAATTAGAGTTGGTTTACAGAGAGAAGAGAGACACTTTATATGTTGTCTCCACTAAACCCTAACAAACTGGGCCAAAATACAATTCAGCCCAAATCAACAGCAGTCCAATAAAGAGAAAAGCTATATCCCGCCCTGTATTTTACTATCCTCGCCCTAATACGTATAAATACACGTATTTTGAATTAAAATAAAATAATTTTAAATTTTAAAAAAACAGAAAAAAGAAAAAAAAATATTAAAAACCCTATAAAAAACACTATAAATACCCCTCCCTCTCTCCATTTCCCTCTCCCCTTCCCTCTCCCCTGCCCTCTCCCCCTTCCCTCTCCCCCTTCCCTCTCCCCCTTCCCTCTCCATTTCCGACCGCCGCCCGCCGCCGCCCGCCGCCGGAATCCCGCCGGAAAATGTAAGTTTTTGAGAAATTTTTTTTTCTTTTCGTGGGAATCGTTGCCCGATCTATTCAAATTTTGTTGAACTTGTCGGAATTGTTAGAATTTTGTTGAGCTTGTCGGAATTGTTAGGATTTTAGTTATGTGACATAATAGAAGTTATTGAGAAACGATTTTTTAGAAATTGTGCTTCTTTGGAAATTGTTTAGCTATGTGACATATGTGGAATTAATGACATAATGACATAATTGGACATGATGACATAATTGGAAGCTTATTGTGTTTTTTAGTAATTATTTAGTTTAAATTTGGCCATAATATTTTAGAAATTGTATTTTTTAGAAGTTGGGTTTTTTAGAAATTATGTAGTTATGTGACATAATAGAAATTACTTAGGAATTATTTGTTTAGAATTTATGTTGTTCTGGAAATTATTTAGGTATGTGACATAGTTGGAATTAAAACGAAGAAATTGTGTTCTGTGTAAATTACTTAGTTTAAATTTGGACATAATATTTTAGGAATTGTTTTTTTTAGAAATTGGGTTATTTAGAAATTATTTAGTTATGTGACATAATAGAATTTATTTAGAAATTGTATTTTTTAGATATTGGGTTATTTAGAAATTATTTAGTTATGTGACATAATTGGAATTAAAACGAAGAAATTGTGTTTTGTAGAAATTACTTAGTTTAAATTCGGACATAATATTTTAGAAATTGTATTTTTTAGATATTGGGTTATTTAGAAATTATTTAGTTATGTGACATAATTGGAATTGAAACGAAGAAATTGTGTTTTGTAGAAATTACTTAGTTTAAATGTGGACATAATGGTTTAGAAATTGTATTTTGTAGAAATTGGGCAATTTAGAAATTATTTAGGTATGTGACGTAATTGGAATTAAAACGAAGAAATTGTGTTTTGTAGAAATTACTTAGTTTAAATTTGGACATATTGTTTTAGAAATTGTATTTTTTAGAAATTGGGTAATTTAGAAATTATTTAGTTATGTGACGTAATAGAAATTATTCAGAAATTATTGATTAGGAATTGTGTTTTTTGGAAATTATTTAGTTATGTGACATAATAGAATATAGTTCTACGTAAATAAACTTTAGTAATCCGATGTAAACAATTGTGTAGTAAACTGTTACGATATGTTTTAACTATTGTTTCATTGAATGTTAATAATAGTGCGATGTGGTAAGAAAATAAGATTATTTAGTTATGTAATCTCCAATTTGTAACTAAAAAAAATGTCCCAGTTCGTTGATGCACTGTTCGAAAATATTAGTTCACACGTTGTTGAAATGTATGTTAATTTATCTTATCATATCAGTTTGATTCACTTGTTGTTATACTAATTACATATCTTGTGTCGTAGATGAGCACTGGTGGTCAACCTGACGGTCATGGTCGTTCCATACGACGAAGAGGTGTTAGTGCCTCGGCGAGACAGGCTAGAGGCCGCGTGGTCGAGGATGAACCGTCGCCTCGCCCGCGGGAGTTTGATGTAGGAGCGGAGCAGCCTTCTCCACCGAGCGTTCGTGCATTCGATCCCATGCCGACATGGGACGGTCCGGAGATTAACATCCTCGCGTCCGGTGGTATCCGTCATGATAGTGATTGGCAGATGAATTATGACCTGCCCGCAGATGTCCCCCCGGTGGGCCAGCCTGGTTCGAGTGTTCCATTGGATGCCGGGTTCGAACGTTATGCTGAAGCTGGAGCCAGGCACACCGTGAGGAACAGAGCTGGTCAATTCGCACAGTCTTCTGGTGGATCGTGCAATGCCGGTGAGCCTAGCACCGGAATGGCACCGAGGAATAGGAGGAAGCGACCCGCCGATGAGACGTGGCTAGTGCGGGGACCGATGGCTGGTGGCCCGCAGGATGACCTCGTCATACCAAGCTTCGGAGGACACGTCGCGCTTGACGTTTGGAATGGTATAGAGCGAGGTGTGTTGAGATGCCATGCTCGGTCGCCGCTATGCAAGCAGCTAGTCGACACGCTCCCCGAACTGAGCGATGTTGCACAGGCCCGGATACATGCGACCGGGTTGGGCCACCTGCCTGCGATTATGTTCCAGTTCCTTGACATGGCACTGATATCCGCTTTTGTCGAGAGGTGGCAGCCGGACACGAACACGTTTCACATGCCGTTTGGGGAGATGACCATCTTGATGCATGACGTTGAGATGATTCTTGGCATTCCCATCGATGGTGGCGCTGTTGCGAGTACCATTTCGGCGGAGACTATTGAGGAAGCGTGCGCAGAACTGTTTGGGAAAGACGTGGAGTCCTTTGTCGCGGAAGACTGGAACGGGGGTAACATAGATGCCCAATCTTTGATGGCGAGGTGTGTAGCGGCGGGGCAGAGCCAGAACTTCCAATTTATGTGCTACATGCTGACCCTGTTTTCATCCACGCTTTTTGTGGATAAAACTGGGAATAAGGTTAGAGCCAACCTTCTACCCCTGCTTGATTCGCAGTTGTCGTGGGGCTCGGCGACGTTGGCCAGTTTGTATCTGCAGTTGGGAATTGCGTCCCGGTCCAAGGCGCGCGGTCTATGCGGATGTTGCACGCTGCTTCAAGCATGGATATACGAGTACTTTCCGATGTTTCGGCCGGGACCGAGTACGTTGCCAGCTCTTCCGGGTCGCGCCAGTCGGTGGCACACAGGGGATAGATCGGGGAGGGGTACGGGGAGGCTCGGTGCCATCAGGCGACAGTTGGATGCCTTACAGCCCGACCAGGTATGAATTCCATGCTTTTACTCTTATTCTGACAGTAGTGGATAGATCGGATTCCATAGAAACGTAACATGTCTGTGAAACTTTTTGCAGGTGGATTGGTTGCCATATGGGGTGGACGTGGTTAGGGCTGCGGGGGGGAGGACTCACTACCGCGGCGTGATTCGACACCTCGACGCAATGGAGGCGTACATGCCAGATCGCGTTGTGCGGCAGTTCGGTCTCCTACAGGGTATACCGCGGGGTCTTGCAATTGCGCCCGAGCCTTGTTCCCGCCCGGCTGATCCAGCCGGCTATTCAGTGACCTACCCGGGGAGGCTGCAGCTGACCCTATGGGAGATGGCACACAGTTGGCACAACGGTCAGCTTGCGGCGTTCCCGATAGCCACGAGCCCATCAGAGTGTACCATGGATTACGAGGGCTGGTACGCGACCCATTCGCACCCATTGATCGCAAATCCTGAACATGCTGCCGCGAGTGGACCGGACAGGATACATCATCAGTTATCAGTAAGTTTTCCCGTACTGTTTGCTTCGAGTAATTATATTACATTTTACTGTTTCGTTATTGTAAACTCTGTTTCCTGTGCAACAGATGCTCAGTGACATGATGGGCGACCTGGATCCGTTCGACTCGGCGACCGTTGGTGGACTCGCCGCCGACCCCCGCGTGAGGCAGTTGATGACGACTTTTGTCAGTCGTCGCGATGAGTACCGCAGGCTCGGTTATGGCCCCATTCCTTAGTCGGACGTTTGCTTATGTATGAACCCACAGTTTTGCCATAGTTTGCTCATTTATGTAATAGGTAACTGTTTGTGCATATCAAATACATAAGTCATCGATTTTTGCAACAGTAATGCTATCAAAATAATTACTCCATGCTTCGATAGTAACTGTAGCGGTTGCGTACATGCCAAAATGTTTCTGGCGATTTACAACAGTTAATTACTCTGAGAGTATGCTCTTCTCCAAGCCCTTAGCCTCCTACGAAAGGGTAACTCCCAACCTACGACATCAGCCTTCCTCAACGTGGTCCACATATTAACCACGGGGGGCATGGGACAGTTTTCCTTCACGTGTACCCGGACGAAATGGCTTGCACTGCGAACGTATACAATGTGTAGCTCCCTACTTGTTCCATCCTCGCCCCCGCCTGCCCTCAGTGGAAGGACTGTACAGCAATGGTCCGCCGACCCATTCTCTAAAATGTAATATAGAACTACAACCGCGTTGTAGTAGGTGGCCACAGGAAACATGTCTGCAATGACCGTAAACCAATGCTCCGGACCACATGGACCGCTGGTGTGGTGTATACGGGCTCTGGCGAGTTCAACGTCATTCCGTGAACCGTATATGGGAACATAGTCAGGCCAATGAGTTGATATCTCGTTAAATACCGCCCGACGCGCTGTAGACCATTCACCTTCACCGTCTACGTGGAACGCATCAGCAACGCATCTGAAGCCACAGTTTCCATCACTCGCGACATCGTTCCAGCCTTCGATGTAGCGCCGGACAATGTGGGGGACACTTTCGAGGAACGGGAATGTCGCTGCAGGAGAACACATTAAGATAAATATCTTGTGCAGGAGGCGTTCATTAGGAAGAATGGTGCTTGTACTCACCGTGCCGGCGACCGCTCCCTGAAGCACGCCCCGGGGACCGTGAACTACTCCCGTATCGCCTGTTCACGTGCTCGTGGTAGCTCGGTGAACGCCGGGTTGATCTTGATCGGGGGACCTGCTCGCTTGGTCTCCCACGTGCACTGGTGCAATTGTCCGGCTCGCCAATGCCGCTCTCCTCCGGCCGCAACTGCGCATCTATGTAGGATGAAACTCGTCGGCGGACCGAAGGGTCGCTGCGTGCCAGCTCCTCCAACTGAGTGTTGAACCGCGACTGATCTTGTTCGGCCCTCGCAATGTTGTCCGTGCTCCGCACGTGATCACCCAATGCCAGGCTCTTGAACAGCGGATGAATGTCGTCCAAGTACAAGGGGATTCCTTCAGCAACTGCCCCTGCCATGATGCATGCACACGGTATTCCGTGTGTTGAGCGCAGCACACATCCACAGTAAGCATATACCTATGCTCCGAGTGCATCAATCCTCCCGGACTCGACCGTCAATTTATCCAGACAGTATTTGGACACATTGTTGATCAAGTTGCTGAAAAGGGCCCTACGGTGCAATCTTCCAACGACAGTTCTTGATTTCTCCAGGCCGGTCTTGATCATAGTAATCTGCTGGGCTATCTGCAGGTCGACACGCCTCCATACCGTGTCCAGCGAACCAGTCGACGTATGTAACCACCCTTTCAATGACGAGTGTGCACTTTCGACCCTGCATGTAGTTGTGTTCCCGAAATGCAGAAATCTGTTCGTCCATGCCCTCACAAATTTCTCCTTATGGGGGGTGAGCCACGTCGTCTCAGCGTAACTAACAACAGCCTCGTTCCAAGACCATCCAGTCCTCATATCCACCAAAGCGGTTTCGTACTCTGGAACGGTGGACGCATTGCAAACTCGGAACCATGCACCATTCTTGAACGCTGCCCCGTTCCTCTTATTCCCTGTCAGCACAGTAACACATGCCTCCACATCCTTGTTAATATGCCAGGTGCAGAGCAAATGGTTCGATTCCGGAAACACAGTCCGAAGTGGCCTAATCAGTCCCATCTCCCGATCGGTGACCACAACCTCAGGGAACGGTCCATCCACAAGCAAGTTCTTCAGCGCGTTCAGCACCCACTCATAGGTATCTGCCGTTTCGTCAACGACAATTGCGTAGGCAATCAGGAAGTTTGTGTTGCAAGGGGACATCCCAACCATCTCAATGAATGGCATGCCGTAGCGATTGGTCTTGTACGTTGAGTCGATGGCCACCACCCACGGAAACGTGCGAAATGCCACAACAGCATCGGGATTGGCCATGAATAAATGAGTCAAAGTACCATCACCTGCTGAGCGGTGACTAGTGACATACCCTTTCTCGGTGGCCAGATGCAAACAATTCTCCGCTGTGTTGCGCCCGCCTCGCCTTTCTGTTGCATATGCCGACCTCTCATTGTACACCTGCCTAATGTTCTGATGCAGGTCCGGAAACGAATTACTGAGGCTGGCATTGATATGCCTTGGGGCAGTTTCTGAATCTGTCAAGTCTCTGATCATTTGCTTCGCGTCCGCATGGAGCTTGCTGCTCTGTCTATGACCCTCGGGGTACACTGAGAAAGGGTGGTTGTGCATCCCTCGTCTAGGATCCTTGCACGGCACTACATTCCAACCATTCCCCGTGATGCTCTGTTTCAAGACAATCGCGAACGGGCAGCCACAACTGCTGGTCGAGCTGCTACTCCGTCAGACTACATCAGATTCGCTCGTATCTACATCCTTATCCTTCCGGCTCCGATTGCAAATGCAATATAACCTCAGGGGACCATTCCTATTCTGTTTGTAGGACCCCGTCACAAGTTCAAATCCCACCTGCAGAGCAATCCGTTGCAGGTAGGAGTAAGCCTCGGCAACGTCTGGGAACACAGCTGAGGTGGCAAATGGAGAGTATCCGTTCCGCCCTGCAGCAGCTTCACATGACTGATGGTCATCCTTAAATAGCAATAAACATCAAGTAATTAGTTACACTCAACTGCTATACCAATTACAATATCAAAATTAACGTAAAAAAATGTAAATTAACGTTACAATAATTAACAAAATAACAAAATTAACAAAACAACAACATTAACGTCACAATAATTAACAAAATAACAAAATTAACAAAACAACAACATTAACGTTACAATAATTACAATTAACGTTACAATAAATAAAATTAACGTTACAATAATTTTTACGTTACGATTAATAAATTAAAATACTAAGATGAGCATAAATTAAAAAACTAAGATGAGCATAAATTTCTTTCTCATTAACAGCTGAAACATACATGTGGTGGGAAAAAAATGCAATAACATCGTGGCTAGAATTAATATAACATTCTTACAGTTCAACAAATTAAAATATCAAAATAGCGTAAAAATACGTAACTTAACGGTACAATAATTAACAAAATCACAAAATCACAAAATTAACAAAACAACAAAAATAACTGCTTCAATAATTAGTAGGACATACATTAACGTTACTGCTATTAACAGGAGATAAATTCATAGGAGATAAATGTGCAATAATTTCATCGTAACAGTTAATAAATTAAAACACAAAGACGAGCATAAATTTGTACGGCAAAAATTATTAAATTCAACAACTACTTACGGACACGGACAGAAAGCTAATTAGTAAAATTACCTCCGAAGACATGGAATTTCTAACACCCTTTTCGGGGTAATTTTTGCTCGTCTTGGACAGCAATATTTTTCGAGTGCCCTTCGAATGAGCAAGAATTCGAGTGCCCTTTGAATGAGTAAGAATTCGAGCTCATTTATAGCAGTGCAATTTTTTGGAAGCAGGCTGGGTCGGCTCGCGCCCCAGCCCTGGCGAGCGGCCCGCGCGCGGCTCGCGCCTACCGCACGGCGAGCCACGGCTCGCGCCCACACGCCGGCGAGCGGCCCGGCGATGGCTCGCGCCCTGTCGGTGGCGACCGGCCCGCCGGCGGCTCGCGGTCCACCGGTGGCGAGCGGACCGGCGGCGGCGCGCGGCCTGTCGGTGGCGACCGGCCCGGCACCGGCTCGCGGCCAGGCCGCGGCGACCGGACCGGCGGCGCCTCGCGCCCAGGCCGTGGCGAGCCGGGTCCGGCGGCGGCGGGCGGCGGTCCGGCGGCGGCGGGCGGCGGTCCGGCGGCGGCGGGCGGCGGTCCGGCGGCGGCGGGCGGCGGTCCGGCGGCGGCGGGCGGCGGTCCGGCGGCGGCGGGCGGCGGTCCGGCGGCGGCGGGCGGCGGTCCGGCGGCGGCGGGCGGCGGTCCGGCGGCGGCGGCGGTCCGGCGGCGGCGGCGGTCCGGCGGCGGTCCGGCGGCGGCGGCGATGCAATTTCGATTAATTAACTAACTTCGTTCCGTTAATATTAACTAACTACAATTATCTAAATTGATTTTAATTTACCTATTGAAAATAAAAAAATAAAAAATACTGTATACATATTAGGGCGAGAATAATAAAATAAAGGGCGAGATATAGCGATCCACTATTATATTCACCACTTGGTAGCGGTTGTTTATGATTTGGGTCCTCTTAACTAAGCATTGTTGTTTGTTGCAACTACTCCTCCTTCCAGAAACAGGAAAAGGAAGAGCCTACAGAGTGTGTTTTATTCACTTCTCCCAAATAGATCAAGTCAGTAATCTCACCCTGCCAATTGTTTTCTACTAAGTTTCCGCACCATTTCTACTTCAATCATTGGCTCTCATTTCAATTATTTTTACCTAATTATAATTAGTGAGAAGTACAGCCTGACTAGATTTATTTTTATTAAAATAGGATCACAGCATTTAGTCAAAATGTTATCAATTGAATTAGATAAATCACGACAAGTAATTGATCTATACCGTCAAATCCTCCTTCTCAATCTCTAAAATTACATTACTAATTTTGATAGTGAATTATTCTTTCTATTATCTCTAGGTACACCATTGGTCACCACCCTCCTCAGCTTCTTACTTTATCATGATTTAATGTTAATTTTAGCGTAAAATACAAATATAACCGTATTATTTTTTAAAAGTGTCAATATAATCCTATATAATCTGAAAGTGCGATTATAATCCTAACTTTTGAATTAAATGTGTCGGTAACATTTTCACACTATTTCGACATTCACTTGGTATTTTCCGACATTGACCAAATACAAAAGAACTAAAATACCCTTTATATTAAAACTAAAATGTTAAAGACAAAAATACCCCTAGTTCGTCTCCATCTTCAAAATCACCTTCAGCACAACCTCCGCCCGTTCTGCCACCATCACGGCCAGGTCTCCGTCGCTCCACCACCTCCACCGTCGGATTGTCACCAGCGTGCTCTGCGTGTCCTTGAGGGAAACAGACGACCCTGGAGTTCACCGGCGGTATTTGCACCATACTGCCCGCACAAGCATGCCACAATTGAGAATCCAAGCACTTTTCAATCTCCTTAACTTTCTCTTTTGACTCCATGAAAGTAATCATCTTAAAAAAGCAAGCATTCATAAAGCTCAGTAGATAAACAATCAATATTTCACATATGAAATTGAATCCAAGACTCCACCCAAAAACCCTCCAAAAGCTGATGAAAAACAGGCTGCAATATTCAATTTTGGAATCACCCCACACAAAAACACACACAAAACGGAACCCTAGCCCACCCAGTTTGCCCCTGCCCCTGCCCCGACACCAACCCACCCCAGCGCCGGCGCCACTCCAGATGACCCTAGCCCACCCAGCCGACCCCCACCCTAGCACCACCGCAAAACACTAGCCCAATGCCACCCCGCTGAAGCTCCGCTACCCCCCTCATATTATAGAAAACTGAATTGGAAGCTCGACAGATCTGGAAGCTTGATGTCGACGCCTCTAAAAATGCCAATGCTCCGCCACCCAAAAAGTGTACAGATGGCTCCACCAAAATGCCAACACCTCTGGAAGCTTTACGCCTCTAGGAAAGCTCCGCCTCTGGAAGCTTGACGCCGCCGAGAAAGTGAATTGGATGAATTATACTCCAGCGCCGACGTATTTGTGTGTATGAATCCTCCATCCATTTGTAGATGAGAGAGAAGAAGAAGAAAATGGAATGAGAAGGAAAAGTAAAAAGGAAAATTGTTTGCGGTTGATAGACAATAGAAAATGAGGGCATAACTATCCTTTCACATTTTTTTAATTTTTTTAAAATAAGGATATAATAGTCAATTCATAGAATTTCGATCAAATTAAGGTTCTCAGAGATAGATTAGCACTTTCAATCAGATAATATGGTTATAATTGCACTTTCAAATTTTACATGCTCATATTTGCACTTTCGATCAAAACATAGGATCATATGGACACTCAACTCTTAATTTTACTATCCAAATCATTGTTAATGTAAGAGTGTTCATGGGTCAGGGAGGGTCAGCTTACTCGGCTCAAATGGACCCAATTTAGGATTAAATGGATTGGATCGGATCGGGTCAAATTTCCATAGTTTTGGGTTTGGTCGGGTCATGAGTCAACCCAAATTAATCAAAATCATATAAAAAATAGTAAAGTTGTTTTAAAAAATATATATTTTAAGGTTTATAATTTTTTTTTCAAGAATGTTAAAAAAATTTATGAACTAAATTAATGGTGGATATATTGTACTAAATTAATTTCATTTTATAATTTTTTTTCAAGAAAATAGGATAAAATTGCAAACGAGTTAAAATGGATCGATTTAGATCAAAATCCGACTCAACCCATTTTGATCCGACCCACTTGATCCAAATGGAACATTGACTCGACCTGACCCGACCCAAATGACCGGGTCAAAATAGGTCAGGTCGGATCGGCCAATTTAACACCCCTAGTAACAATATAGTATAACACCCAGAATACATCAAAATTATAGTTTAATTATAAAAATCGGTATTAAGGTTTAGGGTATTAATATTATGGATACTATTCTTTGGTTTGTCAGTGTTTGATCGGTAGTAGAGTTTAAGAGAGTCCATACAGTATTTCATTTCAATTTTGTTTCCGATCGGTTTGGGAATTGCAGATGATACATAAGAATAAAAGGTTTGTGTATAGAAGGATGGTAGTGGGGTGGATTTTAGTGGAGATTCGCTCTGCATTTGTGGATATAGAGGTAGTTTTGGTGGGGATAAGATGGGTATGAGTATGAAAATTATATCCGCTAGTGCTAGCGGGTCGAGCGTGGGTATTAGTTCACACTCGCTTTGCCCTACTAAACCCATTATATACCCGCTAATTTAATATAAAATGATTATTATATATTCATATTGCACATGTTTTACCTATTATATTTTCATGTAAATATATTTATTAATTTACTAAAATGACACCGACTTTAGGCTGAAAGTGCCAACATAACCTTGCAATCTCAGAAAGTGCCAAAATAACCCTTGATTTCACTGACTTTTTAGTCAACCATTTGATGGTTGGATTTTGTTCAAAAGACCAATTTGCCCTTGATTTTGTTGAAAAGATGGAATTTTAGTCAGTTCGGCGGCCTCGGGCTGAGGATATATGGTCGACGAATCTACCGTGATGGAACACAGCGAAAATGGAGGGAGGAAGCGCAAGGATTTGGATTGCAACAAAGAAGAAGAAGATGATGAAGGGTATTTTAGATACCAATTTTTTTAGATTTTAAGTCAACGGTATTTTCATCATTTCATTTCTTGTCATTGCCAAAATTTCATGGGTCAACGTCGGAATTAGGGAGTTTGGTTATATCGGCACAAAGTTTTTGGTACATAGAATAATTAGTTAGGGTTAAATTTTTTTTTCTACTTTAGAATTTGGCAGTTTCTGAGATTGCAGGGTTATATTGACACTTTTAGCCTAAAGTTAGAGTTATAAATGTATTTATCCCATAATTTTAATATAATAGTTACTACTATAAAAACAATAATTTTTAGCTATTTTTAGAGATATAAGTGGGATTAGTACAATTGGTATGAAGTGGGCGGGTGATGGGGCAAGTGTGGATTTTGTATGATGCCAGATAGGGCATAATTTTAAAATTGTAACTATCATGGGTGATGGGACAATTATGGATACAAAACCTTTAATTATATTTCCGGTCGGTTTGGGAATTGCTGATCATACTTAAGAATAAAAGGTTTGTGTCTTGATCTTTAGAAAATGAATCTATCACTTGAAAAATGATGTTTTCATAAATTATGGAAAGATTAAGGTTTAAACTGCAAATTAGAAGAAATGAAGATAAAATTTTTGGATTGAATTAATTGGGTCATAAACTTATAACTATTGCATGTTGTATAATAAAGAGTAAAGTACTCAAATAACCCTATGTTTTGGTGGTTTGTGCTAATATGACCCTGTAAAATTGGAAAGTGCTATTGTAACTCTGTGTTTTGCTAGAACGTGCTAATACGACCATGGAGGCCTGAATTTGACCGAAATACAAGAAATGATTATTATACCCTTGTTTTTAAAAAATAAAAATTCAGAACAAGTGAAATGACAATTCATGTATTTCCTTATTCTTTGTCGTGTTAGGATTATGTGTGGGCATTTTTTGTTTTAGTTTTTGGTTGCCAAAGAGGGTTTTTTCCCGTCAATCTGCCGCCGCCACCTCCGCTCCGCCGGTCCACCTAACTTCACACAACTCTGCTTCACCTAACCTCCGCTCCACCTAACCTCCGCTCCGCCTAACCTCCACTCCGCCTAACCTCTGCTCCACCTAACCTCTACTCCGCTCCACCTAGCTATTCGACGGAAACAGTGGCCAAGGCAAAATGGCGATCCCGCTTCTAAGCCATAGCGGAGATGGAAGAGGCAAGCCCAATTCCGCCCGATTCTATTTTAGTTTAGTCGGGAAGTTTGATTTCATTTAAGTTTAGGTTTTTGGGTTTTTGTTTGAGTTGGCCCGATTCAGCGGAGGATAGGGTGAGGGGTGGTGGTGGTGGTTGGGACGAGTGGTGGTGGGGCTTAGGACGAGTGGTGGCGGGACTAGGGTTGAGCGATGGTGGTGGTGGTTGGGACGAGTGGTGGTGGTGGTGGTTGTGACGAGCGGTAGCGGTGGCGAAGCTGTGATGACGGAGGTGGTTTGAGAGGTGGCGTTCTAGCAGCAGTAGCTAGTTCGAGAGGTGGCGTTCTAGCAGCAGTAACTAGTTCGGGAGGTGGCGTTCTAGCAGCAGTAGCTAGTTCGAGAGGTGGCATTCTAGCAGCAGTAACTAGTTCGGGAGGTGGTGTTCTAGCAGCAGTAGCTAGTTCGAGAGGGGTGGCGTCGAGTTTCAGTGGGAGTATTCATCGGTGCTAGGGTTTGTTAGGGGTAGCGGAGGTGGTGAGGTGGCGATGTGAGACTGCGGTGGTGGTGGCGAGACGAGGTGGTGGCGGACTCTGGTTTGCTTGCCATATAAGGTATACTCCTTATTATTGTATGGTGATGGTTCATTTTTGTCAGCGGTGGTGGCGGAGCGGCGGCGGCGAAGGCGGCGGAGCAGTGGCTGTGTTGTAGAAAAGAAGAAGAGCTAGGGGTAATTTTGGCTTTACATCTTTAGTTTTAAGACTAGGGTTATTTTAGTCGTTTTAGTTATGATCAATGCCGAAAAATGTCAAGTCAATGCCAGAATAGTTCCAAAAGGTTATATCGGTACTTCTGATGCAAAACACAGGGCTATAATAGCACTTTTCAAATTCACAGGGTTATATTAGTACAAACCTCCAAAACATAGGGACATATCAGTATTTTTCCCTATATTAAATTTTTGAGCGAAGTGCATATATAACCCTACATATTCACGAAAGTGCACATATAACCCTCTGATAATTGAAAGTGCAAATATAACCCTACATAGTTAGTGTGTGTGCAAATAAAACCATTTTCGGCAGTTTAAGGCAAGAATTCAGTGAAAATACTATTTTACCCCTCTATAAAAAATAAAAAACACAAAAAATATTCAAATTACATTTATGCCCCTAAATTGTCTTCTTTCTCGTCTTCCTCTTTCGTCGTTTCTTCATCGTGCTTTCCCTTGGTTCTCGCGGTTCTCTGCAGGCGCACATATGACCGTGGTTTCTCTGTATGCGACGAAACGTCCAGGCAATTGGTCCTGAGCAGGCGCACAACAAATCCGGCGATAGCGCAATCGGCCTTATCATCTCCAACAAGCCCTCTCGTCGTCGAGCCGCCACTCTGGTTCAGCGTATCCTAGCGCCGTAGCATAGTAAATTTCAGTGGCAAATTCATCTAGGTTGAATTTTCCATTGTTTCATATGACAATGAATCCCTCTCGTCGTTGAGCCGCCATTGTGGTTCGGCGATTCCAAGCGCCGATTTGTAACACGCCGTGGCGAATTCATCTGGGTTCAATTTGCCACTGCTTCATCTAGGTTCATTCGCCATGGAAATTCTCCACGCTTCATCTGGGTTCATCATTTTCATTTGTAACACGGCAAGGGCGAGCGGTGGCAAGGGAGCGACGGCATGTCCTCAAATCTGAGGTAGAGTGGGGCAGGAGATGATGCGGCGCGATTGATACCTACAAATTGGTTCGCGCAGGATCTACGGTGAGTTTGCAGTGGTGGCTTCGCGTGGGGTGGTGGCAAGTCTATTTTCAAGGACTCGACGAGTTGAGTTAACCTGGGAATTGGTGACGGTGAGCCAGTGGCCGGGATGGGGATGGGGTGGTGGATGTTGCCGGGAATGGGGTGGTGGTTGCTGGGCAGTGGTGTCGGTGGGCTGGAGGCGGGGAATGTGGTAGGGGAAATTTTTTTTAAACACTTTTAGTTTTAGGTAGAGGGCATTTTGTCATTTTATATGCGGTCAACGCCACTGAATGCTGAAATAGTGTCTTAGGGTCATATTTTCACTTTTATTTAGTAGTTAGAGTTATTTTTGCATTAAAAATTATCTCATAACTATATGTGCATTTTTTCAATTATATAAGTTATATTTGTACGTTTTCCTTAAATTTTAATATTACAACTGTTAAGAAAATAAAAGCTCTTTCCTTGTAAGAAAGGTTATAGATGGTAGTTATCTTATGGAATTAGTTTCCTTATGGAATTAGTTATAGATGGTAGTTTCCTTATAGACTTAGAATCATATTCCTCTTATACTTTGGTTTGTTGTAACCCTATACATTGTAATCTTCATTATTGATGAGATGTGTCATTGATTAATAGAGATGTGTCATTGATTAATATCAATGTACAATAATAAAGTCTCTTATATTTTATCATGGTATCACCGTATCAGAGCCTAAAATCCTGAAACCCTAAGAAAATATTCTGCTGCCTTTCCGCGCCGTCGCAGCCGTCAAGCCGTGCATCAATCCAAGTACCGCCGCACAACCATCGTTGCCTGCTCTGTTCCGCTGCTCATCGATCGTCACAGCCACGTTTAGCCATGGTAATCCGTGCACCACCTCTCCTGATCCGACCGGTCTGTGCGTTAAGCCACACACACCGATCCCAAAGTTCATGCACCGTCGTGTTCCTATCACGCGCCACCGCCGATCCGATCTACTGCCGGTGTTGCACCTGCTGTTGATCCGTACTTGATTTTGCACGATGTCTGCCTCTGAAGAACATGCTCGTATTGATGCTGCACCTGAGGTTTCGAAGCTTTGGGACATGAGTGGTTATGATGTGATTGTGGCTTTAATGAAGTAGTTGCAGTTGCAATCTGGCCCTCGGACTACTGTACCCATTGGTTGTCTGTCGACTGACCCCTACTTCATTGGCTCTTCTGACGGACTTGGTTTGGTTATTGCACCCACCATCCTGAAGGGTCAAGAGAATTACCTTGAATGGTCTCCTACAAATACTGCTCATACGGAAGTTGAATACTACTCTACTGCTACTATTGCCGCTAATAAAGTTGAATATTGCTCTACCAATGTTAATGCTACCGTTGTTGCTGCTACTTCTATCGCTACTGAAGTTGAATCTCGATCTATGGTAATTTTTTTAATGATTTCCAATTTCATAATCTTCTTTGCAAGTTGGGCATTCTTATCATCATGCTCAAACTTGAGAGAGAATGTTAAGGAAATAGAAATAATTTCCTTGTAGGAAAGGTTATAGATGGTAGTTACTTATAGAATTAGTTTCCTTATGAAATTTGTTATAGATGGTAGTTTCCTTATAGACTTAAATGCTATTCCTCTTAGACTTTTGTTTGTTGTAGCTCTATATATTGTAATCCTCATTATTTATGAGATATGTCATTGACTAATATCAACGCACCGTAACAAAGTCATTTATATTTTATCAACAACTAAACTATTACATTTTTATTATTCTAATTTAATCCATCTTTTCATAATTCTAGAGGTCCTTTCCAAAATGTTGCCTTAGAAAATTAAGTTGCTACAATAAGATTGGGGAATCTTATATTTCACTTCAATTTTATTTGCGGGATTGGGAAACGCTAAGACTGGCTGTATATAATTTGTTTATAGTGTAAGTTAACAAATGATCCGTGTAGCACTTGGCAATTTCAGGACTTTGAAGTATCCGGTTCGAACCCCGGCAACGGAACAACTCTTTTTCGTTTCTTATTACTAGTTAGGGAGCTTGATAATAATATATAGAAATACTACAGGAATGTTGCTACAATATATGAATGTTAAAAGAGCTGTAATTGAACCTACAAATGTACCAAGTTTACATGTAATTGAAGCTCATAATTAACTCGAGCTATCAACTAAAGCAACGTAACATTCTCATGTAGGAATAGGTACTGATGTTTTGCTTCCCACCTCTCGAACCGTCCAATGGAACCTTCACCTCTCGAACCGTTCAATGGAACCTTCACCTCTCGAACCAGTACCACTCGAACACTCCACTTAAACTCTCACCTCTTGAATCCTCTGCTGGAACCTTCACCTCTCAAACCCTCCAATGGAACCTCCACCTCTCGACCCTCCTCTCAAACCAGTACCACTCGAACCTCCACTCGAACTCTCACCTCTCGAACCCTCCACTGGAACTTTCACCTCCCGAACAGTCCAATGGAACCTTCACCTCTCGAATCTGTACCTCTCGAACCAGTACCACTCGAACCCTTCACTAGAACTCTTACCTCTCGAACCTCCACTGGAACCTTCACCTCTCGAACCGTCTCATGGAACCTTCACCTCTCGAACCAGCACAACTCGAACTCTTACCTCTTGAACCCTCCACTGGAACCTTCACCTCTCGAAACGTCCAATGGAACCTTCACCTCTCGAACCAGTACCTCTCGAGCCCTCCACTCGAACTCTCACCTCTCGAACCCTCCACTCGAACTCTCACCTCTCGAACCCTCCACTCGAACCCTCCACTCGAACCTTCTCAAACCGTCCAATGGAACCTTCACCTCTCAAATCCGTACCTCTCGACCCAGTACCACTCGAACCCTCCACTCGAAATCTCACCTCTCGAACCCTCCACTGGAACCTTCAGCTCTCGAACCCTCAACTGGAACCTTCACCTCTCGAACCTCCACTGGAACCTTCACCTCTCGAACCTCCACTGGAACCTTCACCTCTCGAACCTCCACTGGAACCTTCACCTCTCGAACCCTCCACTCGAACTAGTACCACTCGAACCCCCCACTTGAA
Organism: Rubia yunnanensis; assembly: GCA_037428765.1. Taxonomy (NCBI): domain Eukaryota; kingdom Viridiplantae; phylum Streptophyta; class Magnoliopsida; order Gentianales; family Rubiaceae; genus Rubia; species Rubia yunnanensis. The sequence goes on from CM075066.1 coordinate 106,565,520, forward strand.
CTCTCACCTCTCAAACCCTCTAATGGAACCTTCACCTCTCGAACCATCCAATGGAACATTCACCTCTCGAACCAGTACCACTCAAACCCTCCACTCGAACTCTCATCTCTCAAACCTTCACCTCTTGAACCGTCCAATGGAACATTCACCTTTCGAACCCTCCTCTTGAACCAGTACGACTCAAACCCTTCACTCGAACTCTCACCTCTCGAACCCTTCACTCGAACCTTCACCTCTCGAATATGTACCTCTCAAACCAGTACCACTCGAACCCTCCACTCGAACTCTCACCTCTCGAACCCTTCAATGGAACCTTCACCTCTCGAACCCTCCAATGGAACATTCACCTCTCGAATCCGTAACTCCCGAACCAGTACCACTCGAACTCTCACCTCTCGAACCTCCAATGGAACCTTCACCTCTCGAACCCTTCAATGGAACCTTCACCTCTCGAATCCGTACCTCTCAAACCAGTACCACTCGAACCTCCCTCTCGAAGTCTCACCTCTAGAACCCTCCAATGGAACTTTCACCTCTCGACCCTCCAATGGAACCTTCACCTCTCGAACCCTCCAATGGAACATTCACCTCTTGAACCATCCTCTCAAACCAGTACCACTCGAACCCTCCACTCGAACTCTCGCCTCTCGAACCCTCCACACGGAACCTTCACCTCTTGAACCGATCGATGGAACCTTCACATCTCGAACCAGTACCTCTCGAAGCCTCCTCTCGAACCAATAGCACTCGAACTCTCACCTCTCGAACCCTCCACTGGAACCTTCACCTCTCGAACCCTCCAATGGAACCTTCATCGCTCGAACCAGTACCTCTCGAACCCTGAAACGCTCAAAATGATGTTGTTTTGGGCAGCCACCTGTCTGCACCTGTAGAAGAATATCGAAGTACCCGCACCACTCGAACCCTCCACTCGAACTCTCACCTCTCAAGTCCTCCAATGGAACCTTCACCTCTCGAACCCTCCAATGAAACCTTAACCTCTCAAAACCGTACCTCTCGAACCAGTATCACTCGAACCTTCCACTCGAACTCTTACCTCTCGAACCCTCCACTGGAACATTCACCTCTCAAACCGACCAAGGGAACCTTCACATCTCAAACCAGTACATCTTGAACCCCCCTCTCGAACCAGTACCACTCGAACCTCCACTCGAACTCTCACCTCTCGAACCCTCCACTAGAACCTTCACCTCTCGAAACGTCCAACGGAACCTTCACCTCTGGAACCAGTATCTCTCGAACCCTCCACTCGAACTCTCACCTCTCAAACCCTCCACTGGAACCTTCACATCTCGAACCCTCCAATGGAACCTTCATCGCTCGAACCAGTACCTCTCGAACCCTGAAACGCTCAAAACGACGTCATTTTGGGCAGCCACCTATCTGCACCTGTAGAAGAATATCAAAGTACCCGTACCACTCGAACCCTCCACTCGAACTCTCACCTCTCGAACCCTCCAATGGAACCTTCACCTCTTGAACCCTCCAATGAAACCTTAACCTATCAAAATTGTACCTCTCGAACCAGTACCACTCGAACCCTCCACTCGAACTCTCACCTCTCGAACCCTCTACTAGAACATTCACCTCTCGAACCGACCAATGGAACCTTCACATGTCAAACCAGTACATCTTGAACCCTCCTCTCGAACCAGTACCACTCGAACTCTCACCTCTCGAACCCTCCACTGGAACCTTCACCTCTCAAAATGTCCAATGGAACCTTCACCTCTCGAACCCTGAAACGCTCAAAACGACATCGTTTTGGGCAGTCACCTGTCTGTACCTGTAGAAACACATAGAAGTACCAGTACAACTCGAACCCTCCACTCGAACTCTCACCTCTCGAACCGTCCAATGGAACCTTCACCTCTCAAAACCGTACCTCTCAAACCAGTACCACTCGAACTCTCAACTCTCGAACCCTCCACTGGAACCTTTACCTCTCGAACCGACCAATGGATCCTTCACATCTCGAACCAATACCACTCGAATCCTCCACTCAAACTCTCACCTCTCGAACCCTCCACTGGAACCTTCACCTCTTGAATCCTCCACTGGAACCATCACCCGTCGAACCCTCCACTCGAACCCACTACTTGTCGAACCCTCCACTCAAATCCACTACCTCTCGAACCCTCCAATGGAACCTTCACCTCTCAAATCCGTACCTCTCAAACCAATACCACTCGAACCCTCCACTCAAGCTTTCACCTCTCGAACCCTCCACTCGAGCTCTCACCTCTCGAACCCTCCTATGGAACCTTCACCTCTCGAACCGACCAATGGATCCTTAACATCTCGAACCAGTACCACTCGAACAGTGGTCTAAAAATCGCTAGGCGCTAGTCGGGCGGTTTGCTGGGGCCTAGTGCCTAGGGGATTAATCGGGGATTAATCGGTCTAGGCGGATTTGTATTATTTAATTATTTTTTATATATAATTAATAAAATAATACAAATTATATTTAAAAATAAAATAAAAACCTATTTCCCAAGTCACAATAACTTATATTACATACAAATGATACAATACAAGAACGAAAATTTCATGATAAACGACACAAATGAATATATTATATATATATATTGTCGAAATATTATCTTGGAGTTGAAAAATGAAATTCATACAAGCTTACAAAGTTTGAGAAAATTATTAAAAAAAAAAAAGAAACAAACCAAACCGCCCAGACCCGATTAGCGCCTAGACCCGATTAGGTGGGTCTGGGCGCCGCCCAGAGGCGAAAACGCCTAATGTCGCCAAACAGGCCCTAATCCGGGCATTTTGGTGGCGCCGCCGTTTAGAACACTGCACTCGAATCCTCCACTCTAACTCTCACCTCTCGAACCCTCTACTATAAGCTTCACCTCTCGAACCTTCCACTGGAACCTTCTCCTCTCGAAACCTCCAATGGAACCTTCACCTCTCAAACCCTCCACTGGAACCTTCACTTCTCGAACCGACCAATAGATCCTCCACCTCTCGAACCAGTTCGACTCGAACCCTTCACTCAAACTCTCACCTCTTGGACCGTCCAATGGAATCTTCACCTCTTGGACCGTCCAATGGAACCTTCACCTCTCAAACCCTCATCTCAAACCAGTACCACTCAAGCTCTCCGCTCGAACTCTCACCTCTCAAACCCTCAACTGGAACCTTCACCTCTCGAACAATGGAACTTTTACCTCTAGAATCCGTACCTCTCGACCCAGTACCACTTGAACCCTCCACTTGAAATCTCCTCTCGAACCCTCCAATGAAACCTTCACCTCTCGAACCGTCCAATGGAACCTTCACCTCTCGAATCCTACCTCTCGAACTAGTATCACTCGAACCCTCCACTCGAACTCTCACCTCTCAAATCTTGCACTGGAACCTTTGTCTCTTGAACCTCCAATGGAGCCTTCACCTCTCGAACCAGTACCTCTCGAACCCTCCTTGCAAACGAGTACCACTCGAACCCTCCACTCAAACTCTCACCTCTCAAACCCTCCACTGGAACCTTCACCCCTCGAACCCTCCTATGGAACCTTTGTAACACCCCAAACCCACCACACAGTGTCGCGTCGGGTCTGGGCGTGCTACCGAAAGTGCAAACAGTAATGAGCAGATAAATTTCACGCGGAAGCGATTTAGATAAATTCAAAAACCTAAATTACTATTACAGTGAAAGTGTTAATGTTAAATGAAATTTTCACCTAACTATTACAGATTCAAAATTCATGTTAAAGTTCATCCAGGATCTCTCTCAAAATAAGTAAAGACATCAAAGGGATTTTCTCCTACAGTTCCTCTTCACCTGAAAAGGAGTTGTTTAACTAGGGTAAGCTCCTTGCTTAGTGAGGTTCCATTGCAAGTATTTACCCAGCTGAATTTTTAGTGATCACAGAATATTAAATAACAAATAGCCACATATGTCCTAGCATATAGTAAAAGGATATGGGTGGTTAGTGCCAAGTTGCAGCCAAGTGCCTATGTGGCAAGTTTGACTAACATACAAGACACAACCTTTCAGTAGTGCCCGAAGGCAGTCAGTCCAGTATTCAGTCTCGTCAACCTCACCCAAATATATGTTCTGTTACGAGCTCGTATCAGTACAGTATAGTGGGTATTGCTAGCATACCAGAAACTGCACGAGTAGCCGGTCTAATCAGATGGTCCGGTCAATATCGTTACCCACCGACTTTGACCGAACTACAATCGCATTGGGGGCCCCAAAATCACAGACAGGTAAGCAGGTAGCAGATATTTCAAGTTTAAGACGGCAAGATAAAGTACAAGTTGGTCATCCACATAACATATCAGAGCAGTATATGATTCAAGTTTGACACGGCAAGATAAAGTACAAGTTGGTCATTCATAGAAAAATACCGGAGCAGCTCATAACTTAGTTTCACGATAATTGAACACAGTAATATACACTTAATTTAACAGTCAGTATATATATTATTAATTTAAGTTTAATAGGTATGCCCATTTATAATGGAGTTCGAGTACGGGTTCGAGTATGTATTTCGAGTACAGGGGTTCGAGTAGTTGGGTTCGAGTACAAGGGGTTCGAGCAAAGAATTCGAGAGGAGAAGGTTCAAGTGGAATGGGTATCGGGTAGTACTGGTTTGAGGGGTAAGTGGTACGAGTTTGAGTGGTGAGGTTCGAGTGGTAAGTATTACCAGTTCGAGTGGTAAGTATTATCAGTTCGAGGGGTGAAGTTTGAGTGGTAAGTTTTACCAGTTTGAGTGGTGAGGTTCGAGTGGTAAGTATTATCAGTTCGAGTGGTGAGGTTCGAGTGGTAAGTATTACCAGTTCGAGTGGTGAGGTTCAAGTGGTAAGTGGTTCGAGAGGTAAGGTTCCAATGGTACTGGTTCGAGAGGTAAGGTTCCAATGGTACTGGTTTGAGGGGTAAGGTTCGAGTGGTGAAGCCTCTCAGTAGGTTCGAGGGGTGGATCCTCTCAGTGGTTCGAGGGGTGAAGGTTTTTAGTGGGTTTGAGAGGTGAAGGTTATCAGTGGGTTCGAGAGGTACTATTTAGTAGGGGTTCGAGGACAAGGGTTTGAGAGATAAATGTATAGTAGGGGTTTGAGAGGTACTGTTTAGCAGGGGTTCGAGGGCAGGGGCTCAGTAGGGGTTCGAGGGTAGGGGTTCGAGACTTTACTGTTTAACAGGGGTTCGAGATGTAGTTTCAGTAGGGGTTCGAGGACAGGGGTTTGAGAGGTAAAGGTTTAGCAGGGGTTCGAGGACAAGAGTTCGAGGGTAGGGGTTAAGTAGGGGTTCGAGGGGTACTGTTTAGCAGGGGTTCGAGGGGTCAAGGTTTAACAGGGGTTCGAGATGTAGTTTCAGTAGGGGTTCGAGGATAGGGGTTCGAGAGGTAAAGGTTTAGCAGGGGTTTGAGGGCAGGGGTTTAGTAGGGGTTCAAGGACAAGGGTTCGTGGGGTACTGTTTAGCAGGGGTTCGAGGGGGTACTGTTCACTGCTGACAGCCTGTACGCATACAAGACAATATATATATATATATATATATATATATATATATATTACTTCAATTCATGCTAAGGCAATGAAAACACTCACCGTGGTTAGACTTGGGCTTGGCAACTTCCGTCTCCTGCTTTATCACTGCTCACCACTATTCTTTTGACAAGAAATTTTTCTTAAGGATGTGTGAGGAGGTAAGAACTGGGGACCTAATATTTATACTAGATAAAAACATAAGTTCTGACACCTACCAGCCTAAAATTTTATCCTGTAACCTATGTCCACTTGCCAAAAATTACTTTGGATAACTTTCTCACGTCCGTCATCCGTTTCTTCTTTCCAATAATTTTCATTTGCCCAAAATTACTTTGGATAAAATCTTTACGTCCGTTGTTCCTTTCTCCCAGTCATTTCACTTGCCAAAATTACTTTGGATCAAATTCTTACGTCCGCCATCCATTTCTTCTTCCCCCTTAGTTTTCCTTACTTGTTTATTTATTCATTGCTATTAGCCGTCCATTCTTCTTCCCCTTAATTTCTTTTACTTATTTATTTATTTATTACTATTATTATATATATCATAGCATATGTCTTCTTTCTGGTAATTCCTTTTGATTTGTTCATTTACTTATTATATATATACATATCTATTATCATTATTATATTTATATATAAATTATTCAATTTAGAAAGTAAGTTTAAAAGAAGTAATTTTTTATGGCACTATCCTTACTAGGTGTTTTTACATCTTCTTTAATAATATTAATTCTTAGCATTTAACTACAATCAGTCAAATATATGTATAGTGGTAGTATACCGGCTATAAACGGCTATATTCCCAATGGTAATATAACAGTTATAAACGGCTATATTTTATAGTATATGTATACGAATTTATCCGATATTTCAAAATCATATTTCCTCTTCTATCATATATCCGTCTCAATTTTTGCTTGATAACATGTCAAGACTAATTTCAGTCTTTGTTGCAGTAATTATCGTGGTACTGTATGTTAGTATTCTCACTGGAGATCTTACGCCGGAGGAATTTTGTTACTCTTCAGTAATGATTGGATTCATTTATTACCTTTCATTTTTCACAATCATCACAGATTTTTGTATTTCTAATTACATTTAATAAATTATTTTATTTCCCTATTATACAGTAACCTAAATTGTTAGTTTTGTAGACAAGGTTCAACCATTACGGTTGGGGTTTTCACAAACTTCACCTCTTGAACCAGTACCTCTCGAACCCTAAAACGCTCAAAACGACGTCATTTTGGGCAGCCACCTGTCTGAACCTATAGAAGCACATAGAAGTACCATTACCACTCGAACTCTGACCTCTCGAACCCTCTAATGCAACATTCACCTCTCAAACCCTCCAATGGAACCTTCACCTCTCAAATTCGTACCTCTCGAACCAGTGCCACTCGAAGCCTCCACTCGAACTCTCCCCTCTCGAACTCTCACCTCTCGAACCCTCCACTGGACCTCCATGATCACCTGCACATTGTATGTCGACTTGAAGAATTGCGTGTTCGAGTTAGCTAGCGATGGGCACACCACAGACATTATCTCGCTGTTCGAGGATGATGCAGAATGGAGAGGTAATAGTTCGTTTCCCCCCTCTATGGTGATTCTTAAGGTGGAGAGATAATCAAAGTGGTGGTTGGTGGAGGTGGTGTCGGGTGTGGCGGTGGGGAACTGGATAGGCGCGGGGGTGGAGGTTTGGATTGGGAGAAGAATATGGAGGAGAAGAGGTTGGCGATTGCTGATGCGGACGCCATGGCTAATGGCTATAGCTTAATTGTATTCAGTTGGAAAGGTGATAATGTGGATAACAGAAAACTGAGAATTATCGGAGTTATGAACTAAATTAAATGATTGTGTGCTGGACTATAAACGGTGGTGATGGTGGTGGTCTGAATCGATGGTGGTGGTGGCCAGGAGAATAGGTGGTGGTGGTGGCAGCGAGGAGAATAGGTGGTGATGAGGTGTTGGTAGAAAGATGGTTGCCATAGGTGGTGAGGTGGCGGCCCTCCAACTTCACTTTTAATGGATTGACCAAACGGAAGGATCACAATTAAGCACTTTTGCTATTTCTGGGATGAAAGTTATCGGGAAAAAATGGTCAAAAGGGTCAAATGGCAAGAGTTGAAGGGTCCATGAAGTCGTTCGCCCTAAAAAAATTATCTACATACTTATATTAGTTTCTAAAAATTACTTCACTGCCACTATCATACACCACCGTTCACGATTTCAAGTGAAATAATCAAAGATCGGCCCTTACATGTAAATACCGAAGTCCGTTGAGTTTAATCCCAAAATCATAAACAAAGGGATGGTGGCCTGATCAGATTTGTTGGAAGCTTAAGATTACCATTAAGAACAAAAAAAAAGGGAAATGAAGAAGAAAACAAAAGGGAGAAAGAAGGCTTGACGTTTGGGTGAAATTTTCAGCGAACAGTTCCAATGTTAGCTTATCCAAACAGATTAACTGATTGACCATACGTTTGACTGTAAAATTTTTCAACGTACTTTTAATCATCAATAACTTTAAATGCATTTAATAACGAATGTCATGTGAAATATTTTTAAGTTCTTCGTAATAATAGTTTGTAAAAAGTAAAATTTTATAGTCCATTATTATATGAAATTAAAGTTATCGATGGTCAAATATGTCATGAAAAATTATACAGTCAAAACAAACATGGAGTAATACAATTCAGGAGAAGGATAACGATCATAAAATGCAACGCATGCAGAAAAAAAGAGGATCCAACTAAATTAAAATATTCACAGATTAAATTTAAAAAACAGCGAAATCCATTAAACACGGGAAATTCTCCAAAATTTGGGTGCCGCGAAATCATTCAATTCGCATGGAAATTATCATAACTTTCCTCACAGTAATCGGCTGCCGACAGCGGCGGCGCCGTGAACGGCAGTTGATGAATCGGCGAAGCCGAGGGAGTTAAAAACAGAGGAGATCCACACGGCGTTGAAAACGGCGTCGTTGCAGCCTCCATTTCACCATCCAATTCTTTCACCACCGACTCTCCCACCGCCGCCGCCGAGGGATCCTGATCTCCGGCGGCGGACTTCAAAACCTCCTTCATCCGCACCGATCTCTCACTACCGCTCTCAATCCTTTCATCCGCCTCTGCATCAGTCTCTCTCTCCTCCTCCTTGATTGTAAACAGAAACCTAGGCGGTCCATAGTACATGTTCTGGAGCTTGAACACGTCGATCACCTCCGCCGCCTCATCTCCCGGCGACGAGTGGCTTGCGACTGAATTGTGACTCCGCGGCGCCGATTCCGGCTCGACTCGGGAGATCCGAGAGCTGTTCAAACACAGGTAGAAGTAAAGCAGGTCCTTCGAGTAGCACGTAGAGGAGGCGCCGGTGGAGGAGGCGGCGGCGCTGCGGGGAGCCTGACGGTTGAAAAAGTGGCGGCGCCGCCATAGCACGTAGAAGAGCTCCGCCACCAGAATCACCGACGAGATTACGAAAATAATAATTAGGAAATATTCGATTTCGTTCATGGTGACTATGATTTTCCGTGCTTACTGGTTTACTCTTTTTAGTCTACTCTACTCTATTTCTTTCAGGTCGAGAGACTGGACACCGGATGGAGACGGGGAGATGGTGACCGTTGAATTAGTATTGGGGGGTCTCTGGATACCGGAGTAGCCGGTTGCAGGTTTATTTGGTGCTAACGGACATTTTTGGTTGAGTCATGAGGTGGGCCCGGGGGAGATACGAAGTCAAAAGTGACGTGGAGGGTAAATGTAATCGTTCGATTATTTAAAGCTAATTAGCGGAAATTGATCGTCGAAATTAATTGCAAGAGCCAAGTAAACAGCGTTGAGAATACAAAATATGAGAAATCAGCAAAAGTCTCTCCGGTTTTTAATACCTTCGTAAAATCTTGTATAACCCGATTTCAAATACACATTTATAAAAAACTTAATTATACACGATTCATTTACAGGCATACCCTCAAGAATTTGATACAGGTTAATCATTTACGAGTCCGTCTCTTGAAAAACGATCTTTTCATAAGTTATGAAAAGATCAATGTTTAAATTGAAAATTAGATTAAATTAAAATAAATTTTTTTAGTTGCATTAATCGGGTCATAAACTTATAACTACTAGATATTTCATTATAAATTTTAAATATTGCAACTAAAACCTTTTACCTTTCCATAATTCTAATTCAACTCCATCTTTCCATATGCCTATGGAAAAATGATTTTTCCCAAGACTTTGCCTTGAATCTGTCTCTTGAAAGACAGTCTTTCCATAAGTTATGGAAAGATCAAAGTTTAAAGTTCAAATTAGAAGAAATGAAGATAAAATTTTTGGGTTGTATGAATCGGGTTATAAACTTTATAATTATTACACGCTGCATAATAAATTTTTAATATTACAACTAATATCTTTCAACTTTTATTATTATTTAAAAAGACCGTGTTTCCTAAGAATTTAGCTTTTTAGAGTTTTTGATTCTCCACATAAATTCCCACATATATCATTGTGTTCTCTCGGCCTTCTCTCTATGACTATCTTCTCTCTATAGAATCATTTCCTAGTTTTGAAGTTTTGAATATCTTTAACATATTAAACCTCTCATCCTGAAGCTATGGTATTTTCCTTTCGATTTTCAAATTCAAAATTTTAAATTGAAATTCCATTTGCACATTAAATGTATGTTTAAAACTTAAATACAGATAATTTTATATACAAGTACAATCTTAAGAGATTAGTGGAACTAGGGGGTAGCGAGGGTCCGCCACCGCCATCCACAATATACATATTCAGTGGTGTAATAGATATTAGTCCCAAAGTGCCACCGGATCCCCTAATTCCGTCATCCTTCGGCTCTTGATGTCCGGCCTGGTTTCTCAGGAAAAAAAAATTGACATTATAATTGATTCTTCCCTAAAATATTGTCATGTATTCAACACTAGTAGAAAGGTTTAAAAGAAATTCTTGAAGACATGTATCTAAGACTAAGTGCTTACGAGACCAAACAGCGGCAAAGTAATAACCTGATACAATTTATCATCAGCACTAACCGTATATGACCAAGGCAATACAAAATTGAAATTCCCTCCCATCATTGCTACCAAAAGTAAGGGGAGAGAATACAACAGACGCAACAATAATTATACACAGCGCTTGCAATACCAAATTTCCCCCATCATTACTTCCCACTCAACAGAAATCACTACCCCGATCACACAATCATTCGTGCTGCTTCAAGAAAATCACTTGACACACTTAAGCGACGAATCTGACAACATGTTTAGCTTCTGTACCCTTCAACTCCGAGCTCGCTCCCCTCCATCAGAAGAAACATTTTAAGTTCACATCTTCAATCCTGAATTTCAGATGATCTTCTTCTTCTTGGCTGTGTTCATGAAAGGCTTCAGAGTAAACTCATCTCGTGCTTCCTCTTGTTCTATAGTTCCTGCCTTGATCTGCAACACCGCATGAATTCAACAAAAAAAGAAGGCCCAAATTATATGCGCACCAAGATTGCACGAAAGTCAGAAAGAAAAGCATGGAAGAGATGATTAATTCAAAGGTTGTTGATGTGTATTTCAAGATTTTAGAAGTAAACCACTCCTTTTGACAGGTTCAACATTTTATTACAGACGCCAGTACAAGGCATTCTCCAAAACCAAATTATTTATGCCTATATTGACCCACTTTTGTAATCCTTCCTTGGCCTCAAAGTTTATGCACATCTATTAGCTAAAGATAACAAGTATATTTATTGACTGTAATACTTAAGGAAAGCTACCTTGTAAAGTCTCAACTCAAAGCGAGGGCCGATCTCTTTCAGTTCGACTGACTTGGGACCACCACGCTGCTCATAAACATGATTCCTGCACGTTTAAATATAAATTATATCAGAAAGTGAAGCTGCCATGGTTGTCCAATAGATTAAAGTATCCGAGGCAGGCTAATTTAGATTAAAGCCTACAAGGGACTCAATACAGTTCATTGACATACATATTTCATAATAAAGATTCAATTCCATTTTCATATACTCCCTCCATCCCACCAGTTTTGGCCTATTTGCTTTTTCCAAGTCAAACATGATAAACTTTGACTCAAAATATTTATTAATATATTTATAATAAACATATCAAGTGAGATAGTGTTAGATTCATCTTGACATCTATTTTCTAAATTTGATTTTTTTATGTGGAATCGTTATATGTAGCTAAAGATATTGATAGTCAAACATGATCATTGAAGACGTGAAATAGTAAATATGCCAAAATCGGTGGGACGGAGGGAGTATGTTTTACATGTTAGGAGACAAAAAATGCATTCTAATGAAATCCAAAACTTGAATATAGTCAGAGCCAACACTGGAGATGATAGATTTCTAAGAGTGACAAGATACGACACCAAAGAGGGCATGAGAAGCCTACCTAAAAGAGATATGGTCTGACATATTGGCAAAAGTAACAATCCGCTTCGTGTCAGGCTTGGGTACAGGGAATAGATGCTTCAAAATAGTTGATGTTCTTTTGCCAATCTATCAAAAGTGAAAAGATCAACACACCATTACAAGGGAATATTTCATTAACAAAACCCAATCAAGATGCAAATTCTGAGTTTCAAAAATAAGAATGCTCGTTACATGTTATATCTATATAAAACTGAATAACGGTAAGAATTAAATTTGATACTAAAAAAATTGTAATTCAAAGTTGCTAAACCAAAAGCAATCATACGAAAATGCATCAGAAAGATGCCAAAGAGGATTTCAGAAATAAATCAACTATGACATGCATAAGAGATATGAAAAGGCACTATCTCTATTCATCAGACTGTCGATAAGAATACTTATGATGAATATTTCAACCACCAAAAAGAATGGCAAAATTTCTTGGAAGAAAAAATCCAGTATCAATGGTCAAAACACTTCCAATCAAAACTTCTCCGCCTTAGCTGATTAAATAAAATTTGTAAAAAAAACAGTGCAGCTTAGTATTCTATCAGACATCCCATTTTAGTAGCATAGACATTGGAGATCACCTCAGTAGTGAAATTGTTAAAAACCAGATGTGGATAAGCCTCGGGCATTTTCCCAATCGATTTCTTGTCCTTGATATCGTGTCTTGTGACCTACATAAACAAGTAATGTACTTCAACATCTACAATTAGTAGGCCCAAGAAGAATCCAAATAAAAACATAATGGGGATTGAAACACTCACCACATTGAGTAGTGAAAAGTAAGCAGTTGGTCCAAATGGCAGATGGCATATGCATATACCATCAGGGACACCACGATGCTCATGAACAAAAATTACATCAGTGTACTCTTGAGCTCTGCAGCTTTCTATTAATTCAGATATCACCTAAAAAGTAGCTCCAGGGAAAAGAACAGAAAAAATGATGGTTCAGGATAAAAGAACCAGACAACTTCTAGATTGACTATAGCAAAACAATAAAATAACAAATCCCATCCCAACTCAAAGCTCTAAGAAACTATTCCTCTTATTTCTTTGTACTGATTGCCGGTAACTGTTTTCATATGAGAATACAGACTACGCATACACAAGCTACTGATTACTTACTGGAGGACCCAAAAGGCTAAATAATGGACACCGTTCAGAGCATTACTGCAGCACAATATTCTGACATGCATAAACAAACATGCAAATGTTTTCATGCCAAATATCCCATGCCTTACAGAGTGAAAGCTGGTAAAAAAAAAAAAGCAGAGAGCAAGTAATCTGAAACTAACCCCACCGCCACGGTTCTCGGTTGTTGAATTAGGAAAGACAAACTTCAGCTCCTGGATGGAAACACCATATCAGCACAGAATTTGCGCATACAAAACATAGGAGAAGACTAAAAGGGAGAGACAAACCTTCACAAATTGCTTAAGAGGGGCACTCGGATCACGTGATGTAGTAATCATAATCTTAGGTTCACTTAGGGCGGCATAAGCATATTCATCATCAATGGTAGATCTCGGAACTGCAATAAAACACCATGAAGATAGCATAGAATCAATGAGTAATTCACAAACATAGCACTAAGATAAGCCTAAAATACATTTGTCCATAAAGTTCTAACTAGGCACACTTATTTTTAAAAAAAATAGCATACTGAGCAGCTTAAAAACTGCAAAATGAATGATAACAATAATAAGGAAGGAGGCATACTAGCTGTGTGCTCATCTTCGAGGTCGATTTCTTTGCGAAGAGCCGCCTCTTCATTCCTGAGCTCCGTAGGAATAGGTTTTCCCTCTGCAAAAATGAAACATAATACATTAATTTCATCTGATTATGAAAATGAAAATGAAAAAAAAAACAGGGAAATTAGAGTAACCTTCTAAAGCTTGTTTGATCTTGCGCTTCTTCTCGTGCATCTGTCGCTCTATGCTCTCCAAATTCTTCCTGTACAGATACTCCCTCCGCAGCCTCACGTTCCTTCTCAACATTTTCGCACTACGATTCCTGTCTTCACCTTCTACTCTCTGTACCGGAAAAAGACGGCGGAGCTCGGCGGAGAGGGTTTTGCTAGGGAGCTGGGGTTTTGTGTGCGGAGAAAACAGAAAAAACTTCCAAATGGATTGACTACTACAATTACAAACATATTTTAAGAATGGGCTAGCCCAATTTTTATCACATTGCTGATGACGGTTTTACTAAATGGGCCATCACTTATGCTCGTGTCGTGCCTGACCCAAAAGTGGTCCATGGGTGTAAAAATAATTTCTACTACTACCTCTGGTTACCTAACCAATTTTTTTTTAAAAAAAAATAGGTTACCTAACAGTTAACATCCATAATCTTTGATTTTGCATATGGATTTAGGTAGGTATATGGTTTTAGGTAGGTAGTAAAAATGAGTGGAAAAATTAAAGTAAATTTAAAATGTGTGTAAGTGAATAAAATTTTGAATAGAATAATTGCATAAAATTAAAAGAATCTTTTCAAAGGAGGGAAAGATTATTACTCATCTCTTCCGAAATCTATAATCGATTTGAAAAACTTAATATACATGTACAAAAGAGCCAATGTCGGAAAGCTAACCATATGAGAAGAGCCAACAGTCTTGGATTTGAATCTTTTAAAAAAAATCAGTATCTATCAAAGATGCAGGAAAACGTCGAGCGGCGATTATATTGACTAGAATACCATCTAGCAATAACTATTTATTGCAAGGATATATAAATTACATATCAACCAAACTGATCGTCTATACTATTACAAATAAGAGATTCAATAAAGAATCTGTAACATCGCCCCAAGGGATATTATCTTGCTTTCCACGAAAATCATGACCACTTGGCAAAGATGAGCGTATCACGCATGAATATCACTGCACCAAATAGGGATCTTCTACAACTGTAACACCACTTGATCCAACCACGATCTATGTTGTCCAAACTGTAAACACCTTTAAATACACAGATCTGGCGAATCCAAATTAATAAAAAACTAAAAATAAAACCACAAATGAAATTGAAAACACACGATCTATACAAGCAATCATTGGTCTGGCCAGTTATGAGTCTACATAAAAAAAATGAGCATGAGTCTGGGTCTAAAATATAAAACCCAGGCTCAAACCCATAAACCCATATAGATCATAATCATGTAGTAGCATTATTGTAATCTTGTTACCTTTCAAACGGCATTTGATTCCAAATCAACTGTAGCAAAAAGTAGATCTAGGACATTATCATAATATTATTCTTACCCGATTGTTCTAAGAATGTGGATTTTCTTTTTATGTTATTTTTAGAACACACAAATGATGAAATTAGTTTTTTTTTTATTATTCCATATGTTGGTAAGGATAACGAAATTTTTCTTTAGTAAAAAAAATCCCGCTAGAACCCGTTTTAGATTCAAAACCCGTAAAGATATGAGTCGGATCTAGGTCTAATTATATTTTTTTAGAGTCCGGCCCAAGTCTTATAAGGCCCTAACCCACAATTATCCTTAGGATAGTTTCTTGCGGGAATCAAACTTCACCACCCGGTGAATGACGTTTGGGCACCGTAATTTATCTCTACACACCTTTTAAAAATTGGAAGATAGTCCAAGTAGTTTAATGAGAAAATAAAGCAAGGATATTAAAGATAGACAACTCACGTCCACTAATATTAGTTGGGGATTAAAGATGGATTAATGGAAGAAAAAAGGGGGGAAAAGAAAAGAACGCAATGATGATAAAAAAACGCGGTTTGAGACTTGAGAGAGGCATATAGCTAGGTGGAAATGAAGTCATATTCCATCCAGTCTTTTTTCACAGTGAAGGGAAGGAGTTAAGGTAATGGGGAGAAAGTGAACTGAGGAAGAGACTATAAATAAATGGCAATAATGGGAGAAAAGGTGAAGTTCCAAAGGTATGCGAAAAAGGTGGATGAATGAAAGTACTCTCAGAAAGAGAAAGGTGAGCAAACATATATGAATGCCAAAAAAGCGAATGACTTTTGGTGTGTTAAAAGGGCTGTCCACTTTCTGCAATTCTTTACCATTTCCCAGCTGCGCTAAATACTGCTGAGCACCCAGCATGCATGCTATTTTCTTTTGTGCTTCCTGCTTTTGAGGGCCAAAATTCCAGATTCCATACACCCCTTCACATGTCCTAATTACTAATTTATTTGTTTAGCGAATCCTTCGCTTTGATTCCCTTATTAATGCTAATCCCTTCCACCGGACTTGTGTGATTTTATTTTAGAGTAAAGTACGTGTGTAACCCTGCATAATTGACGGGAGTGCAGATATAACCCTTCAATGATTGAAAGTGTAAATATAATTATAGATATTTGAGTTATGTGCGAGTATAACCTTTTCCGATAGTTTAAGATCGAAATTCAGTGAAAAGACTATTTTACTCCTGTGTAAAAAAATATAAAAAGCATTAATATTACTTCCATACCATGAAACCTAATCTCCTTCGTCTTCGAAAATCTTCAAACTCCATTTTTTGGATGGCGGCGCGGCCATTTTTCTTCTCCTAGATCTACTCTGGATCTACTCTGAGCCTCTTCGTTGCTCTGGGTCTCAATCTTTCGGTGCTTGGCTGAGTGGCGTAAAAAATGGTGTCCGATTTTGGCGAAGGTGGCGTGGTGCCGTGGGAATGGGGAGCGGGGAGAGGAGTTGGTGGTGGTGGTCGGCAGAGCTAAGGAGGAGGAGGGGCTAGGGTTGGTTGATGGTGGAGCCGGAACAGTGGTGGTGGTGGAGTGGCAGCGGGGAGAGCGGAGGGGGTTGGTGATAAAGCAGCGGTGGTGGTGGTGGTGGTTGGCAAAGAGGGGCATAATTGTCCATCTCATGTAAGGCTTTCAACACAAGGGTATTTTAGTCTTTGCAAGTAGGTCAATGGCCGAAATTTCTTAGGCAACTCCGAAAATATGTCATAGGGTTATATTTGCACTTTCATTTAGTAGTCAGGGTTGTTTTTGCACTAAAAACAACTTAAGCTTATATATATCTTTTCTCCAATATGTAGGATTATATTTGCATATTACCCATTATTTTTAAATTTATTGGTACCACGTAGAACTAACTCGTAGCATTGCTAGAATTGGGGCGTGACGAGTTAATGCAAAGTTACCTGTATTTGAAAGAGAGGGCTTCAGAGCTTCGCCCCAGTAAACTCCTAACTTACTTTTTATATCATAATGGTACATTATAGATGCGATAAATGATCTTATATCAAGTGCAACGGTATTATTTATAGTGTAAATATGGATAGAAAAGGGTCACGAGCCTATCAGTAAAAATATAGGTGCACAGAGTCGATCAGACCAACCTTGAGCTCTGATACTATGTAAGATTCATGTGTTTTCATCATAGAACCAATTAATACTACTCCCTCTGTCATAGCCTATTCAGCACATAATATTTTTTTAGTCAAAGATGCCAAACTTTGGCCACATATTTGAATAGATATATGAATAATAATTTTATCGTATGAGATATGGTTAGATTTGTCGTAACATGTAATTTCTAAATATCTATTTTTTGTGTGTCGTTATTGTCCATATCTACACATATTTACAGCCAAACATGTTTATTAGACACCGTGAAAAGATTCTGAGCAGAAATGCTAAGACGGAGGGAGTATGTAAATGTGACCATGATCTTATATACTCTCTTCGTCCCAGTGGAATCTACACACTTTCCTTTTATGGGTATCCCAGGCAAATCTGCACACTTTCCTCTTTTAGTAAAATTTAACATTACAAAAAACTTGTTTGCCCTTAGAAAATTAAAATTTTACATCCCCGCCCCAATCTCACAAACCCTCCTTTTCTCTTCTCTGCCTCCTCCGTCTCACCAATAAAGTTTGCTCCTTCTCCAGTTTGCTCTTTGCCTCCGCCACTTTGACGCCACGTCTCCGCCAGTTTTCTCTCTGCCTCCGCCACTTCGCCACCCCTTCACAGCCAACGCTTCCCTCTCACCGCCTCTCACGGCCACCGCTTCTGATGCCACCTTTCTCTGCCTCACCTGTAAACCCCAGCCCCACCCTTGTCTCCGCCGTTGACGCCACCTCTCCGCCTCACCTCTAAACCCTAGCACCACCCTCGACTCCGCCGTTGACGCCATCTCTCCGCCTCACCTGTAAACCCTAAAGCCACCCTCATCTATGCCATTGACACCACCCTTCCACCTCACCATTGACGCCACCCCTCCGTCTCACCTCTAAACCCTAGCGCCAACCCCAATCTGATATGTGTCACCTTCAAGCCCCAATCTCAATTTTTCAGAGCCCAATCTTAATTTCGCGCCTCAAAACTTATAAAACGGAAATTCACAATCTTTGCTCGCAGACCTCATCCCCGTAACCCTTCTAATTTTTCCTCCGCCACCCCACCCTTGTTCCTCCGCCGAAACGCTAAATTACTGTGGAGCCTCGCCCCATCTGATTCCCTCCCGTCACTATGGAGTCCTGCGCCAAAATGGCGCTTGATTCTACATGTTAAACGACTCTCGATCTGGGTTCTCATCGAATACAACAAAAGGTGGGATTGTACTGTATTTCTCACTTGTTCTAATCTGGGTCGTTATAAGGATGAGGGAAAAGGTGGGATTTTTAGTGTGTTTCTAGTTTATGTCATTTGGATCTTGTTCGGCAGATTTGTTGTGGAGAATAATAGCTTGAAAGTGACTTCTCCGGAATCACTGAAAGGAAGCGGAGAAGGGAGGCACGGAGGCGGAGGGAGGCGCAAGCAAGAGAGGTGAAGACGATGGAAGGAACGAGGAAGCGAGAAGCTCAGATCTGGAGGTGGAGGCAGGGGTAATATAGTCTTTTCAGGTGTCAAATTTGAAGGAGGACTTTCTCTTTCTGCAGAAAGCCCCGGGACAGAGGGATTACTAATACTTTATCAAACACCAATTGTATGCTCTCCATGTACAATAAAAGAATCAGAACTATTTGATTTGTGTACATCAGATGACTCAGGCTCTGTTTGGCAGATCTGTTCTTATAAGTAAAGTGGGCTTTTTTTGAAAGCATGAGAAGTCCAGCTTCTTTTTTTCCCCCAAAAACACACCTTCAACTTTTAAAATAAACTTTTTTTTTTTACACTCTACCAAAAACTAAAAAATATTTTAGTTAAGAGTAAAGTATATTAAAAGCTATGCCGAACATAGCATTAAAGGCTTAAAGCTAGTAAATTTACTGCAGTCTGCAGTTAGCTGGCCCATGATAAAGGGTGAAACATGAAGCAGATTTGAAAGATTTTTTTTTAAATGGTTTACCAATGAATTATTTGGTAGAGCGTGTGCGTACTATACTTTTCAGTTATCGATTCTACGCCATGCACGACGCATGCACTTAGAACCAACATACACCTGGTGCAAAAGTAATCAAAAAATAAGAAACTAATATTGTATACTATCTTTATCCTACGAGATATGACCAGTCTCTACTATTTTACGATATTTAGTAATAATATTTAATAGTTAATATCTCTAATTACGTCATATAATAATTTTGTATTAAAAATTAATATTTAAAAATTAAATATTAAGATGAATCTAATAATATTTTATATGACATTTTTATTATATATAAATTTATTTTTATAATTAAAGTTTATCAACTTTGATTTAGAAAAGGTAAATATGTCAAAACTTGTATGGGGAGAGTATACCGTGTAGTGTGTAGAATTGTACATTCCCTAATTTCCCTTCCAAGTCATTATCCCCGCAAACACTCGCACGTAAGGTGGCAAATTAACAGGCCTCCTCTAAGTGGAAAGCTTGAAGGAAAGGCAAACATGCTACGCACTAATGCGCATAAAGTGTTTTTTTAATGTTCAAGTACAAACCATGTTTTCTACAATTCCTACATTACTGGGGATGTAAACTCTACACTATTTCATCCCAAACGAATACGCTTAGGGGGACGTTTAGTTGGGGTGAATCAGGAAAGTGAAAGAAAATCTGAGATCTTGATTCACTTAGTCAGTGTTTGCTTTAGTCTTTTTATCCTTTCATTTTTCCTTTTTTTATTTTACAATTCTCTCAATTGGGTGTAACGTGGTCTTACCTTGGAATTGAGATTCCCTTTCCCTCGCCTTCCATTTCCCTCTTTGGCTTATCAACCCCAAAATAAGATTATATTTTATATTTATTATTAAAATAAGAATTACAAAATGGCAAAGTCTTGGGAAATACGGTCTTTCCATAGACTTATGGAAAGACGGGGTTTAATTCGAACAATAAAAAGTAAAAGGTCTTAGTTGCAACATTAAAAATTTAGTATGCAACATGCCGTAGTTATAAAATTTATAACCCGATTCATGCAACCCGAAAATTTTATCTTAATTTCTTCTAATTTACACTTTAAACCTTGGTCTTTCCATGACTTATGGAAAGACCGTCTTTCAAGAGACGCACTCTTACAAAATTATGATTATAATTACGATTTCAATTAAAACATTATAATTTTATTTTTTGTATTGTATATAGGTCGAAATTAAATGAAACTATAATTTTCATAAGAACTATTTTTTAAGTAAAAATAAATAAATTATTTTAAAACTTTATATTCCCTCCGTCCCAGGGGAATCTACACAGTTTTCATTTATTGGTGTCCCAAGCAGATCTGCACACTTTCCTCTCTTAGTAAAATTTTACACTTAAAAAGATGTATCTACCATTCTTAAGTCAAAAATTTACTCTCCCACCCAATCTACTTGTTCCCACCCATTTACACTTCCCCACTCATTTCCTTCATCCATTTTCTCTAGCCCTTTCCTCCGCCCCTGTTCCTCCGTCCTCTGCCCCTTTTCTCCGTCCTCCGCCTCTGTTCCTCCACCGACAGTCCCATATCAGAACCCTAGCTTCCCTTCGCTTTACTTCCCTCGTCACCACCTCCGCCTCCCCTCGCATCCACCCTACCCGAACCCACCTTCCCTCGCCATGCTGGAACCCTAGCCTCCCTTCGTCGTTCCTGACGTTGACACCAGGTCGGCCTAGATCCTCGTCATTGCTGACGCTGACGTTAAACACCAGGTACTCGTCGTTGCGGCCTAGATCTGGTGCTCCGCGACCAGGTCGGCGAGTAGTCAGGGTAGCCGTCCCACGCCGCCTCGCCATGGTGGTGATTTCTCCATCGAGAGCCACCACGTTTTCGAGATCTGGGCCTTGTTAAAGCCAGGGCCAATTTAGTGGTGGAGATGGAGAAGGAGGAGGAGGAGGGTGGTGGAGATGGAGGAGGAGGAAGAGGAGATGAGTGGTGGTGGCGAGTACCAGGTGGCGAAGGAGAAGCAGGCAGCGAGAGGGAGAAGCAGGCGGGAGGGAGTTGGAGAAAATAGGGGCAAAAGAGACTTTTCACCAGGGAAAAAATTTGTAGAGAGATTTTCTCTCTCTGCAGATTCCCCTGGGACGAAGGGAGTACTATGAATAATAGTTATATTATTTTATAATAAATATATTTCTTTCATATAAATACTAGTATTTTTTTTATAATTGTAAAATATAAAGGGTAATATATTAAGGGCAAAGTCTTGGGAAAGACGGTCTTTCCATAGGCTTATGGAAAGACGGGGTTTAATTCAAATAATAAAAGGTAAAAGGTCCTAGTTGCAACATTAAAAATTTAGTATGCAATATGTAGTAGTTATAAAATTTATAACCCGGTTCATGCAATCCACAAATTTTATCTTAATTTCTTCTAATTTACACTTTAAACCTTGGTCTTTCCATGACTTATGGAAAGACCGTCTTTCAAGAGACGCACTCTATATTAAGTAGTATTGTTATACTTTAACTTAATTAAATTTAAGACAAAAAACTAATTTCATATGTAAAAAATAATATTAAATTTTACTTTTCGAGCTGTATATGGGTGGAATATTAACAAAAATCATATTTATATAACTTTCATTAAAAATAATATTATTCCATAAATATTACTATATTGTAGAGGTCAGCCAAACAAATTCAATATCTTACCGTTGTCCTATGGTTCTGATATGTGAAGTTTTAACTTGGTTATGATGTTTTTGATGGAGGTGGTGATATACTGATATTTAGGTGTAATATGGTTCTCACTGTTGAATAATCAATGGTTGATTTATAAAATTTAATTATTTTGTTAGAGAAATATTTATGTGTTGATGGATATCATACCTTATGTAATATTTTGGATTTGTATCGATTTTATGTTTTTGAATAATATCCTCTTGATGTCCATTGTTAAAAGATTTACGTATATGATTTTTTAAACATCATTATTAGCACATGTTTATGTTAAATGAACTACAAATTTTTAAATCAATCTGTCGCATGTGATATGATACAAAAAAATACTTGTAAAGATGACAATATGTAAATAAAATATTTACCACATATTTTTTAATCACACACTACATATTAATAAATTAAAGATGACGAACAACATATTTTATATTAAATATTTTTTATATGAACTCTATATGGCACTAAATTATGAAATACTTTTATATATCTGTATCAGATTTGATAACATGAAATAATTTATACTATACATATTATTTTATATATAATGATAGAAATTAATATTTGTTTCCTACTGTGAACCAAACAAAAAGAATTTGATTCCCTTTCCACACTTGAACCAAACATATTTTAAAACTACAATAATAAAAGTTGATACTGAGTTGATCGTGAGCATTATAATTAACATGACATAGTGGTATGATAAATTATATTAAGACAAATATATTGGAATAATCATTATTATAAATATTTTTCTGGCACATTATAATTCTTCTCCTCTCAATATGGGAGTACTTTACGATAAACATATGGACGGAGATGTTTGTGCAATCTGCGCCATATCGTGCAGTGGGTGGCATACGATCCCTGCAGCCACAAGGACGTCTGTTCCACCTGCTCCATCGCCGTCTTCGTTGTCTTCGTACCTTGTGAATTCATGGGAAAGATGGGAAGAAGAGCGTTTTTCTTTATGATTTCGTATTAGACCTTCTGATTTCATCAGTGAAAATGGGGAGGAGGAGAAGGGGGGGAAAGGAAAATATATTTTCTTCATTTTTCATTTTTTACGTATTTAAATTGAGAGTTTTATGTCTTTGCAACTTTAACCGATTTTGACCAGCATTGATTCAAAATTCATGCCAACTTAGAATTATAATTACCCTAAAAAAAACTCGGGATTATATGAACGCATACCAAAAAACTAAAAATTAGGTGAACACATTTTTCTCAATTATCATATATCTACTCCATGGCACCGGCTAAACCATCATCTAGCCTTTGAGCTTGCAATATTGTTCTTATAGTTGTGAAATAGTCGAGACACTACTGGAAAATAGATACACAGGCATCGGAATGTCAATGATCGATATCGGTGCTAGAAAATCAAATTCATCATCGGTACACACAAAAAAATGGTGCCTATGAATAAATTTAGCACCGGTACACTGAATACCGGTGATACAAAATCAAAATTTAGCACCAGTACAAAAAAAATTTGTGTCTATAAATAAATTCAGCACTGATACACTAAAGATCGGTGCTACAAAACCAAAATTCAGCATCGGTACCAAAAAATTGGTGCCTATGAATAAATTCAGCACCGGTAACACAATTTTGGGCCACAGTGTAATTTTCTAAGAATTTATAGAAGTAATCAATCTTGACTTTCGAGACCTTTCCTTTCACTCTACATTCCCAAATTGCAGAGTTACGATCGTATATTATTGAATTGCATTTTGGTTCCGCCAATTTCGTTATCCGACGACTCCATCTTTCTTAGAGGGACCTAAGTGCAAAAAGTAAAAACTTTACTGCTAACTCCAAATTGGAATTCGCTTGAACGTGATCCTACCCTATATACCCCCATTGTATTTTCCATTCATGTAAGGAAATATTTATCAAAAATCAAGAACAAGAACATATTCATAATCCTTTCTGATTCCACTTTGTAACTTTCAAGTAATCAACCACAAGTTACTCTAGAACATGTACTAGTGTTTTTCAATATTTCACAAAAAAAATAATTTATTTTACATTTCCATATTTATGCAAGAATAACAAAAATAATGTATTTTGGAGCAATGCGTAATGGGGTAACACAATTTTGGGCCACAATGTAATTTTCCAAGAATTTATAAAAGTAATTAATGTTGACTTTCGAGACTCTTCCGTTCACCCATACATACCCAAATTGCAGAGTTGCAATCATATATTATTGAATTGCATTTTGGTTCTACCAATTTCGTGATTCAACGACTCCAACTTTCTTGGAGGGACCTAAGTGCAAAAAGTATAAACTTTACTCAAAACTCCAAATTGAAATCCGCTCGAACGTGATGCTACCCTATACACCCTCATTATATTTTCCAAGTCTGTAACAAAAAATATTTATTAACAATGGGGCACAAGAGCATATCCATAATCCTTTCCAATTTCCATTTCTATCTTCTAATCAATCAACTCTAGGTTACAATAGAACATGTAGTAGGACTTTTCAAAATTTCATCAGAAAAATAATTTATTTTCTATTTCTATATTTATGCAAGAATAAAAAAATTCATATACTTTGGATAGAAGGATAATGCCGTGACAAATTTTTGGGTCATAGCATAATTTTCCAAAAATATGTTAGAGGTGCTTCCGTTCACCCATTGTACCTCGAATTTCAAAGACGCAATCATCTCTGATTTTCATTTTGGTGTCTTAAATTTTGTGATTCGCCGCCTCCATATTTCTTCTATGGACCTAATAGTAAAAATTAAAAAGTTAACTTAGAGATCAAATAATACTAGCACCGACATTGTTTTTCATTCATACTGGTGCTATGTTATGGTGGGATAATGATTTTTTGAATTTTCATTCCAACTTTTGTATGGATTGTTTAAAATTTTAAAATTTTGGAATTAGCACCGGTATTTGTTACTTAGGCACCAATATGTGTACCGGTGCTCCATGCTTATAAAAAATTCCTGGGTTTGCTCTTGGGTTCAATTTTTTTTTTAAAAAAACCATTCAAAGCAGACCTAAGCAGCTGCTTTTCGTATATTTAGGCACCGGTATGAGCATTTTGGACACCAGTATTTGTACCGGTGCTCAACACTTAGAAAAAAATTGGGTTTGCTCTCGGGTTCAATTTTTTTTTTAAAAAAAATCATTCAAAGCAGCCCTAAGCAGTTGCGTTTCAATTTCTTAGGCACCAATATGAGCATTTTGGGCACCGATACCGGTGCTCAACACTTAAAAAAAGATTCCAACTTGGTTTCATCTGAACCATTGGTTTCTTTTGTTGATTGAATCTCAACCATTAAAAATTTGCCTATATAAACTAAATCTGAAACCCTAAACCTACCCACCCCCATTTCCCTCTCATTATCTTGCCTCTACCTCCTCTCCATCTTCTCTCTCCTCCTCCACCACCTCTCCCTCTCCGCCGCCTAGCACCATCGATGAAAGCGCACCCCATCGCTGCTTCGACGCCGCTTTGACGACGCCGCTGACAACCCCTCTCTGCCCTCCCTGCGGCTCCATCTCCCGGACCATCCCGACCCCATCTCACTCCCTCCATGCGGCGCATCATCCCCGACGCCATCTCCCATCGCTCTGGTCGCTGTTCGGACTTGCGAGCTCCACCAAAATTGCCAGTTCAACTCAGATCCAACCTTACGTTCATTGTTTTGGTTCGTTGATGTTATCTAGGATTTCTGGAAATTAGGTTCTAGTTTTTATGATGATTGATGTTTTCAATCTATGTTTAGGTATAACTTGTTTCATGAATTGAGAGATATTATGTATATTCAATTATATGTAATGAAGTTCTGAGTTGTGGTATGAACTTTCCAGTTTTTTACATGAGCTTCTATTTTTTTTGTGTTTTGTTCGTTCTGGGTTTCATATTCCGGCCGGTGAGTTCATTCTCACTGATCAAGTTTTTTTTAATTGATCACCTATTTACTAGCACCGGCATTTCATGCATAGGTACCGATAATGGTACCAGTGTTAGAATAGATTTTAGCACCGGCACAACTTACCTGTGCCTATAACACTACACATTTTACACCGCACTTAGACACCAATATAAAAAATTTCAAAATACCAATACCTATAGGGTGAAAATACTGGTGCCTATGGGATCCCATCCAGTGGGGGAGACAGTGAGCATATTTGTACGAGTTGATTGAAATGGCGGGACTATATGTGTTGGAGACATTCCTTTAACTAGAGAAGACAAGGTTCCAATATTTTCACATTTTGCAACAACAAAAACCCGGTAACTAAGCGTTTCTTAATTGAAAAAGAAGAAAAGGTAATTAAACAGTTGAGAATCTTTAAATCGTGTTATGAAATGATAATACCAAATAAAGTGAAGAGGCTTCTTTCCTTTCGGCAACATGGGCACAGCAATTATCTTGATGTATCTTTGCACCTTCTTAACTAAGAAACCTTTTAGCATGTACAGGTATGTTGGCCCAAATTATTCATTAAACAAAGAGTCCATTGTTTTTAAGACGATATTTTCATAAGTAATGAAAAAATTAAGGTTTAAATCATAAATTAAAAGAAATGAAGATAAAATTTTGGATTGCATTAATTGAGTTATAAACTTTATAACTACTACGTGTTGCATAATATATTTGTAATATTGCAACTAAAATATTTTACCTTTTTATTATTTCAATTAAAACTCATCTTTCCATAAGCATTAGAAAAGACGGTTTTTCTCCATACTTTTCCTTAAAAAAAATAAAGGGAAAAGTCTAGTTCTATAAAAAAAAACTGAAACCGTGAAACGAACCTTATAATCCCGTTCTTTTCAACTTAATTATGATTCTTATATGATATCCATGAATGTTGGTAATTCTAGAATAAATAATGTATTTTAGTTATTAATTGTAAATGTGCATTTCACTATATGTATATGTATCATAATGTTTTAAATAATTAAATATTAAAAATAGAATAGTACACATATGAGCATTACACAAACACATTACATGAAATACACAATTAAATCATTTAAATACATAAACACATTACATGAAATACACAATTAAAAAATTTATATGCACATTTGTTTATGGAAAACATGCTCATAGAAAGCATGAGGTATAATATTATTTAGAGAAATGGGGTAGAATAACCCCATGTTTTGTCAAAAGAGCCGTAATAACTCTAAATTCTTTGAAAGTGTCTAAATGACCATGGATTTGTAAAATTGTCAAGGGATAAATATATTTATAACCCTAACTTTAGACTAAAAGTGCCAGTATAACCCTACAATATCAAAAAGTATCAATTTAACCCTAACTAATAATTGTATGTGTCAATCTAACCCTAACTTTCGAAAAATTTGTGCCGATATAGCCAAACTCCATAATTCCATTGACCAAATAATTTCAAGTAAGACTAGGAAATGAAATGATAGAAATACCCTTTATGACAAACCAATTTTTCATCCTCTTCAAAACCTAACTTAGTCAAAACCACCTCCAATCTACTGCGGCGTTGCACAACCACCCCCACCCCCGCCCACACTCTCAGCCACCCTGTCCCACCATCTCCACCATCATCCGAGACTATGGATTCCTTCTCGCCACCGCCAATGCTCACCACAGTGCCACTAGTGTAGGAAAGACCTATTTAAGGCAGTTCTATTGGCAATTTAAAGGTACTTTAGAATTGCCTTTAATGGCCCATCCTTTAAATTAAGCGGTTCAAATAACCACCATAAAAATAAGGCGGTTCAAATAACTACCTTTAATAGGACCATAAACAATTCCCGAGTTCGTAAATTATTTCTTACCTTCCAAAAAAAAAGCTGACGAAAACCAATCGGTTTCCGGCAGCGATTCCCAGATCAATCTCAACAGTAATGACAAAGAAGAATACAAACATAACAATAGCTATACAAACGTTATTACCTTCGCAATCACGACACGAAAACAACATCCAAAAATAAAAATGCCATCTGCGAAAAAGCTTTCAAGCAAACAACGGAGGCAAGACTCCAAGCGGTGAAACTCTAGGAGACAGCTCCAGGGAAACGGCAGAGACGAGGCTCCAGGTGACGACGACAACGAGAGCATGTTGGGGATGGACTTGGTGATGAAGAACTTATCCATCTTCGGTGATGAAGAGAACGACGGTGGAGCTCTATCCAGCGCGGTGGTGGAGGCGCTGGAGCGGCCAGAGAGAGAGAAGAGTTGGAGCGGCCGAATTGGAGAGGGAAGAGAAGGAATTGCGGCTGGAGGGGAGAGAGTAGCCGGAGTGGAGAGAGCAGCCGGAGGGGAAAGAGTAGCCGGAGGGGAGAGAGAAGAGGGGAAAAGGAGAGGGTTGGAAGAATCGCGAAGAAGAAGAAGAGGGAATAGAGAGGGCGTTGGCTGAAAGCCCTAAGGATTGAAAGAAAATAAGGGGGAAATGTAAAGTGGGCTTGGGTCAAGCCCATTAAAAGTGGTTCTAGATGTAGAACCACCTTTAAAATGAACATGTGACTTGGGAAAGCATTTCCAAACTCGGAAACGTCATTTTTGAACTCGGAATTGCTTCCTAGCCTCAACTAAAGGCGATTCTAAGGCGGAACCACCTTTAATCGATTGTCATTAAAGGCGGAACCGCCTTTAATTAAATTCAAACCACCTTAAAAATGATTTGCAAACTTGGAAATGCTTCCTAACATCAATTATAGGCGGTTCCTTCATAACGGCCTTCTAACGGTGCCTTTAATAGAGCTTCCTCTACTAGTGTGCCATCGTCATCGGCCCCACCAGCCCAACCCCTTCTTTCTCACCTTCTCGCCACCTCCAACGCCCACCATAACCCTATGTTTTGTCAAAAGTGCCGTAATAACTCCAAATTCTTTGAAAGTGTCCAAATGACCATGGACTTGTAAAAATGTCAAGGGATACATTTATAACCCCGACTTTAGACTGAAAGTGCCAATATAACCCGATAATCTCAGAAATTGTCAATTTAACCCTAACTAATAACTGTATGTGCCAATATAACCCTAACTTTCAAAAAATTTGTGCTAATATAGCCAAACTCCCCAATTTTGACATTGACCAAATCATTTCAGGCAAGACTAGGAAATGAAATGAACAAAAATACCCCTTGTGACAAACCAAATTTTCTTCCTCTTCAAAACCTAACTCAGATAAACCCACTTCCAATCTTATCCACCATCGTACAACCATCCCCATTGCCGCCCACACTCTCAGCCACCTAGTCCCACCATCTCTACCACCACCCGAGAGTATGGATTTCTTCTCGCCACAGCCAATGCCCACCATTGCCCCACTAGTGTAGGAAAGACCTATTAAAGGCGGTTCAATTAGCAATTTAAAAGAACTTTATAACCGCCTTTAATGGCTCTGCCTTTGAATTAGGGAGTTCAAATAACCGCCTTTAACATAAGGCGGTTCAAACAACCGTCTTTAAAAGGACCGAAATAGTTTTCGAGTTTGGAAACTATTTCTTACCATCCAAAAAAAACTGACAGAAACAAATTGGTTTCCAGTAGTGATTCCTTGATCGATCTCAACAACAATGACAATGCAGAATACCAACTATTCAATAACTATATAAACGTTATTGCCTTCGCAATAACGATGCTAAAACAACAACCAGCAATAAAAATGCTATCTCCAGTTAGGATTCTAGGCGAACGACGGAGGCAAGACTCCAGGAGGTGACTCCAGGCGAACAACGAAGGTGAGACTCCAGGTGAACGACGGAGGCAAGACTCATGGCAAACTTTGGAGACTCCAAGCAAACGGTTGAGGCGAGACTCCAGGTGGCGACAGCGAGAGCATGCTGGGGGATTGACTTGGCGATGAAGAGCTTCTCCTTCTCTGGAAATGAAAAGATCGATGGTGGAGCTCTATCGATGCAGTGGTGGAAGTGCCGGAGCGGCAGAGAGAGAGAGAAAAGTTGGAGCGGCCGGAGGGAGAGAGAAGAAAGGGAATCACGGCTGAAGGAAGAGAGTAGCCAGAGGGGAGAGAGAAGAGAGGGAATCGCGGTCAGAGGGGAGAGAGTAGCCGGATTTGAGAGAGCAGCCGAAAGGGAGAGAGAAGAGGGAAAAAAGGAGAGCGTTGGAAGAATTGCGAAGGAGAAGAGGGAATAGAGAGGGCGTTGGCTTAAAGCCCTAAGGATGGAAAGAAAATAAGGGGAAAATAAAAAGTGGCTTGGTTCAAGCCCATTAAAAGTGGTTCTAGATGTAGAACCGCCTTTAAAATGAAAACGTGACTTGGTAAAGCATTTCCAAACTCAGAAACGTCATTTTCGAACTTGGAATTACTTCCTAGCCTCAACTAAAGACAATTCTAAGGTGGAATCGCCTTTAATCGATTGCCATTAAAGGCGGAACCACCTTTAATTAAATTCGAACCGCCTTAAAAATGATTTTCGAACTTGGAAATGCTTCCTAACATCAATTATAGGCGGTTCCTTCATAACTGCCTTCTAACGGTGCCTTTAATAGAGCTTCCTCTACTAGTGTGCCATCGCCACCAGCCCCACCAACCCAACCCCTTCTTTCTCACCTTCTCGCCACCTCCAACGCCTACCATAACCCTATGTTTTGTCAAAAGTGCCGTAATAACTCCAAATTATTTGAAAGTGTCTAAATGACCATGGAATTGTAAAAATTTCAAGGGATACATTTATAACCCCGACTTTAGACTGAAAGTGCCAATATAACCCTACAATCTCAAAAATTGTCAATTTAACCCTAACTAATAACTGTATGTGCCAATATAACCCTAACTTTCAAAAACAATTGTGTCGATATAGCCAAACTCCCGAATTTTGACATTGACCAAATAATTTCAGGCAAGACTAGGAAATAAAATGACAAAAATACCCCTTGTGACAAACCAAAATTTCTTCCTCTTCAAAACCTAACTCAGACAAACCCACTTCCAATCTGCTCCGCCACCGCACAACCATCCCCATCACTGCCCACACTTTCAGCCACCTAATCCCACTATCTCCACCACCACCCGAGAGTATGGATTTTTTCTCGCCACCGCCAATGTCCACCATTGCGCCACTAGTGTAGGAAAGACCTATTAAAGGCGGTTTTATTGGCAATTTAAAGACACTTTATAACCGCCTTTAATGGCTCTGCCTTTGAATTAGGAAGTTCAAATACCCGCCTTTAAAATAATGCGGTTCAAACAACCGCCTTTAAAAAGACCGAAATAGTTTTTGAGTTCGAAAACTGTTTCTTACCATCCAAAAAAAAACTGACGGAAACAAATTGGTTTCCAGCAGCGATTCCTTGATCGATCTCAACAGTAATGACAATGCAGACTACAAATAGAACAATAACCATATAAATGTTATTGCTTTCGCAATAACGATGCTAAAACAACAACCAGCAATAAAAATGCCATCTCCGGCTAGGATTCCAAGTGAACAACGGAGGCAAGACTCCAGGAGACGACTCCAGGTGAACGGGGAAGGCGAGACTCCAAGCGAATGATGGAGGTGTGACTCAAGGCAAACTTTGGAGACTCTAGGCGAACGGCTGAGGCGAGACTCCGGCGAGACTCCAGGCGACGACAGTAAAAGCAGGCTGGAGGATAAACTTAGCAACGAAGAACTTCTCCTTCTCTGGCTACAAAGAGATCGGTGGTGGAGCTCTATCGACACGATGGTGGAAGTGATGGAGCGGCCGGAGAGAGAGAAAAGTTGGAGCGGCCAGGGGGAGAGAAAAGAGAGGGAATCACGGCCGAAGGGGAGAGAGTAGCCAGAGGACAGAGAGCATCCGGGAGGGAGAGAGAATAGGGGAAATGAGAGGGCTGGAAGAATCGCGAAGGAGAAGAGGGAACAGAGAGGACGTTGGCTGAAAACCCTAAGGTTGGAAGGCTTGGGTCAAGCCTATTAAAGGTGGTTCTAGATGTAGAACGCCTTTAAAATGAAAATGTAACTTGGGATAGCATTTCTGAACTCGGAAATGACATTTCTGAACTCGGAAATTCTTCCTAGCCTCAATTAAAGGCGGAATCACCTTTAATCGATTGCCATTAAAGGCGAAACCGCCTTTAATTAAATTCGAACCACCTTAAAAATGATTTCTGAACTCAAAAGTGCTTCCTAGGCTCAATTAAAGGTTGTTCCTTTATAACCGCCTTCTAATAGTGCCTTTAATAGAGCTTCCTCTACTAGTGCGCCACCGCTACCAACCCCACCAACCAACCCCTTCTTTCTCACCTTCTCGCTATCGCCAACGCCCACCATAACCCTATGTTTTGTCAAAAGCGTCGTAATAACTCCAAATTCTTTGAAGGTGTCTAAATGACCATGAACTTGTAAAATTGTCAAGGGATAAATACATTTATAACTCTAACTTTAGACTCAAAATGCCAATATAGCCATGCAATCTCAGAAAGTGTCAATTTAATGCTAACTAATAATTGTATGTGTCAATCCAACCCTAACTTTCAAAAAATTTGTACCGATATAGCCAAGAAGCTTCCTAATTCTGGCATTGACCAAATAATTTCAGGAAAACCTAGGAAATGAAATAACTAAAATGCCCCTTATGACAAACCAAATTTTCTTCCTCTTCAAAACCTAACTCAGTCAAACCCACCACCAATCTGCTCTGCCGCCGCACAACCACCCCCACCGCCGCCCACACTCTCAACCACCCTATGCCACTATCTCCACCACCACCCGAGACTATGAATTTCTTCTCGCCACCGCTAATGCCCACCACAGCGCCACTAGTGTAGGAAATACCTATTAAAGGCGGTTCTATTGGCAATTTTAAGGCACTTTAGAACCACCTTTAATGGATTTGCCTTTAAATTAGGTGGTTCAAATAACCGCCTTTATTAGGACCAGAAACAATTTTTGAGTTCGGAAACTGTTTCTTACCTTCTAAAAAAAGCTGTCGGAAATCAATCGGTTTTTGATCGGCAACGATTCCCAGATCGATCTCAACACCAATAACAACGCATAATACAAATAGAACAATATCTATACAAATGTTATTGCCTTTGCAATAACGATGCAAAAACAACAACCAACACTGAAAATGCTATCTCCGATGAGGCTTCCAGGAAAACGACGGAGGTGAGACTCCTTGCGGCGAGACTCTAGGAGGCTGCTCCTGGTGAACGGCAGAGGCGAGACTCCAAGTGAGACTCTAAGCAGTGGTGACAACGAGAGCAAGCTAGGGGATGGACTTGGCGACAAAGAACTTCTCCTTCTCCGGCGACAAAGAGATCAGTCGTGGAGCTCTATCCGAGACCTCCACATACCTGCGCTGCTTCTCTAACTCTTCTTCTTGTCATCGTCAGACTTCCTCTTCGCCGGCTCTGGCAGCTTTGTTATGGCTAACGGCACAGCCTCGACGCGCCAGGTACCTGGCTAAATAAGAGCTTGTTATTGTAGTTAACCGGAGGAGTTCGTGAAGAAGATAGTTGGGGACACAGAGGAAGAAAAACGATGTGGATGTGATGGCAAAAAATGATGACAATCCTCCGCCGCCAAGGAAGAAAGAAAATGGGGTAAAGAAAACCGGGGGAAGAAAATAGAAAATGAGGGATTTTCACTTTTTTAAATTCAAGGGTAAAATAGTCTTTTCCACAAAATTCGGCTATGAGCAAATTGAATAAAAAGCCATTGGAGTCAAAGGTTAGTTTGGCACTTTTCGAGATTGCAGGGTTATATGACACTTTCAGCCTAAAGTCAGTGTAATTTTAGCACTTAACTCAAATGTCAGACCCTGCAATTTTAGCATTAGTTTTGACATCAACTTAATATAATGGTAACATTCAATGAATACTTAGAGTTGCTTCATCATATTCAAAGAACACTTAGCATTGTTTCACCACATTCGAAGAACTCAAAGTTGTTTCAGCATATTCACAAAAAATATAAGGTAGTTTTTGCATTTTACCTTATAATTTACTTCAAATTAAATGTTTAGTTAAATTTAATTCAATTAATTTTTATTTTTATTAATTAATAAAATTATGATTATTATTTAAGGAAGATACTTATTATATTAAATATGTAATTTTATAAATTCAAATATTTCAAATTTAATTGAAAACATTTTCCTTCAAGTCTAATTACTCTATTTTATTTATGTTATTTAATGAAGAAAAAATCTTGGAAAACAATGTCTTTTCATATGCCTATGGATAGATAGGGTTTAATTAGAATAATACAATGAGGTCATAGACTTTTAATTTGCAACAACCGAAGTGAAACATATGAATTTTGATTCGAAATATTGCATATTTAGAGCAAAACACATAAATTAGGGTAAAGTGCATAAATAACCCTATTAAAATTCAAAAATGCAGACATGACATTGTAAAACCTGAATGTACGCAACTAACCCTAATTTTTTGTATAATTGTGCAGTTATACCCATTTTACTCAATTCCGCCGTCGAATCAATGAAGTCAGCTATTGACTAGACATAAATACCCTCAAGCTTAAAACCAAAATTTTGATAACCATACTAACCCTAAATGACTTCTTCAGCTTCACCGAACACCACCGCACTGCCACTGTCACCACCGCCGCCCACCATCATAGCTCTACAGCCCAGAATCACCAGAATCCGCCCAGAACTATCGGAATCCGCATAACCCCGTTTCAACATATTCATAACCAACAGTTTAAGCAAACTTACCACTGCACACATCATGCACGTGTTACACCTTCGTAAATGCACCGCACCCCAGCAGGCGCCCGAGCTCATACTTCCCGAATAGGAGGCTCTTGCCGGAAATGAAGCTCACCGTAGCAGACAACGATGGCTATGCTGAAAAGGGGATGAATGACGCCGCGCAAGGGAAGTGTTCATACTGGGAATGAATGACGTTGCGTATGGGAAGTTACTCCGGGCGACGATTTCGAGGAGAGATTAATCCCCCGAGATTAATTTACCACCTCCCCCATCCACCCTTCTCCGCCCAAGATCCACCACCCCCGCCAATCTCCACCACTCTCGCTGCCAATCTCCATGACTCCTGCTACTCTCCACCACCCGGCCACCACGCGCCATTCACCACCTCCCGAGCCGGACCTCACACTATGTGCGAATTGAGGGCTTGCGAAACTGGTAATTGAGGGCTTGTGGATCAGAGGGTGCTAGGGAAGTTGAGAGATGGGAGGGGGTATAATGGTTATTTCTTATATTATATATTTTTTATTTTTAACTCAAGGGTATAATGATCAGTTCACAATTTCTGGCCAGTTTGGTCGTTGAAAATTTGATCATTGAAGGGTTAGATTTGCACTTTCAAATTTTATAAGATTATATCTGCACTTTCAAACAAAATTTATGGTTTAAAATGCATTTTCTCTAAATTATATGTACTCTAAATATGTAATATTTCTGACCAAAACTCAAATAAGCGTGCGAGTTTACCCAAATAGTTGATAACTCGAATTTTACCTAGATTATAATTGTTTTAACCCACAATTTTCTTTAACCTTTTTATGGTAAAATTGCACTTGAGTCCATGATTTAACGAAAAAGTTACTGTTTAAGAATAATTTGCCAAAAGATTTTAATTAAAATTTTAAATCTTTCAAATTTTATAGATCCTACTAAATGTTCGAGATTTGCCAAAACTCAATTCTCAAATCTTCAAAAGTTAAGAATTTGTCAACATTGTTGTGGCACACAGTTACTCTCGAGAATTTCACTGTTAACCATGCTTTTATCTGATTAATATAAGTTTACTTATTTCCTGACAATTTTTTAAGTGCAAAATATTGAGAAAAATCGCCTTATGAAAAGACAGAGTTTAATTAGAATAATAAAAGGTAAAATATCTTAGTTGTAATATTAAAAATTCATTATACAACGTATAGTAATTATAAAGTTTTTTACCTTTGCCGAAAAAAACCACCTTACTCTCTCCCAAAAAAGCCTATCCCGCTTTCTCAACAATAAACCCTAGTCTTGGTGGAGGGAGCCGCCGCGAGATCCGGCGGTCCGGCGACCTCCCCCTCCTCCTTTCTCCTCTCTCTTCTTAGTTTAGGCATGCTATCTACTTTTAGCCTTTATTTTTAGAGTCTCTTTTGTGCGAAAACTTCCCTTTGGAGGTGGCTGCTACCATGAAGATCACCGCTCAGAGAGGCCACCGGAGATATAGTGGAATTGCAGAACCCGATCTGGGTTTTCATGGAAGACATTTCGCTTGTAGAATCCGGCCGCTCAGAGTTTGCAGGACACAGCATGTTCGCATCCTTGCCGGGAGCTGCATGTCTCGGCATCATTGCACAAGCCAGCGCTTGGAAACCAGTAGAATCAGACGGGGACCAACATAAGAACGTGGTGTGCTGCTCTATGGCAGCCCAGAAGAATGGAGAGGTGATGAGTTAGTGATGAGTAACTCGCGACTTCTCTCTGGCTTAAAAGACATGGCATTTGGTTCACCGGTAACTCGATAAATTCCGGTGAGTTTTCTGTTATTTTTAGTGACCAGCGGAAACGTCGCCTGTAACAATATGATATTTTTAGTCATATTCGCCCGAGTCGGAGCGGTTGGCAGGTACAGTCAGGTCGGAAAATGACTGAACTTGGTCCTAAAAATTGGCCTCTAAGTGAAATAGGCTGAAATTTTAGAGTTGGGCAGATTTACTGGTTTTTTGGTGATTTTTGGTGCTTTCCTGAAATCATTCAAGTTAGAAGAGTAATTGTAGTAAGATGGTTTTTACATGTATACTGTTTTTCGATGTTAGAGAAATCTTGTTGTAACCTCTTTTGGCGGCTCTACGGTGTTGTCCTCTGCTACTACTTTCTCCCTCCTTTAGAAAATTGTTTACATGATAGTCACACACTCGGAAGTATGCAAAGCAGCTAGATCTGCAAGTCACACAAAGACCCGAGGGAATTCGAAAGACATGTTTAGGAATGTAATGCAGTTAAGGGCTGGTTGCATATGACAACATAACCGAATGACTGGATCCGATGATTTGATTTAGGAAGAGAGTGTTCTAGTAGTTGAGGATGCTCGTTTTTTTTAGCTTAGGAGTTGCGACCACGGTGATTCAGTATCAGGAGGGTGAAGATGGTTTGCTACTGCTTTTACTACTCTGTCTTTTCTTATTGGATGTTTTACTATGCTACATTAAATGTTCTACTTTAGCTTAGCTCTCACATTGCCACAATTGCTCTAGATTTGGTAGTTCCTATATTTAAAGTGCTTCTGTGTAATGGGCTTAGTCCCAATCTCATTTGTAATAGGGTCGATTAGATTGTAAAAGGTTTCGACCTTTCTGATCATTAATATGAAGGGTTGGGCACCCAAAACAACCCACGTCTTTCAGACGGTTTTGATTTTAAAAAATTAATTAGAAAGTTTATAACTCGATTCATACAACTTAAAAATTTTATCCTAATTTCTTCTAATTTTCACTTTAAACCTTGGTCTTTCCATAACTTATGAAAATATCACCTTCCAATAGGCAGATTCTTTTTTACAGGCATGAGATGTTCATTAAATTCTGAAGGTATCTATGTAAATTTTCAAAAATAGAAAGATCTAACGAGAGAAAGAGCTTCCCATGAAACCTAGATACATTGTTTCGCCTTTTCCAAATGGTGGATTAGCATGTGTTATTACCCTAATTACCTGACCTCGTAAACTTTTTGAAAAGCCACAAACGACAAATACCCTACTTATGCATACAGAAGGTTTATTTAAAGTATGGAGAAGGGATAATGATCTTTTAGCGATTCTAAAGTTGCAAACATCTTTGTAAGGCTTAATAAAGCTGGAACCATAGATTCTTTTTCTTAAGTTTTAAAATACACTGCAAAATAGTACTGTGTAGAACTGACAAAAGATTCTTTTTCCCTTGTAACAAAATACACACGAAAATTAGTATAGAAGTAAGTTGTTTTCATTTCAGCAACGCAATAATAATTTGAATTGATCTTACTAAACATATACTGTAATAAAACTAAATTAAATTTTAGCAAATAAAAATTAAGTAAATTGTTAGAGTCTCACGTTAGTAGTTAACTCAATACATAGAAACTCATGATTCTATATGGTATCAGAGTTCAAGGTTGGCCGTGATCCATTTCTATCCACGTTCGTGCGATGCACGATGATTAAGATCCATGCATGCATGTTAAAATCTTACATTGGTGATTGACCGAGTTGTATGTAACTCAACCGATAAGATCATGAGTGTGATTCTAATATAAGTGGCTGAAATACAGTTGAGCTGAAAAGTTGATGAGCTTACTCACACTTTTACTTTGTTTACCAAGTTAAGCGTTTAAATTTGAACCCTTATTCCACAACTTTATCATGCTTTATGGAGAGATAAGAATGTTGGGTTTCGAAATCAAAGGGGGAAAAGGTGGATTCTTTTGCAAAAACGCATCACAATTGCATTAAAAGTAGTGCTGCTCTCTCTTTTGATATTTCTTAGAGAAGATTTACTTTTTTTTCTTCTAAAGCACAAAAGTTTCCTCTCCTTTGCACAACCCTTACGTTATGGATCACCCCTTAATTAATTATATATTTTTCTACTAATCTTAATTGGAAAAAAAACTTTAACTGTGAATTTTCCGACAGATACTACTTTTTTTCTGAATAAATTATTTTTGGTTTCATAATGCCACAATTATTCTTTATCATCTCCATTGGCTCCCATTTCCCATATTCCCACTTCGCAATTCACTACTACTGTGATCATTACATGCATGTCCTCCTGAGGCTATCTTTCCGTAGAATAATACTTCCTCCATTTTCAGAATCAATATCTTTCTATTTTAATTTATTCTTATGTGAAAATTTTAAAACATATATAGAGAGTAAATTGAGTGAAAATTGATGAGTAAATAAAAATATTTTTTTATTACAAAAAAAGGTGTGACAATCTTATAAAAATAATTTTAAATACAACAATTTTAGGTATCTGGTCCTTTTCATCAAATATCTTCACATACCTAGCTTAATTAATTGTCATATAATGTGCACCTTTATTAAAAAAACACACTATTCTATCGTTTATGCTACTTATCATATTCTGGCCCGCTTTCATTTATTTATTATTGTGGTAGTATTAACTTTTAAAGATATTTTTATTATTTAATTTAAAAGATTGCTCAATACAATATTATGGAGTACATGTATAAATTAAATCTCAGATGCACTCCATGTTTGTATAATATTCCTTAACATATCTTACTTTGTTTCATATTATTCAATTATATGGGAAAATTTGAACAAACTTATTTAATTAGTTGGCTATCTTTTTCTCAACTTAACTACACTTCTGTATGTTTAAATGTAATTTACTTAATTTTATTTCAATTTTGAAAGAGTTTGAAACCTCACAAACTTCACAAATAATTAAGTAGTGGAAAAGAGGTGATTAAAGGCATACAATCAAAGGCGGTCCTCATGAACCGCCTTTGAATAGAAACTAGATTAGTATATGAATTTGGAACTCCCTCCCAATTCATGTCATTCATTTTAAAAGTGATTTTAAATCAGTTAAAGGTGATTTTATTGTAAAACCGTCTTTCATGGACAGTCTTCAATTAGGCTTTTTGATCCACTATATAAATAAGAATCAATTTTTTTAGGTTTTTCTCCTCCCTCCCTCAGGTTTTCCTCCCACCTCCATCAAAACCCCCTGCCCACCCCCCACCCTCAGCCTCCCTCCACCCTCCGCCTCCATTGCCACCATTGGAGATCACCTCCATCCCGTCGAAACTCGCCTCCGTCGCTGAAGCCCACCGCTGCTCTAGCCCTTCGCATCGAAGCCTAGGAATCCGCCACTGAAGCCCCGCCACCGTTGATATCGATCGCTAGTGCTGCTGTTGTTTAGTTACCCTCCAGATCTAGCGTTGTTGGAAAACTCATGTTTCCTGCTACTATCTTTTTGAAATCTCATAAATAGCTTCCGAATTTGAAACTTATTTTGGACCCTGATTAAAGGCAGCTTTGAGCATTTAATCGATTTCGATTAAAGTCGGAGCCAGTACCTTCTCTAATATGATATAACTGCATTCAGTCGATAGTTTTCCACTAGTGAATGGAGTAGTCTGAAAGAGTATACGTAGCGGGTGATTATATAACAAGAACTTACATTTAATCAAATACTACACTATTGAGAAAAGGGGTCAATATTTACTTTTGTGGTAGTAAAGTAAAAGGTAAAATTTTGTTCTATGCCATTTAGACACCTCAACTGAAAGCGAAGCATCTCAGAAAGTTGGCATTCTTATACTAGAACTTATGGATCGTGTATTCACACCAAATTATTTACTGCAGTAGCTGTCATTGACAAAGTTAATTTCTTCTAACTTACACGTTAAGTTAATATTAATGCGCATATATCGTGTAAACCCTTTTGTGCACACCCATCTCTGTCATACATTAAAAAAACCATTTAAAATTGATGTTATATCAACTTTTTTTCGTTAAGTTTACGTATACAAATTATACAAGAAGCTGATTTTCAACATTAGTCCGTGGAAAGAAAGAAACTTTAACTTTTGTAAAGCTAAAATAGAGACAGAATTAGATTGTTAACTAATTTCGTAACAATTAGGCTCCTATTTACAAAAACTAAAAAGAAATACGTTAATTGACAACGCTAGTGGAAATCTACGTGCGTACTGATCATGATCAAGTACTATACATCTCCTAGTCATCTAAGAAAATAACTAATATTCCAAAAAAAAATTTTAATCAAACGATCTCATGCATTATTCTTGAACACAATCCGACGATCCACAATCTCCAGAATCCCTCTGATGTCGTCATCTCGATCGTCGTCTTTGACGGAAATGTTCAAATCCAGTGACAGGGACGAGGAAGAATCCAGTTTCTGTTTCACTGTCGGAGAACAAGCCCTCGAACATAAACCGTCGCTAAAACTGAAAGTGTCACAAGACAGAATAACGATGGCGTCGCAAAGGCTCACTTCTTGTTCTTCATCGCCCATTTTTCCTGTTTCAATAGCCCTTTTGATCGCCACTTGCGACTGAAAATCCGTTTGCTCCAAATCCCCCACCAAAAAAACCCGATGAGGATTCCATGAGATTTCTTTCGCAAGCCCCTTTTCATCCCTCGTTCTCTTCGTACTGGTAGTTCTCGAATAATCCTGATGATTTAAGGAAACCTTGATGAAGTTTGAGTGAGAACCAAACACGACCTTAGCTAACTCCATAGCCAGCCTTTCCTTAGCCTCTGCATCGTGGCCTTCGAAGAACAGCCATGTTTCCACTTTCACCTCGGAGGATTGTTTTTCTCTTCTTTTCGACATTCCGGACCGGCATTGTAGGATTGCACCTGCGATATCAGCCGCAACTTCTTTTCGCCACGGGACTTTTCGCTCGAGCGCGTTGCATAGGATGTTTAGGTTTTCGGCGTTGAACTCCCGGAACCTTGGAACGTACTCCATCTCCATGAGGTCACTCGAAGAAGCGGAGTTGGGATTTGAGGTGACGGGGGAGATCATTGGGTTGTTGTTGTTATGACTGTGTTGATGATCGTAGGAAAAGAACGAGGTGGATGATGAAGGTGACGATGATGGAGAAAATGGCAGGTTTCTTTCGAGTGAGATATCGTTGTTTTTTAGTCTTTTGGTTTCATCTTTGAGCCATGAAGGTAGATTCGAGTTCTCCAACATAGCTGAACACGAACTGCTTTTAGCCATCTTGTTTCTTGACTCGACATCAGAGCCATTTCTGTTGAAAACAAGAATGATTGAACTATTAGCTTGATTTCAACAGTAAAATGATGCAGGACGGAGGTGGGAGGTGCAAATACACGTTTTTTGAACATAATGAACCACTCAAAACAGGAGAGACCTTTTTGTAACAAAAATCGGACATATAAGGTCCCCTTAACAATTTGTAAAAGCAGTATACCTTGCTAGATTCAAAATATGAAACGCTTTCAACATAGAGAGCCCTTTAAATTGCAACTTTGAGGAAGTATCCTAAGTGGCTTTAAAGTCCCTAAATCCCACTCAAAACCAATGATTCAACATGAAAGAAAAGTCCCAAAAAGAAGCACATTTCAGTCAAAGTAGGAAACTAGCAAAAGTGGTTTTTTGAACTACAAGAAAAACCAAGAGCATACATTGACGATTAGATGGATTTAATCACCTCTGAGTTGTGAGACTTAGATCGAGACTTGCAGCAGGAAGTGTAATCGGATGCAAACCCCACAAAGATTCAAGTGACTGCTGCCCATTTCTGCACCTCATGAAAGTCTGAAATGTTGCAATTCCCATG
The DNA here is from genome assembly GCA_037428765.1 of Rubia yunnanensis. Taxonomy (NCBI): domain Eukaryota; kingdom Viridiplantae; phylum Streptophyta; class Magnoliopsida; order Gentianales; family Rubiaceae; genus Rubia; species Rubia yunnanensis. The sequence goes on from CM075066.1 coordinate 106,607,748, forward strand.
AGCCAAAGCTTACTATTTTCAGACATCCCATAGACCAATCTCCCAAGCTCCATGATCATATGTTCCACTCCACAATAGAAGTTTCTTGTTCTACTTGCAAAACTAGCCCTAAAATCAGCGATCCACTTCAAATCCCCCAAGTACAAAATCACTCCCTTCCCCACTAAGCTCCTCACTAAACACGTTAATTCCGCGATCTTCTGTTCCACATCTCCCCGTTGCAGATCACTAAAGCTGCTCAAGGAAACACTTATGCACTTCACCCCTCTCAACCCCTCCGCCGCGACACCATCGCCTTTTTCGACCTTTTCCATCATCCCTCCCACCACACCCTCCAGGGTTGAAACACACTCCCCCACCACCACAAAACTCCTCCTCCGGAACTTGATCATACTCTCCACCACATGGACAACATCCTCATCCTTGAACGGATGGCGAGTAGTACTAGGTTTCGCCGTCTCCTTCGAAACAGGAAGTGGAGGAGGAAGAGGAGGAGATTCTAATGCGACAGTTTGTTCCACATTGGTTTTCACCTGAGTGCTCGAAAACCCGGCCTCGCGCATGACCCGGCTCACGCTCGGGTCATCGAGGATGGATATGATGAGCTGCTCAACCTCAATCTTGACAGCCAAAAGTGGCTGCTGCTGGTTCTCCACCGAGCCGCGCCGCTGGTGAGCTTGAGCTCTCTTAAAGGCGGCGACGAGCGCGTTGGAGATGGTGGGATAATGGTGCGAATGAGGCGCTAACATGGCGCCGGAAGAAGACGCCGGAAGCCGGTTGAGCGCGACATTGAAGCAAAGCTCGAGCGCTTTGCACTGCAGAGGATGGGAATGGGATTGGAGACAAGCAGCTCGAAAGAGGCCATTGGAGGTGGAAAGCATGGTGTTGGCGACATGAAGCGGTGTCACCTGCGCATGGCCGCGCCTCCGGGCTAATGCGAGCGCTTGTTTTACGACGTTGGCGGCGTCGGCGGTGAGGCCTTGTTGGACGGTGCAGCCGCCGGCCCTCATCGGAGGTTGGTCGGAATTATGGGAGGTTGGTCGGAATTTTTGTTTGTGGGGAGAGGAGGGGATTATGGGAGGAGATATAGGATTGGGGAGTTCCTTTCTTGGATGTGAGGTTAAATTTTGGTGGAAAGTGGACTGCATGTGCTGACAAGGATGAAGAGAAATATGCATCAAAGGTAGCCCAGCTTTAAGCCTTTGCTCTCTTTTATTTATACATTTTGCAGATACGATCATCAGGGGGGTGATTTGCGAGTGGGACTCTGCCTTTCATGCAATTTCAAGCATTAGTACCGCTACTACTCTCTGCGTTCCCGTTCTTCTAAATCTGTCATCTTATTGTTATACGGATTACCTTTTATACAAGTTGAAATATGTACAGAGAAATGAGCGGAGGAAGTGAAATGATTTATGAATTGACTAGCGAAGGTGTATTTTCTTCAAAAATAGACTAAGCGAAGTGTGTGACGACTCAGAAGAATGGAAGAAGCACCTTCTATTTGAATCGATTTTATATGTAAGCTAAAAAAATGTGTGAAGAGAATGAATGGAGAGCGTGAAAAGATTAATGAATGTATATGTAAATTTAAAAAATGTAATGATTTTAAAAACTAAACTAAAATAAAAGGTTTGAGATTTTAGAAGAACAAAGTGAATACTCCTTCTGTCCCAACCCTTTGTGCAGAAAGAGAGAGGGCGAGTTTTTTTTTATGGGAGAAAAAGTTTGAAATGCCCTGCTACCCCTCCGCCGTCTCAACCCAAGAAAACGATCAAACATGCAAGGAGGTAGTGTCCAAACTCTCTAGTTGAAAATAATTTCCTTTTTTCTTTGTCAAATTTTTCATGGCGTACCAAAAATTGCAAAGCTCGATTTTGAATCACCCCGTCCAAAAAAACCATCACCATCGCCGTAGTGATTCTGAAATTTCTGGAGTCGGGGCTTTAAAACTTGGACTCTGAAGATGCGCTACTCGCCTATTAATTTGATGCCATATGTGGCACCAGCACCATCGGTCTTGTCTCGGTCATGGTCATCGCTCCAATGTAGACTTGTTCACCAAATTCACTCGTTGATCTTATGAACAAGATGACCTCATCTCGTCTCACTCTTTGGTGGATTTGGAAGAAGCGGAGGAGATCGGCGCAGAGTGAACAGAAGAAGAGAGTGTGGGTTATTGTGAGTAAAATTTTATTATTTCAAGGATAATTATATCTTATGATATAAGTAGAATATTTCTTGAAATGAAAAGTTTACAAATTTAGTTAGGACTAAATAAAATAGAAAGTGTTAAGATTTGATTAGAAGGAAGGAGTGCCTAAAATTTTTAATTAAAAAAAGAGCAGGAATTAAGAAGAGGAGAGGGGCAGGTGCCCTTCTTTAGTGACAAAAGTGTGTGAATGTGGTCTATGTTAAAAAGACACTACCAGCCCTTTTGCTTGCTTACATACTGTGTGTGCTTTGTGTTATCTTATGGATCCAGTCAAGTTGGGCAAAGTTAAGCTTTTGACCAGCTTTTTTCTGTTTCAACAATGAGTCTTCCTGAAATAGAATGTGGTTTGGGCAACAAAAAAGTGCTACCATTGGTCCTTCAAATTAACATTAATTTATCAGATACTCCATGATATATGCAAATTAATTAAGGGATAAGTGTCCATATAACTCCATGATAATTTTTAGTTCAAATATAACCCTAACTAGTTAATGAAAGTGGCAATATAACCCTCAGATCTTATTTCCGACATTGACCTCAATTTTTCGGCATTGACTCTAAGTAAATTGACCAAAATACCCTTTGGACTAACTCTGAAATTAGGTGGACAATTTTACCCTCACAGTTCCCCAGACCGCTGCCGGAACAGGTAGGGTTGTATCAGCACACTATGCGATCTTATTGGGTTATATCAGCACATTCCTAATGTTTGTAGGGTTATATCAGCACATTTCTAATATTTATAGGGTTATATCAGCACATCCTTAAAACTTATAGGGTTATATTGACACTTTCACTAACTAGATAGAGCTATATTGACACTTTCGAATATTGAAAGGCTATATTGACACTTATGTCAACTATGTAGAGTTATAAAAGTATTTTTTTTCATTAATTAAAGAGAATGTTGCAATTATGAAAATGTCAATGCAATTATACAATCTAAAAAAGTGTCAATTTAACTCTAATTAACTATTGTGCCAATCTAATTCCAATATTTGAAAAAGTTGTGCTGATATAACCAAACTCCCTAGTTTTGGTGTTAACCCATCGATTTCCAGGAATGACAAAAATGAAATGACAGAAACACCCTTAACTAAAAGTTAAAAAATTAATACCTAAACTACTCTTTTTCCTCTACACTACTCAGTCAAAAACCGCGGCTCCGCCACTGCCACCACCACCACCATGGGGAACCACCACTACCGCGAAAAAATGCTACCACCGCTGAAAATTTTACCCCGCTCAGCTCAGCCCCCGATTCACCACCACACCACTACATCCTCTTCCCTCTCCCACCGCCGCTGGTGGTGAATCACCAGCCCCACAGGCACCCTAAACCCTCGATTTTCTTTGCGACCTAAAGTCCCTTCGGAGTCGACATAGGGCAACGAGATCGACCGCTACGTCCACGCCGTCCACGAAATCCAGCGCTCACTTGAGTCCACCGCCATCGCCGCCGCAGACGGCGGCGAAAACAGTACTGCATTCCAGATCTCCATGGCTCGGATTGAAGACAAGTTTCGCAACATCCTGCCTGCTCAAACTTCTTCGGTTGTAGCTGATGCACTGGCCGTCGGCGACTCCTCCCACGGCGGCGCCACCAGCCGAACCAGCAGCAGCTCTGAAATCAGCCGAACCAGCCGATCTTCTGCCGTCTGAAGCTGTTTTCGACATGAGAAGAAGTAAAAGAAAGGGTTTTCGAGATCTTCAGGATGATGACTGCGGAAGAAAAGAAAGGGTTTTACTCGAGAGAAGCCCAGCGGAAGAGAGAAAAGAAAAGATTTTAGATTTTTCAATTTTTTTCCACGAGTCAGGGTAAAATTGTCTATTCACAAGAATCCGACCAAATAAATGTTGACTAAAAAGTCAGCAAGTCAATGATTAGATTAACACTTTATGAAATTGCAGAGTTATATTAGTACTTCCAACTTCCAACATTAAAATCCATGTTTATTATGCATGGCTCGATGGATTACAATTGGACATTAATGTAACTCCACCTGATCTAGATCCGACGAATAATGCATATTCTATGACCCCTGCCCATACAGAATATAGTTGCAGGTGCATCAATTCAATCAAAAACGTGCACCACAATTAAACAACAATAGCCAGAAATATAAAGCTATAAGCTATTAGGTGTATGTATACACGTATATAACATCACAGTAAAAACTTAATAAAGATTGAGATAATAAATAAAATCTGTGTGCAGATCATGTATTTTACACACAGAAATACGAGTATAAAGTACATTAGTGGTGAAGGGGCTTTATGCATGGGGATTTTGAACTTGCCAAAACATTCCCTTCTTCTCTCTCACGCACACCAACACAGGCGGGGCATACGGAATATTTAGACTGGGAAAAGTGGGATCCTTTTGAACATTTCTTGATTTGTTCAAATACTTTTCGTGGGACGAGAACTGATCCACCCGCAACTGGCCACTTACAGTATGCAATTAACATTCAACAGTGGACATTTTCATTTTACTTATTCTAGTTACTTGGGACTATGTTAATTAGTTTAATTGCTATATCGCGTCTTGTATTTTACTTGATTACGTCATGTATTATACTATTTAGTATATAATATGTGTTTTAAATTTAATTTAAATAATTTTAATATGTTTAAATTAATATTAATTAAAATTTATTATTTATCACCACTGCCGCCGTCGTGCACCGCCACTGCCATGCACCACTGCCGTCGGCCACTCGTTTCCCTTCCCCGTCGCTCGTTTCCCTTCTCCGCCGAACCGCCGCCGCTCGTTTCCCTTCTCCTCCGTTCTCCGCCGCTCGTCTCCGGTGTCCTTCTCCACTACTTGTCTCTGGTCTCCTTCTTCGCCGCTCGTCTCTGGTCTCCTTCTCCACTGCTTGTCTCTGATGTCCTTCTCTGCCGCTCATCTCTGATCTCCTTCTCCACCAGCCGCTCTCGCTCTCCTCTCTCCGCTTCTCCGTCACTCATTTTGTCTTCTCAGGCAAAAGTTCATCTTCTCTGGCCTCTCCGTCGCCCGTTCTCTTTTCCTTGCCCTGGCCCGGCTGTCCTCTCCCCGTTCTCCTTTCCTCGCTCTCCTTCTCCGGTCCGACTTCTCCTTCTTCTCTCCAGTTCTCCTCACCTGGTTCTCCCGCTCCGGTTCTCCTGCCTCGGTTCTCCTCCTGCCCCGATTCTCCTTCTCCTCTCTGGTTCTCGTTTCTCCTCTCGAGATGGGTTTTGCTCGATGGGGACGAAGGAGAAGACAAGCGATGGGCTAGGGTTTTGCTGGGGATGGGGACAAAGGAGAAGACGAGGGTGGAGCTGGCAGTAGCGGTGGGCTACGGTGGAGCTGGACAGCGGCGGGCTACGGATGGTTGGGGGCAGATGGTTGGGGACGAATGGTTGGGGACGAAGGCCGGGGACGGCGGTGGTGGTTCTGGCACCGGCGGTGGCAGTGGTGGCGGCGGTGGCAATGTTTTTTTTGGCTTTTTGTTTTTTGTTTTATTTTGAAAATTTAAAATTAGTTTATACATGTATATACGTATTAGGGCGTAAACTAGTAAAATACAGGGCGTGATATAGCAACACTGACTAACTAAACTCAAGATGGTTGAATTGAACTATGTTGAACTTAAACCAAATTAAATAGGGCATGTTCATTGACAGCGGATCATTTGTATCACAATTGTGTATCACTTTCTATATTATTGTGCACATTCCACGTCACATGAGAGTAAAAAGTACACATGTCAAAAGATCATACTGCAATTCATACTCAATTACGTTTAAACAAGTAATTGAAAACTAGCGTTTGCTCACCAAAAAATGTCTTAACTCAGTTGTGAGCACTCTTATACTAAACTCAAGCGTCGGTTGCACATTTGTGCCACGCCCCTCTAAAGGCATGAGAATTTATATTGCGCTTGTATATCTTAGTTATAAGCACTCTCATTATAAACTCATGTCACTGATGTACATCTGTGTCACGGTCCTCTATAAGCTTCATGAGATGAGATCAATCTCACTAAGTGCAATGTACGTGAGAATCAAACAGTAGTTGTTACAATCTAGCACGACTAGCTTCACGATTAACCTTGTTAAAGGATGATCCAAACAGTAGTTGTTACAATCTAGCACGACTAGCTTCACAATTAACCTTGTTAAAGGATGATCTGTGATAGTAAACACGGAGCCATGTTTATACCTAGGGAGTTGAACCATCGTCATGACGTTTTCCATCAGTTTTCTCCTACTATTCATATTACCCTTTTCTTTTCTCCCTTCCTAGGGCTCAGGTTCTTAGGAAAGTTTGTGGGGGGCGATCTTGCTTTCTTTCTTTCTTGCTTTGTTGCCATTACTAGATGCAGATGCAGGTGCAGTAGATTGGGATAGTGGCCTCAATTCAATACTCCTAAGCGTGCCTATGTTTGCATGGAAAGCAGAGAAATTTGAGCTACACCACTCACTGTCCAAATGCCCACCACCACCTTATCTCTGAGAATACCAAAATCAATTCACAATATATTCTCATTCTACACAATAAACGAGAGATCTCCCTCTCATTCCTCAATCATCTTTGGCTTTTACCTACCTCTCTTTGTCTTCTTTGAACCTAAAGTGATTCCCAAAACGACACTATTTACTGCCCATATTTCCAGTGCTATAATTTAGCCAACAAAAGACATATGAGTAAAAGGAATTTCCCCCATCTCCCCTTTTGAATCTTTACTACAGTACTGTGTTTTGGCACTATCTTGTGAAAAGAGGAAGTAGAAATACCAATAATAATAATAGCTTGGAATGTTTCTTTCTTTCTTTTCCTGGACCCCTACACTACACAACAAGAGATGATCATAACATCATTAAATTCTACCATATAATGTCTTAGGAGGCATTGAGTTCCTAATCATTGATTATTTTTTTCAGCTCACTAGTCACAGCATATGATTACATAGGCCATTCTTCCCTACCAAAGATCAAACCATCCCAAAGAGTTGGAAAGCAAAAACAACAGAAAGAAAATTTTGAGGTGGAATTTTTCTGAGTATATCCAAAACGTAATGCTAATTATTTTTACTCCATAAAGTTTTGGAGTGAATTCTTAGTTTCAGTCAAAAAGCTTCATCCATCTTCACTAGCATAAAAAGACATATAAAAGCACATATAATTTGACTCAGGTTTACTATTCTACATCATTTCAAAAGTACGGTTTGAACAAAGCAGACTATTCCGTACTCGATTAACGGTTAATGCCATTCACAAAGCTACTTAGGTTGGGCCATCGTGATTATGAAGACTGTTCCATTATGCAAAATTAATCACTTCACTTTCCAAACTTTCGCAACTGAATTGTGATCCAAAAGCAATCCAAGTAGAATACACTAAGAAATGTATCACATTTATGAACATTGATAAAACAAGAAGTGTCAAAAGTGAAGTGAAATAAAATTTTGGGTACTAGCAAATCTAAGGATATCACCTGGAAAAGACCTCCTCTTTGCTATAATTTTGAGTCCATTATTCTCCTCCTCTTTGGTCTGTCGGCGGGAGAAAATAATCTTGAGACTAAAAAGGGTCAAATACATTTAAATCCAGTGTTACATGTATGTTGGCTTCGCATGCCTATGATAGGCAGCATTCTCAGTTGAAGGTTGATTTTACTCAAAAATCTCATTCTGAATAAAAGATAAAAGCAGTAAGTTTTACAAGTACACACTGTACAACCAAGTTAATTTGCGGGCTACCATTCTATTTGGGAAACAACAATAAGGCAGAATCTTCCTCCTTACTGTTTTTGGCTGTCGGCAAGCTCGGGAGCTAAGGAACAACTAGTAATCATCGTGTTGCCCCGACTGTCGCACTTATTTACTAGAATATTCTGAAAGCTTCAAGAGTATTCTAGTAGTGGTGCTATCAAGCACTCTACAGAAGATCTTAGCTTCGCAGTTTCGTCTAGAAACCTTGAGTAGGCAGCTCTGCAGGCATCAGCATTTACAAATCCTAGTACCCATCTACCTTGAGTCACGGGGATGGAACCGCTGGAGACAAGTTTTCTCCTTTCACTTGAATGAAGTCTTGGATGGAAATCTCGAAGCTGAACATGTAACCATGTCGGATGATTCTCATCTATCTTGGGCTGTTTGAAAGTATAAATGGTTAATGGAGAAAGGTCATAAACAGTGCAAGTGTTTAAAGATAATTTCTCGACATGCAATAGTTAAATCAACTACATTTTGTATACTACTTACATTTGATCCAGCCAAAGGCGCAATAGCAATTACAAGTCCTTTTCTAGAGTGTAATGGATGTTGTTCCACAAGAAGTAGTTTACCAGATATTTCCCTTGCAGTTGGTATCATATATACATCTCTAGTGCCACCCCCAGAGGAAGCAATTTTGCAGGAGACTCCCGAGCCTGTCAATTAGTGTATATCACGTAGACGTAATATGTCTTCAAGTACTGTATCATCTCGTAGGTCTGAAGAAACAATAAAACGACAGCTTCATAGGATATACAACCAACCTAAAGTGACCTCTGACCCAAAGCTAGCAAATGAAAGATCCGGCACAGATCTTCTTCCCGATTGAGCTGCTGAGCTGCTCTTCCAATTCGCTAAAGGATTATCCAAAGCATCAGCACCACAAATTAAGGACTTCAGCTGAAGATGGAGAATGAACACCTGAAAGGTTACATGCACACGAGTGTTTTTTCAAAATACTGGTGCTCAAGCTCTACAGTAGCAAAAATCAAATATACTGATCATATTTTAGGAGAAAAAGAAAAATACCATTGAGCAATGAGAGAAACAAACGGGGAAAAATTATGCTTATAACGGCCCGACAAAGATGAACATTTTTCTTAGATTGTACAAATTGACATTGGTTGATGGTAATGCAAAGCTTAGTGCGTATATCAGCTGTGTATCATTGTGTCCCCTCTTAATTTCGTACTAATATTAAAAGTTTGGGCTTTTCTTCTGAATTTTAAGCATAATGTGTTAATTCGTTTTCTTAGGAATCTTAACCAACCTAGAAAAACATTAAAATTTTGGAAGATTATATAATTTTGACCCAGATGTAAATATTGACCTTAACATCATCAATCATTCGTTTCCAATCATTAGCAGCATCTTCACTGCCTGAAATTCCAGTAAGAAACTCATTTAAGAAAAGTGCCTTCACTGCCAGAAGAATCATTAGCAAAGGGGGAGGGGGCAACATTTGCATGATACCTCTGGTAGTGACTTGACAAGATGCGAGTTCTAGAACTAAGAATGGATCCTTGGACTGTGATGATTCTTCAAGCACTACACCCTCACAAAGGGAAAAATCAGAAGAATTGCGTGCAACACAGAAAACAACTGGTGGGATCAATTAAAACCATAAGAGGAATTAACTAGCTCCTTGGCAATACTTTCCCAGCCGCATGACTTAACTTCCAGAAAAGTCATTTGGCTGCTGAGGAAATTCCTACACACAGAGTACGTACCTGTTTTGCATTTTGCCCATTCATTTCTTATCGTATCAGGGATACAGTCAAACCAGCACTGGTTGAGTTTTTCACGAAGACATTTACAAGAGAGCTCATATGAAGCCTGTTACAAAACTAGGAAATAAAAGGTATTAATTTTAGATGATATAATGAAAAAACAAATTTGGTATGATAAAGTTTTCTCCACCGACAAAACTACATTTTGTACAATAGGTGACTAAAATGAATGCGAGAAATCCTAAACTAAAGTGGTATTATCACTATATCATTACTGAAAACTTTGAATAATCACATTACCAAAAAGTATATTTTTACCTCCATTTCGTTACCCAACTCAGACTATATGCTATTCATCAAGAACCAAAATAGCGAATGATAGAGCTTGTTACTTACTAAATATATGTCTATTACTGCAGCAAAGGATAAAAGTACACCCGTGTTTTTGACAGGCTGACTGTATAGGCAGGGCAAGTCATATCTTAGGAATAAAAGTTCTCAAATAATAACCTTGAACAGGTGATAATCATCATCACATAGCTTCTGATTTTGGAAAACCAACAGCTTTCGTATAAACCAAGCAGTATTGAACATAGCTGCTGAGTCTGGTGGTTCACTAGATAAAGACTTCAAGAGTTCATTCACCATCTGCAACATCAAAAAATACTTTATAGCTGAAGCCAATGGACACTAACTTCACAATGACACTGGCATTGTAGAAATTGTAGGCCACAAAAATCTTCAGCTAAAAATGTAAAGCAATTGGGAATTCTGTAGCAACACAAGACGATAGAGTCGACATCTTTTGAAAGGGTAACTAGGGTTATAGCCACCTTTCGAGCTTGTCTTGTGAAAATGCTTCCCTCGTGCTCTGATGCAGTCTGCAATTGAAAAAGTAAACACTCCCGATGTCACTATCTTATCAATCGTCAAAAAATTAAAATAAATTATCAAGTAGTTTTCAAATTGAAAGTATGATGTGAAAGGTTAAAGTTTCTTGCAAGCAACTGATAAGTAGTGTGATAATGTAATTTTGGTTCTCTGATGAAAAGGGAGGTGCAAACAGCATTACCTTTACTTCAGAGAATCCAATAGTTTCTGATATTTGATGATCAAGGTCTACAAGAAAACAGAAAGAAAGGAGAAAATTAGTAGCTAATCATGCAAAAACAAAATTTTAGAAGTGAAATTACCTTTACTCTCAGCTACAACAAACAGTAACATCAAAGATGCCAACATTAGCCTGCGATTACTGGAGAAAACACACCCGAAAATTCCACTGCTGCAAAATATGTAAACAGCTCAAAGAAAAATCCAGTAGAATCATGACTACCAGGAAAAAGAAGCAACTAATGTACACACTAAGACGCTGAAACTCTTTACAGATACTAGACGATAAATAAAAATGATAATATCCTCTTTCTGTTTCTTATTAGATCTTCCTCTTTCCATTTCCTCCAAAGTGTTCAATTTTTCATGAAGTAGAGGAGAAAATGTGGTCTACATATTTGACTCCTGCGTGCTAATTTTTACTTGTTACTGTTGCTCCATATGCATATCATGGATCTAATTCACAACAAAGAGTTCTGATAATAGAGAAAAGGAACTAAATTTCTATTATCTCAGAACAATGGTCATTAACTACACGAGGACATCATTATGAACGATACTATCATTCTTTATCATTATTTTTGGAATTTACATTTACATCAGTGATCTCTGAGTAAGGGTTAGAAGCTCATAATGTTATAATCACAGCCCAAATCCACATAGTGTTCAACTCAAAAGAGCTCGTGCCACAAAATCGGAAAAGAAACATCATAGAAGAAAGAGACTTCACATACAAAAGTAAAATATTTATAACAGACCATTCAAATCTCAGATGGAAAATCAAGGCCGGAGTCCTGTCACAACAGCCCGAGAATAAACAATTCAAAACAGTGTTGATAATTAAAAGGCAAAAGGAACCGCTTAGACCTAATATTTAAAGCTTCACTCTGTGAAGTTGTATGAAAAAGATACTCGCTCCAAATACACATGCAAAGAGAAGCTATTGAAATACCACGTAACAGTTGTTTCTGCTACAGACCTATAGAAAGCATAAGATTAACAAACCTTCTGTCATATTAAACCAGCCAATTAGTATAACTTCAGAATCTGAGGAGACCATTCTACTTAATAAACTATCTGACCACCAGCCCTTTTATCTATAATCTGGGTACCTCATGCATCTGTTAAAGCTTTACATTGCCCTTCCTTTGTAAAACTCTACCTAAGTTTAGTTCTGCTAAGTGTAAACGGAAGTAACTGATAATATGAGGATAGCAATATTACAACTGAAAAACAACAAACAAAAGAGGGCAAATTCATCCCTACTATATACCACATAACATAACAAGAGTTAGATGTCAGACAAATTTCACTGACCACTCATCTTCTGTATTCTCCACAGGTAAACAGCTTAAACGTTCGTCAGCGATTTCTGCCCTTAAATAAGTGAAGAAATTGTTTTCTGCTCCCCCAAGAGGAAGATCGTCAATCCTGCTACGAGAAGTACAGGTAAACAGGAGAGCACTGCCAACAACATTGACAAGATCTGTCCCATCAAAAACTTGGAGAAGACGAGAAAGAATACAGAGACAAGTGACTGGAGATAGACCTCTGTCCTGAAAGAATAACCAAAATGTGCAAGAAATTAATATCATTATACATGCAATGATCCCACTAATGATTTGTGTGTTCAGACTTCACATATTCATCCATGAAGCAGAATTAAATTTTCGTTACTATAGGAACAGATGTCTTGTTCAACCCAAATATAAGGGTTGGATGCTTCAAGATGAAAATACATGTAAGGCCACTGACAGGGAAAGAACAGTGTGCAATAAATGATGAAATAAGTTCCTCTGAGTGATATTCACCCATGACACACAACCATTTAAAATATGACTCCGTACCTCCTGAAGTACCCGAATTTCCATTCTAACTTATCAAAGAAAAGCCTTTAGCTATTACTCTTGTGGATGATAGTAGACTATACATCAGAGTAGAATTCTCACCGTGCTTTGTCTAACAAGCAATACATTAAGAAGCATTGGCAAGATCAGCAAGCTAATCATATTCTCTGTAACAAATTTCTTAAAGCAATGCCCAGGAGTGCAGAGTATGTCCTTCAGATAGTATAAATCATCCACAATTTGATCAGTTCCGAGAAGAAATTCACTCTTCTTATCATGGCAATTCTGCCTGCATCATGGTTTTATCAGGTTTCTGAGTTTCTCATAGTGAAAATACAACCTAACAGTAACCAAAGAAGTAAACTGAACATACTCAAGTCCAGTGCTTAGAACATCAACATCGAAACACTTATTTTTTAAGCTTGTAATCAAGACAGAGAAGTAATCAGAAGCCGGAGGAGTTGTCAAAAACCCATAGATCATCTCGTCAGCCACTGCAAAGGTTTATAGTAAACAGATTAGAGTTATTCAAGTGTTTATCCACCCTATGTAAAGAAACACACTACATAACCAGAAGAGCACCACTGTAGATTTTAAGGGTTAATGCACGAACTGCTATCTGAATCATCTTTTCCCCGTGATGAGCAAACTTAAGAGCTGCTTCATACAGCGGAAATGAGACAACCGTTTCCTGTCAATGTGGCAGGGAATCATATATTATACTCCACAATAACAACATAACGAAAAGCATATTATTCTTGTTGATTTCAGGGATGAAACACTGATGTTCATTTGAAGAGTGATGTATATTACCATTTCAGCACTCAAAGAGCACAAACCAGAGGAACTAGATGACAATGTAGCACTACAATTGGTCATTACTTTAGAGCAGAGAAGTCAATATTTTACAAAATAGTACATTTTTTAAAACATAATCTCAATACCAAACTAAAGCTTGAAGTTATTGACTGAACAATCAATTGCCAATAAGTTAGTTCAAAGCCCAATGCTACAAGTTCTGCATATTTATCTTTGAAATGCAAAATAACTGTGACCACACAATTTTACATGGTATCGGAGATATCCAAAACTCATGCATTAATAATCGTACTATAACCATAGTAGATACATTGCAATTTGTGACTACTCCAGCTCTTGTTTAATACAATTTCATGCCCTCTGTACTTGTTTCTACAATACACAATCATAATGGAGAATCATAATATCACAGATATTACGTAAAGAAGCAACAATGAAGTGGATTGACAGATTTTCATTATAGATAACATTTGATGAACACTGATGCTTCACTTTACCTTGTGAACCTCCACAAGAAGACAGACTGTGTTTCTATCTATCTTCCCACCAACTGCTCTGATCAATATTAGATAAAGAATAAATTAATAAATGCTAAAGAAACAGCCACCGAAAGGAATGCATAACAAGTATTAACATAGAAATTAAGGCACAAAACCTCAGAAAGGATACATAATAAGGAAGTACGTCTCCCCCTTCAAAGTCATACTCGTGTACTATGACGCTATTGATATAGCCATTGCTCAAACAGTAATCTGAAGAGTCCATATTATGAGGTGTCAGTAGACTGTAGAAACACAATCCGGAAGTAGCTAAAAGAACTCGAGAAAGAAAGCAATACTGTTAAATGCAAAAGGCATATATGTTGACATGATCAGAGTTCCTTCCATTTTATGCTACCCAACCTACATTCCATGGAAGACAACAAGAGGATACCCGTGCATTTAGAAGTGATCACTTAAGCTGTATAGCTGAATTTTCTAAGTACGGCCCGGATCTTCCCCCAAGACAACCACCACCAAATCTACAACTCCCCCCACCCCCACCCCTCCCTGGTGGATACACGCCAAGACACCAAACAAAAATATGCATGGTTTATTTCCTCTTTATGTATTACTATCCCTACTAATCTCTTCTTATAAACAAGTTCAATTTAGCATTTCATCTCATCTGGTTATGAAATGTCCGAAGGCTTACAGATTGCACGTTCATTGTCAATGTTCTGCATCATTATGCCCAAGTAATGGAGTAGTGATCCCTGTATTCTCAAGCTCCCACGAACATTAAGTATACGAACAAACTCAGCTAAAACTTGAAATTCCATGACACATCTACAATTAAGAGAAAATCAAAATGCATGTGTCACCAAAGAATCAATTCAAAAAGCATCCAGAATCACAAAATATTAAGAGCGCTATTTCCCATACTCAAAAATCTCTGGATCGTGCTGATCTCCATATGTTACTATCTCCGCAATCGATTGCATCAAATTTACAACCACCTCCTAGGGGTAAAAAAGTCAACCAATGATAACGAACTGATGATTATTAAACCTATAACAGAAGAAGTACAATATATGCACCGAGAAATAGATTTCTCAAGAATCAATAGAAACAATCTCGTACCCGATTTTGGGTGTCTACATGTCTGATTTCCTGAAGCTCATTTATTAGGTATCTGCAATGTTACACAGAACGAAGTCAAATTAGAGAAGTGGAAAATAGCACTCTCCACAAAAGCAAGCACTGCAAAACCTAGCCTAATACATCAGGACAAGCCTAACATAAAGAAAGTAAAGCCTTCTGCATCTACTGAATTTCACCAGCGTTTAGGTGTTTTATTCATGAGATATTCCCCTCTATCATAAAACCTAGAAATTAATCGACTCCGTACTACTGAATTTTGAATTCGCTTTGAATTGAAGTGATGGCGCACTTACTTGAAGTGATGAACGGAGAACCGGTCGGTCGATCGCCGGAAGAAACGCCACATCGTCGATACACAATACAATAATCTTCAGAGTAAGCTTCAGGAATTATCGAGAGCGAAATGCATGGAAATGAAGCAACTGCGTGACTGTGTGTTTTTTGGCGGTTTGGCTGCGGAATTCGTCCAACTAACCACCAACGGCATTTACTGTGGAACTCGCGGGAATTTACCTCTCTGAAAGTTCGGGATAGTTAATTATATGCGGCTGGTGGTATAATCATATGCAATTTGGTGTTGAAATGGAATTATTGTTGCTTGAATTGGAGGAGAAGAGGTTGGATTTGGAAAATCCACCTTGCTTCTTTTTTACGCGGGGATTATTAATTTGTTACCAGCAGCTTTTTAGTAAAAAAAAAAGAACAAACTGCATATATAATAACACTACATAATTGATGAAAGTGCAAATATAATTATGCAATAATTGAAGAGAGACAGTTTTTTAATAAGTTATGAAAAGATCAAAGTTTAAAGTGGAATGAAAAGAAACGAAGATAACATTTTTTTGCTGCATGAATCGGGTTATAAATTTTATAACCGCTACACGTTTCATAATAATTTTTTACCGCTGCAACTAAAACTTTTTACCTTTTATTAATCTAATTAAATCTCATCTTTCTATATGCGTATGGAAAGACGGTCTTTCCCAAAACTTTGTCATATTTGAAAGTGCAAATATAACCCTAGATATTTAGGTTATAGTGGGTCTCCTGACAGACGGCATGTTATGAACAATCCACTTATTTCTTACCTTATACACTGCATTTCTTAAATTACATACCAAATTTAAAATTTTTGAAAATATTTTTTTATATCATATATTTTTATGTTTTCACCTTCAAATACATATTATTACTTGTTTTAACTTATAAAATGCAATATTTAAATTTTATAAAAAAATTACAATATTTAAGGCAAATACCCCTGAATACTGTCCTTAATCTTATGAAAAGACCGTCTTTTCTGAGACTTTCCTTTTAAGTTATGTGCAAAGATAACCTTTTTCGACAGTTTACTGTTGAAATTTAGTGAAAATACTATTATACCACCATGCAAGCATTAAAATTATTTTGTGTCCCACCCCCGCCCTTTCTCTTCTTCGTTTATTTCTTGGTTTCTTTGCCCCTAAAATCTTCTTCGTTTCTTTAATTTGCCATTTCTCTCATTTTATTCTTTTTGTTCCCGGGATGGCGACGGAGGCGGGGCTGGGTTGCGTCAATTAGGGAAGATTCGAGGTGGTGGCAGGATGGTGGTGGGCTGGGTGGTGGAGATTAGGGCTAGGTGGAGGTGGGAGATCCAAGAGGCCTTCGAATTGTGCAGGGTCAAGTCTCGATTTTCCGGTGCTTGGCTGAGCGGTGCCAGAAATGGTGACCGTTGATGGCCAAGTTCGCGTGGGGTTGTGGGGGTGGCGATCGGGGACAAAAAGAAGTTAGTTCAGCTTGCTGACGCCACCGTCGGGCATTGGCAGTTGAGTGTATAGTTAAGCTTGTGAAGGTTTTTGAGTTTGAGAATAAAGTTGGGTTTGTGGATTATGTTGTGAATACGAGTCAAGGAGTAGGGAAATTCAGGCTTCTTGCTATTGACTTTATTCTAACATTGATAATTTTGAGGGATCCATTAGGATTGGAGTTTGGAAATCAAGATGAGGAGTTTTGGGGGTTTAGATGTTTGGAAGCCTTGAACTAGCATTACTCGGATGTGACTAGCACGATTCGAACTAAGGCTCTTAGTAGTTTGGCTCAATTGGTGGAGTCTGGCTATAGTGACCTTATGTTCCATCCAGATTGTATTCGCTATGGCTCTGTTCAGTATCTAACGAGTTCTATAATCAAAACATATTCTCAGAGGGAACTTGTTGGGCAGGAATTGGCATCTTTTTCTCATTCACTATCCAGAAATAATCCAAGTAATCTCCATTCTCCGAGTCCTGCAAGTTTGAGCTCTAGCTCCGGATATGCACCATCTGCTGAATCAAGGTTGTCTTTTGGTTCCAGTACATATGTTGAGGAAGATGGATTATCATAATGGCTTGAAGAACTTAACAAAGAAGCTGAAAAATCAAGGGATGAAGCAATCTCACAGCTCGTAATACGTCAGAAAATGGAAGCCGGAGTAGCAAAAGCTATCCACAACACAAGGTAAGCCTCTCTCACAATATGATTTTATCTAGATTTGCAAGCATCATTCCTTGTGATAATTATTGACAAATTTTAAGTTTCCAACCTATTTTCCAACCCCGACAAGAATTTTAATTTGAAAATTTCCTCTTTTTTGAGGTGGTGGTTGATAATCTTGGTTGTGATCTTAGGTTAAAGTTTTTGAATCTGCTCGTGCACAGCTAGTCAGACTCCGAAAAGAAGAAGATATTCTAAGAACTACAATACAGGAGAGGGTTAAGCTATTGGAATAAAGAGAGGTGTTAATGGGCGAGTTGCAAAAGGCTTTACGAAGGCCCGCCCACACTGCCAATGCCCCGCGGTGGAAATGACTTTAGGATTATATTTGCACTTATGTATAATAGTTATGATTATATTTAAGCTAAAAATTATCTCAGGATTATTTTCCGAATTTTCTCAATTATATGGGTTATATCTGCATATTTCCCTAGAAAAAACAAATCAAATAAACTGCATGTGTTTATAACTTATAAGCCATTTAATATGGGCTTATCAGCCCAGTTTCATCCTAAAAGCCGGTATGTATTTGGCCGGATGGCGGGTGTAGCTTAAAAGGTTTTCAGCCCGGACAAACCGGTAGCTTCTCTTTTTTTTCTTCTTTTTATAAAGTAAAACTCTCTTGTCAAAGCCACTGTTTTAAAAAATATTTTTTTTTTATTAGTAACCAATGAACATTTTTAAATGGGCAAACGACTTATTGACTACTCTTATCACGTTCACCTTTTACCCCATACTCATTCTTTGAATACTTTTGAACCTTCCACTGCCAGAATGTATAAAGGTCTAGCAATGAACGATGCGTCGGAGCACTCTATTTTCCATGTAAAAAAAAAATTAAAAACTTTGCTTGGATAAAATAATGATAAAGTTTTGAAAAAGACCGTATTTTAATAGGCATGTGGAAAGATGGAGTTAAATTAAAAATATAAAAAGATAAAAAGTTTTTGTTGCAATATTAAAAATTTATTATGCAACGTGTAGTAGTTATAAGTTTATGACCCGATTAATGCAACCCAAAAATTTGTATTTATTTATGTTAATTTACAGTTTAAGCCTTTGTCTTTCCATAACTTATGAAAATAGCGTCTTTTGAAAGACGAATTGAAAAATAATTTGTTTAAAGAGACATTTTAAATTACATTATATACTTTTATATTACTCCCTCCGTCTCAACTCTATTTTCACTATTAATTTTTTGACAATCTTCTCTATCAAAGTTTGACCGCATATTTGAATAGATATATATATATATATATATATATGAATAATGGTCAAACATGAATAGACACGTATATAAATCAGAGTTAATAATAATAATAAGAGTAAAGCAGGAAGAATTAAAATCAGATTTAAAATAATTGAAATATTCAGTTCTCAGATTTGATCAACTTAGTTGAGGTTGATCAGAGCTATCACAGTAATCTGGGATAGATTCTGATTGAACAGTATTACTATGGGATCGTAATAGTGTTCTGGTTACTGAATATTACTAACAGTTGGACATATAAAGCAATAAACAAGTTATGAATTAAACATTCAGGCTTGGTATTACTAATTCTGATGTATGAACGATCAGAATAGATTGGAGAGAACGTACAAGGAGGAGTACTAGAGAGGGGCTGATTTCAGCGTGTCTCTTACAAATGAAATTGAATCCTACTTATAGAATTCTGGAATGAAACTAATCTATTACACTTTGGAATCCAAGTTTGGAATCCACAAATCTTGATCGTTGAGGATTTGATCTTCAATCGAAGCCGTGGCTTTTGTTCTGAGTGGAATAGTGGGGTCCTCCACTTGTCTGCTTCTTTTGACTTCTGTGTTTATGTAGTGGGAGCTGGGACCCACCCATTTCTGTGTGTCTTTTGTCTGGTTGAATTAGTGGGAGCTGGGACCCACCCATTTGCTGGTGTCTTCTGCCTTGATTGTTTGAAACGTCATTGCCTGCGTCATATTGGTTGCTTTTGACTGCTGGACGATGGAAGCTGGGATCCACCTTATCTCTTTCTTTTTGGACTTTATTTTTCATGGACTATTTTTCATGTTGGACTTCATTTTATTGGACTACATATCAAACGGATCTTGACTATCTTGGAGGTAAGCCATATCAATTGGCTCCTCTTTAATAGCCTGTTGTTGACTAAGAAAGGCCTTAAAAATTTCCAAAGCCTTTTCCATTGCTTCATCTTTTTCTGGTTTTGGGATTGGATTGGTGAGAATCTGAGAAGTGGGATTTGGGTTTGAAGAGGATGAACATAATAAAGGATCTACTGGACTGTATATGGCTTTTTGTGGTGTTGGCCTGACTATTGGAGCAGTAATGGTTTGAGGATTAGTGGGCTGAAAAGTAATTTTAAGTTTCTGGCCTGTTTCAAAATAATGGGTTACAGCTTTGTTGGAGCAATATTCTGGATTATAGGTAGCCCACCATTTAATTCTATATTGGCGAACTAGAGAAAAAAGTGGAATGGAGGTGTAGAATGGGATTACTTGAAAGCTCCATGCAAAAATCCATGGAACTCTGAATATAGAATGAAATAGGATTGGTCTTTCATAAGGTCTGGACTGGCTTAGATGTGTTTGTTGGCTAAGGTTTTGAAAGGTTTGGAAGGCATCCAAAATGGGCTTTGGATAGATATCTGTTGATGGCCCAAATTTGAACCACCAGTCATAAAACCAATCGGGAATATGTCCATTAAAATTGCTTTGAAAATTAAAGAACCAGGAATGATCAAATAATCTATAGTAAAATGTTTTGTACCAAGCTTCAATATAGTCAAAATAGTCGAAACCAGATGGAATGTAATTGACTGAGAAAGGATTAATTTTATGTCTGTCTGGGAAATGCTGAGGACTAAGGATTTGTTTGATGTATACCTTAGAGTATTCTATCCTGTCAGAATATTGTCTATTTGGGACATGATGAATATCAATGGACTGGGTATCCACTAATATAAGCTCATAGTACTGTTGGGTTTTTTGTGTCTCGGATGTCATCCATAATGAGGTTGGTAAAAATAGGTTGGAAACAAATAATTTTAGCTGAGGAATATCTGGTTTTGAGGTGAAATGGGTAGTCAAAATATGATCTGGATTTGGTTTTTCAAAATAAGAGGATGTGGCTTTTGATGGTTTTACATTGGGTAATGGTGTATGGGCTCTTTTGAGGGGAGTAAAATTGGATTGTATTTGAGAGTTTGGTTCTTGGACTAACCTAGCATGAGGTGTTTGGGCTATATGAGAGTAGGATAAAGTAGGAAAATCCTCGGCCCTGAGCTGAGGAGTAACTGTTGGACTAATGGGCTTGGGAATTTCATAATCCGAGCTCTTCTTTGCTGTGGACGAACTGGATGAGGAGTTACTCATGGTGTCCTGTAAGAAATTCTCTGGTTAGAAAATCTGGGAGAGAATTATCTTTTCCTTTGATAAATTCAATATCAAAATCGAAAACAGATAAAATAGCTTGCCATCTGGCAAAGATTTGTTTTGAAACCAAATTTTTAACATCTTTTTGTAAAATGTCCTTTGCTGATTTGCAATCAATATTTAATAAAAACTTTTTGTTATATAAATCATCTTGAAATTTGGAAATGCATAAAACAATGCTCAAAACTTCTTTTTTAACTGTTGAGTAATTTTTCTGGGTATTATTCCAAAATCCTGAATAGTATCTTACTATGGATATTTTGTCCAAATGTTTTTGTTTTAATATTCCTCCATATCCTATGTCTGATGCATCAGTTTCTATTATCATCAATGCATCTGAGTGTGGAATTCCTAAGCATGGTAATGATTTTGCCTTTAGTTTAATATCTTTGACTAAATTTGTGTGTTCCTCTGTCCAAACAGGAGGATTTGTTTTTAATCTTTCATAAAGCTTTTTACAAATTATCTTAATGTTTGGGAAGAAATCAGAAATATAATTAACACATCCTAAAAATCTTTGTAATTGATTTTTATCTTTGATTTCATCAGGAAATTTATCTGCAAATTCAATGGACCTTTGGATGGGTCTTATTGTTCCCAAATGTATGTTAAATCCAAGAAATCTAATTTTAGTTTGAAATAACTTCATTTTTGGTTCAGAAATTACTAATCCATTTGTTGTCATTACTTTCAACAAGATATATAAATGTTTGAAATGGTTATCAATTGTGTTTGAATAGACTAACACATCATCTATATAAACTATTACAAATGTTGAATAAGGATTAAAAATGTCATTCATTATTTTTTGAAATTCTGATGGAGCATTTTTTAATCCAAAAGGCATGACATTCCATTCATATTGACCAAATGGAACAACAAATGCCGTTTTATATTTATCTTTTTCATCTATTTGGATTTGCCAATATCCTGATTTTAAATCGAATTTTGAAAAGACTTTTGCACTAGATAGTCTATTAATTAGATCTCTTTTATTTGGAATTGGGTATCTAATCCATTGTAATACTTTATTTAATGGCTTATAATTAATGACTAGTCTAGGAACACCTCTTTCTTTTTCTGCATTTTTGTTAACATAAAAAGCTGAGCAACTCCATGGAGATTTGCTCTTTCTTATTAATTTTTTATCTAAATGATCTTGGATTTCTTTTTTACATAATTCTAACAGTTCTGCATTCATTTGAATAGGCCTTGCCTTGGTAGGAATATTTTGTTCATGAAAATCTTTTTCATATGGTAATGAAACTATATGTTTCTTTCTATCCCAAAATGCATTGGGATGATTAGAACAAATTTGGTTTTTAAATTTTTGTTCTAGTACCTTTATTTTGTCTTTGATATCTTTATGTTTTAATTGTTCTTCGATTTGGGAATAACTTAATTCTTCTTTTAAAAATGAAATATCTTTTTGTTTTCTATTTATTATACATATTCTTTTATATATTGAATTGGTCTGTAATAAGTTTAATTCAACTTGACTAGGAGGATTCATAAAGGAAAACAATAATTTCTTACCTAATATCTTTGTACTAATTCCTCTTTGAGTCTTTTTGAAAGGGGTTATTTGATATAAAAATGGATTTCCTAATACTGCATCATATGACACATTTTCTAATATTAAGAATGAATGTTTAATACAATAATCATTATTTCTAATGTATCCATTTGACAATTTTTTCCTAATGAGCATTGGAGTACCATTTGCTGCTGCTAATTGTTCATTTGTTTTTACCAGGTATTTACTTGGAATTAATCCTGACCTAATGCATGATTGATCTGCTCCACTGTCAATCAATGCAACTACAGTAGTACTAAAATCTTGGACTCCTATTGTGACTAGGGAATACCATTTTTCCATATTAATTTTATTAATGACACCAAAAAATTGTTGATCATTTGGAATATCTTTTGAAATATCAATACCAGAACTAGTTGGTGTATCTAATGCTATTAATTTTAATTCTAGTTCTAAATCTTTTTCTTTTAGTTCATTTAATTCTGTCTTAATATGTTTAATTTCATTTTTTAATAAAGAAATTTCTTTTCTTAAGTCTTGATTATCTGTTGAAGTGATTAATGATTTTTGCTTATCCAATTCTGAATATTTTTTAATGGTTTGTCCTAAACTGAATGCCTCTGTTATTCTAGGTTTATTTTCTTCTGTTACTAAATTCCTTAATTTCTGAATATACTCAGTTTTATGTTCAGAATCTCCTAATTTTTCTATTATATCTAATAATTCTTTTTTCTTACTATGTGTAGTATTTAACATATTAATAGAGGACATTTTACATGGACACTCACTATCATAATCACTCGAATAATCCGAATCTGAGTCTGTTTCATAATATGATTGTTCTTTATCTGAATCAATTAGAATAGATAATAGTTTATTTCTTAATTCTACATCTTCTAATGCATTTATTTTATTCTCTGTTTTACAGACATTTGCTGTATGACCAAATTTCTTGCATTTATAGCATTGAATATTTTTGAATTCTTTCTTTTTAGATCTATATTTCTTATGCTCTTTTTTGGGTTCTTTTGAATAAAAAGGTTTCTTATCTTTTTTATTAGTATAATCATATGACCTATTTTTATGATAAGTTTTCTTTTTCCTATGTTCTGATTTATGTTTTCTATATTTTTTATATTCTTTTAGTTGAGAAGAAGGGGGCTTGAGTCCTGTTATGCCAAATTGTTGACAAAAAGATCCCATTTCCTTTCTTTCTGATCCATACTTATGTTGAATTTTTAAATCCTGACATAGTGTTAGAGCTTCTTTTTTGACAAAAGCAAATATTTGACCAAAAGTTAAATCATTATAATCTATTTTCTCTGTTCCTAATGCTTTGCTTAAATTTGTTATTATTCTTTGTGAAAATAAATTTGGTAATCCAGTTATGAATTTTTCTTTCCAAAATGGTGCACTTGAATCTGACCTTCTAAATATTTGAGTTAAAAATATGTCTTTGTACCATTTAAAATCAGTTAAAGTTGGACATCTTAAATTTGTTAAACATATTTTTGAACTTTCTAATGCTTCTGCTGGATTTCCTACAAAATACATTGATATAGTATATAATAAGAATGTTGAACCATCTGGAACCATAACAAATTGAATATTAGGTTCTTCACCTTGGGCTTCTTCTACTTCATGATTTAGAATTGCTTGTTTTTGTGCTAGGTTGAGGTGTTCATCCCACCAACCTTTTAATTGTCCTGTGAAACCTGTTACTAATAACATTACTATTTGTTGTTCTGTGGAGGCTATGGAAGCTTTATAAGCTACCCTTGCCATTCCCATTTCTTGTAATAAATTTAAAATTTGATATTCTGATAATCCATCAATATTCCATTGATATATTGATGCACCATCATAACTTTTAAAAGAATGTAATTGTTCTTCATATTGAAGATCTGGTGGACTAGGTTTGGAATAATAGGGTTTCGTACTGCTATTTTTCCAATTATATTTTAATTTATTTATAGTCATATTTGGTTTTTGTATTGGTTCTTGAAAATGTTGCTCTATAGCATTTATTTGTTTTTCAAAATTATCTTCATTTTCATAATCTGATTCTGTATTAGAACTTTCTGAATCAGAACTACTAGTTGACTCTTCTATTGGATTTGTTTCTGATATTACTCCTATTTGTTTTGAACTACTAGGTTTATCTAGTCTTAGAGATAATGATTCTTCCATCTTTTTTGAAAAGGGTGATGCTTGAAAATGAGGTTTTGAAAATGGATTTGTAAATAATTCTGTTTTACTAGGTGTTTTATTATCTAATTTTGTTGAAATAAAATCAACTTGATTAGCTACAGTATGCAATAATTGATTGGAATAATTATTTTGTTGATAGATTTTCTTGATATCTTCTAAATTAACTAAGTCTGTATTTTTATCTGGCCTACCTGATTTAAATGGAGAAGCAATTATTGTAGTTTCTTCTGTAACAATATTAACTGTTTGGAGTGGTGGATGAATAGAACTAACTACTGTATTATCTGATAATTTCCATTTTTTAAACAGATTGGACTGTACATTTAATACTGGAATTTCTGTAAAATCTTCTTTTTTAATTATTTGTTTCTTTTTTAAATAGTATCCTAACCACATAAAAAACTTCATTTGTCTAATCTTTTTCTCTGTTAATTCATCATAAAATTCCTTTTTAATATGTTCTCTAGTTTCTAAACTTAATTTTTCAAACCATATTCTATTATTAATATTTTCTTGACTATAGTAATCTTCATTTAAATATGCCTTATTTATTTTAAATTCACTAATAGTATTCATCATGTTAATTTCTGATGGTCTCATTTGACTATATGTTGGTGAACCTATTGATGAATTTGAATCTGGTATTACTTCTGGTAATGGGGCAGAATATCTTACCCTTGTATCATTAAACTGATTTGGGATATCTGATGTTGAATGCCTATGTCTATGAATTAAATTGTTATCTATATTTGCATATCTAGATGATTGTAAATTATATCTACCTGACATAGATTTATTAAATTTAATTAATATTTTACCATCATTTTGCTCTTCTATTTCAGAAGGCTCAGTTATTCTTATATTTCTTTGAATTACTGTAGGTCTTTCTGCTAATATTTCCATAGGAATAGTTATTTCATTCCATTTTAATAACTTAGGTGTTTCTATTGAAATATTATTAGAATTTGTTGTAACATAGACTGATTCATCTTTTTCAGTTGGGATTAATTTTAATGCTGTGGGAATCATGGATTGCATAAGTTTAAAATAAACTCTATATATTAATACAAAATGTTCTGTATCATTGACTATTCTATCTTGTTTTAATTGTATATCTAGTTTTAAAGAATCCATTATATGTGGGTCTGTTAGACTAACTGAATAGTTTGGAATACATTCAAATCTTATTGTTCCATTACATATATTAGTTTGAACCATTGCTAATATCGAGTCTTTATATCTTATTAATCTATCATCTCTTAATGCCATGAATATTGGTGTATCAATTCCTAATCTTACTAAGGGGTGCAATGCTATTTGAACTAATCCAAAATGTAAAAACTTAAAATTTTGTTCTTTATATTTCCTTATGGCTTGTGATGATAATAATCTAATTGATTGGACTTCTTGGTTCATTGGTATTATTTCTTCATGGATTTTAATTGAGTATGACTTATTAAAATCCATATACCAACAAGGAATATTAGAATTTAATAAGTCATACTCAATTAAAATCCATGAAGAAATAATACCAATGAACCAAGAAGTCCAATCAATTAGATTATTATCATCACAAGCCATAAGGAAATATAAAGAACAAAATTTTAAGTTTTTACATTTTGGATTAGTTCAAATAGCATTGCACCCCTTAGTAAGATTAGGAATTGATACACCAATATTCATGGCATTAAGAGATGATAGATTAATAAGATATAAAGACTCGATATTAGCAATGGTTCAAACTAATATATGTAATGGAACAATAAGATTTGAATGTATTCCAAACTATTCAGTTAGTCTAACAGACCCACATATAATGGATTCTTTAAAACTAGATATACAATTAAAACAAGATAGAATAGTCAATGATACAGAACATTTTGTATTAATATATAGAGTTTATTTTAAACTTATGCAATCCATGATTCCCACAGCATTAAAATTAATCCCAACTGAAAAAGATGAATCAGTCTATGTTACAACAAATTCTAATAATATTTCAATAGAAACACCTAAGTTATTAAAATGGAATGAAATAACTATTCCTATGGAAATATTAGCAGAAAGACCTACAGTAATTCAAAGAAATATAAGAATAACTGAGCCTTCTGAAATAGAAGAGCAAAATGATGGTAAAATATTAATTAAATTTAATAAATCTATGTCAGGTAGATATAATTTACAATCATCTAGATATGCAAATATAGATAACAATTTAATTCATAGACATAGGCATTCAACATCAGATATCCCAAATCAGTTTAATGATACAAGGGTAATATATATATATATATTCATGAATAGATATAGTTTGACCGCATATTTGAATAGATATATATATATATATATGAATAACAATATTATCGTATATAATGTTGTAGAATTCGCTATAACAATTATTTTTAAAATATTAATTTTTTATTTACCGTTATTAAACGTAGATAAATATATTAACGGTCAAACATATATTTTGAACAACGTGATAATGATTGTTGTGCAATGTACTTATAAAATTTCGTTCGTGCTCTTTCTGTGATCGAAAGAATACTACCTCAATTTCAGCTGTATTTGCACTCTTTTTGGTCAACTTTCTTAATTCATGTCTATCTCAGTTGTATTTGGACTCATTTTGGTCAACTTTATTTATGTACTAATGGCATACTCCCCCACCCCGTCCCAAATTAAACTGCACACTTTGACATTTTACACTATTTATTGTCAAACTTTGACCGCATATTTAAATAGGTATATAAGCAATAATAGTTGGATTCTTCTTAACAAATAGTTTTTAAAAAGTAACTTTTTATTTGTCGATATTATATGTAATTAAACATATTAACGGTCAAACATGATTCTTGATAACCGTAAAAAAAGATTTCATACCATTTAACTTGGGACGGAGGATGTATAAAAAGTTGATATCTAAAAAATACAGCGTGCAAGAAATCTAACAATATTTCAGCAAATAAAATAAAATTTATGGTCAAATATGAGTTGAGAGAGCTGATAAAAACTTTTGCAAAGTCAACGGGGCAGAGGGAGTACATTAAAACTCCGTGTGTATCAAATTCACTAATTGATGCTTCGTCTATTTTGTCTGTAAACGGATAGTAACAACTCACTATCCTTACCATCAAAGCTTCATTAATTACTCGGGTGGTTGCTTGTCCCACAAGTCTAAAGATGCAGCCGAAAAAACACGATCTCCACTCCATTAAAGCAGCTTGCACAAAACTTTCATGCATGCAGAAAACACATGGAAAAAGAAATTAATGCTCAGAAAACACAGAAAGGGTCGAAATTTGAGCGTACTAGCACAGTAAAGTTGATCTGGGGCGGAGCCAAAGGCAAGTAGAGGCAGGAAACATGGAGATATGAACCGGGATTGGATGTCTAGGCTGACAAATGGTAATCATTGCATTTGTGCATAATGTTCGGATTGGGATTGATTGACTCAGATGGTGCTCTTGAGAAATGGGAAAATCATGAATCTTACCTACTGCAACTTTATTGCTATTCATTGCTACTGTTTCATCTTTCACTTCTCCCTGCTGTACCGTCTCCTACCATCTTATCCTACCCTAGCACCACGTGCGCCATTTGAGTCTTTTTCTTTAAACAAAATCGGTCGGGAAAAAAAGAGAGCACAGAGTTTATACATGCACTCTTTTCGTTTGTATTGGTTTTGACGCTATAACTTTTAAGGTTTGAATTTGTGATCAATGAGATACTCCCTCCTTTTTTTTTTTATTGGCACACTTACTAAAAGTGGTATTTTTTTTTAATTGACACTTGCTATTTTGGGCAAGTTTAAGGTTTTTACATCCACTCATTTTACTTTCTCTTCTTTCAATTCAGTTTCATACACTCATTTAGCATCTCATCAATTCTAACACCAAAAGAGAGGTGCCAATGAAAAAAAAACGGAGGGAGTACGTATGTGAGATTGAATGTAGAAAGAAAAAAAAATATGATGAATGGTGAAATCGAAATGAAAGTGTGTCAAAATCATAGGTATATGAAAAGACGGGGTTGAATTATAATTATAGAGAGGTAAAATATTTTAATTGCAATATTAAAAATTTACTATGCAATTTGTGTTAGTATAAATTTATAACATGATTAATGCAACCTAAAAAGTTTACCTTTATTTATTTTAATTTACAATTTAAACCTTGATATTTTCATAACTAATAAAAAGATCATTATTCAAGATACGAACTCTAGAATGAGAGGAAGTATTATTTTGCAATAAATATTTTTTTAATGGTTTTCAACAGAGGTGAGTAGAAATGAACTTGTAGTCCATCTGTTTCTCTCCAAATGTCACCGTGCGTTTATGTGTTTATTAGATGAATGATTAGAGTGGATGATCATAAAGTAAAAAGTAGAATAAATGAATTAAATTAAAGAAATATAGTTAAAAATAAATTATGTGAGAATCTAAAAGAAACAACCCAATAAGAATAGTATTTATATATAATGGAACGGGTGAAGGAGTAGAATACAGTTATGAGAGCATAATACTACTACTCCCTCAATCCCAGAGGTATTTGTATATTTTTCTTTTTTAATTGTTTCAAACAAATATGCACGCTTTACTCTTTAAGTAAAATTTAACATTCTAAAAGGCATGTTTACCCTTAGAAATTTAGCATTTTACATAACCACACCCATTCCCACAAACCTAGATTTTTACAACATATTTTGCTCTGTCTCCCAGGAAAATTTCTAGTACTGTGGCTACAGTAGCTCAACCCAGCTGCAAATGTGGAGAACGCATTCTGCAAATGCGTTCTCCCACATGCAGATTTATTTTTTTTACTTTTCTTGAGGACGCTATTGCCTAATGCATCCTCTCATTTTTAATTTTTAATTTTGGAATCTGAATTTCTTGAGTGTTGAAGACCACACTGCCACGTGGCGAGTGAATGCGTCCTCCAATTTTTGCTAAAATCCCAGCAGACTTCGGCAATTTCCATCTTCTTCATCCTTTCCTGCCATTTCGCCAATTCCGAATCCTTCACCGCCATTTCGCCGCTGCTTCTCCGCCATTCCGCGCGCCCTTCTCCGCCTCCTTCCTGCTCTCCTTCTCCGCCTCCTTCCTGTTCACGTTCGGGATCAATTCTGCCTCCTTCCCAACTTCTCCGCCATTCCGCGTCCTTCTCCACCTCCTTCCGGCATTTTCCTCGCCGGTTTTCGTTCAGTTGACCTCGACGCCGCCGCAAACCATGTTGGTTGATTTTGTTAGCTCTCCAATTTTGTATTTGTTGTTTTTAGTTGTTTATTTTGCTGATGTTGGTTTTTTTTGTTACCGTCGATGTTCGACGTAGAGGAGCGGAGATTTTTTTCGATTGACCACCGTTGACCGCCGCTGACTGCCGCTGACCACCGTTTTGGTCACCTTGTCCGTGAGTCTCAGACACCCGCCCAGTCAATTTTTGATTTTCCTGAAACTAATTGAACCTTACATGATTTTACGAATGTGTTCAACGATTGTGTGAGTTGTCCTAGAATATTTGATGTTGAATTTTGTGTTACATTATAATTTGTGGAGAACCTGAAATAATTTTGTTAATATGAATGTGTTGTATGATTGTGTGTAGTTAGAATGATTACGTGTAGTTAGAATGATTATGTTTGGTCTGATGCTATGATAGCGTTTAATGTTGTTGCGTGACTATGTAAATTAATTATGTGAATTGTTTACTGATTAATGTATTAAGTTTGTAGTAATAGTTTTATTAGTGTGGCCGAGTGGAGCACATATTCGAGGATAGAATGAAATGGAATATCAAATGAAAAGGAATTAAAAGTTATGTATTTGTATAATGCAGTTGTACAATATTTTTGACGGTGTATATGTACAAAGGGGGTCAGATTAAGTTTGATTTGACTGTGGGTGTGTATTATGATCCTCCAATACCGGAGCGGAACGTGACTCTCGAGAGGAGGTTGAACCACTCCGAGTTAGTTGATTTAATCGTCACAAGACTTGGCATTGCAAGTGAGGGGTATTTATTGAAAATATATTGCCGCTGTCCTGAACTGATTGGTTCGGCCGTATACTATTGGTGTTATAATGTGGAAGATGATGAGTCAACCGCGTTCTTCTTCAACATTGTTGATCAATTGTCGTTGTCCTCTGTGGATTTCTACATTGTTACGAAAAGGTTGACAAGCACCAATGATGGGGCACGACCAAGCACGTTCATGTCGTTGCTGAGTAATATGCAGAACTTTACCACTGTACCAAGTTTACCACCACCTGTTCATTACCGAGGTTTTAAAATTGGTGAGTCCAGCCATGCTGGTGTGTATGTTCATGTGGATTACGCTCAGCCGTCCACAAGTGGTGGTATCTATGGTATGGACCATGACGAGACGAATGTCTTCGATGATGATTATGTGGGTGGCATTGCCGACCATGTCATTCGTCATGTTGGTAGCGAAGACGATGGTGAGGAAGCTGAACTTGATGAAGGAAGTGAAGATGATCGTTCCTTATCAACAGATTCGAATCCTGGGGACGATAATGAACAAGTGGTGTGCACGAACAATGTATCATCGTCGTTTCACATTCTGGCGAATCCTGATACACAGGCTTACGATAGGGATTATGAGGGCCCTTATGAGGATAGTTATGACCCAACTCATTGTGGTGCCGGAGTTTCTAGTTATGTTCAAGCGACTGGTGAAGTGGAGTTGGGTATGCGATTCCAGACTGAGCCAGAATTTGTAGAATCTATTTATAGGTGGAGTTCAATGATGAACAGGGAACATAGAGTCGTGGAGAGCAGGTCACGCACATGGTATGCGAAATGCAAGGACGTTGTTGAAGAAGCTGGTAATTGTCATTGGGTTGCCAGAGCAACCAAAAAGGCTTCGCATGGCATGTGGGAGATCACCAAATGGGCAAGTAGGCATGTGTGTGTTCGTGCTGGTCGATTTAAGGGTAACATTAACCTGACGTCGGTGATGATTGCCCGTTCAATTCGCCACCACATTGATGTAAACCCTTCATACACAGTTAAAGATGTACAAGCTCAAGTCAAGACGGAGTTCAATGTCACCTTTTCCTATAAGAAGGCGTGGTATGCTCGACGGAAGGCAATTGACATAGTATTCGGAACTTGGGAGGAATCATTTGAACAGCTGCCAACGTATATGGATGAGCTTGTCAGGGCTAATCCGAGCACCGTTGTTGATTGGGTAGACGTGCCTGACAGAATACACGGGAACGGGTGTAGGAAATATAAATTTGTTTTCTGGGCATTTGGTCAGGCGTTTGAAGCCTTTCGCCACTACAGGCCGATCATTAGTGTGGATGACACTCATTTGAGAGGTGCATACAAGACCACAATGCTACTTGTCGTGATGCACGACGCGAACGACTACATACTCCACATCGCTTACGCAATTGTTGACGCAGAAACAAATGAGAGTTAGAACTGGTTCATGCAGAGACTCCGTCTATACGTGGTTGGTGGTGATAGTAGGCCAATCTGTATCATATCAGATCGGCACGATGGAATTATAAATGCTATGAAACATATGGAGGAATGGATGGAGCCCGTTGGATATCACTGATTTTGTTTGCATCATTTTCAGTCCAACTTCCTTACTGCTGATAGCGGGAGGTTCAAGAATGCGCTTATGAAGACTCTGGTTTGGCAGTTGGTGTTGCCAGACGAGAGAGCAAGTGGAGAGAGTACAAGGAGGAGTTGGGGAGTATAGATACATTTGCTTGGGATTGATTGGTAAAGCAAGATAGCAGTAAGTGGCGACTTGCCTTTGATGAGGGTGATCGACGTTGGGGAATTCTCACAATGAATTTATCAGAGATTTTTAACAACTGTTTACGGCATTCACGTCATCTTCCGATAACAACGTGTGTCAAGGCGACGTTCGAGGGCACAGTTGAAATGTTTGCTCAAAGGATACAAGATGCCACGAATTGGAGATACTTTCTGTATTAATTACAGCTCTTTATGTGTTAACAGACTAGTTTCTTGATTCTAAATTTTGGTTCATTTGTCTAGATCTGTGTTCCCTAACAGGAACTGGAAAAAGTTTCAGAAGCAAGACACATGGGCACAAGGACATATCGTCACCTTGTTTGGTAATGTCTCGCAGACTTATAGGGTTGTGACGAGGACCATTGATGGGAGCATTAATGAAAGACAGTACACAGTCAAATATCGGAGAAAGGAGTGTACTTGTCGTGAATGGAAAATATTTTATTTCCCTTGTTCCCACGCCTTGGCCGTCTGTCGGCATAGGCGTGATGATCCTGCTAGTCTATGTGACAGGGTTTATCACACGACCACCTATGTGCAACAATATAGTCAGGATTTCATGCATGTACAAGATCCATCACTTTTGCAATGTGCCAATTGGAGGTTGATTCATGATGTTGAAAAGTTTCGCAATAGGTTGCGTGGTCAATTTGCGGAGAGAAGGATAAGGGATCAGATGGATGGGCGGGTGCCGGGTGAATCCAGAGGCGTCCGTATGAGAGGTCGTGTTTAGTGTTTTGTTTGGAGTGTGGTGTTCGTGGAATATGCTGGAATATGTATCACATGTTGTAGTATTACTTTTATTTGTGGAATGTGTATCACATGATGTAGTATTACTTTTATTTGTGGAATATGTATCACATGTTGTAGTATAACTTTTATTTGTGGAATATGTATCACATGCTATAGTATTACTTTTATTTTTGCTATTCTTGAACAATTAATTTAGACTAATGTCCATAATTGTCAACATGGACGAACAATGTATCATCCAGGACCCATTGAGGAGGATTTGTTGCACCTTCATCAGGAGCATCGTGCTCGTGCACTGTACAATGGACATTTAAAGATGATGCACTGAAGGTGAGGCGGTGCGATGGGGGCATGCTGGACCGATCGAATGCTTATACGAGTTATGCGGTATGTGCGTGAAGCGGGATTTTAGGGACTCCTGGATTCTGCACCAATACACATTGACCATTCCCTCATCACTGCCCTAGTGGAGCGTTGGCAACTGGAGACGCACACATTTCACCTGCCGATGGGGGAGGCTACGGTCACTTTGCAGGATGTAAGGATCCTATGGGGTCTTCCAATCGATGGCATCCTAGTCACAGATGTAGACACTAGTAGGCGTATAGAGGACTGGAAGAGAGTGTGCACAGACTATCTGGGTGCTACACCAGACCCCAGTTCCATGAGAGGGGGTTTAGGGCCAGCTGGTTGGGAAACTTATTGCACAGTTCGTTCCCCACTGATCCCACTGAGGTACAATGTCAACAGCGGGCTAGGGTTTTCATTCTACTGCTGGTTGGGGGAATGCTCATGTCAGACACGTCCGACCACCTTATCATGTTGCTCTACTTATCAGTACTGATGGATCTAGGTGCAACACGTCAGTACAGTTGGGGGAGTGCCATTCTGGCACACTTGTACCGGTGCTTATGTGACGCTACAATCCCACAAGTTAAATCCATATCTGGGTCACTTGTATTGCTACATGTAAAATTGTTGGTCAATCTAGTCATTTGTACATAATGTCAATAATATTACTTCATATTACATTTTATTTTAATTATTCGCAGTTGTGGGCATGGAAGCGCATAGCATCCATCTGACCTGTCGGACAACTACCAGTGACAGTCACAATGAGTGCTCTTGGGTCCCGGTACGTGTCGAATTAGTCAAGAGACACTCTTTTCAAACCATAGGCATTTCCAACAAATTGCTAATATAATTCACTCTGTTCGTCATAGGTGGAGAGCCCGGTACGATTTATCACAATCTCCGATGCATGTATTGAAATTGTACTGCGATCAGCTCACATCTCTCAATGACAATCAGGTCTAGGCCCATTCGGATTTCCTTTCATTGACTTGGTGGGGAAAATGGTTTTAGTTACCTAACCTCAACACCTGCCTGTTGTTTCAATTTATTTGGCAGCCATACACGGAGGATGTTGTGGCACAACTCCTGTGGTACTGTACAGCTGGTAGCAACAATTGGCTACTTTGCGTTGACCTCATTTGCTGGCATGTCGTAGAGTATCATCATGCACGTCGTGTTCTCAAGCAGTTCAGCCTAATCTAGCCAATACCCACCCAGTTGGTCAGCCGGGATGAGTATAAACTGCTTCATACTAGAGACCATTGAGGAAGGTCTGGCATGGATTAGCGTGTGGAACTGAGAAGATATCTCGATGCTTGGGAACGTCGATCCAATCACAAGTAAACGCACTTGGGTGAGCGGATCCATACACACCCAGTCGAGAATACATGGAGTGGTACTTTCGCAGGACAGTGACCCTGATTGATCAGCCAGGACAGCCCCTAACAACTACAGAGGGTTTCCATGGAGACGGTGCAACTATGGAGTATATGGTATTTCCTAAATTTCTAATATTGTTCAGCAAGTATACTTTAGATTTCCTCAATATTATATATCTAACATATTTATATCGTTTCCGTAGTTGCAGGCAATGACCGAGTTGCGCATCATGTCAGATATTAATTTGGACGAATGTCCCCCATGTTTCACGGACGTTATCAGGGAAATGCATGGTGTTGTCACACGTAGTCTACAATATGCGCATCAGCCCTTTAGACTGCAGTATTATCAGCCGTATGTGCACTGTGAGGAGCCTCCCCCTGGTGTGAGATATACTGACATCAGAAGCCACCGTCCGACTCCACCTGGTCGACAGGGAGGTCAGAGGCCGCATGCTCGGGGCCATACAGAACACATTGGTTTATCACAAGCTAGACCCTCACATGCGAGTCCAGTGATTGGCGAACCATCACAT
Organism: Rubia yunnanensis; assembly: GCA_037428765.1. Classification (NCBI taxonomy): domain Eukaryota; kingdom Viridiplantae; phylum Streptophyta; class Magnoliopsida; order Gentianales; family Rubiaceae; genus Rubia; species Rubia yunnanensis. The sequence goes on from CM075066.1 coordinate 106,643,362, forward strand.
GGTGGACCCCCACAGTATGACATGACTACATCAGATTTCACTACATATCGTACTCCCACTGCTAGTCATGCCAGACCATCACACTGGGAAACCTCCCAGCATGACACGACTACAGCTGATTTCACTGCACATGTCACTCCCACAGCTAGCCATGCATACATGTCGCCTAACGCTCCATTAAATACAGGTAGTGTTCCACATGCCCATTATGGTTCGAATGAGGAGGCAAGAGACGAAATGGAGGAGGAAATACCAGAGGGAGCTCCACGTGAGGAAGTACATGTACCTACTGAGATGGCTGTTCCACGACGGACATCCCGAACCATACGTAATGGGTGGGAAGCTTTGCAAAGATCGCCATTAGGACATTACATGCCATTCAGCACTCATTTGCATTACGTTTCACTCGTACTGTTCGGCTGATGTACATTTTTGCTAATTTGTATTCATTCCAACTATGCAATAATTCATCCCTACTCCTATATTCAAACTAATTAAAAAATTTCAAATCACACGATCCTAATTTATCGTTATACTAATTTTAAAAAAAAAATCAACAAACAAATACAAGTCTACTTATGCGTAATCTTCACCAAAAACAAGTATATGAAAAACAATAAGTTATACACTGCTGCATTCAAAGAAAATTCATTACTTAAATTCACGACGCATTTTGATATATACGCATTTGTTGAATTCAGGACACGATTTTAAAAAATTCAAGATGCTTCCTCTACCGAATCTGAAAAATAAAAAATTGAAACAATGAAACAAGATGCATTGCGGAATTTTCTTCGGAAAAGACATTATTACAATTTTCTTAATTTATTTTTTCCAAAAAGTCCAAGATCACACACTTAACACAGCTATACTCGACAAAAAATAATATGAAATTTCTGGGAATAAAAAATAAATTTTCTAGACAAAAAATATTTATTCACCCAATAAAAAAATTTGTGACCAAACTGAGAAAAATTTACTAGAATAAAAAAAATCAGAACTAAGTTTTCGGGAAGAATTTTTTTTCGGAATAAATTATACAAGACAAAAATGAGGACGCATTCATAAATTGCGTCCTCTCAATATTCAGCAATTTTTTTTTCAAAAAATAGAGGACGCATTATATGAATGCGTCCTCATTATATGAATGCGCCCTCTAGTTTTTGAAAAAAAAAATTGCTGAATATTGAGAGGACGCATTTTATGAATGCGTCCTCATTTTTGTTCTCTCAATTCGTAGAATGCATCCTCTTAATTATCACCAACAAAAAAAATAAACTAATTAGAAAAATAAACTAATTAGAGGACGCATACTGAATTTTCAACAAAAATTTTTTTTAGCAAACTCAGAATGCATTCGTAGAATGCGTCCTCTGAATTTTCAGGAAAAAAAATTAAGCGGGCTGAGGACGCATTCGGAGAATGCGTCCGTCCTCCATCCTCACATCCAACTCTCCAGACAAGCACTTCTACATCCAAATTTTAAATAACATGCATATAAAAATCAAGAACTCCTGTCTCCCACTCTTCAACCCTAGATTTTGCCTCCGCCCCAAACCCTCTCATCTCCTCTCTCATTTTGCTCTGCCACCGGCCCCTCCTCTCGCCTCCACCTTGCTCCCCTTGCCTCCGCCTCCTCCTTCCCTCGCCTCCGCCTTTCCAGATCCACCGCCTTGTTCCACGTGGGTTTTCCAATGCCACAACCTATCTCCGCCGTGAACCATCATTTGCATCAATGCCCTTGATTCACTCGACTTGCCATTGACGCCACCGGTGTAACCCACAGTTAACGCCACCGCTGTGACCCACCATTGACGCCACCGAATTCAACACCCTCTTAAGTCACCACAGATTCCATCATCACAAAGAGGCAGAAAGAGGTGGGAGGCAGAGAGAGTAGATCAGGTGGCTGAACCAAAGGAAGAAGATCGGGGCAGTTTAATCTTTTCATGTCTCCAAAAATTAAAATTTTCACATTCCCTCTCTGTAAAATGGGATGGGATGGAGGGAGTAGAATATTTAAAATTCTTGCTTGGGCGTGAATAGATATCCAAAAACAACTTAAAATTTAATCGACATTAACCATGAATTAAAGTTATCAAAGTACACAATGATTATGTATGCGGCTCTGATCGTATACAATGGTTATGAAAAAATTAAGAAGAACGTGACATTTGATGTTATTTTGCATAGTGCCAAATTACCAACGGCGGTGATGTTCGGCAGCCCTGTCGAGCCATAGGCCATAAATTAAATTTAATGCTCGTGTTGCAAGACCCTGTCCAATGTCTGTTACGGTGTGGAATAGGGTCATGTCATGTGCAGTTGGAACGAGTTGATTTGAGCAAAATTTATTCGAGATGAATTGAGTTGAAAAAAAATGTGAAAATGGTTGAAAAAAGCTGAGAAGATGTGAGAAAGACATAAAAGAATTTAATTGAATTGAGTTGACCTGATTAGAGCGAAGCTAAACTGATTGTTGTTGAACTAAACTAAATTAATTGTAGATGAACTAACACTAGTGGAGAGCCTCTACTAAAGGCAGCAAGTGAAAGCGGCACTAGTAAAACCGCCTTTAAATTTAATTTCCAACTTCGGAAAGTGCCAATCGTTTCTCCTCTAAAATTTTGAAGGCATTTTTTTAATGATTTAAGGCAGTTTTACTTGAACCGTCTTTAATTAAAGGTGGCTGCATAACCGCCTTTAAATTTGATACTTTACGAACTCGGAAACCCCATTATGTGGGGCACTAAAAAGAAAATAAATGTTTTCCAAATGCGGAAATGTGTAGTGTCCTCTTTCCGAATTTGGAATGTTATCAATCTTGTCTTTTGAAATTGGGGGACAAGATTTTCGAGTTCGGAAACGACCCTGTGTATAAATAAAAATGCACTCATTTCCATTAAATGCCACTAAACCCTAAAAATTTGAAGAAAAAGCTCATTTATTCAATACCCATTATTCATTACCCATTGTGGTGTATGAGAAATCATCAAATAGGATTGGAGAATGTTAGTTTAATCCAAATTATCTTATTTTTCAATTTCATGAAACAATTGAATGCGCATTTGATGCGTCCTATATATCCATATTTACAATTAGGTTTTGGGATTAACTAGGTTTATGCTTATTGTTGAATGGATCCTCGTGTGTTGCATACTAATTGACTTTTAGGACAATTGATCAAGAATTGATCCTCATGTGTTGCATACTATTTGATGCTTCCATCGAACGCGCATCAAGCGATCGCTCTCCTCAAATCAGAGTAACACATATTCGAGTGGCCACAAAGCTTATCGAAAGCGCATCAAGCGTTGTTCTCCTCAAATCAGAGTAACACATAATCGAATGGCCAACAAAGCCTATTGAAAATGCATCAAGCATCGTTCTCCTCAAATCGGAGTAACACATATTTGAAGGGCCAACAAAGTCTATCAAAAGCGCATATAGCGCCGTTCGCCACAAATCGGAGTAACACATATTTGAAGGACCAACAAAACCCATCGAAAGCGCATTAAGCACCCAAGGTACAAACCTTGTATAACATCTGAAGGGCCAACACACCCCCTCAAACATTTTGGGATAAAAGGTCCCCTTGAATGCACAGCCAACGCTCAAGGCACAAACCTTGTAAAGCATCCGAAGGGTTAGCAAAACGCATCGAACGGTAAGTTAGAAGGAAATCAAGTTGAAAAACTCAACTTGGTTAGAAGGGTTGTTACCCTTCATGAAAATTAAAATTCTCTAAAAAATAACAAGGAGAAAAAATTATTATTTCGAGAATACAAGACCATGGTGACTTACAAGTATATAGATACAATTGCAACAACTATTCATATAAAGCTAGAAAAACTTCTACGCGGCGAATACTAGCGGCCTCTAGTCATTGAGCAAAATTCGAGGTCCCTAAAAACCTACCGCCTCAATCTCCTCACAAAAGACTCATCTTCATCGTTGAAAGGGCGCACTCGGCCTCGTCCAGTAGCATTACCTCCCCTATCGGATAAAGAACCTCTCCCTCAGCTAGAGACACCAATCGGGTTGCCTGCTGGGTTAACCCTTGGGGCTAAGGTCACGAGATGAGGGGCTTTAGCAGGTTCCGAAGCCCTACTTCTTCTAAGAGTAGCTCGAGGCTCCGTTCCTATTCCTTTTTCTCAATCTATCTAGCCACCTTTGTGCTTCTTCATAAGCTTCACTTACTTGGGATTCCTAGATATGTGTTTTCGCTCCATAATGTTGATGGTATCTTGAGGAAAAACTTCAAAATCCTCAACAAGAGGCACTTCAACTGTCCCAAGTCGAAGCCCATACGCCTGAAGGCTATTGGCAGTTACTTCATACATCTCATACAATTCAGGGAGTTCCTTATCGACTTTTTCCTTATCTCCATAGGTAACCCGGATAATGGCCTGATTCTCCCTGATGATCTGCTCTAAGTCAGGAATCAGATACCATCGATATTTTCCATTCTCCTGCTTCCACTCCTCCAGTTTGGTGGTGGCGGGTAACAAGGCCGCTCGAGCCACCTCTACATTTTCTCGAGCAACTTGATCCTCAAGTCAGTAATGCTTCATGGTCTCGTCGGGCTGAGAGGATGATGCTCCCCAGTAGCTTTGTGAGATTTTGCGGAGGTGATGCATTCGTGCATCGAAGTGAACCCAACCCTGGTTGTAATCTCTTTGAGAACCTTATTGTGCCGAGCTTCGAGAGAACGGTAATCTCCTAAAATTTTATCCTTCTTCACGGCTAGTGAATCCCTTTCTTCCCTCGAACGACTAAGGGCATCACGAAGTTCATTTTTCCTTTCGCGGAGTCTGTTTTGCCACAAGCTAAGCTCTTCATGGGCAACTTGAAGCTCCACCTCGAGCCGAATGGATTTGTACCAGAATTAGAAGGCTTAGATTCAGTGCTCCCATTCTCATTCTTCGATCTGGTGATACAATTCTTTCATGTCTTGAAAAAAAAAGTTGAAACAAGGACCCCTTTGCGGATGGGGGCGATAAGGTACCAAGTCTAGAGTCTACAAGTGACAAACAAAATAAATACATATGTTACGGAAAGAGGAAAGTCTTCATTCACATGCAAAAGTTACGAAATACATCTGAATCCCCAGGGGGAAAGTTTTATTACATTTCTTCCTATGCTATGATTTACCTGAGAAGAGCCCAATAGAGCAGGCATGTGCCGGGACTTTGGAGCTGTCAGGGGGTCCGGTTCATTCCATTGCTTGTCTTCATCCACCTCCAGGTGGTGGATTTCCTCCGCTGAGAAATGTTTCCCGGAGACCTTCAAGTGGTCAAGCAGCGGGAGCTTGATTCCAGAGGTGGTTCAACTGCTCCGGCTCCGTGCTATTTTTGTAAACATCCAACATGGTCGTGTATTCGGAGAGGAGATCCTTGCAAACAGAACGGGTCAGGTTGTTCCAGGTAAGTCCCACCAAAATCGAGGAGAGTGACGAAAAGAAGTCTCGAAACCCCTTACTCTTCACTAGCCTATTAGTAAAGGCCTCAAATGCGGAAGCCTGCTGCTCAGGAGAGCAAAGGCTTGCCAACTTAGCATTCTCGCTGGCAAGAGTTCCATTAGTTGCCTGGGCCTCCGACAACTTCATATCGAGCTCCTTAAGATGGTGTCCTTCTCTGCGCTCAGCTTCTCCACCTTCTCTAGCTCCTCCTAGTGTTCGAGGGCTATCTTGACACGTTCGTTCTCGTAATTGAAGGCCACCTTCTCCAGTTCCACCTTAAATTCACAAGCAACCTTCTTTAGCTCCTCCTCGAGCTTCTTGAATTTGGCAATGGCCACCTCAGTTTCCTTATCCTTGGGTAGGTCTAAACAACAGAACCTAGAGCGCTCGAGAGAGTGAGCACCTCTAGGATAGAAATTAACCTTTGCGCCCAGAGGTGGTCTGATGAAGCTTCCTCGAGAGATACTCAGTCCCCAACTGGCCGTTTTCAAAACCACTGGCTTTGGATTGAATAAGGGGGCTCGATAAAAGCATGGTTGTGTCAGTCCGTTGCCTTTGAGGGGAAGGGCAGGGCAAAGAAGCATCTTCTCGAGGCCACTTGTTTCTCACAGACTCATCAACGACCTCCGCTTGGGCCTCTAAAATCAGAGGCTCCAAGTGAATTTCCTCATCACGCTCCTCATACACAATACTTTCCTTGTTCCCGAGCCCAAGAATATCGCAAAATTCATCAAAAAAGATAAGAGAAAGGGAGGTTAGCATAAGAAGCAAAAAATAAGAAATAAAAAAAGATAAAGCAGTCAAAACAGAAAAAATAATACCGCAAACACCTCAGATGGTGGGGAGAAACTCCAACAAGGAACCTCTCCGGCATTGTTTGCCTGTGGGGATTCCAACTCAGTTTCGATCACCCTCGAAACAGGCTTAACATGCTTTGAGCCGTCAACCTTGGTTTTCTTTTTCTTTGTTTTTTTTGTGCCCCATCTTCACAGTTTGTTGGGGGTTTTCCTCTTAGTTTTCTTGAGCCAGTCGCCCTCAACAACCTTACTTTTTCCCTTTCCTTGGCCAGAAGGTGCTTTTGCAAATTCTGCTTGGGGGATCTTATCAGGACTGATTTCTGGCTGTAGATTCAATCGTATACCTCCCACGACTAGAAAAAAATCAAAGATCCTCGAAATGTCAAGGGAATCACTTAAAAATTGACCCATGCCAGCTACCACGCTTTCCGAAGCGACATAGGTGGAAGGATTTTCAAACTTCAATTTTGGATTCCAGTCAGGTACATAGTAATCCTCTGTCTCTTTCTCGAATGTGCAAATGGGGGTATTGTGCCACCCTTTGCAATTTGAAGATATTTTCACAGGGTGGTCCGAGAACCTATTGCTAAGGGTTACGATCCCCCATGTTTCATATCCCTGTCACCAGTTGTGTGCACTACGGGTCTGCTTCCGGAGAGGTAGTATAGGGATCTAAATAGCTCGTACAGAGGGGTAATACCCAGGTTGTTGCATCGATCCATAAACGCCATAACAAGGAGTATGACGCTTGAAATGTAGCTGGGCCACATTTACCTGGTGTTCCTCAAGAAGATGAGAAAGGATGGGGGTAAGGGAAAGCACATCCCGAACAAGAGATGGCGCTCGTAGACTGTGCATTGTCGAGGCCTCGTATCCCTTGGATTTTCAACCTCTCAAAAGACCTCAAACTGCAAATCTTCCGGAAGCTTAGCCCACATAGGTAGTATAGATAGCAGATGGGAGATTTTTGGTACAATTGGTTGGGGGCTTTCGAGGACCGGGGTCCGAATTTTCTTGAAGAAGTAGGGGCAGCTCTCCTTATCCTCCTAAAATTTTTCCCAACTCGGAACCCTAGATCTTGACGAAACCCATTTTCGATAGAAATCCTAGGGTGGCACTGAGCAACTAGCAGAGCCCCCTCCGGCCTCTAGATCAGTTGAAGGGAAGCTGGCGGCCGAAAAAGGGAAGGCGTCAGAATACTGGAAGCGAGAATTTTCCACATCTCCAACGGAGGACACCGCCGGAAAGTAGGTTGGAATGGAGTTATTTCCCATTGACGGTGGCTGTGGCATCTCAAAAAGGTGAAAATGAAAGGTCAAAAGATAGCGGACTTACTGGCTGTTGGTCAGAGACGGACCAGAGCTCTTTGGAATATTAAATGGGGAGGAACCGGTGGGAAGCTATTCTGAAAGAGGAGGAGATTTTTGAAAAATGAAAACTATTTTGGGGAGAAAGTGAGAAAAATGCGTTGAAAGGTGCTTTATATAGAGGGGAAGAAGGTAATCATTACCTCGGGCCACCACACAAAAAAGTAAGTACGTGGGTGAATGGGCCGCGTGGAGGAGAAACCCAAGGCATTTATGGGGAGAGCGGCGCGCATGAAGCTCAACTCGGACTCCACGCGCTCAGGAAAAAGTGAGCATCATGCCCTCTTGACTTTTCCAATTCCCGCTCAAAATTCGAACACCTCGCTCTCTAACACAGATTAGACTGAGGAACCAACCCCCTATCCCTAAATGCAGGGATTCAAACACCTCGCTCTCTAACACATAATAGAAGGCTGAGGAATGGATCCCTTATCCCTAAATGCAGGGATTCGAAAACCCCGCTCTCTAACATAGATTAGAAGGCCTAAGGTCAAATCCCCATTTCTAAATACTAGGATTCGGGCGCCCTCACATTCCAACACAGATTGGAAGGCCGAAGGTCAAATCCCCTATCTCTAAATACAAGGATTCGAACGCTCTCAAATTCCGACACAGGTGAGAAGACCAAAGGTTGAATCTTCTATGTGTAAATATTGGGATTCGTACAATCTCAAACTCTAGCACAACTTAGAAGCTCGAGGTCCGACTCCCTCTTTTTCTCTAAATATTGGGACTCGCACGCTAATGAACTCTAACGCGGATTAGAAGGGCGAGTTTTGAATCCCCAATCCCTAAAATATTGGGGCTTGAAGCTCTTCAGATTCTAACACAGATTAGAAGGCTAAGAGTCGAATCCTCTAGATTTGTCTATTGGGGCTCGATGGTCCTTGAACTCTGACACAGATCAGAAGGTTGGGAGTTGAACCCTTTACTCATAGCTTATGGGGGCCGAGGGCCCTTGGGAGATAAAATAGGTTGGATCCAGGCCCTTGGGCTCTAACGCAAATTAGAAAGCCTAGGGTTGAACCCCCGACACATTAATTTGCGAACAGCAAGTTCGAAGCTAACCTGGGATGGGCCCTTGACACATTGCAGGGGTGCAAAAATTGTACCCCCAGAACATCAAGGAATCCCAGAGGATAAACCCTCGCTCCACCACCAATTCAAAACAGTCCCCTGAGAAGGGTGCAACGACGAATTCATGGACGCAAGCACGAATTTGAACCCGGGATCTTGGGATAAATTCGAAGGCCGAACCCTCGGTTTTTCAGGTGCTTATTGATGATGTGTAAATCCGTAAAGACCCAAATGCCTAATATAGCCGAATGTCATAGCAATGCCCCTTGGGTAATGATTATAGGCTGACCCAAAAGTGGGAGTACGTGCTTGTTGGTATGCCTTGAATACGTATTAGCCGCTTCGACAGGTTGGTAGGGTTTAAGGTGGAGAGGACTATATATATAGTGCCTCGTCTTTTATTGTAACCTGTAAGAGATAGGATTGGTAGAGAGTAGGAAATCTGTAATTCTGGTATTTCTCTCTAGTGGAATCCGATCTTGGTCAGCCGTGGATGTAGCCAATTGGTGAACCACGTAAAATCTCGGTGTCTTGTTTTTCGCTTTATTTTCTTTGCTTGTTCTTTCTCGGGTATTCCGCACAACAGTGCTCTATAAAAAAATAAAACAGTTACCCAACTTACCTTCCTATATAAAAGCTAAAGGCAACCCTACACGGTAATTATTCATTCCTAATTACACTCTTTTAATCTGTTTGCTTACTTGAATGTTAGAGCCTCTTCACCCCGGAAACCTCTAGGGGATTTGTCTTGAGATTCCGATCACTTAAGGCAACGTAGCGGCGATGGTAAATTAGGGCGCATCACGTATCATAATCAGTAATAGTAAAGATAATCAGTTTGATTAACATGTAATTTAGATATTCTTGCAATAAATTTATCATTACAAGATATTAGGTAGCAAATCTAGGTTCTAGACCCCGACAATAATAAATTGATCATTACTCCTTTCATCCTAGGTCAAATTACACTCTTGTTTTTTGAACATTATTATCTATTAAAATTTGATTATATCTTCAAATAGATATATAACTAATAATATTATTATATGTGATAATATTGAATTAATCGTAACAAGTAATTTCTAAATAACAACTTTTATTTACCGAACAACGTACTTAATAATAATTGATATTGCACAATCGAATAGGATGAAGAGAGTACTTCGTATGTCCCCTTTTTCAATCTACTTTAAATTTACCAGACCTTTAAATTTATCATGGTTTCGTACACAAAACTTTACTCCCTCTGTTCCAACCATTTTTGTAGAGAGGGTTATTTTTTTGTTTATCGAGGGAAAAGTCATAAATACTCTATGTTTCGGTTAAAATGGTTAATATGATCTTGCAAAATTAGAAGTGCGATTATAACTCTATTATTTGCTCGAAAGTGCTAACTTAACCATGTAAACCTTAATTTAATCGAAATTAAATGAATTGACTGTTATGCCCTTATTTTTTAAAAAATTAAAAATTAAAAGATTATGAAAGGACAATTATGCCCTTACCCTTATTGAGCACATCTTCTTCACACCTAATCAACGCCCTACTTCTTTGAGCTTCTTCTTCTTCATGCCCTTCTCGGAAAATCAGATTCCCTTCAAACACACCATCCCTTTTCGGCGCTTGGCCGAGACGGACTATGGAAGTTTCTGGATTGAATCATGAAGAAACATGGTCTAATTTCTTAAACCCTACCCCTCCCAACCTGTTCATCAAATCAAATCCCTCCAACCCACAACTAACCGCCGCCCATCCAATCGATCTCTCCGTCCGGCGCTCGTCTCCGTCCACCGGACCGCCAGTCACCTCGCCGTGCGTCTTCGTCTGAATCGGCAGAATACAGTCGACAAGCAGAGTTCACGGAGCAGAGGAGGCTACCCAATCCCAACCGGTCAACGCTCTCCTTCAGTCGTCCTGCCTCCGTGTTCAACCTGTTGGAAAATGATGGTTAAAAGGTTGAAATTCGTCAACTTTTTGGGCTTCGTTTAGAGTGGGACCCGAATGGATTTTGGGTCAATGGATGTCCTTTTTGGGTTCTCCTCCGCGAGTACTATAAAATCGACTATTTAAACTCTCAAAACGGATCAAGGGTGAATGAGATATGAATGTTTTAATGTCACTCTTGAAAGAGGAAAAAATGGGCGAAAATTGGTCCAGGTAATTTTCTCTGGACTGTCCAAAATGCGTATGGACCGCGTGGAAGTCTCTAGAAGGCCCAACCGTATAGTATACATGGAATTGCTTGTGTGTAATTCTTAAGAGATAAGAACAAAATACTTCCATATTTTGTGAGATATCTTGTCTTAAATAAATATGCGGTTTACCATGTTTAATATGATGAAGAATATTTGTACAAATATTTCTTCTTTTTCCAGCATATTTGATTCGAGTATTCATGGAATGTCTCGGATTTGATGAGTTGGTGATTGGAGAATATTCTTCTCTAATTACAGAAAATCAGAATATCATGTTTCCATGATTAGGGTCTCTTAGAGTAGTATAAATAGAGCCTCTAAGTCAGTCAGAAAACTCGCACCATTCTCAAGTTCCTCATTTATTCTAAACTTGAGTCTCACTTCTTTCTGTCTCTGTCGGTGATAGTCCTTCGGGCCTTGCGTGAATCGCAGGTAACTCTTAAATGTTAATTGTTGCCTGCGATGGTTTTATCCTAGGGAACGATGTCCACGACGGGACTCATTCGTTTCAAGGGCAGCGAGTGTTACTCGTGACTCCATCAATTTTGATTACTTGAAACGTGATTCATGCTTTGATTATTTGTAATTAAGCTTTTCGATTGTATGCTTGAATAATTAATAAAATTGTATTATTCTTGCATATGTTAATTGCTCGTTCAATTTTTACTATTTGATTTTTGCATGATATAATTAGTATATGTCCAACACAACCATCCGAGCAGCCACGACGCTGAGTAGACCGGCGGAGCAGAGGACCCGAGCCGCCGCATATTCAAGTCGCCGGCGCAGCCACGTCGTCGTTCGGCGCCAAAATTTCGAGGTATCAGCCCATGTGTATACTTGCCTACCTTGTCAAAATTGGGTTTGGGATTCTGGCAGCGCGTAATCTTCAGTCGTCCATCTTCTTTTCTGTCTACAGTGCAACTATAACCTGTTTCTTACTTTATAGCTAATCCTTCATCTGAATGTTGGGTAATCCGCGTTTTGTTTTAAAATGCTTACTTTGTAAATCATACATGATTGGTGTTGCAGCCTATATCACATCAAGATCTAGTGAGTTGGTTAAACCAGATTCCGGCGGCGGCGATGCAGCTGGCGGTGGCGGAGTGACGGAGATCCGATAGTAGAGGTGGTGCTAGATGGGGTTAGAAGACGAAGAAGAAGAATCATAGGGATAGTCATGTCTTTACCTTTTTAGTTTTAATATTAGAATTATTTTAATATTTATAGTTGGCAAAGTCTTGGAAACCCCGACAAGAATTTCTTACTCGTGCACAAATATTTACTGGTTAATAGAAGGGAAAGAAAAGAACAGAGTTGTGCGGCCCTAAAAAGACTATTTATTTTACTGTCTGTTTCAATAGAAAAGATTAACTCCACTTCAGATATGACATTATATCTTTAGGTGCTTAAATTTAGGTAAATGAAATGAGTAAAGAAAATTGAATTTAGAAAAGGAAAGTAAAATGAGTGGATAAAATTAAAGGAATCTTGTCATAAAAGGAAAGTGTGTCAAATTCACAAAAATAACCAAAATAAGAAAACGTCACATCTAATGAAACAAAAGATGTATACTATTTTATTCAAAATCTCAAAGAATATATTACTCCCACTGTCCCAGGTTAAATTGCACAAAATTGTTTTCACACTCATTAAGAAATTTTTCTAATCGTTGATATATTTAATTACGTTTAATAACGATAAATAAAAAATTACTTTTCAGAAACTACTTGCTACGATTAATCCAATCATATAACATATGATAATATTATTGTTTATATTTCTATTCAAATATGTGATCAGTAATAAATAGTGACATAATGTGAGGTGTGCAATTTAAATTTTTACTTCTTATATTGCAACTTAAACCTTAATTTTTTCATTAATTATAATTATAAAAAGATAGTATTTAAAAATACGGCCTCTTCTTATTAACACGATTCTATTCAGTAAAAAACATAAAGTAGGATGAGTATTAATTAACCTTAGCCATGGCCATGTGGTCGGTAAGTCGATGACTTCCGTTATAAATGTAATTCTGGCACCTCACGTGTGAAACCATAGTGTTACAATCCTCCGTCCCGTTAAAATGGCACCATTGTTTTTGTTTTGTTATTTTATCCGAGATGATATAAGATTGAAATACGGTATTTTCATAAGTTATGAAAATAACAAGGTGTAAATTGTAAATTATAAAAAATTAAGATAAAATTTTTAGATTGTATTAATTGGGTCATAAATTTATGAGTCCGTCTCTTGAAAGACGGTCTTTCCATAAGTTATGGAAAGACCAAGGTTTAAAGTGTAAATTAGAAGAAATTAAGATAAAATTTTTGGGTTGCATGAACCGGGTTATAAATTTATAACTACTGCATGTTGCACACTAAAAGTTTAATATTGCAACTAACACCTTTCACCTTTTATTATTTTAATTATATCCCGTCTTTCCATAAGCCTATGGAAAGACCGTCTTTCCCAAGACTTTGCCTAAATTTATAACCATTTCACGTTGCATAATAAATTTTTTATATTGCAACTAAAACCTTTTACTTTTTTATAATTCTAATTCAAGTTCGTCTTTACATATACCTATGAAAATAAGGTATTTCCCAAACGTTTGCCTAAATTCCATCTATCATTTAACAAAAAAAATATTCAAATTTGGTTGAACAAATATTCTACGTACAATCAAACTTTTATCGTTTTCATTAAATAATCTTTACATAACACACTTTTCTTTGGAGTAAACACTTTGAGGAGCTTGGAAGGACGGAGGAGTGGAGAAGCCCGGCTCCTTGGGTCCTTATAACTAGGGGGCACACCCAACTTGAGTCTCATACTCCCTCCATCACTACTTATGATTCTCACTTCAATTTTAAAAATTAACACGGTAGTTTATTATATTAATTGTAATATTATATCATCTCTATTTTATTGGATGTGACACACTAAGATTAAGTAATTGGATTTATGTGAATGAAATAAGTGGATGAAATTGAATTTAGAAGGGGAAAAAAGATAGTAGAATGAGTGGATGAAAATAAAAGAATATTACCAAAAAAAAGAAAATATGTTAAATTCACAAAAATAATCAAAAAATGAAAGTGTGTCACATCCAATGAAACAGAGGGAGTATTGATGTAAATTAAATAGTATTACATAACATATCATTAATTTTATTCTAATGTATAATTTTAAAATTTTAAATTATATATTTAAGAATAGAGATAAATACATTTATAACTCTGTCTTTAAGCTGAAATGGAAAATATAACTCTGTAATCTCTGAAAGTGGCAATTTAACCCTAACTAATTATTGTATATGCCAATCTAACCCTAAATTTCAAAACATTTGTGTCGATATGGCCAAGCTCTCTAATTCCGGCGTTGACCAATGAAATTCCGGCAGTGACAAGAAATAAAATGATGGAAATACCCTTGACTAAGAAGTTTAAAAAATTATATCTAAAATACCCTTGATCTTCTTCTTGCTGTTCCGCCAGGACCTCAGCTGCTTTGCCGCCAGGACCTCAGCTGCTTTGCCGCCAGAAACCTCCTCCCCCACCAGGAACCTCTGCCGTCGTCGCTAGTGTGTCATTACAGGTGTGCCATCCGAGAGAATCACTAATACATTTTCATTTACAGAGAGACAGACGTGAAAGAGCTCCGCCCGACACTGTTGTCCTCACAGAAACCACAAATTCACACAATGACCACAATTCACCCTGTAACACCCCAAACCCAACACACAGTGTTGGGTCGGGTCTGGGCGTGCTACCGAAAGTGCTAACAGTAACGAGCAGATAAATTCCATGCAGAAGCGATTTAGATAAATTCAAAAACCTAAATTACTATTACATTGAAAGTATTAATGTTAAATGAGAGTTTCACCTAACTATTACAGATTTAAAGTTCATGTTAAAGTTCATCCAGGATCTCTCTCAAAATAAGTAAAGACATCAAAGGCTTTTCTCTTACAGTTCCTCTTCACCTGAAAAAGGTTGTTTAACTAGGGTAAACTCCTTGCTTAGTGAGGTTTCATTGCCAGTTTTACCCAGTTGAATTTTAGTGATCACAAAATATCAAATAACAAATAGCCACATATGTCCTAGCACATAGTAAAAGGATACGGGTGGTTAGTGGAAAGTTGCTGCCAAGTGCCTATGTGGCAACTCTGACAAACATACAAGGCACAACCTTTTAGTAGTGCCCAGAGGCCATCAGTCAGTCCAGTATTCAGTCTCGACAACCACGCCCAATCATATGTTCAGTTACGAGCTCGTATCAGTACAATACAGTAGGTAATGCTAGCATATCAGAAACTCCACAAGTAGCCGGTCTAATCAGACGATCCGGTCAAAACCGTTCCCCGCCAACTTCGACCGAACTACAATCGCGTCGGGGGCCCCGAAATCACAGACAGGTAATCAGGTAGCAGATATTTCAAGTTTGACACAGCAAGATAAAGTACAAGTCGGTCATCCACATAACATATCAGAGAAGTTTATGATTCAAGTTTGACACGGCAAGATAAAGTACAAGACGGTCATTCACAGAAAAATATCAGAGCAGTTCATAAATTAGTTTCACGATAATTGAACATAGTAATATACACACTCAGTTTAACAGTCAGTATATATTATCAATTTATTTTTTGACAGGTATCTCCCTTTATAATGGAGTTCAAGTACAGGTTCGAGTGGTAAGTGGTTTGAGAGGTAAGGTTCTAGTGTTTGAGGGTAAGGTTCGAGGGGTGAAGTCTTTCAGTGGGTTCAAGGGGTGAAGATTTCAGTAGTTTGAGAGGTACTGTGCAGGGGTTCGAGGACAGGGATTCGAGGGCATGGGTTTAACAGGGATTCGAGGACAGGGCAGGGGTTCGAGGCAAAGGTAGAGATTCGAGGGCAGAGTAGGGGTTTGAGGGCAGAGCAGGGGTTCGAGGGCAAAGGCAGGGGTTCGAGGGCAGAGCAGGGGTTCGAGGGCAGGGATTCGAGGGCTACTGTTTAGCAGGGGTTCGAGGGCAGAGCAGGGGTTCGAGGACAGGGATTCGAGGGCTACTGTTTAGCAGGGGTTCGAGGGGTACTGTTCACTATTGGCAGCCTGTACGCACAAAGACAATATATATATATATATATATATATATATATATATATATATATTACTTCAATTCATGCTAAGACAATGAAAACACTCACTGTGGTTAGACTTGGGCTTGGCAACTTCCATCTCCTGCTTTACCACTACTCACCACTATTCTTTTGACAAGAAATTTTTCTTAAGGCTTGTGTGAGAAGGTAAGAACTGGAGACCTAATATTTATACTGGATAAAACATAGGTTATCACACCTACCAACCTGAAATTTTGTCCTGTAATCCTACATCCACTTGCCCAAAAATTAATTTGGATAACTTTCTCACGTCCGCCGTCCGTTTCTTCTTTCTAGTAATTTTCATTTGCACAAAATTACTTTGAATAAAATCTTTACGTCCGCCGTTTCTTTCTCCCATTCATTTCCTTGCCAAAATTACTTTGGATCAAATTCTTACGTCCGCCGTTTATTTTCTCTTCTCAGCAATTCCATTTGCCAAAATTACTTTGGATCAAATTCTTACGTCCACCGTTTATTTTCTCTTCCCAACAATTCCATTTCTCCTTAATTTTCCTTACTTGTTCATTCATTCACTTATTTATTTATTATTATTATTTTATATGTATAATGTATACATATGTATAAATAGGTATATTCTCTTCTCGGTAATTTCTCTTATTTATTTAAAACTATTATATATATATATATATATATATATCTTCATCCCGGTAATTCCTTTTGATTTATTAATTTATTCATTTACTTCTTTATTTATTTATTACTCTTAATACTATTATTAGTATTAGTATTATTTTATTCACTGCTTTATTTTCTCTTGTACCCCAAATATTTTCTTATGACACCACAACCCAACGTACTATTCATTTTCCTTTTTGGTGTTTTAATTTGCTTGCTTACTATTTTTCTAATTTTATCTTTATTTGTTCATTTCTTTTAATTATTTATTTACTGACTTTTCTTCTTTTTAATTTAAAATACTTATAATCAATCATACATATAAAATACAATTATATTCCTTGGAATCAAAACAATATTAGAAATGATAACTTATTTATTTTATTCTTATTTGTAATTACAAATAAAAATTACCATTATATAAAATTGTGATAAGTATCAAAGAATATTTATAAAATTAGTGTTCCCCAATAAATTGAAGGAATATTTATTTTAGAGGAAGATACAAGGTAAACCATTGGAGATGCTTCTAGATAATTATTTAACAACTCAATTTATCTCTTTTAAAATGTGCAATTTGTATATCGCGTTTCCATTCTGATTCGACGTACCATTATTTCCTCCTCTTTCTTAAGTGAAACCTATACTAAACTTTATCACCGTTTGATATTAACTAATATATTTATTTTTCAATAATTAAGATTATTAATTTAAATTTACTTCACCCGAGATTAACATCAAGGTTAATCTATAATAAAAAAATTATTTTTTTATTTTTCCAATTAGAGGGATTAAAAAGGTTCAATTGAGATAGCGTGATTTGTATCGGAGGTATATTTTATTTATTAATCTAGTTGGGTTCGGGGTTTCACACACCCCCACAGAAATGCAAAATGGCCACCTTTCCTTCACCCTCACTTAGCCTCTCAACAGCACAACTCCATCCTTCTGAATAACACCGCCTGAGATTTCTCTGGCCGCCGACACTAACCCCGTCGTCGTTGACATCGTCCAACCCAGATAGAAGGAGAACCTGAACCCGGGATCTCCCTTCCGAAAAACCCACTTTTAATTTTGGCAAACACAAAGGGTTTATGGAAATGATGATGACGGTGGTTTTTTATGACAGGTTGCTGGAATCTGCTGGAACCTCCCAATCTCCTCTTCCCGCTGCTACCACTCCAAATCTCCTACACCCTAGCCCCACCTCCCGATCTCCTCCTCTTGCTGCCACCCCTCCTGATATCATTTTCCCCAGCACTGCATCCGCCCAAGCCCTGCCTCCCAATCTCCCCCTCTCGCTGCCACCCCTCCAAATCTTCTCCGCCCTAGCCCCGCCACCCCATCAGAATTGCCAAAAGTAATGATCTTTGTAAAAAGCAAAGCACTCAAAAGCACTTGGATCGAGTGGGGAAGGGAAGAGGGTCTTCGCTAAAAACAAAGCACTCAAAAGCACTCAGATCAAGCGGCGGGGAAGAACGAAGATGAAGAAAGGAAACGAAGAAGAAAGAAAACGAAGCTGGGGCTTTCATTTTTTCCCCTTTTTTGTTTCAAGGGCAAATTGGTCTTTTAAAAAATGGCAGTAAAATGTTTGACTAAAAAGACAGCGAGGTTAAAGGTTATATTGACATTTTTTGAGATTGCAAGGTTATATTGACACTTTCAGCCTAAAGTCAGGGCCATTTTAGCACTTTTCTTAAGAATATTAACAATGAAATATACTACATACTATACTCAGAGGTCTGGAACTGAATACGAGTCAATTTATTATTGTTAGGATAAGATGAGATACGATTGGGATATGATTGAGATATTAGGATAAGATGAGATATGATTGGGATATGATTGAGATATTATAGGAATCTTATGTCTAGATACATTGTATGTCTAGGCTAGTATTTTTATATGTACTTCATGATTCACAAACATTAATCTATGGAGAATTACCTCATTCACATGGTATCATAGCAAGGTTTACGACATTTTTTTTTCACAACAGCCGTGTCTGTTCTTCTTTTCTCTTCTCCAAACCGCCACCCACTCTCTTCTCCTCCTCAAGAAATTTTTCTTCTCCTCTCACCATGACTGAATCATCCAAGCTTCCCTACAATACTCTTCTACATATGTTCACCATCAAGCTTTCTTCAACAAACTACTTGCTATGGAAACGGCAAGTTGTTCATATTCTCAAACCACAGGGACTATACGGTTTTCTCGACGGCACCAAGCCATGTCTGATTCTTCCTCCACCACCATCGGATTCCACACCGTCTTCCTCCTCCTATGCAACTGTCGCTGACTCTTCTTCTGGTTCCACGAAGGAGGATTTGAAGGCTGCTTATGAGCAAGCCTTGGTTGCGCGTGAAGCATGGCTTGACGGGGATCAGCGAGTCTGTAGTCTCTTGTTCACGTCCCTGTTTTCGGAAGCCCTGGCTGAGCTTGACGATTATAAGACCTTGCAACAAATGTGGGAGAACATTGATGTTGTTCGTCAGAACCAAAGTAAGTCGACCATTCTACGCCTTTGTTCCACTGCCTTTACTGTCCGTAAGAATGGTTCAGTGCATGATTTACACCTTCAATTTAAGACTGTGTTCAATCAACTTGCTGGTTTGGGTGCTCCTGCATCAAATGATGATACTCTTCTTTGGTTTTCATTGCTTTGGGTTCTGAATTTAAGGATTTTTCTGCCCCATTTATTACTGCTTCTCCGAATCCTTTGTATGCGGAGATAGTTAATCATGCAAAGGACCACGAAGCATTTTTGAACAATTTACAGGGACAATAAACTTCTGGTGGTACTGCAGTTAGGCCAGTCACATTCGCGGTGTCAGAATCCAACTCTGGCGGCCGCGCATGGTCTCACGCACCGGCGGGTGCAGCGTTTGGCGGTGGCGCATCTGGCACACGCATCGGGCATTCTGGCCGATTCTCAGGTCGTGGACGTGGCTGGTTTTTGGGGCAGTCCTCAGGTGGTCGGGGCCGTGGTCTATAATGCCAGTGGTGTCGCAAAATGGATCATGATGCTACGCACTGTTATTGTTTGGTTCGACGTCCATCTTGCTCAGATAATTTCAGTCCTCCCTTCAGCTTGAGCCGGCCACTGTCACCTCCTTTGACTCTGGAGCTTCTGCTCATATGAGTTCGTCTGCTTCGAACCTTGAGAGTGTCACGCCCTACAATGGTAAATCCTTTGTTTCTATTGGAAATGGTACTAATATATGTATTTTTGCTATTGGTGATTCTCAACTTACGCATTCATTGCGACTTTTTGATGTTTTGGTTGTTCCTGATATAACCAAAAACTTATTATCTATAAGTAAGCTTACCCGAGATTGGTGTGCTGATCACTTTTGATGACCGTTCTTTTGTGATTCAGCACAAAGTCACCAGGGCAGTCATGGGCAGAGGCCACGATGAGGATGGTTTATATGTGTTGGATCGTGGTGAAGAAGCTTTACTTTTGAACTATGGCATGCCCGTTTGGGACATGTGTCCCCTAGTACTATTTCCTTGTTAGCTAAAAATGGTGAACTATCTATTTCCTCTTTATTGCCTAAACCTAATGCATGTGTCTCCTGTGTGATGGAAAAAGGTCATAAACTGTCATTTGTTGAAAACTCTAAACGAGCTATGCATGTCTTAGATTTTATTCATTGTGATTTGTGGGGACCATCTCCTATTATCTGGTCATGGATTTGTTTACTATGCTCTCTTTGTGGATGATTTCTCAAGATTTACATGGCTTTACCCTCTTCATCGTAAATCTGAGTTTGTTGATGTATATATGAAATTTGAGGTGTTTATTGAAAACCAATTCTCCTCTCGGATTAAAGTGTTTCAGAGTGATAGGGGCACAGAGTTTCTGAACACACGTCTCCAAACTCATTTTGAGACAAAAGGAATCCTTCATCAGGTTTCATGTCCGTACACACTCGAGCAGAATGGGCGTGCAGAATGAAAACACCGTCACGAGGCAGAAATGGGGCTTACTATGCTTTTTCATTCACATCTGCCACTATCTTTTTGGGATGATGCGTTTGCGACAGCTGTATATGTCATTAATCGTCTTCCCACCCCGGTGCTTGATGGCGCTTCTCCTTATGGTATTCTATTTGATCGGGCACCAATATACTCTAACTTCCACCCTTTTGGTTGTAGAGTATATCCATTTGTCTGTCCCTATGCTGAGCACAAGTTGTCGCCTCGAAGTATTCCTTGTGTGTTTGTTGGGTATAGTTCTCAATACAAGGGATTTCGTTGTCTGGATCCTTCTTCTGGTTAGGTGTATATCACCCGTCATGCCCGGTTTGATGAAACTTGCTATCCTTTTTCTGCGTCGTCTTCGAGTTCTTCAGTTTTCTCTTCTCTTGATGTATCTTCATTTATTGATCCAGTCCTTCCAGATACTATGCCGCCATCAACATCGCCTGCTCCTTTGGCACCTTGCTTGCTGTGTTCAGCTGACTCACCTATTTTGCCGGACCCCCTGCCTGCTACTCCTGATCAAATTCCTGGTTCTCCGATGTGCTCTGAGTCTACTGCTGATGACTTTTCTGACAATTCTCCTAGTCCACCATCATCTCGGCCTCATCCCATGGTCACTCGGTCTCGTACCATTTTGCGTCGACCTCGACATCTTGATGATTATAATGTCACTGGCCTTAATGCGACTGTACTCGACCACTCTGAACCCCGAGATTATCGAGCTGCTCTTCGTGATCCTCAGGTGTTGCTGCCATAGATGAAGAGATGTCTGCTCTTCGAAAGCAACACACTTGGGATGTAGTTCCTCAGCCATCTAATGTAAATGTTGTTGGCTCCAAATGGGTCTACCAAGTCAAATATCTGCTCAACGGCACGGTTGACCGCTACAAAGCCTGACTTGCAGCTCAAGGGTTTTCCCAGCTACCGGGATTTAACTTTCACCACACTTTCAGTCTTGTGGTCAAAGCATCCATTGTTCGTATGGTTCTTGCCATTGCTACTATTAAAAAAATGGCCCTTGCACCAGTTAGATGTGAAGAATACGTTCCTGAATGGTGTTCTCGATGCCCCAGTGTACATGGCTCAACCCGTTGGCTTCAAGGATCTTACTCGACCTGATCATGTTTGCTGTCTGCGGAAAGCCATTTATGGGCTTAAGCAGGCTTCGAGGGCTTGGTTTGATCGGTCCAGTTCATTTCTTCGCCAACTTGGTTTTTTCTGCAGTTCTGCTGACACATCTCTATTTGTGTTTTCTCGAGGTACTGTTCTGCTATATCTACTGGTATATGTGGATGATATTATCCTTACTGGCAATGACTCTGCTTCCATTCGTCAGTTCATTTCTCGCACTCATCAGGAGTTCGCCATCAAGGATCTTGGCTCCCTTAGCTACTTTTTTGGTCTTGAGGTCTCTTCCACTACCTCTGGTCTCTTCTTGGGTTAGGCTAAGTATGTTAGGGATATCCTTCGTCGAGATGGTATGGCTGATGCTGAGCTGGTTTCCACCCCCTTTGTACATTCTTCTCAGCTTCTCAGTAGTTCGAGCGAACCTTTCAGCAATCCCACTTTGTATCGGTCTTTGGTTGGTGCTCTGCAGTACCTCACCATTACTCGACCAGACTTGGCCTTCGCTGTGAACTCTGTTAGTCAATTTCTCCAAGATCCTCGTGATGATCACTTTGCGGCAATTACCCGGATTCTTCGCTATGTCAGTGGCTCTCATTATTTTGGATTATCATTTCGTTTTTCCGCTTCCACGGGTGTGTTAGAATATTCTGATGCTAATTGGGCTCGCTGCCTAGAGACTCGGTGCTCAACTTATGGCTACACAGATTTTCTTGGGGGTAATCTCATTTCTTGGAGTGCCAAGAAGCAGCCTACTGTGTTCCACTCCAGTTCAAAGTCTGAGTATCGTGCTTTGGTCAACACTGCAGCGGAGGTTGTCTGGCTCTCACTTGCTTCGTGATCTTCGCTTTCCGCTTTGTGAGTCACCCATCCTGTTATGTGACAACAACATCGCCATTTTTCTTGCTCGGAATCCGGTGGCTCACAAGCGTGCCAAACATATTAATATCGACTATCACTTCGTTCGAGAGCTGGTTGCCTCAGGGAAGCTGCATGTTCGTCATGCGCCGACATCTCTCCAAGTTGCTGACATATTCACTAAAGGTCTTTCTCATCCTTTATTTGAGTTTTTCAGATCCAAGCTGTGCGTCTCAGCCAACCCGATGCTTTGCTTGAGGGGGGTGTTAGGATAAGATGAGATATGATTGGGATATGATTGAGATATTATGATAAGATGAGATATGAATGAGATATGATAGGAATCTTATGTCTAGATACATTGTATGTCTAGGCTAGTATTTCTATATGTATTTCATGATTCACAAACATTAATCTATGGAGAATTAACTCATACACAATTATAATGTAAATTCCGGATATCCAAATACTTTTGGATATTTGTCTCTGGTAAGTGACGTAACAAAAAGACGTCATTCAGAGTTTAGAAATGTAAGTATTGTGGAACATTCCTACCATTAACATTCATCATTAAGAATGAGAGTTGAAACTATATGTGGTCAGTTGAACTAGTTTGTTATGATATTCTAGACAATTGAGTCAAGTGATCACAGTGTTATGAGTATATAATTCAAAAATTTTTGAACTCTATTGAAAGGAATGATGAAATGCAAGATGAGGATGAGGAAAATGAATTTATGAATGAAAGTGTTTGGAGAAGTGATAAATAGCGTACATGTTTTGTTTTAAAAATTATAGAGTTAAGTGCTCATATAACCCTGTGTTTTAGTGGTCATATTGGCACTTTCCAACTTCACAGGGTTACAATAGCACATTCCTACCAGTAACATTCATCATTAAGAATGAGAGTTGAAACTATATGTGGTCAGTTGAACTAGTTTGTTATGATATTCTAGACAATTGAGTCAAGTGATCACAGTGTTATGAGTATATAATTCAAAAATTTTTGAACTCTATTGAAAGGAATGATGAAATGCAAGATGAGGATGAGGAAAATGAATTTATGAATGAAAGTGTTTGGAGAAGTGATAAATAGCGTACATGTTTTGTTTTAAAAATTATAGAGTTAAGTGCTCATATAACCCTGTGTTTTAGTGGTCATATTGGCACTTTCCAACTTCACAGGGTTACAATAGCACATTCCTACCATTAACATTCATCATTAAGAATGAGAGTTGAAACTATAGAGTTATGTGCCAATATGACCATGTGAAGTTGGAAAGTGCTATTGTAACCCTATGATTTTCTTAAATGTCGTAATATAACCCTGGAGGTCTGAATTTGGCCAGAATTCTGTAAAATGACCATTATGCCCCTAATTTAAAAAAGAAAAAAAGAAAAGGTCATTTTTACCCTTCCCTCATCTTCTTTTTCTCAATTTTATTTTTGCTCTCTCCCAATTTTATTTCTTCTTCCCCGATTCTTCCCCATTCTCTCCAATCCCTCATTTCCATCTGAAATTCCACCACCACCACGCCCTGGCTTACCCACCACCACCCTATGAAATTCCACCATCACCACGTCCTGGCTTACCCACCATAACCACGTCCTGGCTTACCCACCACCACCATATGAAATTCCACCACCACCACGTCCTGGCTTACCCACCACCACCATGCCCTGGCTTTCCCACCACCACCACGTCCTGGCTTACCCACCACCACCACGCCCTGGCTTTCCCACCACCACCACGTCCTCCTCTCCATATGAATTCTCACTACCACCATGTCCCTCTTTCCTGACCTGGCTTACCACCACCACGTTGGTGTAGCCTCCACCCGCTCAGCCGTTGGTATAGCCGTTGTCACTCACCATCACCCTTCGTCGCTAATCCTAATTTCCCCTCTTAATCTGGTGGAAAGCATTCTTGATCTGGTGTCCAGATGTCGAGTGATGGGGTCGTTGCCCCCGTGACTGGTGGAGTCCGGGAGCCGGAGGATAGAGTCGTCACCACCATGTTTGGTGGTGTCCGGGAGCCAGAAGATAGAGTTGTTGTTTCCGCCATCTTTGAGATTTGACGCCTTTTTTGAGGTAGCTGGTTGGGTGTTTTCTGGCTGAGGTGGCTGGTGGTGGTGCTGCCACTCCCAAACCCGCTATGCAAGGTTTGCATTGTGTTTCTTGCTTTGATTTTTTAAGATTCGATTTGTACAATGAATCTGGAATGATGGTTTTAGATTGTTTGCTGAGATTTTTGGCTGTTATTATTGAGATTTTTTGCGGGATTTGATAATTTGTTTGGGTCAATATTTGTTTGATATTGTTTGGACTACGTCAAACATTTGGTTTGGATTTTCCTGTCACAAAAATATGTTTCGGTGGCAGCATGGTGGTGGCGTCTCGGTGGTGGCGCTGCTTGGCAGCGGCAGTGATGGTGGTGATGGTCCTTTTGAAGATGAAAAGGAAGAAGAACCTAGGGTATTTCAGTCAATGGATTTGTAATTTGATGGCTAGGGGTATTTTAATATTTTTTTATTCGGTCAATCCAAAAAATACAAAGTCAACATCGAAATAGTGTCAAAGGGTTATATCGGTTCTTCTGATGCAAAAGACAGGGTTACAATAGTATTTTCCAACTTCACAAGGTCATATTAGCACATATCACCAAAATATAGGGTCATATCAATACTTTTCCTAAATTAATATTATAATCAAAGGGAAAGTCTCAGGAAAGGCGGTCTTTCCATAAGCTTATGGACAGTCCTCAGGGGCATTTGCATTAAATGTTGTGATTTTTTATAAAATTTAAATATTGCATTTTATAAGTTAAAACAAGTAATAATATGTATGTGAAGGTGAAAATATAAAAATATATCATATAAAATAATATTTTTAAAAAAATTAAATTTTGTATGTAATTTAAGAAATGCAGTATATAAGGTAAGAAATAAGTGGCATGTCCATAAGCTTATGGACAGGCCGCCTGTCAGGAGACCCACTCATAATCAAATACATATTATAATTTTAGAATTATGATTCAATTAGTGGTTGTCAACTACAAAGCACTCCAACTTTTATACATTCAATAATTAAATGAAAAAAAATACGAGTAAATTGAAGTCGGGCTTATTAATGTTATTTTTATTTATTAATTCTCAATTTGTCCATGCATAAGATGTAGAGGAAGAAAGTCAATCTTATAATTTTGAAGGATATGAAATTACTCCATTATCCTCTGCCATAACTTGAGCATCTGTCATCCTCAACCAGTGTCCACCACCACCCCCTACACTCAGGCACTATCCAGTTGAGTTGAAACAGAGTTGAGTTAAGTTTAGCCTAATTTATTGGAGTTGAGAGGAGTTGAGTTGAGTTGATTGGAGCTGAGCTAAGTTGAGAAGAGTTGAATTGAGTTGAGCTGATTGGAGCGGATATGAACTGATTATATCTTAACTAAACTGAGTTAATTGTCGATGAACTGAAATGAACCAAAACGAGCTAAAATAAATCAAAATGAAATGAATTGAATCTAATTGAACTTAACTCAGTCAAACTGAAATGAAATCAATGAAATTAACTGAATCAAACTAAACTAAACGGAAGCAACTGAACCGATCTGAATCAAACTAATTTGAACTGAATCAAATTGAACTAATTGAACTACATCAGAATGAACCCAGCTGGATAAAGTTAAAGTGAAATGAATCACACTAAACTAAACTAAAGCTAACTAAAATGGGCTGAGTCTAACAGAAAGGAACTAAATTAAACTGAATCGAACCGAAACAAATTGAATCGAACTGAACTGGACTGAATAAAAGTTAACTAAATTGTTTCTTGTTTCACGTTTCATAACTTCATTGGAATGCACAAGCTTGAAATACCTATTCTTAACCTTGAGATTGGCCAAGGAGTTTCAAATTTACACATATTTACTGAAGATCAGAAACGGGCTATGTGAGAAGTGATAATATAGCTTTGCAAATTTGGAAATCTATTGGAGGCAATGATGAAGAGCAAAGTGCCGATGAAGAAATATGATTAGTTGTGGATGAAACCATTTTCAGTCATTCTTCAGCATTAATTTGAACTACCATATGTAATTTAGCTAATATTAATGTTCAACTGAGTTATATATGTTATCCTATTTATATGTATTGAATTGATTCAAACTACATATTGAGTAATATGCATGGAGTTCAGTCATTTTGAGGAAATTTACAATTAATGAGCCGAACTGAAATTTAACATTGTGAAAAACATCGATAATAATAGACCTAAACGAGTGTGTTTTCATAAAATTAACTCAACTCAACTGACCCGACCAGAACGTTACAATAGCTAAATTCAATTGAAATGAACTTAACATGTAAAGAATGAAAAACATGAAAGGAGATAAAGTGAAGTGAACAAAATTTAAATAAATATAAATATACATAACTAAAATTTATTTAAATAATTTAAAATGCCAAAGTAACCTAAACTTAACAATCTAAACAAACTAATTTGAATCAAAATGAATTTAGATGAACTGAACTGTTTAGAACTAAATCAAACTGAAAATAACTGAATTCGACGTAGTAATGTCGGGAGTAGATTGACCTAGACTATGTATAACATAGTGAAAAACCTTTATAATTGACCTAAACGAGCGTATCTTTATGAAATTAGTTTATCTAAACTTAATTGAACTAAAGTACATACAACTGAACTGAACTGAACCAAACTAAACTAAATTGAACTAAACTTAACAAAGTTGAAATACCCAAAATGAAGTGATTTAGTTGAATTAAAAATAAACATCTATAATGGTATGTATGCTTTTCATAATCACAATAATTATAATAATTCATACATTCAAATACGAACAACATTTACTATAAGTTTCATATTCAAAATAGATTTAAAAACTTTCTAAATTAAAAAAGAATTGAATGGAGTTCAAAGTAAAAGATCTAAAATTATTAGAGCCAAGATAAGTTGATTGAAGCTGTAAGAAATAAGGGTAATGATCAGTGTTTATTCATGACCTCATGGTACTTTATCTAGTAGTACAAAATACATATACAAGCTAGGAAAAGGAAATAAAACCTAATTACAATCACAAGTAATATTTATATTCCTTAACACCCTCCCTCAAGTTGGAGCATGGAGATCAGAAATGTCCAACTTGCCAAGTAATGAATGAAACTGGTTACGCCCGAGAGCTTTGGTAACAAGTCTGCATGTTGATTTGTAGTGCGGATATGATGAGTAATTATAGTACCAGACTGCACAAGATCCTGGACAAAATTACAATCAACTTCAATATACTTCGTTCATGGAACACTAGATTTGCTGCAATATGAAGAACATATTGCCTGTCACAAAATAAATACATAGGAGCATTATGCTCAACTCCTAACTTCTTCAGTAAAGACGTAAGTCATAAAAACTTATAACATGTAACAACCATAGCACGATACTCCGCTTCAGAAGAAGACCAAGAAACTGTAGGTTGCTTCTTGGTCTTCCAAGAAACTGGAGAATCACCAATCATCACAAAGTAACTGGAAAGAGAACGCCGGGTAATAGAGCAAGCAGCCCAATCAGAATCACAGTAAGCAGTCGAATGTAATGCACTACAGGAAGAGAGAAATAACCCTTGACCAAGATGACTCTTCAAGTAGTGCAACACACGAACTGCAACTTGCCAGTGAGGAACACAAGGAGACTTCATGGATTGAACAAGTGTATGAACCGTGTAACTAAGCTCATGACGTGTGATGGTAAAGTATATCAGGCACTCAGCCTGTTGCCGGTACTACTCAGGATCATGGTAAAGAGGGCCATCAACACGCGCCAGATTGTGTTGCTGCTCCATAAAAAAGTTAGTCATTTTAGAGGCAGATAAACCTGTATAAGATCAAATGTCCAAGGCATATTTCCTTTGTGAAAGAAACATCCCCTCCGATCTTCTATAAATCTCTATGCCCAAGAAATACTTAAGTAAACCAAGATCTTTCATATGGAAACAAGAACTCAGGTATTTCTTGAACTCAGAGATGAGCGTGAAGAGATACCAGCAATGACCAAATCATCCACATACACCTGAACATACAAAGAAAATAATCCACGGGAAAAGACAAACAAAGAGTAATCTGCCTTACTCTAAACAAAATCAAATGCTCGTAAAGTCTGAGCCAATTTGGCAAACCAATTTCTAGGAGCTTGACAAAGAATGTAAAGAGATTTCTAAAGGTGACATACCTGACCATAGGGAGCGGCATAGCCTGGTGGGGATCGCATAAAAACTTCTTCATGCAAATCATTATGCAAGAAAGCATTATGGACATCCATCAGATGCAGTTTCAAACCACAAAAGACCGCAACGGATAAGAATAGGCGAACATAATTCATCTTTGCAATCGGACCAAATGTCTCATTATAATCAATCCCTTTAACCTAATGATTCCCGAGAACCATTAGGCGCGCCTTATAATGTTCAATAGTATTATCGGACTTAAACTTCGTTAGGAAAACCCATTTGTAACCAATCACCTTCTTATCCAGAGGTAGAGGGGCCAAAGTCCAACTCTGATTGAGCTCAAGCGCAATAAGCTCATCGGTCATAGCATCTCGCCAATGAGCATGTTGTGATGCCTCGGAATAAGTGGTGGGGTCCACACTAGATGTTACTGCACCCAAAAATCTAGAATACATATTAGAAAAGTTATCACAATTTACATAATCGGTAAGAGGATAGAGAACACCTGAGGATAGTGATGGTACATGTGTGAACGTAGCAGTAGGAGGGGTCTTCAGTAGTAAGAGCACAGGCATAATCATCACAATCATAATATTCCAAATAAGGAGGAGGTCGGCGAGCGTGAACACTATTTCTTATATGAGGCAACTCAATTGTGGGAGGAGACGTCGGAACAACCGGCGAAACAAGTGGCGGAGATGATAGAAGTAGATGGCGAGAAGAATTAGTCGGGGCCGGAGACACCACGTCGGCGGAGCAAATAAGTAACTGGAGCTCGCAGCGTGTGATCGCCGTTCGCCAGTGGCGCGTGAAACGTGTGAGGTGGTGGCATCCCAGGCTATGCATCATCATGCCGGATCGACAAGGGTTGCCAGTGATCTTGGTCAATTGCAGGAACAGGAGAAGCGGTCAGCGGTATAGGCGCAACAATATCCAGTGGTAACGGTACGACGATGGCATTTGGGACAGGAGCGATGGCGACCGGTGGCATAGGGTCGGCAGTAGTCGGTGGGATCGGTGGTGCCGAGATCTGGGCATGTGACTCCGGCGGTGGTGGAAGTGATGTTGTGGATGAGGTGGTGGTGTCGCCGGGGTCTACGGAAGAGGTCGATGTCGGAGTTGTTGCATACGGGAACTGGTCTTCAAAAAAATTAGCATCCTAACTGTTAAAGATGATGCGGGATTCCAGGTCAAAAAGGTGATAGCCTCTCTTTCCGGCAGGATACCAAGAAACAAACATCTCCGACTTCTTGGTGCAAACTTGTCGCGGTATCTGGGAACGTGAGAAGCGAAACACAAGCATCAAAATACCTTTAAAGATGAGTAATTTGGAGGTTGTCCATATAGCATCTCAAAGGGAGTGCGACCATCGAGATGTTTTGTCGGTGTCCGGTTAATCAGATAAGCAGCAGTAAGAACACATTTTTCCCAAAACTCAATTGTGAGACTGGCTTGAAACTGTAAGGCACACGCGATGTTGAGTAAATGGCTATGTTTTCGTTCAACTCTACCATTCTGTTGTGGTGTATCAACCATAGATGTCTCAAAAATGATCCCAGATGCAGCTAAATGAGATCTCAAAGGAATTCAGTCTTGTTGTCAGCCCAGACACGCAGTATAGTTTGGCCCTATTGATTCTTGACCAGAGCTCAAAATTCCAAAAATCTAGAAGCTACTTATGACTTAGCCACTAATAAATAAACTCAAACAACTCAGGAATAATTATCAACTATTGTAAAAAAATAAAATGCACCACTTGAAGATGATGTATTATAAGGACCCTAAACATTACAATGTATTAATTCAAATAATACAGTAGCATTTGTAGAGCTCAATGGAAAACTATGTATAGTGGGTTTTGCTCTATAACATACAGAGCAAGGTATATTAGTATCATTTGTGCTAAAATCAAGAGTAGGAACAGAAGACAACACCGTAGATGATGGATGACCAAAACATTGATTCCATAAGTCAGATTAAGAAACTGAAGCAACCGTCGGAATAGACTGGAGGATATGAGAACGAATGCGAATATTCAACAAAAGAAGCCAATACCCCCCCCCATTTCTATTCACTCACGCCAAATCACAGTCCACATAATGATTTTCTATAAAATGCAATAATTTTCAGTAAACAAGGCTAGACATTTTAAGGCAAATAACAATCTAAAACATGATAATAAACTGCATCGCAAAGTAGGTATGTAGAGCACATGAGTAAGGGTGACATCACCAAAAAAAATATAACCATATTGTGTAGCAGACGACACAGATTCATCAGGCAGTATAACAAGCGCTTCTGGAAGAAATTCGGGCGCACATGAATCTAACGTGCACTATATCGTCTGTCGAATGAGCTTTTTGGAGTTTATCGTTGAACGAGCGGGACGTAAGAAGATGCTGGAGAGTCTAGCAGCGAAGCACCGGCAGCGGCAGTGGACACGACACAAAGAAGCTGGAGGCGCAAAGACTGAGGCTCATCGGTAGTGGAAACTGAGGCAAAGGTAGCGCCAGAAAAGTAGCTCGTCGGTAGCGGAAACTGAGTCGGCCAGAGAGCCAGCTTCTTCGGCGGCGGAAGGACGGATCAGAGACTGGAAGCGGCGGGCTGGTGGTGAACTTGCAATGCTCTTTTTTAAAAATATCTGAAAGGCAGCTTTAATCAGCGATGTGTGAAGGTTACACACCGACGATGGTAGCGGAAAATTTAGAATTTAGGATTATTGTCTCTGATACCATGCTAAATTTCAAGGTATCTTGAGCTTCCATCTTAAAATCAATTGGTACTAAGTGGAGGTGACTCAATACCTTATATATATATATATATAAGTCATTATCTTTGTAAGAAACCGATGTAGGATATATCTTTCAATACGCCCCTTCACGTGCCAACGTGGAAATACTCCATGACTCATATCGGGCCCAATAACTCAACCTGAGCTTTGAACCATGTAGAAAATAAGGGTAATAATCTATTTTTATTCATGACCTCAGGGTACATTATATAGTAGTACAAAATACTTATACAAGTTAGGAAAAGGAAATAAAACCTAATTACAATCACAAGTAATATTTATATTCCTTAACAAAAGCTGAGAAGAACTGAGTTGAGAAGGGTTGATTGAAGTTGAGAAGAGTTTAGTTGAGTTGATTGAAACTGAGTCTAATTAAAAATAATTAAGAAGATTAGAGAATATTTAATTTGAGTTTATTGAAGATGAAATAAAATGAATTGGACATGGCCCCAATGTCCACCATCATCACCCCTTAGCAACCGAAAACAACATTAATTAGAGTATCACTAACGACCACCATAACAAATATTCTACAAACAAATTCCCATATCAATATGCCACATGATGCTTATGGGGATACAACGATTAAGGATACCCTACAACTTATAGATCAAAAAGTTAGTTCGGTACAACAAAGACAGCTTGCTAAACAGGTGACGGCGGAGGAAGTGAAGTTGGCTGTATTCCAAATGGGAAATTGGAAGGCACTGGGACCTGATGGAATACCTGCGGGGTTTTATAAAACATATTGGATCCAAGTTGGGGATGACCTAATCAAAGCGGTACAGGATTTTTTTATAATTGGGAGTATGCTCACTGAATGGAATGCTACTAACATCATACTCATACCCAAAAATAAGGTACCCACCAAACCTGCTCATTTAAGACCTATTAGTTTGTGCAATGTTAAGTACAAAATAATTGCTAAGGTTCTAGCAAACAGGCCAAAGTGCATAATGGGGTACCTGGTATCTGGTAATCAAGCGACATTTGTACAAGGTAGATCGATAGTTGAGAACTCATTAGTAGCACATGAGTTGATTGAGAAAATCCGGAAACATAAGACAAGTAAAGTAGCCCTTGCGGCTTTAAAGATTGATATGAACAAAGCTTATGACCGAGTGTCTTGGGATTTTCTTCAGAATGTCATGGGGTGGATGGGTTTTCCAATTAAGTGGATTCATTGGATTATGGAGTGTGTCACCACAGTTACCTACTCTATAAAATTCACGGGGAGATATTTGATACATTCATGCCCAGACAAGGTTAAGACAAGGTTGTCCACTATCACCTTTTTTGTTCATCCTATGTCAAGAAGCATTGTCTTCCATAATTGCTTCAGTACCGTTTCAATAGGTGTGTAGGGGAATTCAACGTGGTAGGGGAGTACCACAAGTCTCGAGCCTGATGTTTGCGGATGATTGTATTCTATTCTTTGAGGTTACAGAACCAGCTATGAAGCAATTAGCAGCTGCATTGAATTTATTCGCGGCCTATTCAGGTTAGAGATTGAATTTTGAGAAATCTTCTTTCCTCATAAGTCCTAATGCTAATGCCTTTACCACGAATCTTATTCAATTGAGATTCAACATCAAGCCAGATCTCCTACAAGGAAAATATTTAGGGCATGACATCAATTTCAAAGGTTCAAAAGTCGCATTATTCAAAGGGTTACGGAGGAACATTATTTCAAAGACATTCGAGTGGAGAAAGACTGACCTTTCAGTTATGGGCCGAGTCACATTGTGTAAGCATGTTCTTTGCTCTCTATCTCAGTATACCATGGGGACATTCAGGATTCCGATAACAGTCGCTAAGGAGATTGATAAACAGATGGCCAGGTTTATCTGGGCAGGAGACCCAGATGGAAGGGGGATACATTGGAAGTCATGGGATCGGTTGTGCGATTCAAAATGGAATGGTGGATTAGGGATGCGATCAACGTTAGAAGTGAACCAAGCCATGTTAGGAAAGCAAGCGTGGACGCTATTAACAACTAAAGACACCTTCTTATCTAGGTTCTTCCTTGCTAAGTATTGCAGGAAACAGGACTTTCTACACACTACCCAGAAACAAGGTGATTCTTACGGGTGGAAGGGAATACTCTGGGGCCTGGAACTACTCAAACCTTACCTGAAGTGGAAGATTGTGACAGGGGAGACAGTTGATGTTCAACAGAACTGGATACCAAACCAGCCTAATCCAATCAAATACGGAGCAACCACCCTTCCTCTGCTACGGTTTAAAGTTTCTGACCTTATTGATGCAAACAAATCCTGGAGAATGCCGCTACTCACAACACTTTTCCCATCATACACAGTTAAGGAAATAATAAAAATCCATATTCCGACTCACTATTTTGGGGATGTGGACTACTTGGCATGGGATAAGGATGTTCTAGGGAATACTTTGTCAAAACAGGTTACCACACAGCAAAGGAAGCTAAAAATCGGGACAATCCATCATCCTCAACGTCATCAGCATCACGGGACCATCCTGATTCAAAAATGTGGAAGACTCTTTGGAATGCGGACATCCCAGAGAATATAAAGTTCCTTATTTGGAGAATGATCAATGGTGCTTGCCCAATAGCTCCTAGTCCTCTGAAGCGAGGTATGTTACTGTCCACGAAATGTCAAATGTGCTCGAAGGCTGATGAATCAATAGAGCATATGATTTTTACTTGTGATATAACCAGGAAGTTGTGAAGGCATAGCAGATTGGGATTAGACTTCAGTACAGCTACCCCGGTTTCTTTTAAGCTTTGGATACAAAATTGGTTTACTATTGCCCCCACAGAAGGAAGATCGGGAGCTCGCTTGCTTTATAATATGGGGTATTTGGTGTGCGAGATGTGCCGTTACGGTAGAACAAATACCTATTTCTTTTTCTCATATAATGGAGGAAATACATGGTTTGACCAACAGAGCTAGGATAAGGGATGCGTTTCGGACAGCGCAAAGGTCAGACCCAGATTTGGAGTTACCGGATGTAGGAAACCATAATGTTACAGGAACAGGGTCTTTCAAGGAAATAAGAAAGCTGGGTGATATCGACCTCATGTGGTTAAACAAGGATGGATGCATAGACCATTTATTTCATGATTGCACAATCATCACTACTGATGCGGCCTTCTGTATTGGTAGTGGAGAAGGGGTGGCGGCTTGGTGTGCAAAGCAACGTACACAAACAAGGTGGACAGGAAGAGATACCATCCATGCTTCCTCGGCAGTCCAAGCAGAACTTTTAGCCATTTACCAGGCTATGAAGCAGGCTACTTACAGAAGGAATTAACACATAGTCATCAAAACAGACTGTGATAATGCACTGCGTTATATCATTAATTTCCCAGTTGTGCCGCCAGATATAATGCACTTAGTGAAGGAAATAAAAATTCTATGTTTGGTGTTCCACCATTTATCAATAATTAAGGTGGATAGATCAGAAGTCGCAGAGGCACATAGTCTAGCTCATGACAATGTAATATGTAATAACCTTCTTAATAATCAATGATAAGTACCCTTTGTTCCAAAAAAAAAATACTCCCTCCGACCCATCCAATTTTACATAAGTTGATTTTTGTCAGTTGACTCAAAAAAAGTTTAATCATAGATATCTATAATTGTGTGTAAATACAAGTTATAAAAAAATGATATTATAAAAATTCATACCATTACGAATTTAACAAGATCAAAGATGACAATATTCTAACTTATTTGTCAATTTAAATTTGAAGTCAAAGTTAAGCAATTTTAACTAAATGAATAATTAAATTACAGAAATGGATGAGATACAGGGAGTAACCCAATATACCCATAAAAAATCATGATAAAATCCCGATTTTGAATGAGAATGGAGTTCGTCTTCGCCCTTGTGGAGTTCGTTGTCGCCGTGGATTTTGAATGAGAATGGAGGATCGTGCTTAATTTAAAGGATTTTGGAGAACGAGAGCGAGAATGATATTTTGGAGGATTAGATTTTTGTGAGAACTGAGGCTACATCGAGGATAGTAAAATCCTTTTACTACTCAAAATAAATGAGGATAGTAAAATCCTTTTATTACTCAAAATAAATGAGGATAGTAAAATCCTTTTACTGCTCTAAAATTTCTCATACTAATATGAAAAGTTTGCAGCTCTTAGGCCCTATTCTCTAAAGTTTATCTGCTCTGATCTGATTTAATTTAATTAGATTCGATTTAAATTGAATTGAATTTAAAATAAGTGTGTTAAAAAATAATGATATGTACATAAATTTAGTTAAATTTCATCAAATTAAATTAAAATTAAACTGAATGGATCAAAATTAAGCTAAATTGAATTAAAATGAAGTAAAATGCAGATAATCTCTATATAAGATTATAATGGGATAAACTAAAATAGAACGTGTGCAATTTATTATGGTATAGAAGGAATACTCCATTTGTCTTACCTTAAATTACAGCCTAATCATGCACCCCGTTCAAGAAACATGTTTAACCGTTTATATGTTTAGCTACGCATCATATCGGCAAACAAAAAGTTACTTTCTGGATATTATTTGTTACGATGAATTCAACAATATCATATATGATAATAGTATATCTCATATATCTATTTAAGTATACGATTAAATTTTAATAATAAATAGTGTTATAAAATAAGTGGATAATATAATCCGGGATAGAGAAGTACGATATTAAGTATTTTACTACTTATGTTTACATTAAACTTAACTTGAAAATAATTCCAACTAAATGGCCAAAATCTTTGAAATTCAGTTTTGAGCTGTGATAATTTTGCATATCCCACAAAATATGATGTCACTCTGTAGATGTAATCATTAAGTGAGCATTAAGGCTCTGTGACACTTTGTCGGCACGATCAGTTTACAAATGGTACCATGGTTGATGCACCACTTCATGTTCCATTAATATTAACATTATAGGATTAGTTGCTTGAATTTATGTGAATAAAATTGATAGATGAAATTGAATGTAAAAAATAAAAAGTATAATGAGTGAATGAAATTGAAAGTAGTAAGTAAAAAGTAAAATGAATGGATGAAATTATCAAAAATAAAAATTGTACTAAAATAAAATAAATAACCAAAGAATGAAAGTGTGTAAACGTAAGCTATCAACTCGAATGATCTCAAAAATACTAAATTAAATAGGAGGTTCCAAGTTCAATTATTCACGGTATGCAAAATTCGTTTGTCTACTAATTTATTTAACTATATATAATAACATGATGTAATAAATTAATGTTTAAAAGAATTCGTCCCTCGAAATACGGTATTTTCATAAGTCTTGAAAATATCAAGGTTTAAACTGTAAATTAGAATAAATGAAAATAAAATTTTTGGGTTGCATTAGTCGGGTGATAAACTTTATAACGCGTGTGTATAATAAATTAATAAATTGCTACTAAACCTTTTACGGTTTTATTATTCTAATTAAATCATGTCTTTCCATAAGCCCATGGAAAGACGATCTTTCCCAATATTTTGCCTATTTAAAGTCCGTCTCTTGAAAGACGGTATTTCCATAAGTTATGGAAAAACCAATGTTTAAAGTGTAAATTAGAAGAAATGAAGATAAAATTTTTGAGTTGCATGAATCGGGTTAAACTTTATAACAACTACATGTTGCATAATAAATTATTAATATTGCAACTAAAACCTTTTACCTTTTATTATTATAATTAAATTATGTCTTTTTATAAGCCTGGAGAAAGATGGTCTTTCCCAATACTTTGTCTTATAATCATGTATTGTTGATTGCCATATAATAAATGTGTTATTTAATATGGGGCAGAGGAAATCCATGAAGAGTACTTCCTCTGGTTCTCTTTAAGTGACCTCATTAAAATGACACAATTTTTTTTTGAAAAGAGAAAGGAGAGGTGGAGGTTGAATTGGGAGTATAAAAAATAAGATAGGTGGATGAAAATAACCTAAGATTTGCCAAAAAGAGAACGAGCTAAAATAATTTTAAAAACCATCATAATATGGAAAGAGGGACATTATTAGAGGACTGGAGGTAGTATGTCTCTTGAAAAATGGTATTTCCATAAGTTATGGAAATACAAAGGTTTAAAGTGCAAATTAGAATAAATAAAGATAAAATTATCGGATGGTATGTTACAACTAAATTTTTTAATATTACAATTAAATTCTTTTACATTTTATTATTATAATTAAATATTATTTTTGCATGAATTCATGGAAAGATCGTCATTCCCAGCACTTTATCATGATGTTGAAAAGGGGTCGTTAAGACAATAATTGAGTTTTTTTCACTCAAATAAGGGGAGGTAGGAACATAAATTGAAACGCCCAAACTAACATTTGGCAGACCTCCGTACTTCCTCATTTTAATATATTTCCCTCACTTTCCTATTTTGATTATTTATTTTATATTAGCAGGTTTTTTATTTATTTTAACCTAATTTGTTCAATTTTATCTATTTATTATAATTTTTATTTTATTAATTTAATTTATTAATTCATTTCATTCAATTAAATTCACTTATTTAAAGTTATGATGGCAAATGAGTACGTAGTACTATATTTATTTCATTAGAAATAGGAGTAAACTTACAAGAGAAGATGAAATAGGAGTATTGTAATTTACAAAAGACGGAAAAACCTCGGTCAAACATTGAATAATTTATTTTATGATTAAGACACTAAATTTAGTCACTTATCTTAATACTCACATTTTATTATTTAATTTAGGGCGAACGACTTCAGGGGTCTTCCACTTCTTTCCATCGTTCATTTTTTGCCCCCCATTTTATTTTAATAATTTTACCCCCAAACTAAAAAAAGTATTGAATCGTAAACCTTCCGTCCGGTCAAAGCGTCAAGTAATAGTTAAACGTCAATTTTAAGGGTAAAAGAATAATTTATCATTTTCCTTTTTATTTTCCCTTTTCTTTCCTTTTTTCTTTCTCCTTTTCCTTTTTTTTCCTTTTCTCCCCCTGCTCCATTTTTCTCCACCACATGCTTCTTTTCTCCGGCGCCGATCCCATCCACATCAATCTCAAACCTCCATTTTTTTCTGCCGTCTGCTTCTTTTCTCCAACGGCGATTAGGGATGATCATGGTTCAGGTCTGGGTTGGGGCCAATAAAACCCATACCCGACCCTACACAATTTTAGTTAGACCCAGATCCAAGCCGGACTAGTAGGGTCTAAAAATCTTAGACCCGTACCCAAACCTGATAGGTCTAAACGGGTCTTGGGTCCGAAATGGGTCCTAAATATGTCTAATATTCTATATTTTTCTTCACTAAAAACTACTACATGTATTACCTTAAATACAAATAATTCAAGTTCAATATGCATATGAATTAAGTTTTCAAGAAAAATTATACTATACATATTATTTGTTGAATAAAAAATAAAAAATACACTGAGAATATGAAAGTAGTTTAGAAATTAGGGTAAAACTATATATATAATTAGGGTTAATGAGTATACGGGTAGGGTCTAGGTCGGGTTTGGGTCTTAATATTTTAGACCTAGACACGGACCCAAATCCGATAGGTCTAAATTTTTTAGCCCCATACCCGACCCAACAAGTCTAAAGCCTATGGGTCCGGGTCTGGTCCTAAACCCATGATCATCCCTAACGTCGATCCCATCCATATTAATCTCAAGCCTTCGTCATTGAACCCGATACCTTAGTTTTCATGAACGCGCGAGCTATCGGAAGAGATCCCGATACTTGGGAGAATCCTCTGGAGTTCAGGCCGGAGAGATTGCTCGGCAGTGATGTGAACATGGTTAAAGGGCAGCATTTCGAGCTCATCCCATTCGAGTCAGGTCATAGGGGATGCACCGGAACCAATTTGGCCATGTCGACTATTGAACTCGTGATTGCAAATCTCTTGAATTTCTTTGACTGGGAATTGCCTCCAGGGATGAAGGTAGAAGACATTGACACTAAACCTTGCTTGGTGGGGTAAGCGAGTGAATGATAGCGCGAGTTCCCATGGCGGTGGGGAGGAGAGCAGATGGTGGCGGGGAGGAGAATAGATGGTGGCGAAGGATTGAAGGTGGTGGACTGGCTGACGAGGTGGTGGAGAATCGATGGTGGCGGCGGCGGCGAGGAGAATAGGTGGTGGTGGCGACGAGGAGAATAGGTGATGGTGGTGGTAGCGAGGTGGCTGAGAATAGGTGGTCGTGGCGGGGGGACATATGAGGGTGGCGATGAGTATATGGTTCATATGGTGAGCGGTTGCCTTCCTTCTCGGTGATGACGGTGGATTCTGGTGTGATTTATGGGAGCGCCATTGCATGGTTTCCAAGCTTCTTCAGAGCAATGGCGGTGGATTCGAATCTACCGAGGTACACAATCATCTAATCTGAAGGTCGGTAGAGGGAATTTTTTGGGTTTCCACCGAGGAGGAAGGCCACCACGGCGTCTTTCTTTAGGGTTTGTTGTGAGCGGTGGCCTAAATAAAAGTGGAAAAAAGATAATCGAAAAAGGAAAAAGGAAAAAAAGAAAAAGGAAAATAGGGAAAATGAAAAGTGACCATTTTGCCCTAAAATTTAGCGGTTTTAACTGAACTTGGCGCTTGGACTGGACGGAAGCGCTACGGTTTAGCACTTTTAATAGTTCCGGGGGCAAACATATTCAAAAAATAAATTGAGGGCCAAAGGTGAATGATGTGAACAGTTGGAGGGCCCTGAAGTCGTTGGCCCTTTAATTTACTTTATTTTATATTAAATTAAAAGAGAAAATCTCATGTTAATTAGATTGACTAACAATTAGACCAACCATAAAAGGCTTATTTTTATAATTTTTCAATTAGAATTATAATTACTTACACAATTAGATTAATTTTAAAGACCGGGTCTCCTGACAGGCGGCCTGTCCATAAGCTTATGGATAGGCCACTTGTTGTTTACCTTATACACTGCATTTGTTAAATTACATACAAAATTTAAAACTTTTGAAAACATTTTTTATATAATATATTTTTATATTTTCACCTTCAAATACATATTATTACTTGTTTTAACTTATAAAATGTAATATTTAAATTTTATAAAAAAATTATATTATTTAAGGTAAAATCCCACGAGGACTGTGCATAAACTTATGGAAAAACCATCTTTCTTGAGACTTTCACTATTTTAAAAAGTTTTCATAATTGTATATGGATTATTGCAATAAATAAAAATAAATATAAAGCAATTTGTTGATTAATTAAAATGATTCATTTAAATGTTTAAAAACCCAACATTTTGTCAAGATATTGATGAATCCGTGAGAATGACTAATATTTTCAATCACTCTATAATAGATATGTTTGTTTTATGTCTGTCAACTGGGGGTATTTAAGTCATTTTGACTACCCTAAGCTCAAAAAATTGTCTAAAAATAACATTTTCCTCAATATTATAATATGTTGATGGTTTTGATTCTCTACTATGTATAATCAATCATAACCTATTAACATGCAAATATTATATTATGTTACTGGTTTTAATTCTTTACTAAATAGAATCAATCATAACTTGTTGAAATATATGACTTCTAAAGGTATATTTAAAACCATAAATATCTCATTATAATATATATATATACATATATATATATATATTTGAAGAAAATTTAGAGAAACACATAATTTGAAATAACAAAATGTTCATATTTTTAATACAATGATATTGTACTTTTGATAGAAATATGTATACATGTTTATTTATTTATTTATTTATTCATATACGACAAAGTTTTATTTTAGACCGACTAATTGTTAAATGAGGACATTTTATAATTAGTGAGACTAATAAGGTTATTTGATATTTATTTTTATTTATTGCAGTGGGATATATACATATAATTATGATAACCTTTTAAAATGAATGTTAACATATAAATAATTACTTTTTTAAATAATTTGAATGAAATATTATAAGTTAATCAATTTTTATTGTTTTCAATATCTAACGTTTTCCAACTAAAATTATTTCACTTCATTACTCATATATTTTCCTTAAATGACTAAATATTAAAATTTTAAATAAAACTTAATTTCAATATTTTAATTAATGATATTGCGCAATGCGCGAGGGTACTCCACTAGTTTAATATAAATAAAAGAAAAAGTCTCAGGAAATACAGTCTTTCCATAATCTAATGGACATTCCTCAGGGGCTTTTACCTTAAATGTTGTAATTTTTTTTATAAAATTTAAATATTATATTTTATAAGTTAAAACAAGTAATAGTATGTATTTGAATGTGAAAATATATGATATAAAAATGATTTAGAAAATTCTAAATTTAATACTCCCTCTGTCCCATACCAAGATTCACAGAATCTTTTTCACGGTCTTCAAGAAATATGTTTGACCTTCAATATGTTTAACTACATATAATAATGAAATATAAAAATTTGATATTTAGAAACTACTTACTACGACGAATTCAACAATATCACATACGATAATATTATTGTTTATATATCTATTCAAATATGTGGTCAAAGTTTGATCATGTTAACTGTCAAATAGTAAGTGTGCAGCTTGGTCTGGGACAGAGTGATTATGTCATTTAACAAATGCAGTGTATAAGGTAAAAAATAAGTAATATATCCATAAGATTATGGACAAACCACCTATCACGGTACCCACTCGGAATAAAAATA
This sequence comes from Rubia yunnanensis, assembly GCA_037428765.1. Taxonomy (NCBI): domain Eukaryota; kingdom Viridiplantae; phylum Streptophyta; class Magnoliopsida; order Gentianales; family Rubiaceae; genus Rubia; species Rubia yunnanensis. The sequence continues at coordinate 106,685,694 of CM075066.1, forward strand.
TGTGAACTAATTCCAAAAACTTGTTTACAATATTGCTAGATGCGTTCCTATAGTATTTACGATTTAATTATAATTATTCAAAGTTTAAGATACTTTTCAAAGTTATGTGAACTTCTTACTCCATCCTTCACATTTGCACTCTTACTTCTTACTTTTTGCACGTTGTTCAAAATACATGTTTTACCGCTAATGTTTTACCTATGTATAATAACGAAAAGTAGAAATTTAATATTTAAAAACTACTTGTTATGACGAATTGAACAATATCATATACGATAATATTAACACGTCATCAAACTTTAATAGAGAATTTTGTTCAAAAAGTAAGAGTGCAAATTCAGTTGGAACGAATGGAGTACAATAAATAAAAATAAAAAAATATCATTATTTATATTAATTATAAATATTTCGTCTAACAGTTATTAAATCCAGAACAAAATTTTGTGTTTTAAAACGTAAACTAAAATAAAAAATATGATAATACTCCCTCCGTTTCTCTATTAGTAGCACTCTTACCTTAATGAGATGTCTTTTTATAGAGCAAAGTGCATATGTAACCCTACATAATTGACGAAAGCGCTGATATAATCCTGCGATGATTAAAAGTGCAAATGTAACCCTAGATATTTAGGTTATGTGCAAATATAACCTTTTTCGACAGTTTAAGACCGTTCAATTCAACAAAAAGATTATTTTTCTCCTCAATGAAAAAATAAAAAATAAAAAAAGCAATAAAATTATGGGTTGCGTCGATTAGGGAAGATTCGAGGTGGTGTCGATTAGTGCAGATTCGAGGTGTTTGGAAGCCTTGGAAGCCTTGAACCAGCCTTTCTCACGATCTGATTTTATCTAGATTTGCCAGCATCATTCCCTATAAGAATTATTGACAAATTTCAACTTTCCAACCTATTCTCCAACCCCGTTAAGAATTTTTATTTGAAATTTCCCTCGTTTTTTAAGGTGGTGGTTGATAATCTTGCTTGTGATCTTAGGTCAAAGTTTTTGAATCTGCTCGTGCACAGCTAGTCAGACTCCGGAAAGAAGATGAAGATGCTCTAAGAACTACTCCCTCTGTCCCAACTATTTATGCGGAGAGAGAAAATGCATCTCAAAATAATGACAATACAAATTGACAACAATGCTCTCCATCTACCTCCTTAACAACAACCACGGCCACCACCACCACATCCACTTCTACTGCAATCACCGCCACACCACCGCCACCACTGTCATCGTTACACCATCACCACCACTTACGCCACCACCTTCTCCACCACCCCACTGCTACAACCTTCACTACACCACCACCGCCACCCCATTCTCCACACCACCACCACCACCACCACCACCACCCCTTTCTCCACACCACCTTCAACACACCTCCACCGCCACACCACCACCATTGCCACCACCTCCAACACACCACCACCACTGCCACCCCCCATTCTCTACACCACCACTGCCTTTAAATTGACCACACCACCACCACCTTCACCTACACAACCAAAATCAAAAACCTCAATCAGACCCTAAATCGATTCCAAAATTGAAACCCTCATTCCAAACTCACCAAAATCGAGGCCCCCACCAAAATTTAAAAAAAAACATCAAAGTTGGAAAAGAAGAAGGGAGAAGAAAGAATTGGGATGGGGCGGGAGAAGGAGGAGAGAAGGGAGAAGAGAAAATGGGATGGGGTGGGAGAAGTAAGGCCAAAAAAGGGGGAAAGAGTAAACGTTTAGAATGTTAGGGGTATTGAAGTTTTTAAAATTATAATTTTTTGCCCAAAATGGTAAGAGTGCAAAAACAGTAGGGACGTCCTAGAGAAAAAAGAGTGCAAAAATAGCTGAGACGGGGAGAGTACAATTGAAGAGAAAGATATGCTCTTAGAAGAAACAGAGGTGTTAACAGGCGAGTTGCAAAAAAGGCTGTGAGATGGCCCGCCACACTACCAATGCCTATGCGGCGGGGGCTCACTGCGGCGCGGTGGCGGGGATGGTGGCAGCGGTGATTTCAGAGGGTTCAAGGGGCCTTTTTGTCTTTTAGATTTTTGTATTTGGGTTAAAGGGTCTTTTGGTCATTTTTGGTCGGTAATGGCCGGAAATGACCAACCAATGCCGGAATAATGGATTTAGGATTATATTTGTACTCATGTATGATAGTCATGGGTTATATTTGCACTAAAATTTATTTCAGGGTTAAATCAGCATTTTCTCAATTATATAGGGTTATATGTGCATATTTCCCCTTTTTATAAGTGGCATAATTTCCAATTTTGGCAAGATTCATTCAATTTTTTCACTCTTTATATACTTTCTACTTTCTACATTATGTTTTGAGTCTGTCTCTTGAAAGACGGTCTTCCCACAAGTTATGGAAATGCCAAGGTTTAAAGTGTAAATTAGAAGAAATGAAGATAAAATTTTCAGGTTGTATGAGTCGGGTTATAAACTTTATTACTACTACACGATGCATAATAAATTTTTAATATTGCAACTTAGATCTTTTACCTTTTATTATTGTAATTAAACCATATATTTTCCATAATCATATGTAAAGACCGTCTTTCACAACACTTTGCTTTACTCATATCCAATCAATTTTTTCACTTAAATTCAACAAGCTAAACATATGGTACCATTTTTAATGAAATTGAGGAGTATATTCTTTCTTTTCTTCTAAATTAAAAAATGGGACATCTCCGATCCAACTTCCAAAATTCCAATTGCCTTACTCGGTAGTTGGGGCGTGTAATGGGACCACAGTACTTGACACAAAAAGCCCACCACCAATGGGAGTCCTCTCCGCGCTACAAATAACTGATCACTTTTCCAGTTTGTTCTCTCATTCTCATTCCCATTCCCGGACTCTCTCTTTCTCTCTCTCTCTAACGTTGTTACTGTAATCAATTCTTCTCGACAAAAAAGCTAGTGGGAGAAACAATGGAAGGCGAGCGAAAATCCAGGTTTCAGAGGATCTGCGTCTTCTGCGGCAGCAGCTCCGGCAAGAAAGCCAGCTACCACGAGGCAGCCGTCGAGCTCGGAAAGGAACTGGTAACCTCTATTCCATCGCCATTGTCGCGTTCTAGTACCTTGTTATAAAACGTTGTTAAATCTATTCTTACTGATGGTTTTCGATCTCCGGCTCGGTAACTTCGGTTCATGCTGTGTGTGTGTGCGTGTTTTGTATTTTGTTTTTCATGGTTTTGAGAAGATGGAGATATGCGTGGGAGGGGGTACTGGGTTTAAGTCCTGTTTGGCATGGGATAGCCAGCTGTAAGTTTGCTGTCAGTAGAGCAGCCATCTTGCATGATCTCAGTAATTTTTGAGTGATTTCTGGTTAAACAAATATCTGCCCTTCCTCGGGGAGCCAAACGTGCCCTCTTGAAATCATGACTCCTTTAAGCGTGTCTTATTTTGTTCCTCTCCACTAAAAATACGCCTTCAAATTTGACTAAATGTTTGTAAATGACTAGTATAACAATACACACACACGCACCAGTATTTTGGTGGGAACGGAACTGTTTATACGCATGGCTTGCTGTAGTACTCGTATTGGTGTTGCTAGTGGCGATTTTATTCTTGTAATGTAACGTTATTTCTTGTCCATGTGAATATGTGATCATGGATCATGGTGGTCTGGGTTTGCGACACGTGTTTGACAAGTTTGTACTTTCGATGTTTCGAAGGTGGAAAGAAGGATTGATTTGGTTTATGGAGGTGGGAGCGTGGGTCTGATGGGTCTTGTTTCTCAGGCAGTTCATGATGGCGGGCGCCATGTCCTAGGGTATGTGGCAACTCATTCTCTCTCTACAAACCTATGCTAAATACTGGGTATATTCTGATTTAATTAGGTTAAGTGAAAATGAAGCTTCTAAAACAATCATCATTTGAGATTTAAGCTAATAATGCTTGTGTTTTTTGGTTGTTTGTGATGGGTTCTTTTTATGTTCAAAATTAATGGTATGTGTCCGAAGAGCACGCAAGAATCTCAGTTCTCTAGGAAATGAATAATGGTGTTGCCCAAAGGCAGACCTCGTGGGATCAAACGGATGATTAACTTTGTCTCTCTCTTCTCTTTCTCTTCTTTCTCTCTGTGTAGTTTTTAGTGAAAGAATAAGGCCATGACGTCAATTTGACATCAATTGACAGACAAACAGTTGAAACAAAACTACTATTGCCATTTAATTAATCTGTTAAACAGTTTCGTAAAGCAACTCTCAAAACTGGGGTGTCCTGGGGCTTTTCGGGCAGTCATGTGATCAGGATCCCATATTCTTAACTGTTCGTTGTCAGGTCACTGGTGAAAGATGTCCGAAAGTAACCCATACCGATTCAACCATTTCCCTATTTGAGTAAAAGAGGGTGATATCTCCGCATGAACAGTCTTGTTTCAAGGACTTTTACCGCATTGTCCATATCTTATCTGCAGAATGTCTAAAGTTGTTCAGTATCTTTTACTGTTTTGACAATGACCTCCTGGTTTGGTTATAGTCCAAACCAAACCAAACTAGGATTTAACATAGTTCAAGGTTGACTAAGATGGTGTGTTTCTCTTGCAGTGTCATCCCTAAGACTCTGATGCCAATAGAGGTAACTAATTACCATTGTTAACCTTATGGATTTTGTTTTGGATTGAGTTGTTTCTTACTCTTTTCATGAAATGTAACAAAGCAGATAACAGGTGAGAAAATTGGAGAGACTAGAGCTGTGTCTGGTATGCATCAGAGAAAGGCTGAAATGGCGCGTCAGGCGGATGCTTTCATCGCCCTTCCTGGTACATTACAGTGCATTCTTTCATGTTTCCCCATCTGCTTCTGTTCAACAACGTTATAATACGCTAAATTGCTGTAATTGTTAGGCGGATATGGTACTCTTGAAGAGCTGCTTGAAGTGATCACATGGGCTCAGCTTGGCATCCACCGTAAACCAGTAAGCATACAGTTTTACTAGCTAGCTGCCTTTATCATTAACCAGTTATTTTAGTGCATGCGTTTGAGGTTATTACCAAATCTGAGTGAATGTGAAATGGTAAACATCTGATAGGGAAAAAACAGCATGATAATGAGTGTTAACTTGGTAGGAATTTCTCTGTCTGAATCATTCTTGAAGTTCTATTCAGTGGACCCAGAAAAAAAAAGTGGCCATTGTGAAAGTTTCTTAATTTCCCCATTCAAACTTGCTTGGTTGTTTGAATGTCTCAAAGGGGCCCCTACCGAAAGAGAAGCATGAAAATTCCACAGCATGACATGGGGATGTTTTTGTGCTTATTATCACAAGTCATTCTCATAATCCTTTTAGAGGTCCAATCCTTTTGGTGCCTGTTTATACCTAAAAAGGCGTCCTTTAGTGGTTTTGGTCAATGATTCTGAATTATTTATTCCAATATTATTGCAGCAAGAAAGGTATCGAAACATGTGGTTCTTGTTCCAGTTCACAAACTACCAACTAATCTCATTCGATTCAGTCTGATTATAGTAACGTTGCTGAGTGTAAATCTGGTCAAAAAGAAGTGTTATAGTACTAACTTGAAGATAAAAATAATGCAGGTGGGGCTTCTGAATGTGGACGGCTACTACAACTCGCTCTTGTGCTTCATTGATAAGGCCGTTGATGAAGGCTTTATATCTCCAATTGCTCGTCGCATAATCGTGTCTGCTCCGACAGCCAAAGAGTTGGTCATGGGACTTGAGGTACAATTTTCCTAATTAACGTTAATTATATGTAAAGGCTCTTGATTATTCTAAACAAAAGTACTTCGATCCTAGATTAGGTAAGCCTTTAAACCTGCTTAGGCTTTTGGATTACGACTCATCATTAATCAGGACCCCTCTTGGAAAAAGAATGCAAAAAGAGAAGCTGTCCTATATTTGTGATGACTTCTCTTTGATGTCGGCTGACCAAGGATTGGACAAAGATTTTGTTGACCGTGGGAATTAATGATCAGATTACTGTGTTAATCATCTAACTAATCAATAATTACGACTTAATCTTGATTGTTAATGTTGTTCAGGACTATGTGCCGGAATACGATGAATTCGTGTCGCAGCTGAGCTGGGAGGAGGTGGAGAGGCTGAATGGTTACGTGCCGGATGCCGGAGTTCCGACTTAACGTCCGGGAAGCGGCGGAAGGCGGGCTCAATTTTCGGAATTTAGCTGGGTAGCTTTTGGCGTATATATTGATTAGAAGTGATATGGGAAACATTATAGTCCTAACTAATATATTAATTATATATACCAGCGAATTGATGGATTTGGACCGGTTGAAATGCTGGGTAACGTACGTACAAAAACATTCGGCTTTTTGCGAAGGTGGAAATGCCTTTTTGGCTTTTGGTACGATGATTTAACAAAGATTTGGCAATTAAACTAATGGTTAATGCGTGTTAGACTCTAGTTTTAATGATAATGTTAGTACTCTTTTGGTTTTTTAATTTCACACCCATACAACATGGCACAATTTTTATGGTAGTTCAACATTTTATCTACTTTGAGCTCATGAAGTGACATTAATAATTGAGAATGGCTAAATTTTGAAGTGAATTAAAGAATAGGACATAGGTAAAAATAAAAATATTTTCTCTTGTTCCCTTCCCAAATGAACAGGACGTGAATGAAAATGAAAAACATGACCTTTTTGGCAAGAGTGCCCATAAAAAAACCTCCCCAAAAGAAAATTTGTACCAATATTTAAAAATCGGAAGAAATATACACATCCCAATATCTGCATAAAGTTCATTGATACGGAGTATATAAGTTAAAATAATATCAAAATATTGTATTAGATCACTTATAATGTGTATTTTTTAATATTAATTTATTTAACTTTTAATTGTACTTGTATATAAATATATTCGCAATCAAGTTTTTGAAATATACATTTCAAAAAAAAAAGACGTGGAAACATCAAAAGAGGGTAGCAAATATACTTGTACAAATAATTTCAATAACTTCAGAAGAAAATGAGGCACTCACATGCTTTCATAATTGGACTAACCAATGCGGTGGAGAAACCTACAATCAAAAGAAAAATGAAGATTTGGATTGTAATTGCGATTTGGAATTTTCTTTTTTACTTTTCATGTAACTTATTTTTTATACAAGTACGACGAATGAGAATGGTAGAGGATAATTCCTGTAACTGAAATTTTAACCATACATGATATCAGACGAATTTTCATAACATAGTACTCCTATATTTTCAAATTATTATTATATTTCTTTTTAAAAAAACTACAAAAGTATAAGTAGCAGTCTCCTTGTCTCTAACCAGATAAACACAATTGCCTTTTTGTGACACCCACGAGTGTACACCAGTGGTTGGAAGTTGGGTGGATATTGGATGCAATCCAGTATTAGAGTATGACTTTGTCAACCAATGACTTTGTCAAATATGTTAAACTTATCCTAGTCTATGTAAATCTGTTGTAGCTAAGCTTAGTACGTAGGAATTATGTAAATTCTAGTTAGATAATTCAGGAAACTAGTTAGACATTCCGTTGTATAAATAGTTAGGCAACTCATCAGTATTATTCAACCAAAACAAGCTTTCTATAATCTAGAAGCTTTTCTTCACAGAATATTTCCAAACATTCACTTCTGTTCATCAATATATTTTATATGGTATCAGTTTTTTAGCTGCTTGGCGTTTAATCCTTTCCAGCAGCTCAACAAAAGCCAAGTTCTTCCCTATGGCTTCCGCATCCCAGATTCTTTTCTCCGCTTCCGGCGGCGCCGCGGCCAACCTTCAATTCCCGGCGTTGGCGGTTCGACTTGATCGGAGCAACTACTCTTTGTGGCAGAGCACTGTCCGGTCTGCCCTTGATGCCTACGAGCTTGAAGGCTTCCTTGTTAGCAGTGGTGCTCCAGGCGCCCTTCTCCCGCCTGCTGCCGGAGCGACCGTCGATGATCCGAACCCGGCGTTCGCTGCCTGGAAACGTCAGGACCGTTTGGTTCTCCTCTGGCTGTGTTCCATGCTGTCCTCGCCGATGCTCGGCCTTGTTTCCCGAGCAACTACTACGGCGGAGTGTTGGTCCTCTTTGCAGCGCACTTTTCAATCACAATCTCGAGCTCGCCATATGCACCTAAAACAGCAACTTCAGGTGCTCACTAAGGGCAGGCTCTCAATCTTGGAATATGTTGAGCAGAAGCGAGCTCTCGTTGACGCATTGGCGGAGTGCCTCACTGTCATTCCCGATGACGACTTTGTTGCATGTGTTTTGTACGGGCTTGGCCCGGAGTATGCTGCCTTTAAAACGGCAGTTAGTATGCGACTGGAACCAGTTTCTTCCGACGAGCTTCTTGGCTTGCTCCTCCAGGAAGAACAGCGCATCTCTGAGGCTTGCTTGGACACCAACATGCCAGCGGCAAATGCAGTTCATCGCCGATTTTTCGGTCGTCAGCCACCGCCGGACAGCCGTCGGTCAGCCCCTACACCACCGCCAAACCATCAATCTGGCCGCCACCAAGCTCCTTGCCAAATTTGTGATAAGGATGGTCATGTTGGTCGCAACTGCCATGGGCGATTCAACCTTACTGCATTTCCGGCCACTAATCGTCGTGCCGCCGGCCTTCTCCGTCAATATGCTGGTAAACAAACTTATGTGGCGTATCCTGAGAGCCCCTCCGCCCTCTCGGACCCTTGGATAGTCGACTCAGGTGCCATCAATCATGTTACCGCTAACCTCTCCGGGCTCAACCTCTCAGCTGAGTATGACGGCACCGACAATCTTGTCGTCGCAAACGGTCAGTCCCTTCCCATTACGCATACTGGCAATCTTAATTTAATTGCAAAACATGTTGCCAAACCCCTTGCACTAAATGATATCCTTGTTGTTCCCAAAGTGTCTAAAAATCTCATTAGTGTCCGTCAATTATGCCATGATAACAATGTTTTTGTTGAACTCCATGCTAATCATTGTTATGTTAAGACATTAGAGGGCAAGATGGTTCTCAAGGGATTCGTTGAGAATGGTTTATACCGTCTCCCAGTTCGTTCCCCTGGCCCCCGTGTTTTTGTTGGTGAACGAGCCTCTATAGCTTGTTGGCATCACCGTTTTGCGCACCCTCATGAGTCTGTGTTGCGTCGTCAACTAGCTGTTTTTGATTTACCTGTTTCTGCTAATAAGTCATTACCATTATGTAGTGCATGCCAGTTAGGCAAGAGTCATAGACATCATCTTCCCTCTTGTCATACTGTATCTGAAAAACCTTTTGATCTTATTTATTCAGATGTTTGGGGCCCTGCCTCTGTACCGTCTTTGAATGGTAATCGATATTTTGTGTTTTTTATTGATGACTGCACAAAATTTGTCTGGATATATTTTCTCGCTGCTAAGTCTCAGGTTTTATCTGTTTTTCAATCATTTAAAACGATGGTTGAAACTCAGTTCTCCACTAAAATCAAAGCTTTCCAGTCTGATTGGGGGGGTGAATTTCGTAATGTATCAACCTTTCTTGAAGCCAATGGCATCATTCATCGAGTGTCTTGCCCGCACACTCCGGAACAAAATGGTGCGGCAGAACGACGTAATCGAGTTGTCGTCGAAAAAGGTTTAGCTCTTTTAGCCCACTCTAACCTTCCCATGACTTTCTGGGAACATGCTTTTCATACTGCTATTTATCTGAACAATAGAACCATTACTCCTGTTCTTGATCATAAGTCCCCCTATGAATGCTTATACAATCGCCAACCTGATTACAACCTTTTAAAGTCGTTTGGTTGTCTTTGTTTTCCTTATCTGCGGCCTTATAACAGCAGCAAATTGGAGTTTCGCTCTGTGGCATGTATCTTTCTTGGGTACAGTGCCAAGCACAAAGGGTACTTATGCTACCATCTTCCCTCTTCCAAAACCTACATTGCTCGACATGTTGTGTTTGATGAATCCTCCTTTCCTTATCCAGAGCATCACTCTCAGTCCAACCAGCCTGCTTCACCAAACGTCGAGCTTTCCCTACTGCCGCTCCAGGATGCAACTCGACCTACTGTCTCGGCCTCTCCTACGCCGGTGGTCTCGTCATCTTCATCCGGCCTCACACCACCAACTTCTCCGGTGTCTCCACCACCGCCACCGGTTTCCTCAGCTGTCATCCCCTATCCTCAGGCTCCTTCCTACTTTCGTCCATCTGAATCTTCGGTGCATGGTATGGTCACTCGAGCCTCTACTCATTCCCTTAAACCAACTGCCCACACTGTTACCAAACATCCTATCTCCTGTGAATCTTCTGACTTTGAACCCAAAACTTTTCTCCAAGCCAAAAAGAACCCTAACTGGCAACATGCTATGCAATTAGAATTTGATGCTTTACTTGCTAATGGGACTTGGGACTTGGTTCCTAGGCCCCCAACTTCTAATCTTGTTGGTTGTAAGTGGGTTTTCAGGATTAAGAGGAAACCAGATGGGTCCATTGACAGGTACAAGGCTCGCCTGGTGGCTAAGGGCTATAATCAGGAGGAGGGGGTTGACTACTTCGACACGTTCAGCCCTGTCATCAAACCTACCACAATTCGGGTGGTTCTTAGCCTTGCTGTCACTCGCAATTGGCCTCTTCGACAGATTGATATCAACAATGCCTTTCTTAACGGTGATTTGTCTGAAACGGTCTTCATGGAACAGGCTCCAGGCTTTGTCTCCTCTGCTCATCCTACACATGTTTGTAGACTGAAAAAGGCTATATATGGCCTTAAGCAAGCTCCCCGAGCCTGGTTTCAGAAGCTCCATCAAGCTCTTCTTCGATATGGCTTCAAACAATGTGTTTCAGACTCTTCACTCTTCATCAAGCATCATGGCTCTGATGTTGTCTATGTCCTTGTTTACGTAGATGACTTGATTATCACTGGATCCAACTCCTCTTTCATTGATGACTTTGTCAAGTACCTCAACTCGGTCTTTTCTCTGAAGGACTTGGGTGCTCTCAACTTCTTCTTGGGTATCGAAGTACACCGCAGTTCCTCTGGTATTTTGCTCTCTCAGCGAAAGTATATTTTGGATCTTCTTGACCGCAGCAAGATGATGGGTGCCAAGCCCATTTCCTCCCCAGCTGTTCCAGGCTCTCGGCTCATTTCTGGCGGTGATCCCTTCACTGATGTTCATCTGTACCGAAGCATTGTTGGTGCTCTCCAGTATGCTACCATCACTCGACCCGAGATTTCCTACTCAGTCAATCGAGTCTGTCAGTTCATGCACCAGCCATCTGAGCATCATTGGGCTGCAGTCAAGAGGATTCTTCGTTATCTCAAGGGTTCTCTTGATACAGGTCTCTTTTTCCGTCCAGCTTGTGACTCTCGGCTTGTTTGTTTCACTGATGCTGGTTGGGCTTCTGATCCTGAAGACTGCCGTTCTCAGCATGGCTTCGCTATCTATCTTGGTGGAAACTTAGTCAGTTGGTCCTCTCGAAAGCAAAATGTGGTTGCTCGCTCTAGCACTGAAGCAGAATATAGAGCCATTGCCTTTGCTACAGCTGAACTTATTTGGCTTCAACAGCTCCTCAAGGAAATGGCTGCTCCTTCTCATGGTCCTCCCATTTTGCTCTGCGACAATCTTAGTGCCACCTTCCTCACTGCAAACCCTGTCTTTCATCAGCGGTCGAAGCACATCAAGATTGACTACCACTTTGTTCGAGAACAGGTTCAAGCACGAGAATTGATTGTTCGCCATGTCAAGTCTATTGATCAAATTGCCAACATATTTACCAAGGCTGTTGGCACATCTCGGTTTCAAAATCTAAGGACCAAGCTTCTCGTTGGTACCCGATCGTGAGCTTGCGGGAGGGTATTAGAGTATGACTTTGTCAACGAATGACTTTGTCAAATTTGTTAAACTTATCCTAGTCTATGTAAATCTGTTGTAGCTAAGTCTAGTACGTAGGAATTATGTAAATTCTAGTTAGATAATTCAGGAAACTAGTTAGACATTCCGTTGTATAAATAGTTAGGCAACTCATCAGTATTATTCAACCAAAACAAGCTTTCTATAATCTAGAAGCTTTTCTTCACATAATATTTCCAAACATTCACTTCTGTTCATCAATATATTTTATATCCAGGTTCGAAACTCGACAGCGGCAGTGTGAGGAGCTCTTGCATTGCAAGGCTCGAGTCTATGGATCGGCCCAATGTTCTTGATGCTAGACTACTGTCGATTGGTATGGGCCGCTGAAGGCGAGCGGTGATCGCCTTTTGGACAATTGCCTCTTTGTGATTTTAATAATGCACCTCTCTCGCGTGCGATATGGACAGCGCATGTAGATCACGCTCGGTGATAGACTCATTTTCAAATGTAGCATGAAACATTAACAGGCACACAGTATATTGAGCGATCAAATTACTGTCAAATGATGACTTCTCCAGTAAAAACACATCCACAATCAAGATGAAAATTTATTCCAAGAACATGATCACAAACTCACAAAGTCCGCGAGCAAAACTCTCTACAACCTCTATAAATAGTGACCAATTTAGATGCGTCTTTTAGGGTTTAGCTGAGTTTATATAGCTGCGAAGTACTCTTTGCTGAGCTTGGGATCGGGCTTCATTGACTTCTCCCCGGGTTTCCATCCAGCTGGGCACACTTCGTCTGGGTTGTCCTGAACAAATTGCAAAGCCTGCAGATGCGATAACAAGAGAGAATAATCAGTCATCATAAGCCATTCTTCAAGATATTACATAAGATGAGGTAATTATATGAGAAACATAGTACATGCTAGCAAATTTTATATAAAGAAAATTACCTGGAGTGTTCTCAATGTTTCGTCTACACTCCTGCCGATGGCAAGATTGTTGATGGTAGAGTGCTGAATCACTCCTTCCTTGTCAATAATGAACAGCCCTCTCAGTGCAATTCCCTGAATAGAACAGCACAACAATAATGTCATCACATTATGCTTGGCAGATATAACAGGCTAGCGGATGAAGGAAGTGTTTAATAATATGATATTTTAAGCACCGGAATGTAGCGTACCTGATCAGCGATCAATACATTATATGCTTTTGATATCGACTTTGTGACATCTGAGACCAATGGATAATTCAAGTCACCTAGACCACCAGACTTTCTATCTGTCTGCACCCATGCTAGATGGGAAAACTACAAAAGCAGCAACATAATCACATTAGAGCAGTACTGACACTAATTGAATGCAAAAGGGTTACTAAGTAGAACCCAATTCAGGTAAACACTCAATTCAGACTTTAATCAGAGCCCATATAATGCAATGAAGAAGTGATTGAATGGTGCTTGAGCAAGCAGTTATTAGACATTGAGGATAATGTTGCCGGTTCTCAGATAGCTACTGTTAAATTAAGCCATATAAGAACGATAACAAATATAAAAAGCAAGTCCAGTTTTGACTTCAGAGATTACTACACATTGAAGAAAAACTCATTGATGCAGAGCGGAAAGTAACAGGTTGGATGATGAAACCAGATGTCTATGCCATATCCGTTATAAGAACATTGGCTCTGTTTGGCAGAGCTGTGCTTATAAGCAAAGCTGGCTTATTTTGAAACCAGGGGGAGAGCAGCTTCTGCTTTTCCCCCAAAAATAGATTCCACTTTCAAAATAAGTTGTTTTTTTAGCACTTTACCAAACAAAAGTGTTTTGCTTATAAGCAAAGTAGCTTATAAGCTCTGACAAACAAAGCCATTATCTACAAGAAGATGACGGAACATGGAAGTAATTCTTACCACGCTGTCTACTGAAACCCCGAGAATTTCAGTGTTCAGTTTCTCAAATTCTCCATGACGGTCACTGAAAGCAGTGATCTCTACAAAACAAAAGTAAGAGAATACATAAAAATCAGGATTTGAAACTTATAAACAAAACAGGGCACAAAACTTGACTTGTAATGCTCACCAGTGGGACAAACAAATGTAAAGTCCAGAGGGTAGAAGAACAGAATTACATATTTCTTCCCAATGTAGTCAGAGAGCTTGACCTGCACATGAATCCATCAAAACATATAAATCCCACAAACATCAACAAATGTTTCTCCAAAGCTATTCATGTGGTCCAATGAAGGGAAATGGGCCATTGAGGCATAAACCACAGATCAAGGTACTGATAAAGTTATGCTGTAACTGAAGTGAATGCAGTTTCAAGGCGCAAAAAATTCAGGGAAAACATGGCCTTACATTGATAAATTCCTGATCAAAAACAGCCTCCGCCTCAAAGTCTGGTGCCACATTTCCAACGAGTGGTAGCTCATCCTGTCACAATAAAATACAATATGAGCACACATACACTGCTAAAAGAGTACTAAATCCGCCTCGCCTAACTAGAAATACTGAAAAGTTAGATTCTCAAAAATGCACACTACTTGGAATCTAACAAGATGTCATGCAAAGATATTCATGGCAACTGAAATGCATGGTGTTTTATGTGCTTATGTATATTAGCAACAAATACTTTCAAAATGATATGAATCCCCACTGTATTTTGATAAAGCTAAACTCGAGGAAATTAAGCCGAAAAACATCTGGCCCACGAAACAAAATTGCATCTTTTGGGTCTAAGATACTCATAGACTGTGAAAAGAACACTATACACTAAAAAACAGAGTAACCTATACAGCTCGGAACACTATGCAACTTACAGCTCGGACAACTAAACTGCTTCGTTCCGCGACGGCAGGGCGGGAGGAGATAGAGCGGGGGACACGGGTCAACGAAGCGCCCTTTCGGAGGCCGTTGAATGAGTAGGGGATAGGTAGGGTTTGTGGGGTCAAAGAGGATTTGGGGGAAATGGAAGCCCTTGGATTGGCGGAGGAGGATGAGAGCAGGGCGGTTGAAGCCGCGGAGCAGGCCATTTTTGGAGAATCTAGTTGCCGGAGATTAGCTGCGGCGGTGGCGGAGTTCCCGGTGTGACACTAATTGAGTGGGGGGTTGAAGTGATGAAGACTATTTCTATTTGGTTGGTGGGAGTGTGGGTGAGGAAATGGATTGGACTCGTGGGGAGGAAATTGGGTTTAGTCTCTTCTCACTCAGTTCTCAACGTTGTGTGGCGTTATCCTCTTAGGTCAACTACGAACATGCCATTTTTGTTTGACCTGTGCCTCGAATACCTGAGTATACTAGCATAGTGGTGATTGGCGTTGGCCTCAGGGAACTTTGGATCGAGAGCATCTTGGATAGGCGTCGGTCCAACGAGTCTTTTGAGAGTGGGAATATTTTATTGGTGGATATTGAAACGTATAATTATGAATATGTTATTTTGTGATATAGTATACATAGTAGGTATGTATTCATTACTAGTGACTTTTACAATCATCTATTTAAATATTTAGTGACTTAGGCATCGGAGAGTTTATCCATAAAACTTCTCGGGACTTGTTATTTGCATATTACAATCGAAGGACTCGATGGTACGGCTCGATCGGTTTCCAGACGCATCACATAGTGATAATCAACAAAAATTAAAGAAAGGATTGAGACACGGAGTTTCACACTGATTATGATAAATTCTTATCATGCATCTTGCTTGGAGAATGGTTGCATGTTGATTTGAGAATGATTCACCGATAAATCAATACGAGGTTATAAAGATTACAAGCACTCAATATTTCATCTTTCTCTCAAGGATTTTCTCTTCGGTTTGTTCCCAAGTTGTTTTTTCCTCTTGTTCGTTCGGCCTCTCCATTTTTTATCTCTGTTCAACAACTACTCACCTTGCTATATAAGAAAAAATGAGAGAAAAGAAAGCACATGAAACCGTGGAGTTCGCCTATTTTAAAGTAACAATTTACAATTTCAGAAAAAAAAAAACTCTCTATTAATACCTCTATGGATTTCACTAGATGAAGGAAAGATTGGAAACCCTTTTTCTGATTGGATTTGTAAGAGCCATTTAACATAAATCGATCATGATTCATGTAGCAAGATGAGGCAAGGTGTACATGTTGCACAAACGAAATAAACGTTTAAAATTACACTTAGCACGTGTGGATGCTTGAAAAACTACTATATTTAGATTACATTGGTGAAGTAGATTGAGTTTTTGTTGTGTGGCCCAGCCTTAATTGCTTTGATCTTATTTGTTCTTACCTAAAACTAGGCTCGATCTAGTCCAAATATGACAAAACCGGAGAAATAATAAAAGGTGGTCGATTTTTCCCCACAGTGAGTTGCACAGCTCGACAAGCGGCATTAAAACATATTCAACCCTTGAAGAATACCCAGCAATCAAATTTGAAACAAACTCAATTCAAATTCGTAGATCTGGCGTTTCTTTACCCAATTCGCTCAGCTGGTTCACAAATATGAAAATCATCGAAACTCCGTTAGCCGTGGAATTTTATTGATGGGGAGCCTTATCCGAATTGTGTAGCAAGGTTTCTTCATGCGATACATTCGTTTTACCATCGTAAAATGCACAGGTGGTGGCGATATGGCCATATTGGCGGCCAAAGAGGAATTTTATCCTAAATCTAAAAGGAAAATCTAGTAAAAAAAACAGCAAATTTAAAAGTGTGACTTTATCTTAATATTAGATTAAAATTATCTTCAAGTAAATATTATAATAACGCCTTATATTTAACTTGAACCTTTAACGGTAGGTAACTGTTGTGCGGAATGGAGAAAGAACAGAAAATATGAACGAAAATAACAAGACACAAGATTTACGTGGTTCATCAATTTGGCTACATCCACGGGAGACGGATTCACTATAATAGGTAGCAGGTTACAGACGCCAAGAAATTGGCCAGATTTCTACCTATCTAAGTGCAGAACAGAATTAATTTTTACAGAGAGAAGAGATACACTTTATATATTGTCTCCACTAAACCCTAACAAACTGGGATTGGAACAAAACACAATTCGGCCCAAATCAACATCAGTCCAAATTGGAATTGGAATTATATTCTTATCATAATTGTAGATGTAGTTGTATTTCAGGCCAGGGTCGCAGAAGCGGCTATTACAGTATTCAAGGTATACCAACAAATCTCCACCTTGACTTGAATCCTCAAAGTAGAAAACTCCAGATGCACCATTACAGTGCCAGATGAGTAGACTTCGCCCTCCACTCCCGGGACTGCCCATAGAGCACCTAATCAGCTCTGATGTTCAGCAAGTCCAAACAATGTTGAAACTTGCTATGTGGAACAGGTTTGGTGAACATATCAGCGGGATTGTCAGCAGTTCCCACTTTCTTCACCCTGATTCTCCTCTCACTCCTCAGGAAATGATATCTGACATCAATATGCTTGGTCCTCTCATGATGGACCTGATCCTTGACTATGCAGATTGCACTCAAACTGTCACAGTACACAGTAGCCTGATCATGATGTAGACCAAGATCACTAACTAGTCCTTTCAGCCATATTTCCTCCTTTGCAGCCTCTGTCAAAGCCATGTACTCTGCTTCCGTAGTAGACAACGTCACTGTAGGTTGCAAATTCGCCTTCCAACTAACCACAGAACCTCCCAAAGTGAATACATAACCAGTCATCGATCTCCTCGTGTCAACATAACCAGCATAATCAGAATCCGAGTAGCCTGTAACTAAGCACTCGGTATCACCTCCATAAATGAGACCCACATCAGACGTACCTCTAAGATACCTGAAGATCCTCTTCACAACTTGCCAATGTTCCTTTCCCGGTTGCCCCATGAACCTGCTCACAACACTGACTGCCTGTGCTAAATCTGGCCTCGTGCAAACCATAGCATACATCAAACTCCCTACCGCGCTGGCATAAGGAACCCGAGACATATACTCCTTCTCCTCGTCTGACTGAGGAGCAAACATAGTGGTGAGATGAATATTTGCAGCACTAGGAGTGTCTATAGGCTTGGCTGTAGACATGCCAAACCTAGCCAACACTTTCTGAATGTAGCCTTTCTGTGACAAGAAAAGCTTCCGGTGACTTCGATCCCTAAGAATCTCCATTCATAGTATCTTCCGAGCTGCACCCAGATCCTTCATCTCAAACTCAGCACTAAGAAGTCCTTTCAACTTCTGAACCTCGTGCTTACTCTTTGCGGCTACCAGCATGTCATCTACATAAAGCACCAGATAGATGAATGACCCATCTCTCAACCTACTGTAGTAGACACAACAGTCATAAGCACACCTCGTATATCCCAGCTGAAGCATGTAACTGTCAAACTTCTTGTACCACTGCCTCGGAGACTGCTTAAGCCCATATAAGGACTTCTTCAACTTGCAAACATATTTTTCCTTTCCAGGAACTTGGAAACCATCTGGCTGAGTCATGTATATCTCTTCCTCCAACTCTCCATGTAGAAAAGCGGTCTTCACATCAAGTTGTTCAAGCTCTAAATCCTGATGTGTCACTGTAACTAGCAACACCCTGATGGAAGTGTGTCTGACCACTGGTGAGAAAATCTCATTGTAATCTACTCCCTCTCTCTGACTGAAACCTCTAGCAACAACTCTAGCCTTGTACTTGACTCCCTCTGTAGGTGATATCCCTTCCTTTTTCTTGAAAACCCATTTGCAAGTGATAACCTTTCTCCCTAGAGGCTGTTGAACCAAATCCCATGTCTGATTCTTCTGAAGAGACTCCATCTCGTCTCCCATTGCAGCAAGCCATTTGTCAGCATCAGTACCTGAAACAGCTTCTCTGTAGGTGGATGGCTCATGAGTATCCACCTCCTCAGCAACCTGTAGTGCATAACCCACCATATCCTCAAACCCATATCTCTTGGGCGCCCCAACTCCAACCCTCCTGGGTCGGTCCTGAGCTAAACTACGGACTGTAGCTCCTGATGGTTGGGGATCTGGTGGTGGAGATTTCGGTATCTCAGATTCTGTCTGTGGCTCTTGATTCACCTCAAATTGTTCCAATCTATTTTCACCTTGAGTGACTTCAAGCTCCACCTGTTTATCAACTCCACTAGTTTATCAACTCCACTAGTTTCTGGCACAAATGTGGGCTTCACCATAGATCTAAGCAAAGAATTTTCATCAAAGACAACGTCCCTGCTCAGAATAACTCTCTTCTCAGACGGAGACCATATCCTGGAGCCTTTAACTCCATCTCCATAACCCACAAAGACACCCTTCTTGGCTCGGGGCTCCAACTTACCATCACTAACATGATAATAAGATGTACAACCAAAAAATTTTAACTTGGAGTAATCAACAACTTTACCTGACCACAACTCCATAGGTATTTTGCACTCTATACCCGTGTGAGGCCCGCGGTTGATCAGGTAACAAGCTGTACTCACCGCCTCTGCCCAGAATCTCGTTTCCAAACCAGCATTAGAGAGCATGCACCTCGCTCTCGCCAGCAATGTCTGATTCATCCGCTCAGCTACGCCATTCTGCTGTGGCGTATTCCTGACTGTATGATGACGAGCAATCCCTTCATCCCTACAAAACTGATCAAACTCAGACGAGCAGAATTCCAGCCCATTATCAGTTCGAAGCCTCTTGATCTTCTTCCCGGTCTGATTCTCCACCAAAGCTTTCCACTCCTTGAACTTCGAGAAAGCTTCACTCTTATGTTTCATCATGATAACCCAAGTCATCCTTGAGTAATCATCAATCAGAGAAACAAAGTACCTGTGACCTCCCAGTGACTCAACTCGGGAAGGTCCCCAACAATCAGAATGGATGTAATCCAATGTGCCTTTGTTCTATGAATCGCCTTAGGAAACCATGGTCCTGCTCAGACTCATTCATGATTTGTATTCATGAATTTCGGGACTACAGAGATTGCAACAAGATATTATCCAGCGTGCTTTCAAAAGGTATCCGCAAACTGATTCTCCTTGCTTTATTTGTGAACCTATCTGCAGTCAATTTCGACAAAAAATTTCCTAACAATTCCCAATCACGGTCCTTGCGGGTCGGATCATCCATATAATATACAAAAAGAAACTCCTTACTATGAATGTTGAAGAAAAAAATCAAAGGCCCATTCCCATATTAATGAAGCCCAATGGGCTAGTCCAGAAGTTCCCCCAACACAAGGGGATAGAAAAAGAAGCAGAAACACTTCCAGAATTCATCCGATTGGATGGGATATGGCGAACAAAATCTCCACTCCTCCACTCACCTTATCCTCCCCATTCATCGCCACCACACAAACACTCAACCCATCCCATTTCCAGTCCTCCGCCATGTAATAATCAGCCGCCGCCGCCATTCCAAAAATGCAAGAAACTCTCCACCTCTCCTCCCCAACCGCCGCCGCCGCCGCCGCCGCCGTCTCCACCCAGAACAAAACCAAGAAATACACTCCTCTCTCCCGACCCAGACACTCCGGCCACCCCACCCCACCGCCCCTCACTCTCCAGCCCATTCCCAAGCAGCCGCCGCCGCCTTCATCAAACGGCGCCGTTTTCGCCGGCACCTCGCAACTGCTCCAGGAGAAGATCCTCTACCTGGACTCCCTCGGCGTCGACTCGCTATACTGCCTCACGGCCCACCCGCCGATCCTCTCCGTCAAGCTCTGCCAGATCAAGTCCACCGTCGAATTCCTCCGCCACTCCGTCGACCTCACCACGCCGGACCTCCGCCGCGCATTCTACATGTGCCCGGAGATCCTCTCCACGCCGCTGCACGCCGGGATCCGACCCGCCGTCGCATTCCTCCTCCGCGAGGCCGGCGTGCGCGCCCGCGACCTCCGCCGCGTCATCAACCGCCGCCCGCGGCTCCTCACCCGGAGCGTGGACCGCGAGCTCCGCCCCACGCTCTACTTCCTGCAGGGCACGATCGGGATCGAAGATGTCAGCAAATGCGCCACGCTCTTGTCCTCCTGCGTGGAGACCAAGTTCATCCCCCGTCTGGACTATTTTCTGAAGCTCGGGCTTCCGAGACGGGAGGCGGTGACGCTTTTCCGGCGGTTCCCGTCGCTGTTCTGTTACAGCGTGGAGCAGAATCTGGAGCCCAAGTTTAATTACTTCGTGGTGGAGATGAGGAGGGATCTGAGGGAGCTGGTGGAATTTCCGCATTATTTTTCGTTTAGCTTAGAGAATAGGATCAAACCCCGGCACCGGATGTGTGTGGAGAAAGGGGTTTGTTTGTCTCTGCCGGTGATGTTGAAGACGCCGGAGTCCCGGTTCCGGCAGAGGTTGGACGTGTGCTGTAATTCGTCCCTGCCTCTGAGGAGTTCTCCTCTGTGGCGGGGCGATATTGATTGTGATTTGACATAGGAAAATGTACCTACTTCCATTGTTGAATGTGAAATGTAAATTCTACATGTCATCTTCTCGCCCTCTAAGTGTCTTGCTTCGTAATTCAGCTCATCGTGATGGATGGTTGTTTTCTGCTGGATTGGAACATTTTGACTCGCGCATGTGATCAGGTGTCTCAGGATCTTTGACGATGCAGATCAGATTCTGAAGCCAGTGCTGTATGCTGTAGCTGCTTTCATACGCTTTAGCATTTACCCCAGTGCCTTTTACTCTCTCTTTTTTGGTGCAACATTGCGCGGGCCTTTCACACATGGCCTATCAACTTTTACAACAGTGAAGTGCGGAAATACAATAGCTAGAAACGTTATTTACCTAACTATTTGCGTGATGAATGTCTAGATAGTTTTTAATGTAACTCGGAGCGTTTTCGTAATCCGATCTGATTGTTAGAAGTTCTATCCCTCTTGTGCTCGCATCTTTCATTGCACCTAAGATGGCTGTTAGTTCAACTTGCACCGGTGATAGGGCTTGAAAAGAGCAATACCCCCTCCGGCCTTGCTCTAATCCACTTGTTCCCGTCCACCATGCCCCTACCCCTTTTCCGGTATCTTCGCAAAATGCTGCATCTGTGTTGATTACTGAACTCCCCTGGAATAGATGGTTGGCCATCGTGCCTTTCCTTTACCGGCACAGGTTAATGTCCCTACCTTTTCTGCCTCTTGGATTGGGTCATTTCGTGTCCCTGGTTGATGGTGCAGTGTCTAAGATGTTTTATGTTGATCTGGCAGATCGGGTCGTCTCTATGGACTGCCTTTGTTAGCCTCCCTTGTTAGGTCCTTGATGGTTGTGAGAGCATGATCAATTGAGAAATTGGTAAGGTTGAAAACGACCTTGTTCCTTGCGCACCAAATGGCCCATATCATGTAGCATGCTAGTTCCTTATCTTCCTTCTGTGGTGCCAGTTTAAACCATTGACTTAGCCATTCTCTTAAGGATGGCAGATGCCCTCTGTTGAAGTTCAAAACTAGCCTACTTATCCACCAGACTCTCTTTGTCGGCTCACATTGGAAGATCATGTGTTCTACGCTTCCTTCGGCTATTGAGCAGACCTGGCACATTGTTGAAAGATTCATCCCTCTTTTTCGCATATCGGTGTTTGTGGGACATGCCCCTTGTATCATTCTCCATATGAGAAATTTTACATTCTCCAGAATGTTTCCATTCCCTAGCGGTTTTCATAAATGGCTTTCGTCTGTATCCGAGTAGCCGCTTGTTGAGGTTGGTGGTAGGAGACTTTCCTTAATCCAGCAGGCGACTTGGTAGCCCAATTTGATGGCGTACTAATAACTCTTTATCCCAAACCTTGTAATCATTTTCCCCTAGACTGTACCGAGGGATATGGATCTTGACAATCTATTGGTTTTACTACTATGATCTTTAGCCTCTGTTAAAACCTTCACCTTATAGAGGATTAATTTTGAATTCCCATTTGTTTAAATAAATTGTAGCAAGCTATGTGAAAATAAAAATTTGAAAGGATAAAATTAGGGGTCGCAAATGGATCTATGACTTGTGGGTCAAGCGAGTTGTTTATTTTTAAATCTGGTTAAGAATGAATAAAATGAATAATGGGTCAAATTGATAACATATCAAATGGGTAATTGAAAAATATGGGTCAAGCTGATTGAGTGTGCAGGTTGATCGCGAGTTTACCCATGTGGGTCAATAAATTGGTTGAAACTAGTTTACACGTATAAATTGGTACATATAAACTCATATGGATTAATGATTGGGTTGAAACTCGCAAGTATATTCATATGTGTTGGTATGTAAACCCATATGAGTCAATCTATGGGTTGAAGCTCAGTGAGTTTACCCATTTTTAGTAGCATATTGTACGGGTTTCAATCTAACCCATTTTGACCCAACTCATTTTAAACTCGTCATAGAATGATTCAAAATGAATCATACCTATATTTTTGAATAACCCATATAACCCGACCAAAATTTGACATGTTCACCCATTTACCACCTCTAGGAAAAATATAGCTATTGAAAATGTAGTGAAATTTGAACTTTCATCTACTTCTAAGCTTCATATAGATTTGTCACATATAAATCATATTTTCAAGAGCTGATTTATACTAACATTTGAACCTTAAAAAATTCTAAATTTTGTACTCCATCTGTTTTACAAAGAGTGACACACTAGGTTTAGCCTCTTAGATTAATGTGAAGAAAACGAGAGGTTGAAATTGAGTGTAGAAAGTAAAAAGTATAATGAGTGAATGCGATTGTAGGAATCTTGCCAAAAATGGAAAGTGTGCCAATTAAAAAAAACGTCCAAATAAGGCAAGTGTGTCACTCTTAGTGAAACAGAGGGAGTATGTAATTTAAAAAATGCAGTGTATAAGGTAAAAAAAAAGGTCAACCCATAAAGATATGGACAGACCGCCCGACAGGAAACTCACTCTTCATTAATTTGGATAAATAAATGGCAAAGTCTTAGGAAAAACCTTCTTTCCATAGTTTAATGAAAATATGGGGTTTAGTTATAATAATAAAAGACAAAAGGTCTTAGTTGCAATGTTAAAAATTTATTATGCAACATGTAGTCGTTATAAAATTTATAATTGATTCATGCTGCCGAGAATTTTATCTTCATTTTTTTTCTAATTTGCACTTTAAACCCTGGTCTTTCCATAACTTATGGAAAGACCGTATTTTAAGAGACGAACTCTAATTAAATTTAAATTGAATACTGAGTGAACTAGCAAGCCCTCGACATTAAAATTGTCCACCTAATGAAAACTCCCTCTGTTATGCCATTAGTGTCATATTTATTTTTTACGGTTTTCAATGATCATATTTAACCATCAATATCTCTAACTACATATAATAATTTGACATAAAAAAATCATATTAAAAATTATATTTTAGAATAAATTTAATAATATGTCACATTATATATTTTTTATAAATATATTAATTTATATATAATATAAAAAGTTTATGGAGTTTGACTTTAGAAACAAGAAAAGGTAAATGTGTCCGTTACAGGGGAGTATCATAGAATTTGAATTTAACTGACAATAATTCCAAACTCTAACGTTCTGGAGGATAATTGTGAGTTGCTATTTTAAGTCATGTATTTTACTTGATTATGCCCTGTATTTATACTATTTAATATACAATATGTATTTTAATTTTAATTTAAATAAAATTAATATTTAATTAATTATTTAATTAATACTCCGCCGCCGCCGTGTGCCACCTTCTTCTTCCCCTTCTCTTCTTCTTCTTCTTCTTCTCCGGCGAGTCCTTCTCCTCTCCCGCTCTCTTTCTCCTTCTCCTTCTCCTTCTCCTCCCATTCTCCTCTCCTTCCCCTTCTCCCGTTCTCCTCTCCTTCCCCTTCTCCCGCTCTCCTTTTCCCGTTCTGCTCCCCTCCCCCCCGGTTCTCCTCCGCGCTCCGCCACTTCCAGCTTCTCCGCCGCTTCTCCTCTCGGGCTAGGGTTTCGCTCGACGGGGAAGAAGGAGAAGGAGCTCGGCTGGGGTTTCGCTCGACGGGGACGGTAGAGGAGGAGCTCGGCTGGGCTAGGGTTTCGTTCAACTAGGCAGCGGAGGAGGAGCTCGGCTGGGCTAGGGTTTCGCTCAACGGGACGGCGGAGGAGGAGCTCGGCTGGGCTAGGGTTTCGCTCGACGGAGACGGCGGAAGAGGAGCTCGGCTGGGGTTTGCTGCGGACGAGGGACGGCGGAGGAGGCACAGTGGTGGCGGTGGCGATACCGCCGGAGAAGACGAAGAAGAAGAGAAGAAGGGACGGCGGAGATCGGCGGCGGCGAAGACCAGCAACGGCGTCAACGGTGGTTTTTTTGTTTTTGATTTTTGTTTTATTTTAAAATTTTAATATTAATATTATACGTGTATATATGTATTAGGGCGTAAATTAGTAAAATATAAGGCATGATATAGCAATCCCGGATAATTTGGGGGGGTCGTTGACTATGACTGAAACCCACCCATATATTGGTACATGTACCATTCATATGTGAGCTTTAGGTAATGGTTGTAGCATTGTCATGGTTAACGCCAATAATAATTGAATAGGTATTGGACCTGTTGGTACCTTATTTGTGTCTCCAGATTAGGTAAAGGAGGCATCCTAACACCGTGACCAGTAACTAGGATTGGCCATAACTTCAATCTCATTTAAATGCAGGTAATTAGCAGTATCATTAGTTAATTACATATGAATGATAGACAAACAATTGATATTATGAACTAAACTGAGTGATTTTGCATTTACTTATCGATATGTGTACGGTGACATTCGTTCACAACCCGACCCAAATCTGATCCAGCGCTGCCTGTGATCTACAAGAAAGAAACAGGCCCTGGAAACTCTGGAGGAGATTCTCTGACAATCTGATCAGCAATCTTATAGAGAGTAAAAGTAGGCAAAAATTATATTACCAAAAATATGAGACATACCTCTCTATTTATATTATTCATAAACCCTAATCTCCTAGACCTTTGGCCAGACTCTCTCTGTCCTCTGGTGAATGACCCATTATTAGACACACTAGTAGGTATCTTGAGTATTCGACCCCTGTTTAGGAGATGAGAGCATTAGCCCAATTAAGTTTCAGCTCTACTATACCATCAACATCATTTACGTGTGTTTAGTGTCTTATTGTCTTGATTTTGCAAAGAGTCGGATCTAATGGTGCACAAAAAAGCAGGATATTTATTTTAGAAAGAGTATTATCGTCTTTTATATATTTAAAATTTTGCTTCGGGTTAAGTATTGATCCGACATTGGCCATACAAAAATTATTGAAAAAGGTGCTTTTATAACCCTACGTAGTTGACATAAGTGCCAATATAACCTTTCAATATTTGAAAGTGCCAATAAAATCCTATATAGTTAGTGAAAGTACCAATATAGCCCTATAAATTTTAAAGATGTGCTGATATAACCCTACAAACATTAGGAATGTGCTGCCATAACCCAATGAGATTGCATAATGTGCTAATATAACCCTACATGTTCTGGTGGCGGTCCAGCGAACTATGAGGGCAAAATTGTCAACCTAATTTCAGAGTTAGTCCAAAGGGTATTTTGGTCAATTTACTTAGAGTCAATGCCGAAAATGGGGTCTGGGGATTATATTGGTACTTTCATTAACTAGTTAGGGTTGTATTTGCACTAAAAACTATCATAGGGTTACATTAATACTTATTCAAATAGATAGGGATATATTGACACTTATCCCAAAATTATTTCTTATTCCGTTAATTTGTCAAGCAGTTTCTTCACATTTTGTAGCATTCTCTTTTGCTTCACATGTTTATCTTTCTTGATAGCAATAAGTTTGGTTTTCAAATTCACACTCTCCAATTTCAAGGTAAAAAATCTTAGTTGCAACATTAAAATTTTATTATTCAACGTTTAGTAGTTATAAATTTTATAACCCGATTCATACAATCCAAAAATTTTATTTTCATTTATTCTAATTTGCACTTTAAACCTTGGTATTTCCATGACTTGTGGAAAAATCGTCTTTCAAGAGATGGACTCTAGGTAAATCTTGGGAATGATCATTTTTCTATAGGCTTATGAGTTTAATTAGAATAATAAAAGGTAAAAGATCTTAGTTGCAATATTAAATTTTTTTATGCAACACGTAGTAGTTATAAAGTTTATAGCTCGATTCATGCAACCCAAAAATTTTATCTTCATTTTTTCTAGTTTGCACTTTAAACTTTGATCTTTCAATGACTTATGGAAAGACCATCGTTCAAGAGACGGACCCTTATAATTAATAATTAGTATTTGACCCCTTCCGCAAAATAAAGACAATACGACACTAAGCACACACAAATGACGTGTTAATAACTAACGGCAAAATCACTCAGTTTGAGTTCGTAATCTTAAGATCATGTCTTTCATTGTTGTGTAATTATACTGTTAATTATCTGCACTTAAATGAAATTAAATATAATATCAAAATCAATAAATTGTTACATTCATTTGAAATTTTGAAGATTACGTGTGATTTGGTGGTCGCATTGTCAAACGGGTTATTTACTAGTATATTTATGAGATATAATGGATTATATTGCAATGACGTGAAATTGATTTTCTTTATTGTGACCGATTTTCTTTTTGTTACTAAAAGAGTTTGTATCTGAAAGGACGTTCTTTCAATAAGTCATGAAAAAATCAAGGTTTAAAATATAAATTAGAAGAAATGAAGATAAAACTTTCGAGTTTTTATCTTTTATTATTCTAATTAAACTCCGTCTTTCCATAAGCATATGAAAAGACGATTATTCCCAATACTTTGCCTGTGGCAAATAGCTTTTGGGATGAAAGAATTTATTGATATCAAACCTTTAAAATGCTTCTCAATTAGCAGATTAAGTAAACATACTTTACTTAATAATTTCTACAATTTTATTATAATTTACATAATAAAATACTTGTCGATATATGTTGAAGCGTTGGTGTTGGACGAGGCCCTCAGCCTTGTTCTAACTCTTCCTCGGGCTGAATAAATCACGGTTGGTGATGCCTCAGATGTATTATGAATGCTCAAGTATAATGTTCGCTTCCATGCAGGGAGCTCATACGGCGAATATGCAACCGAATTAGAGGCGATCGTTAGGCTGGACCTCGTAAATATAACGCTCAATTTTTTTTAGTGCGGACATCATCTCCGTTTTGTTTGAAGTCTCGGTCAACAACAGTGCCACCCATTTCATATGGAAATATCGAAATGCCCTTATAATTTTAAAAAATCGAAGGGTAAAATACAATTCTAACCGTATTGTTTTTCAAAAGTATCAATCTAATCTTGTATAATATGAAAGTACGACTTTAACCCTAACTTTTACATCAAATGTGCCGATATAACCTTTTGGCACTATTCCATCATTGACTTGGCATTTTCTGACTTTGAACAAACCTACGAAGACTAAAACACCCCTAGTCTTAAAACTGCAAAATTATGACATAAATACCCCCCTAGGGTTCTTCTTCTTCTCTAAAAGAAGCGCCACCACTGCTTTGCTGCTCTACCACCACCAACCGCCGCCCCACCAACTGCTGCCGGAATCTAGAAAAAACACTATGAGAAAAAACATTCTTGATGGAGAAAACACCACTGGGATTCGTCCCGTCATAGACACAACAGCCCACAAACAGATAAAACAACATCTAAAAAATAAGGGGAAAAGGGATTGCTCCGTTGTTAGAATTCGAAAAAACATCACTGCCGTCGGAATCAAGAAAATGTCATTCTGCCACTACCACCCGCTGCCAAAATGCCACCCTGGCCAATCCCACCCCGACGCCATGGTCAAAACCCTAGCCCATCGACTCCAACCCCCCCCCGACGCCACCAGCCTCGGTACCACCGCGACATCACCCTAGCGAATACCACCCTGACGCCACCTTATCTCAGTGCCACTGCAACGCCACCCTAGCGAATCCCACCCGAAGCCACCTTATCCCGATGCCATGGTCAAAACCCTAGCCCACCTAGCCCCAGCGCCACTGTGATGCCACCATAGCGAATCCCACCCCGACGTTACCCATGGTCAAAACTAGCCCATCGACTCCACCCCACCCAACGCCACCCATCCATTGCGACGCCACCAAGCCAATCCCACCCCATCCTGATGCCATGGTCAAACCCCCTCCCCCCGCTCGACGCCACCCAGCACCAGCGCCACCCTAACCAATTGTGAGAATGGGGAAGGTGGGATCTGGTGTGAAGAAGAGAGGGTTTAGAGGGGCAATATAGTCTTTTCCAAGTTTTGGATTTTTTAAACATGGGAATAATAGTTAATTCACAAAAAAATCGATCAAATTCAGGTTCTTAGGGTTGGATTAAATTGTACTTTCAGATTTTACAAGTTTAGATTGACACTTTCAACCAAAATATATTGTTATTTTAGCACTCAACTCAAAATAGAAAAATGACTTTTCAAGGACCCCACCCTTTAAAGGACCCTTGCGTTCTAATGACTTTCCACCAAAATCTCCAAATTTCCCCAAAAACCCTACTACGCCTTCCATTTATCGTGTTTCAAAATTGCTACCTGGATCCGATTAAATCTCTCGTCATCCAAACAGCCTGAATTCGGCCATAGGTAGTTTCCAGTGAATTTAATAGATATCAGTAGTAGTAATAAGAACATAGGTAAGGGGGTGGATAGGTGTTGGACAAACAAGATGTCCCTCGATTTGGAGATGTCATATACGACAAAGACTCTCATCACATTGTCGAAGAAAATTCTCATCGCCTGCATCATCTCGGTCGGTAACAAAATGAGAAACACGAGGGAAGGTACGACATAAATGAGAAGATCAAGGTTGAGGAGGGATCGATCCACCATCGATGACTCTATCACCACTACGCACACCACATTTTATACACCAATATCTAGGTTTTCCACCATTAATGGATCTGTCACTACCACATACACCATGACCCCCTTGGCAGGTGGGTCGGCGCTACTGGATGACACTCTCTGTTCATGATCGCAAAAGCATGATGATCAAAGTCTTTCTCGTACCTTATTATCTGCATCGGGTTTAATCTCCATCACCCACTTTTCTGGTGCATCCAAATTTTTATTTAGAATTTTAAATTAAATCCTCGAGGTGGCAACAACTAGTGGTGGTCCAACAGTGGGAAATGTAGATGAAGGGCGATTAGTGGTGATCCATTTGGTCGTAGAATTTTAGTTCTTGATTAGCTTGCCGAGCAAGAAGTTGAAGTAATAGGGTTCGGAACAATAAGACAAATTTAAGCAGTATCATGTCTCCAGAGGGGCAAGAGAGTCTAAAAAAAGTCAAGCTAACTCATGGGTAAATATATCTTATCAATTTCAGTCAACACCATGAATATTGTAGCCAGTGCCGCTCCCGAGATCAGGGCTACAGGTTTTTAAGTTAACGCCGATCATGAATGTGATTGCACTTAAAAAACAGAATCATATATACACTTACAAAAGAACTTGAGGTTAACTAAGAAACATTATTTGGATAAACGCCATCATTTGGATATAAACTGCCATCACAGATAAAGAAAAATGATTTTCACGTTATTCCGAGTCACACTGTTTTCTCATGGACGAAAAATTGATTTTTCGTGATTACCATACTGATAGTTTTGTCTCGTAAATATACTTTTACACCCCTTTCAAGTATCAATCATTCTATCAAATTCAATGTGAACAATATATTTATTACAATTTCATCTCTAAAACCGTATTATTTTCAAATTAATAAACGACAACATAATTTAACAAAATATGACATTACAAGCCAAGAGATTTGATTTTCATGTGATTGTGATATAAGTGGAGTTGTACTAAGATTGTGATAAATATTGTTTAGTCTTGTAAATATACTTGTACACTTCTTTCAAGAACACACCGTTATACCGGGTTAACCATACAAATTACATTTATTACAATTTAAACTTTTGAACGTACTTATCCAAATTAAACACGCAAACATAATTTAACAAAAGTTACAGTACATCCAGAGAAAATTGCTTTTCGCGTGGTTGCGAATTATAAAGTTTTGTCCGGTAACAAAAGCTAGCGTTACAAACAAAAATAATCAATATTACATGATTGCGCCGCCGACTATTTTATTCCATAATTGCGATACAAACTATAAATATAGCGTAAACACTCATGTCAAGCAACAATCATTACATTATATTCACCGTTATCACATATTTATTGTCGTTATAATTTTTTAAAATTAATAAATGACCACATAATTTAATAAAACAAAATCACATGTTTTCTTCAAAGCAATGTAACCTACTACATGTGATGCAACTATGTTCCGATTGAGAGATTATGCAATTGCTGTAAACATGAGCCGGGAAACTGAAAATACCTTAAGAATAGAAGGGCTAAAGTGCAAAATAAGCAGCTAGCATATTTTCATTTCTCTCCAAGTTCCCTCCACATCCATCCGAACCAAAATTCCCTCCCTTCCCTCGTCATATATTACCCCACCCCCCACTCTCTCTTCCTAATTTTTCACGCACTCACACACTAACCTCCCTCCTCCTCCGCCGCCGGCCGCCGTGCGCCGCTCCTCGCCCTCTCATTTCCGGGACGTGTTTAGCTTCAAAATAAATTTTAAAAAATAAAATACTACTAATCGAATAACTACAACGTTCAAGTAAAATGGGGTCTACGCCGCAAGCTCCGTCGCGCGTGGCGGTGGTGGCATCGCCGCCGGCGGCGGCGGCGAACGGCGGACGCCAGATTCCTCAGCCGATCAAGCGCCACTTGCCTTTCTCCTCCATGAAGCCGCCATTCGTCCCTCCCGAGGATTACCACCGCTTCTCCCACCCGCCGGGCGCCGCCGCCGCCGCCGATGCTCGGATTCACGAGGCCGAAGCTATCGTCGTCAAATCCGCCGTGAGTTTGGGTTTTAGCTCGTGTTGTGGATTTGATTGTTTGGTCAAACCCTTTTTTTTGGATTTCATTTAGTGGTTTACTTAGATTAACTGCTAAATCTTGTGCTTCCTTAAGCGCCGCCGCCGCCCTCCGCCTCTGGCTCCCTTTTTAAAAACGCGGCGGGGTTTCTAGGACTTCATGTAGCATTTGATGGGATAGGATTCTCGTATAATCATTTATTGTGATAATTTCTGTATAATTCCTGTCAATTTAGAATTCACTAGTTAGTGTATGTTCCCAGTTAGGCCGTGGAAACTTGAGATTTTAATTTAGACATTCCATTATTGGATCTGGCGTGTCGAATCCCTAGTAGGACATTCTGAAACAGGAAACTTTAGCTGTTCGATTTTCGTAATATGGGATAAGATATTACTCCAAGAGTGGAATTGGGTGAGAAGTGAGAATGCCATGAAGGTTTCGAGAAGCATTTTCTGGCATCTGTTACAGAGTAGGTCGAAATGAAGGTGAAAAACTGGGGAATACTCGTAGCCTTAGGTTAAGAAACCAATTCAAAGGGATGTTTGTGACGGTAGGGATTTGGAAATCATATTTCTAATGAATTTCATTTTTAGAAGTGCAATTCATACATGTCATCGGTCTTATTTATGCTTTCATTTCTTTCTATCTGTTTGTTGCTAATAGATGCTCTCTCTCAGCCTATAAAGCGAAAAGCCCGAACTGAGCATCATGAAGTTTCGTCTACAGACTGGACTGCGAGTCTTGGGAATGCAAATATGGCCGGAAGTCCCCTCTCCACTCCTGTGTCTGCCAAAGGTGGAAGGGCATTTGGATATAGTAGATCAAAGCCTACTAAAGGAAATATGTCTGCGCCGTCAACTCCATTGTCAAATGCTGGTTAGATATGTTCTGCAAGAATTCCTTATAGTTTGAACAAATTTAGAAGGTTTTGCTCCTTTATGTTATAATCAAAATGCATATGATAGAATTGATTTGTTTGTTGCAGGTTGCTCGTCGCCTCTTACCCCTGCAGGCAGCTGTCGCTATGATAGTTCTTTGAGTAATCATTTCTTTTTGTTGAACTAGTGAAGTGACTTACATTTTTCAATCATGTTGAACAAGGCACTCGAGCAATGAACTTGATTGCTTTACAGGTCTTCTGACTAAGAAGTTCATCGACTTGTTAAAACATGCTGAGGATGGTATGCTTGATTTAAATGAAGCAGCTGGCACTTTAAAGGTAAATTATTTGTTTAACCATTATGTGTCCTATGTGTGATTACGTAGTTTAACTCAGAGGCTGATGATGCAGGTTCAGAAAAGACGGATATATGACATAACAAATGTTCTTGAGGGAATTGGTCTCATTGAGAAGAAACTTAAAAACAGAATCCACTGGAAGTAAGTCCCACTTCTCTTTCTTTGTATTGTGCATGGAGAGTTCTACATCTTGGAATGTTGTTCCTTCTGTTAGCTTCGTGTATTATTATTAAGCAATAAGAAGCTCCATCACTCACATGGAAGTTCCTGACTTTTGGCTGTTTAGGGGGGTTGATGCATCTGGACCTGATGATGTGGAAAATGATTCTTCTCTTCTTCAGGTTTGGTCCGCTAACATGTCAAACTACTGTAGTTTTAAATTTTGCCTACTCAATGATTGAAGACACTGCCTGCTCATTCTTATTAGGTCTCTTTCTAATTGCTTGTCGTGTCCTTTTCTGATCTTCAGTAAAGCAGTTCTCCTCTTGATTTTTAGTCATTCTCCTACCCGTTTCTGTAGGCTGAAGTCCAGAAACTTTCCATGGAAGAACAAAACTTAGATGACCGCATCAGGTTTTATAGTTTGTTATTATTCTAAGCAAACTGTGCTGCTGATGGTTGTATATCAGCCTGACCCTTCACATTGTCACAGAGATATGCAAGAAAAGTTGAGGAATTTGAGTGAAGATGAAAACAATCAAAAGTAAGTTCTATACAACATTTCCTTCTTTTCCCCCCCTTTCATTCTGAACCAGCATCCATTCCATTCCATTCTTCCTACTTATGACAGTATACTAACTCTCTAATACTTCAACAGATGGCTTTTTGTTACGGAAGAGGATATAAAGAGCCAACCATGCTTCCAGGTAATCTTTTACTTGTTCGATTGTGACATGTGGGGCAATGTCTTTGTAAGATTAAAAATTTCTACTTAAACGTTTTAGTTTAAGCTTTTCTTGATAAGTAATCTTGTTTACTGTAACATTCAGAATGAAACCCTTATAGCAATCAAAGCTCCACATGGAACCACTCTGGAGGTGCCAGATCCAGACGAGGTACAATTTTTTGGATTTAGTAACTCTCTAGGCTCTAGCTGACATATCTGTACTATTAGAGAACTAACTCTGTATTTACAGGCTGTTGATTATCCACAACGGAGGTACAGAATCATCCTTAGAAGCACTATGGGCCCGGTTGATGTTTACCTCGTCAGGTAGTTTTCCTTACATAAATGTTCTTATTTATTTCTGTATACCTTTTACTTACGATTGTTTAAACCCCCACCATTTCACAGTCAATTTGAAGAGAAATTTGATGAGGTGAATGGTGCTGAACCTGAGTCTGAACTTGAACCATCAATGACATACCCAATATGTTCAAGTTCTGGTTCAAGTGATAACTTAACTGCAGAGATGGCCATTGTTGACGACTCTAGGCCAGTTGAGGCATCACAGACACAGGATGCTCGTATAACAAGTTCAGAAGTAGATGTTTCACAAGAATACCCAGGGGGGATGATGAAAATTGTCCCCTCTGAGTTGGAGGTGTGTGGCAACATCACTTTCTTTTCTTTGATTATGGCACTCTATATAGGAAAGTGCTGTGCTAGAAGCTCCCTTGAGTTAGTCATATCAATCCAAATTCTTTTAGAATTTTATTTGAATTTAATGTACAATATAAAATTCTCCTATTACCAAGTAATATTTTTCAGTCGACCACATGATACATTGTTGTCTCTTGGTTTTACAGAATGATGAAGATTACTGGCTTCTATCAGATGCAGGTGTAAGCATCACAGACATGTGGAAGACAGATGGTTAGCCTTGTTTTTCATTAGCTATGCAGTTATATCTAGTATTTTCTTCCCCGGTGAATGATCAATTTTCTGGCTTCAAAACTGACAGCTGGTGTTGGATGGGATGATGTAAGTTTGCTTCAAGAGGAGTTTGGAATTACTGGTTTAATTGATCGGCCTCAGACTCCCCCATCCGGTGTTGCTGAAATCACAGTTCCAACATCAAACGCACCACCTGCAGAGTGATTGAATTTGTTCTGTGAGCAGGAATTGAGAACTCATATCTACTCGAATCTTCCGTGGCAAGTCATTTCAAAAGAAGCAGATGATTAATTCGACAAATCAAAAATGGCAGTTTGAGGATAGGCATTGTACAATCTGAGGTAACATTCCATTTCGTACAGCTATAGCCGTCTTCATGGTCTCCTTAAGAGTAGTAGATTTTCTTGTGGCTCCCCTGTTCAGCAACCTAGATGATCAAAGTAATTATACTCGTGAAGAAAGTTTCTGGATTTAACCTCTTTGCAGTTGTAAAAGAGGTATGTCCACAAGAAAGGTTAAAAAGGATTATTTGGAACAACCATAATACAGTACTAGTTATTGTAGTCACAAGGTGTAATTTATGTGGAGTGATGCCCAAATTTTGTGATACTGAATTACTGATAAGGATAGAGCATTCTTTTTACAGATCAGAATTTGTGGTGGAATCGTATCTACGTGTTAGCAATTCCATGATGCTACTTTTTCACATCACCTAAATGTTATATTTCATGTGATTCTACTTTCTAAAAAGCAAAAATAAAATTCATGTAATATTTCACCTTTTGCCTTGATCTTCTCTTCAATTGAATGCCCTCTGTGAATACGAGAATAATGAGTTACACACAGGAATATAGCCTAGAACTACTTCTATTCTAGAGTGTTCTTGCAATCTGCTTTTCTGAAGTCTTTCTAGATTTCTTGACTCCAATCCAATCCAATCCATACTTTATGTACTAGCTTACTAGGGGAAAAACCACTACGGCCCACGTGAATCTTGTATTGTGTATAATTGTCACTTAAGCCCTCACGTGAATCTTGTATTGTGTATAATTGTCACTTAACCCCTTAATCGCTGTTAAAAAATTTAGGGGTCTAGAGTTTGAATTTCACTTGTAATTTTAAATCTGACTAAAGCTAAACTGAATTTATCCAAATGTCTCTATTAATCATAAATCTGATTGAAGCAGACTGAACTTATCCAAATATTCCTATCAATCATAAATCCGACTAAAAGTAGATGGAGCTGAGATCGCCATTTTTATACAAAAATAACACCACTAAATATGTACCTTAAGGGTAAATGAATTATTTGACCAAAAAATGAGGATGATTTAAAACAACAAAGATTTTAAGTGGCTATTAAATAAATTAATGATTAGATATGCATTTTGCTTTAATAGTAAGCTACAGCGAGTCTAACTCATTATTGTAGTTCAATTTAAAGGAGCGGGATTTAAGTAGAGTTTTAACTACTTTGATAAATAAAGGCAGCAGCGTGATCCCCTAAGATAACATTCAGATCTTGTTAAATTCTAGATATATTTTTATAAATTTTAACATTTTAAATAAACTACGAGTAGATTTATATTAATTGTTGTCTGCTGCGTTAAATTTTGAAAAATTCTTTGCAAAGATCACTACAAAGAGGGAGCAGTATAATTATGTCTCCTTAGGAGAGTATAAGTAGTAAACAATGAAGTTGTATTGAAATAAGTTTTGATGGTAGTGTTATTACAATAAGGAGTATAAAAGTTGTTGAAGTTAATCTCATAAAATTGTTCCGTATAACCGATGAAAAGGAGTCCACGCACATCCACGTCAAAGTACAAGGATCAAAATCATAGGAAATATTTCCCAACTAAAACTATCGCAATCGTTCGATCTTCGGCACAGATCCTTAATCCCTTCTTTCCCAAATTGAACCTTGTTCCAATCAAACGTAATAACGCTAACAGAATATTAATTACCAATCACTCGGATTTTCCCTTGTCTCAAGTAAGATAACGGCAATATTTAAATTGTTCCACTTACCAAAGTCAGCAAAAGTAATTGCCAAACAAAAGACCCCAATTCGCTAATTAGAGCCTAATTAAGCTCAACAATATATGCCCGCCACTTCCAAACCTATAAAACCCAAACACGCGCTCACTCTTCAATCCCTTTCACTTTCCCATGGAGCCGCCGGCGCCTACACAAACTCGCCTGAGCAGCCGCCAGGGCTCCTTTTCCCGGCCAGCCACGGTGACGCCGATCAGCCTCTCCTTCCGGCGCCACCCCACGTTCTCGTCGTCGCCGGTGAACGACCTCGACCTCATCTCCATCAAACCCCAGTGCTACACCTCCCTGAAGGACATCCTGCCGTGCTCCGCCGTGAGCTCGCCGCGGGCGAACTCGCCGTCGCAGTCCGGCTGCGAGGAGATCTCCATCAGAAACCGCCTCGTCCAGCAGGCCGCCTGGGCCTACCTCCAGCCCATGTCCACCGCGCCTGACTCCTCCGGCAGCCTCATCAACCGGATCCTAATCGCCGGCAACCGCTTCAGCAGCTTCTTCAGCCTCCATGTTTTCCAACGCCTCCGCCGCGGTTTCGATTGGCTGCTCCGCGCCGTTCACATCAAGAGCTCCCGATAGCTATCGGTTATATGAATAAAATCTAACTGACTAGATGGAGGGGAATTTGTAATAGGACTACTTTTTGTTTCTTCTCGATTTCGATTGATTGGAGTCTTTTGCAAAATTGTGAAGGATGCTTATGACACAATACGATGATATGATACAATGGGAAATTTAAAAAATCCCCTAATTACAACGGTTTTGAATTTTGTTTAGCCTAATTTATGTTCCCTACGATTTGCAACACTAATTGATGCCTTTGGAGAGCCTTAGTTTGAGGCGGGAGAGATAGGGCAAATTGTGTTGCTTCTCTTCCGGTGCCTTCTTGCCACTGTCCGAATCCGACCAGTAATCCGTTTCCGAGTCCGAGAGATCCTCGGCGCGGACAAAGTGTGTTTTGTCGTGGAGATGGACCTGGAACGTGTCGGAGACGCCGGGTTCGGCGGCGGAGCGGAAGGCGCTGAACGGGGATTGCGGCGGTCGGTTCCGGTCGGAAGACTGCCGGTTCCTCCGGGAATTTCCGCTTGGAGTCGGGCTTGGTGGGGCTGACGGCGGCCTTGGTGGGCCTTCCCGGCTCTCATTTCTCTGCAATTAATTGGGAACACATTTTGTCAACTTGTTTACTATACCCATTCCAATATTCCGTAGATGTCCACTTCCTAATGCATGATTGACCTTGAAAAGAAAATTTGTTTGAAAAGAAAAACTGTTGTACTCTTCTAACATTAAGTGGGCATGGGAAGGATCAGTTAAAATAACTACTCATTAGAATCTTATTATCAGGTGCTCTACTCTAGAGTTGTTGAAACGGAACTGAACTAAAAATACGTGCTATTTAAAAATAGTACCGATATAACCAAATTGAGATCAAATTTATAAGGAGCTAAAATGGAGCGTAGATAAATCTGGGAGAACAAGATCCATGTTCTGTCCACCTTAATCTTCGATCCGGTTTGAAGATTTTGAATCGGTACTATTTAACTTAGTTATGGTCTATTATTCTTATTTTCTAAGATGCTGAAGTTTAGTTTAGTAAAAAGTTGGTTGTTGATAAAATATTCTAAAAGTAAATCTACTAAAGTGAATCAAGACTAAAATTTAATCTAAAGCCCTGTATTTTCATCTGAATTGAACTGCTACCAATATAGAGTATAGCAGAGCAACCAAATAATGTCCTAAAGCAAAAGGCAAATAGTCCTCAACCATTGATGTGGATAGCACTGATTTGGTGAGCCTGTTGCGTTGTGCATATGATTAAATTCTAAAAAACGTGCCCTCCTTATCATAATTAGTGTAGTTGTCACTTGCTACACAAAGCAGCAACGAAAGTCAAGCCTTTTTTCGTCGAGCATTTCTTACCTGCAATCCGGGCTGTCGGAGCATGCCAACATTAGCAGCAACATAATCAAGAACATAGAAGAATGTACTCTGCCCAATCTGCGTGAAATTTTCCAAGTAATACACCAAAAATTCCCATGATTTTGCTCTCAGATGATGCATATTTCTTTCGATTTCTGTTTCGTGATTGATCAAATAAGGCTTCAACAAGGCATCGTAGACGCGGCCACTGCCCTTGGTTTTTGGGTACCATAGGTAGATGAAGAAAGCTAGTTTCATCTCTCCGTACATTGGTAGCCTGCGGAAAATTAACGTTTACATGATCGAACAAACAAGGCAGATGAAAGGGAACTTTTAATGTCGTTTTATTGGAGATACGCACCATGCTATAAATATGTCGCATACCCTCTCCAAAACTGTGACCACTGCCACTAATATCCTGAAATCAACAGCAGAAGAACATTATATTTGGATCCATCATATACTACTCAATTACGTCAGAACTTCGCAACATTGCTACGTGCCTTAATAAATTAATACCCAAGAAGATACTTTTAACCTAACATTTAAAAAAAATTGATGTGACAGAAAAAAATTGTGAAAGAGTAAGGATATTTTGGGAAGACAATTGGTCCAATTTCAAAGTTGTTAATGTTAAAGTGAACCTTATGGGAACTTAAGAACATGTTTTTTTACTATTTTAAGTAACGCATGAAAATAGAAAACATGCCTTTTCTTAAAAGAGACGGAGTAGCTCCTTCATCTTAAACTGTTATCCTCACATCATGGTATTTTCAAACGTATACTTTTGTACTATGTATAAATAATATCATAATATGAGATATTATTAGATATATTATAATGTGTATCTTTTATCAATAATAACTTATTCATTCTTACTATTTGTTATTAAAATTATTAATGATTAAATATAATTTAAAAAGGAAGACTGAAAAATGTGTTAATAATGTAGGAAAAGAGGGAGTACAGGTAAAACAAAGTACAAGAAATACCATGATCACTAGTGTGATTGCTGCATCTGACCCAGTTATATTTGTAAAAATTAACTTTTTCACATTGATCAGAACTATTTTTTTATCATTAATATCTTTAATTATATTTAAAATATTAAAAATTAATATTATAAAAATATATGTTAATACGATTCTAATGATACTACACATAATACCACATCATCTCATATCTCAAAATTTACTTTTCTAATTAATAAAATTTGACTAAATGAATAGTGATCAGTGCAAATGAGACGAGACAAATGGAGTATTACAAAGATTTGTGCGACACGGTCTCACTTATTCTAATGGTGAGACGGAGGGTCTAAGTATAATTATTTAAATATTAGAAATGACATGGAGTACTTTTTTAAAACTTTACTTATTACTTTGTCTCACCATAAGTAAGGGTGGAACGATCTCACATGAGTCCTTCTCGTGGAGTATATACTAGTTCATCATTTTTCCCACTCTTCCATTATAGTTAAATATGCTATGATGTATATTTTTTAAAATATTAATATCTTTTACAAACGGTTATATGTATGTAAATGCCGATTCATACTTTAAATGAAAAAAAGTTGAAAAATTAAGATAAGACACGGGAAGTATATTAGATAACCTTATCATACGCGTGATTATTGCATACAAAATGTAATAGACGGAAACAAAAAGTGAAATACTCTAAATTTTACTATTATTGGCACACTTATCGAACAGGGATGATTCTTAATTTATAACACTTTCTAATATAAATAAAATAAAAAATAATTTCAATCACTCATTGAACATTCTACAAGTTCTATTGCCAACCCCAACCAACGCTGACGTAAACGTAACTCACCACGAACTCCCCTTAACCAAAGATAGAGAAAAAACGTGCAACATAATCCTACCTAATCAGTAAACGAATCGCAATTATGATCGTAATTATGGATGAGGAGCTAAAAACAGAGGAAGCAGGTCAATAACAACAACATTCCAAAACAAACGGTGGCATTTACTTAGTCCACGGATTCCACCGGCAGGCCGGTTTGTTCAACAACATTGTCATTTACTCATTCACCACTATCTTATATTAATCCAATATTACCACGTCGTTTTCGTACAATTACCCAGTAACTGCCCACGTTTAACAACTAATCCCCCGCTTACTTTTCAGACCAGAAGAACAAAGTCATCAATTAAGCGCCAGAGAGCGATACAAAACGGAGAATTCATTGATTAATCGAATGAATAATCTTACCAGTACTGGCACCAATAGCGGAGATCTTCAACATCTACCCTGTCCTTCTCCACCGCTTTGAAGCATTCAAACGCAGGGTACGCATAACCCAGAACCAATCTGAAACAAAGTGTAATTATGAGAAAAGGGGCAAAAGGAAGAGAAAAAAACAGAGGGAATCAATACAACAGTGACAAGAAAAGAGACATACACTAGGATTCTAGTGATTAGTTCCCCCAGCATCTTTAATCCTCTTTATAGGAGAATCCGAAGCCCCTTTCCTCCTATTTCCTGCAACGCCCAAAACAAACCTCGGTCAATCGAATGATTCGCCGACAACGGGCAACAATTACAACGAAAAGCAGCGATAACTGAAGAAGATAATGGCGGTTGATTTTGGCACCTTTTGTGCAGAGGAAGGATCTCCGGCGAAGCGTACGAATGGGGGAATAAGGAAGAAGAAGGGGGAGTTTCTTTGAATTATTTACAAATTGAGGGGAAAATGGGGGAATTTGGAGGTGCCAAAAGTGTATTATAATGAGACTTAGAAGGGAGGCGATTATATGAATCGGCTATATCTTTTCTTGCCAAGGACGCCTTCTGGTTATTTTACACGCTATCATTTCAGTGAAAGCAAAAGAAGAGGGATTTATATAATTAGTTGCACTGACTTTGGGGCTTTATGTCGTAGCGGCTATTTCAAAACCCGGTTCGCTCTAAGAATTTTCAGCAGTAAAACACGCGGTTCGACCGTCTTAGGAATGGTCATGCGTCTCGCACTTGACCCAGACCCAGATCCTATTTGGATTCATTGGGTCCGGGTGGGTAGGGTCTAGATTTTTAAAAGTGGATATGAATTCGGGTCTAAAATATTAAGACCCAGATCCGATTCAGACTCAACGCATAGATCCATATTATCCTAAATATATATATTATTTTTTATTTTTTAATTTTTTTAATTTTTAATTAAATAAATAATGTGTATTGTATATTTTTTCTTGGAGAATTAATTCATGTCCATATTGAACTTGAAATATTTGTATTTAAGATAATACATATTTTATTTAGTGAAGAAAACAATTAGAAAGTTAGACCCATTTTGGACCCAAGACCGTTTATACCCATCGAGTTTGGGTACGAGTCTAAGATTTTAGACCCTACGAGTCCGGACCGGGTATAACTAAATTTTTTTATTGTCAGATCTGAGTCTTATTGGACCCGACCCATGATCATCCCTAATTGAGATTTAACAAATATAATAATGTCTCTGTAAATTAAGAAGAATTTATTAACAATAATTTTAAATATAGATAGATATGGTTCAATAAATTTTTTGTTCATATTATAATACTAGTTAATATTGAGTCTGTCTCTTGAAAGACGGCCTTTCCATAAGTTATGGAAAGACCAAGGTTTAAAGTGTAAATTAGAAGAAATTAAGATAAAATTTTTGGGTTGCGTGAACCGGGTTATAAATTTTATAACTACTACATGTTTCATACTAAAACTTTAATATTGCAACTAAGACCTTTTACCTTTTATTATTCTAATCAAACCCCGTCTTTCCATAAGCCTATGGAAAGACCGTCTTTCCCAAGACTTTGCCGTTAATATTTTGAGATTTATTTTAAGATATTTTTAAAATTATTGAAATCTCAAGCGATAAATTTAAACAAACATCTCATTAATTATATTAATTAAAAAATAACTCGTCTACCGATTAAACACTCTAAAATAAAACATATCAAAGGGGCATAAAAAATTAATACTCTCTTCAATGCCTAATATTGGTATGCTTTCTTTTCTAGTTAATTAAATATGGCATCTTTCTTGGGCAAAATGTAATTAATATCAATTTTTGTATATATTCAGAATGTTATAAAAAAATATATTCGATAGTTGATTGTACAAATATAGAAAAAGTTAATTATTCTATAATTAATTAATAGTAATTAAACTATTTACTTGTCAAAATAAGTACAATATATTAATAGAGAAAGTCTCATGTTATACAGATTAACGGTCAGACCAATAATAATTTTTTTTGTTTTAATAACTTTTAGGATTAAATTTATAATTATTTACACATTTTGGTACATTTTAAAAGTTTTTCAAGATTATAGGAAGTTCATAGCAATAAATAAAAGCAAACGTAAAATCATCCCATCCATAAATTCAAAAATGACTTAGTTTTGAAAGATTATATACAAGCAATCAAATTACATACTAACATCCTAATCTAGAACCTAATTAGGAGACACCAAAATTGAATCTGTTGAATTTCAGTGGAGAGCATGAAACTCCATCCATTTGAATAGCTAGGGACACCTGGGAACACCCAAACGCTGCACCACAACCAACATATTGCCACCACCAAAACCAAAACCACCACGATCTTACCATCATCGACCACCTGCAGGTTGAGAAACTACAACGGGGACCACCAACACGGTCACATGACATTGAGTAATCCCAAACGCTGCACCACCACCAACATATTGCCGCCACCGAAACCAAAACCACCACGATCTTACCATCATCGACCACCTGTAGGTTGGGAAACTACAATGGGGACCACAAACACGGGCACATGACGCTGAGTAATCCTCGTTAAGAAATTACCCTAATATTCACAAATTTTGATGGAAATGTATTTTAAACCCTGAACCTCTCATTATAAAGAGTATAATTTACCATTAAATCGAGTTCAATTCGCAATTATAAATAACTTTATCTAAAGTTGTCAGTGTAAAGCAAGAATTTGTAAGAATTTATGATATTAAAATGGTAATAAGAAGTACTCGGTTGAAAAGTTACGTAGTAATATAATTTGGTGGGAAGAGTCAAAGCATTGCGTACCTTGGGAAGGAATTAATTCTAGAGCTTTGACCAAGAGTAAAGACCATAAATTTGGAACATTTCTCCCTCAACCTCAGCTATCCTACTCGGGCCAAACAATCTAGTCTAGGTGGCTTGATTCATTAAGTGTTTTTGTTACATTTGAAGGAATATCTCTTGAACATCCATAATTTAAAAATTATGGAACAACGACTAAATCTCTTCCTCTCTCCATTTTACTAATATTGAGACCACGAGTTTAGCGGTTTAGAGTTAGATGAAAAAAATGAGTAAATGAACTTCAATATAGAAAGTAAAAAATAAAACGAGTTGATGAAATTGATAGAATTTTGCCAAAAAAGTGTGTTAATATAAAAGAAATAATTCAAAAATGAAAGTGTAACACTAATAGAGAACGTAGGGAGTAGTATAAATATTTTATTATCCACAAAGGCAAAGTCTTGGGAAAGACGGTCTTTCCATAAGCTTATGGAAAGACGGGGTTTAATTTGAATAATAAAAGGTAAAAGGTCTTAGTTGCAACATTAAAAATTTAGTATGCAACATGTAGTAGTTATAAAATTTATAACCCGGTTCATGCAACCCAAAAATTTTATCTTCATTTCTTCTAAT
Source organism: Rubia yunnanensis (assembly GCA_037428765.1). Lineage (NCBI taxonomy): Eukaryota > Viridiplantae > Streptophyta > Magnoliopsida > Gentianales > Rubiaceae > Rubia > Rubia yunnanensis. Next base: position 106,730,009 of record CM075066.1, read on the forward strand.
TTACACTTTAAACCTTGGTCTTTCCATGACTTATGGAAAGACCGTCTTTCAATAGACGCACTCATTCACAAAATCTTTTTTTAAACTGACAAACCGTTAGATTTAGATATGATAGTTTTATAACTAATATTGGGATTTAATATTTATTTTTATTTATTACAATAAAATTTTTATGACTTTAAGAAAACTTTGAAACGTATTATAGTATATAAATAATTATTTGTTTGGTCAAAAAAATTACAGAAAATCTTCCATGATTGTTCTTGATCTAACTGGTTAGTCAGTCTAACCGGAAATTCCCCCTTAATGTTAGCATAAAAATATGATGTTGAAAATAAGGACATTTGACCAAAACCGGGCAAGAAAGCCGCAGGTAACTTCAGGTCACGAACAAAGAATTACTATAAAATCTAATTTTGCGCATATGGTCATTTACATTTGAAACAAAGAAAGTTGTTGAAATTTAATAAAAAAAACTTCCTTGACATTTAGTTTCTGGTTAATTAGTAATTATTCACGAGACTCAAGTGCAAAAGACAACCATTATCATGAGATCACTGTTTCTTTTCGCACAGCAAAACAAGGGCGAAACGGCAGCCATGATCTCACGGAAACTTGCAGTTTTAAATATTGCCGTCTGCTTTTGACCCTTTTGTTCATCCATAATATCCACTCTGTCCTACTCAATTTACAATCATTGTTTATGGATAATGGGTATACTTGAATTACGAAACACGTCATTATGCAATGAGCCACGACACTTTTGAACAATTTTAAATCTACTTCCTTTTCCCCCTTTTGGGACTTAAAACTGATTATTCATCGTCCTTTTATCATTCCAATTTATAGAAAGAAAAAGGCACAGTTTAAGTGTTGGAAAGAAAGGAAAATGCATGTATTTTATGCAATCAATGTCACATTTTGCTACATATGCCGTGCATGAAATTTTACGGGAGTTTATTAAGAGAAAAATATTTTTATAATCTACTTGGTTGACATAATTGTTAATATAATATTTTGATAATTGAAAGTGTAAATATAACCCTAGATAGTTGGTGTAAGTGCAATTTTACCGGAATTCGATTAAAAGACTATTTTACACCGATGTCTTTTTTATATAAATTGAAATAAAGGAGGAATAACATTGATACCCTCCAAAACCCTTGTTTTTCTTTCCTTTTCTTTGTTTCTCCCACATTTATTTCTCCTTCAGCTGTGAACCCTCCGTCCGCCGTTGGTATTGATGGAGAACGGCGGTCGGATTTGCCGTATACTCCTCCTCTATATGGATTCGTCGACGGGGTATTGAAGAGCACAACGGTGAAGCTCGATCTGAGAAGTGGGTATTCTTCGGAGAAGGGAGGTTGTCGAAGAGGGATATTCGTCGGAGAAGGAGGCTCGTTGGTGGGTCTCGAGGTGGTGGCAGGGGAGCTCGGCCGGGGAACAACGGGAGCTTGGTCAGCGGGATTTGAAAAGCACAGTGGTGGAGCTCTACCGGGGAAGGGGATATTCGTCGGAGAAGGAGGCTTGCCACTGGGTCTCGATGTGGTGGCGGGGAAGCTCGATCGAGGAACAACAGGAGCTTGATCGAGGAACAACGGGAGCTCGGTAGGCTAGATCGAAAGAGAACTGTGTGGGAGCTCGATCATGGAAGGGAGGTCGTCGGAGAAGGAGGCTCGCCAAGCGAGGGTGTAAGGTGGTGGTGGTAGGGCTAGCTGATAGTGGTGTCGGGGTGGCGGCAAGCTGGTGGTGCTCATGGTGGTCTTAGGGAAAATTTGTCCATACGCTTTAGGTTTTAGGCCAAAGGACATTTTAGTCATATAAAGTGTGGTCAACACCGGTCAATGCCAAAAATAGTGTTTTAGGGTTATATTGGTCCTTTCATTAACTAGTTAGGGGTTTTTGCACTAAAAAATATTTGAGGGTTGTATTGGCGCTTATTCAAGTAGGTAGGGTTATATTCATATCCCTCTATTCAAATAATAGTGCAAGCTAATTGATAGTATTAAACGTACATATTAAAACCAAATGATACTATATGAAAGTACTCATCAATGGTGTATTGATATCTCATCAAGGTACACCTCATCAATTATAAAAATTATAATATATAGAAATACAATCTAAACTACGATATTAATGAGATTCTAAATTAACATTTATAATCTAACCCACAAAGAAACTAATTATATAAGTTAACTACTTCCCCTGTCTCATTTCAAACTACAATTTAACTATTCATTAAGTCAAAACTTCTTAACTTTGACTATAAAATTAAATTTGTGTATATGTATAAATACTATTTAGTGTTATTTTGTTAGATTTATTGTTACATATATTTTCAAAAAATAATTTTTTTCACATTTTTTTATTAATCTTAATAAAAGATAATTAAGGATCATACATTTTTTTAGTCAGCCACTCAAAATCAAAGTGTGCAACTAAAATGAGACAGAGGGAGTACAGTATATTGCCTTTCTTACTAGGAAAGGATTTATGTTTCTTTATGAATCCAAATACGCGTGATTCTATGCAATGCTCGGTCGACTAAGGCCCTATTCTCCACAACGTTTTTGCATTTCAACTCAATTCATTTCAAATCAGTTCATTGTAAATTTAATTTAATGAAAATTTAATTTAATTTAGTCATACATTACTACTTTTCAACACACTATTTTTTTAGTTCCTTCCAGTTCAGTTCAAATCAAATCAAATTAGATAAGCTCCAGAGAACAGGACCTAAGGCTATGTACATTTGGGCTATTTGGTGTTGAATTTCGTTTAATGGCGTTGAGTTTAGTTTATTGGTGCTGAATTTAGTTTATCGATGGTGAATGTAGTTTATTGGTAGTAGTTTATTTTTTCAAAAAATGAAAAGAACGACTTCCAAAATGATGTTGTAGTTGTAACACACCTTAATTTTAGACTTATTATTCAACCAATAACTGTCAAGAACCCGAATAAATATTTGTTTATTAATTTTTATCACTACTGAACTTAATTGTGTTGAGTTTATTGGTGTTGAATGTAGTCATTACTGTTGAATTTTGTTTAGAGTTAAGTGCCCATATGATCCTATATTTTCGTTGAAAGTGTCAATATAACCCTGTAAAGTTTGAAAGTGCGACTATAACTCTATTATTTGCTTGAAGTGCTAATCTAACCCCGGAGACCTCAATTTGGCCAAAATTTTGTGAATTAACTATTGTGCTCCTATTTTTGTATTTAAAAAGTCAGAAAATGTGAAAGAACAACTATCCCCTCATCTCGTTTCCACTTTCTTCTTTCTTCTCTCGATACCAGAATCCCACCCCCTGACAATCCCTCTTCAAGCAGAATCCCACACTAAAATCTTGCCACCGCTTCCGCTACTATGCCCGCCGCTGCAACCACCGCCCGTTCCAAAATCCTCTATCGTTCTACCTCTTTAGCGGATGGGTCATTGTTTCTCATTTTTCAAAATTCAGATGTGCTATAATCTTATCAAACTGGGAACGAGCCACCATACCACAGCCAACAACGACTGCACCTCCGCTGCCGCTCTGGCACCCCCGCCGCCACTGCTTCGCCACCAGCGGCAGCCACAATCTGGAAAAAATAGTCAGTTCCAGCCAAGAAAAATAAAACCCATCCCTTCGGATTCCATAAGAACAGCCAGCACACATAATTCAAACCCATGAATTGACGATAAACCTGAGAGCACTCACCTTTTGAATCGTCGAGCTCAGCTGCGAGGATTCAATTTCTCCGACTGATGCTCTGAAAATCCCAAATCTCCGGCGCCATACTTTGCCCTAATTGAGTTACGGTGGCAGGGAGATCTTGTCCGCTGCTATCTCCGTCGAATCGCTAGGTGGAGCAAAATTTAGGCGGAACGGAGGTTAGGTGGAGAGGAGCGGAGGTGGAGCAAAGGTGTGTGAAGTTAGGCGGAGCGGAGCTAGGTGGAGCGCGGAGGTTAGGTGAATATTTTAAATAATAATAATTAAGCTATATTTATAGCTTAAACTAATTTACTACTATGACTCATTTAAATATGAATTAATATCAAATGCAACGATATTTATATCAATAAAAGTATTAATAATTGTGAATCTAGCCATTATCAATTTTTACTGGAAAAAACTAGCAATTGGATATGGGCCAAGAAGTGTTTTGTAAGCTTATAAGGTATCCCTTCATTGGGCTAATGTTTGGAAATGAAACTTAATTCGGTTTAAGCCTGCCCACTGATGTGCTTCACGGAGTCCAGTGAGCGTCAGTCCTGGAAATTGGCGACTTTGCGAATTCATCCTTCACATCTCACTTAACCTTTTTTTCGTACCCTCTCACTTTTATCAATATCACATTACACCCCCTCAGGTTTCTCACATTACATTTCGTAACTGCAAGTCAAGAAAGTTCGAAGTAACAAAGTTAACGGTTGGGAATTTAATTAGCGGTTCGATAAAACCGATGATACTGGCCCGTTTTCGCTTTCCCCTTGCCCGAACAATCATCCCGTTTTTCTCCTCCAGGTACGGCCGCGGCGCCACCGCGCACCGACATTGTTCTACAAGTTCATTTGCAGCAGAAACACACGCTCAAACACAGATTTTCGTGTTTGATAATTGATACTGTTCTACTGACTGCTCCAATAGCTGACGATCATCTTAATTTCCAGGTGTTCAAACAGGGAGGAATTCTCGTCAATGAATGCTGCAAATCCTAAGACGAGTGACGATAATGTTAGGCTGACAGATGACAGAAGGCGCGCGGATCTCCGCCTCTGCAACATAGCTGGGTATACTCACTCTTTGTTCTTCCCTCCTTATTGTTTAGCTTAGTAATTACGCTTAATTTGCGATTACTTTTTCAGTTATAAGACGGATTTGGTAGAAATTCGATCTCCCAATCCTGCATTTCATGTTCTGTTCATCCCTGGCAATCCAGGTGCGTGTAAAAAGTAATAAATCATAATGTTTCTCGTCTTCCTGGGGATGTCGTGTTTCTAAAGGTAAAAGCGTGATTTCATACTTGCCGGCAGGTGTTGTTTCATTCTATACTGGTTTTTTGGAGTCACTGTATGAGCTTTTGGGAGGAAAGGCTACTGTGACTGGTAACTTTGTTGTTTTAACATGCTCGTACTTCGAACAAGCGATTAGGATCTGAATCTTCAGTGTATATTTATAGCTTATGGAATTTATTATTTGTGTTATTGTTAATGGTTGGCTGCTGACATTGCGGTTTATCAGCTATTGGGCATGTGGCTCATACGCAGAAGGTAATGCTACCAGGTTGGCTAATGCTCGGTATTTAACTTCAGTTCCATCTTCTTCACATTAAGAATATGTTTTATGAACAATTTGTTAAATACCTTGGATAAGCTCAAAGCTCATACATCCATTTCCAGAATTGGGAGCACGAGAGGTTGTTCTCCTTACAAGAACAGATTGATCATAAGGTAGGTCAATTGTTCATTGTGAGTGTTGAAGGTTATATTTGTAATTTCCTCTCTCTTTTTTCGGGTTTGGATTATGATTTATGCAACATGTCATAGATGAGTTTTATGGAACAAGAGCTTGAAGATGATGAGGTACCAATAGTACTGGTAAGGCTACTTCATAATGGTATAATTAAGTAGTATATGTATTTTGATACGGAGCTTCTTTAAGTTTTGGAAAAAAACTACTAGCAATAAGTTTGACAGTATGTACATGTTTTGTTTTCATAGAATACAATGGAAAGATATTGTTCATAGAGCCAAGTCTAGATAGTAGGGTTGAATGTTTGATTGTTGTTTATTACTACTTATGATTACCTCTATTTATTGTTAGTTTTACTTTATTTATTAGATCAGTTAACTTTCTTATCGCTTAATCCTGCATCATTAAATCATTTAATGATCTAGGTTGTTTTTGGGTCTTTTTAAGCTGCGGCTATCGTTACATAATTTATTTTCTTACATGGTCAAATTACTTCTCTGTGAAGGTTGGTCACTCCATTGGTGCCCACATATCTGTTGAAATGTTTAAAAGATCACAGACAAAGGTGATAAATAAAATCCAATCACTATTCCAGTCCAGCATTTTATTTTATAATCTTTAGATATTAGAATCTTGGATAGCTGTTTGATGCATCCTTTTTCCTTGTAGGTTAGATACTGTGTATGTTTGTATCCATTTTTGGCCGTAAATACTAAATCTTCAACACAGTCTATGATTAGGAAAATTGCAGGGTAAGCTCTTTTTCTTTTATCAATGACTTTGTTTTCTTTTCATGATGAATTTATTTAGTGGCTGTTCATCAATGAATAATAATCTGTGACTTCTTCAGATACTGATTGTTCATGGTTGTAATGGTAGGTCCCCACTATTATGTGCCGCAATTAGTTCAATTGTGGCATTGTTTGGAATGATACCAATTTGGGCTTCCAGGTTTCTTATTAAATATTCCTTAGGGAAGCTGTGGTCTTCTGCTGCGGTGGATGCACTCTGTACTCATGTGCTTCAGGTAAGTTACTGGGTTAGAGAAATGTTAGTGAAAGTTATTGTCTGTATACCTAGTTTTAGATCATCCGTGTACAAGTCATTGCTTAAGTACATGGTTAGAAGTTGTCTAGCTAAATAATTTTAGTTTAGCTGTAATTTTTTTCTCTGATCATTAGTGAATATGATCTCTGTGGACATTTTTGGTGCATTATATTTTTGTTTCCATGTCAATTACTTTCCGTTTTAGATTTTCGCTGATTAATACTTTGCTTTCAGTATCATACTATTCGAAACATGCTCTATATGGCGATGACAGAATTCAATGAGGTAAAATTTTGCTTGCTTTATGTTTGATAGTTGAGAAAAGGGAGTGGGGGAAAAAGAGTGCTGGAATTGCTAAAATACATCTATCTGTATATTTAAGAAGCAATTCTTCTCCCTATTTTCTAGTTGTATCTATGAAGCACCAATGTCTTGTTCATTTAGCTTTCAGAAACTCCAGACTGGGAGTTCATAAGGGAGAGAAGAAGTCAGATCTCATTTTTGTTCGGTCAGGATGATCACTGGGGTCCCTTACATCTTTCCGAGGAGGTAAAGGCCAATTTGTATTGTCGAACTATTAGGCACTCAATACATCCTTATCTTCTTAACCAACATTGTGAGTTGTGAGTGTGTCTATTCATGAAAATCTGTGACCGTGTGTCTCTTATGACCTGTAAGAGTTCTGGAGCAATAATAAGATACAGTCTTAGCTGTTCTGTGACTTCATATTGATACTTTGAATACATAATGCTAATAAACGAGTTTAAGGTTGCTGAGTTATCAGCATCAGAGAAGAGTTTAAAACCTATGAACGGCAAGTTGCATTAGTCGTTTGGCCATTTAAGAATTAATTGCATTTCATTATTCGTTCTCGCCAGGATGACTGCAAACTAGATATAAGTTGGTCCAATATTCGGGACCACTCTCTTCAGTTTCTGCAATTAGCTCAGCAGCCTGAGCCGAGGATTGGGTAGAGTTTGCACCACATTTTCAGAATGATAATTGTAGTAATTTGGTCCTAGTTATGCTCATTTGTTGCAAGTTGCAAAACATGCAAATTCACCTATTAGACATGCAAAGTTACATCTGTTTTCACCTTACAGCCTTGCAATTTCCTTGAAAATACTATAGATTCACCCTCTTTTCTTCTTACAGATATCAAAGCAGGTCCCAGATGCAGTCATTGAAATTGAGCGCCAGGGCTACACTCATGCTTTTTCTTGCACAGAGCCTGGCTCTTTATGGGCTGCCCAGCGAGTCTTTACCTGGATAACTAGTTACCTATCAATTCCTTCTGGCCTTTAAGGTACAAATCCTGCATTATTTGTTTTTCGGACAACAGCAGCTGCAACTCAGCCTTTTATTTCATTACTTATGTGGGATCAGCAATATTAATCATATCTCGTCATCGGGTTCAGTTGAGACACATAGCTTCATTTACAAGAAAATAGCCAAAACGAAACCCGCTTTTGATTTAAATTCACAGTTTGGTACCTATTTTTTGAATTTGTCCACCAAAGTTGCCCAATTTTTCATTTATGTTTTTAAAAAAGTATCTTTCTATAAAAATTAGTACTCTCTCTGGCTCATACTAAACTGCAAATTAACTATTCATTTAGTAAAAACATCCTAACTTTGACCCTAAATTGAATTGGTAATAAGTATAAATATTATTGTGTGATACATTTTTAAAATCGTTATAACATATATTTTCAAAATATCAAATTTTCACAAGTTTGACTACCTTCAATGAAAGATATCAATGATCAAATATTTTTCAAGTCAAAACGTGCAGTTTGAAATGGAACAGATAGATTATCATTTTAAATCAAAATTGTTCTAAAATGGTACCACATTCAATTGGAAAAAAATCTTTTTTGGGTACCTGTAAAGGACAAATTCTAAAACAGAGTACAAAGCTGTGAATTTCAAGTGAAAGTGGGTACTATTTTGAACATTTGCTCCTATACTTACTGACATTACTTGATTTGTTTTGGACCAGGAAAAGAAAAGGATAGACTATCTGCTTCCCAGTCATGGGCTCCTGGTTGAAATTCAACTGTTATTTTATCTTGATGGGGTAAAATACTAATAGGCTATACAATGAGCACTTGATTGTTCTGCTCCTTGTCATGGTCTTGAATGTTCTAAATAGCTACAAGTTAAAGGTGAAAAATGGGTCTTCTGGGTGCAATATATGATTATTGCGTGTTGGCAGTGATCATAACCTACCATTTTTTCCTCCTGACTTGTTTACAAGCAGACGAAAGCTGTGTCAGCTGTTATAAATGAAACAATTGGATTATTACACACAGAGACACACATAGGACATGGTGGAAAACTTTTGCGAAGATGGCTGATACATAACATCACACCCCACTACTTATCGTTTACTGTCCTTCCAAATTAACATTGATAGAACCTGTCACAATTTGAGTTGGACAAAATATTGTTTCACTCACTGAATGTTAGACGGGTCATTTCATAATAGATTGAGATAAAGAGGGGCGATTTCATGTTTGCTTTATGGGTCACTTCTACATAGTATCAATTGGTTTTATGATACGAGCCCATGATTCCAATATAGCATTATAGCTCATGGTTGGCCCGCCCTTTCTATCCACGTTTAAGTGATTAATACTGCTGCATCACATTGGTGGTTGACAGAGTATATGAGATCACGGGTCACTTCTACATGGTGATTTTATGGTAGAAGCTTAATTTTTTTTTACTGCAACGAGATTGCTATAACTTTAAAAACTAAACTGAAGCTATACTGAACAAGAAAACTAAATACACTGCATTTGTCACACTTGAAACACTAGAATAAATCCTTGGCAAATCTTGCTCTTTTCAGTCTTGGAGGGGGTGTATTTTATACGTGGTAGAAATCTGGAAACGTGCGTCATTTGGAGCTTTAGCTATTCTTTTTGCTCTTTTTGTTTACTTTTGCAGCAACAAGGAACCCCAACGTGGTTCTTTTGGCCTGTGGAAGGGCTCAGGATCTTCTATTACACCTCTGTGTACCATTGTGTGTTACATTACTAGAATTGTGTCATGTGTCTTTCCTAAAAAGAATATATTAGGATAAAACTCATTAAACTAATGTTAGCTAATTTAGGAGGGAAACATGGCAAAATTCTAGGGGTGTAATACATAGTAATACACAAAAGTGTAACAGAAGATCCTAGTCCGGTGAAAGTGAGGGAGGTGATGATGAATTGTGGCTATCGTTGAACCGCATGTGAGAGATAATGAAATGATCTTTCCTTGGATGCAACCAAAACACTCAAATAGCTTCTTTGGACAGATTAAGGGTTTAACATCCGCTCTCAAATTCAAAGATTCGATCAACAAAAAGTACTACTCTTTGAAATATTCAATCAGGTGCTGATAGTTTATTTAGATCGATATAAGTTCAGTTTTTTTTCTTAGATTATATATAAATATTTCCCTTTATTAGTAGGCAAATAATAAAATAGGACCACCACCACTAAAATTAGAATCGTCATGTATATTTATAAATCATCTTACAATCTGGAAAACAAGAACATCTAGTTGATGTACCACCATCATGGATGACTCCATGGACCGACTCAGCTTGGGAAAATATAGCGCAATTACCGAAGTTGGAACTACTATCGTACCTTTTAGTATTCATCAATCTTAGAAATCACAAAGAGAATCACCAATCCCATAACACAATGTAATCTCTATCCAAAAATGATTCTAAAATTCACAAAAGAATTATGACTTGAATTCTGAAATTCTCTATTATAAATGTAATGGATTCACCACTAAGTCAAAACTCAATATATTATGATATTATCTTTAAAATTGAGAAGTGAACAAAACTTGACCTTTTTAATTAAAATTCTCTCCATATTTCATGATTTTACTGTTAAAGGTCACTCAGAGGGTTATCAACTTAGCATATGGTACGCAATCCAACTACATCGAGTTTAAGATGTGTATTTCAATGATTCAATGGTACACATTCAACAACATTACCTCGTTGTGTTTAAAACGGCTCCCAAGTCTAATTACCTGAAACCGGTTCTCCCGATTTTCCTCCTAATTTTCATCAACGGGATATAAAATGAGGTCAATTTGCAGGAAAGTGGCGCATATTGTATAATTTTTATAAAATGGATCCCTAGATCATTCTTCTTCGCATCATCTACCTCATACTGCCTGTCAACTTCCTCCACCTTCCCATTATTTTACACTCTGATTTTTTATACCTTACCACTATTTTATCCCAAAAACATGTGACCCCGATGCCCATATCCTTGTGTAACGTTTACTTTTAGTTTTGGTCACTCCCTCCGCCCCACCCTATTTTGCACACAATTTTTTTTGGGTCGAACTTTGACCACATATTTGAATAGATATATGAACAATGATTTTATTATATGAGACATGGTTAGATTCATCGCAACATGTAGTTTCTGAATATCAAATTCTCGTGTGCCATTATTATCCGTAGCTACACATATTTAGAGTCAAACATGTTTATTTTACTAGAGACCGTGAAAAGACATTGACGGTCAAATACGTGTCTTGAACCGCCTACAAAAAATAAGAGTGCAAATCTAATTGGGGCAGAGAAAGTGGATTATTTCCATCCACCAAGTTTACTTCTTACTCTCGCAATATAATCCTCTCCACTCATTTTCACTTAAAAAAAAAAGAAAGCGCCCATTCTAAGGGTGTCAATATTTTGGCACGGAGGGAGTATCATTCTTTTTTCAGCTCCTAAAATACCAAAGCAACACATGGGGAGCAGGATAGAGATCTGAATTCTCCTTTTTGCGGATTTTGTTTCCTTCTACTACTACTCTACTACTACTCTACTACTTCCTCACCATGCATGGCGTACCTGTCAGATTAATTAGCTTTAAAAGAAACTAGTGCACGATCTACATTAATTTAAAGTGTGAATTACATCTACTCCCCTCCTTTTTAAACGTAAATTAACCATCTTGGCTTTTGTAGTTGCATAGTATGATCATTTACTCCCTCCGGTCTTTATATATTGGCACATTTTCCTTTTTTGTTTGATAATTTAATACTGACACATTTCTTTTATTTGATAAAATTAAAGTTATTTTCATCCACACAATTTACTTTTTACTCCTAATACACTACTTCTTCTTTTTTTAAATGTTCACGTTGGCTTGGTGATAGTATAATAGGACCAGAGGGAGTATCAATAGCTGACAGTTAATGCAGGAGCTGAAAAGTAAAAAAGTCATGGATGAAAATAAAAGTTTAGCCGGTAATGTATTCATAAATGAAACGCAAAGTCTTGTTCTGAATCGATAAACCCATAGACAAAGTTATTTTATAATTGATGTAACTATTAAGATTGTACTATACAAAATATTACTGCTAAAATCGTAATATATAAACAATTATAGCATAATTCTAGAAGCTATTGAATTTATAATTATTCTAGCAGTCTGTCTGTCTTATAGGAAATTTTAAATCAATCTAAAATCTTACCATCCAATTCCACCCATCCTGTGCTTATCCATAAAAAAGTGTAATCTCACTTCTTTAAGCATTAATGGGCCAATTCAATAAAAGTTGAGGGACGTAAAAGTAAAGAAAGAAAGGGATAAGGGTCCCACTGGCCCTCACATGCCCAATTAATTTATAGCATGACCTTCAACCTCCATTTTAGCTTAACCCCAAAACTCCCCCCTCAAACAAACCTCTGTATCTTTCTTCCTCTGCAAATCCCGTTTCCAATGTCAACCGGCAAGAAAAAGCTCATCCTCAGCTCCACCGCCGTCGACCTCGGCTGCGGCGGTTGCCGGCGGCCGCGCCTCCTCCTCTCCCACATTTTCAACCCCCACAAATCAAACTACCGCCGCCGCACCGCCGCCTCCGCCGCGCCGAAGAAGCTCAAGCACAAGTACTACTACTCCTCCGGCTCCCTCGGCGAGACCAGCGCCGCCACCACCACATTCTCCTCCGACATGGACGTCGGCACGCCCTCCTCGGAGGCGGAGTCCTCCGACATCAAGAGCTCCCGCGCGGTGCAGGGCTTTGGGCGGCTCGGCGGCGAGAGCGTGGCGGTGGAGAAGGATTCCGACGACCCGTACCTCGACTTCCGGCAGTCGATGCTGCAGATGATTCTGGAGAACGAGATTTACTCCAAGGACGATCTGAAGGAACTCCTCAACTGCTTTCTCCAGCTCAACTCGCCGTACTACCACGGGATTATCGTCAGGGCTTTCACGGAGATCTGGAACGGCGTCTTCTCCGTCCGGTCGGCGGCGGCGTCGCCGTTCCTGCATGGGCGGTGGGAGTCACGTGAGTCTTAGGATCCTCACGTGCGACCGTCAACGTTATTAATAAGTTTGCGATGGTCGTAATTTAGTGGATTTGTGTTTAATGAAGTAATTAGTGTGTAAAAACGGCAGCCATGGAAGTGGATCTTGCATGTGTGGGTGCCTAGGTAGGGTAGGGGCATCTTGGTCTTTTCGGGGGGTCTAATTGGTATAAAATACTAGTTAAGCTTGGTATTTAGTATTTGCCTAAGTGTTGATTAGTGGGACTGGGTTCTATTTTCACAGCCTTTATGATTATAATTAGTTAACAATATTAGAATGTGATTTCCATATGTTTAGGTGTTTTTTAGCTACATAGTCAAAAATGCTGTGAAAATTGTAACCTGTTTGGTTGTATCGCCGGATTCGTAGTGAATGCAGTTATTTTCATGGTGTCTTTCTTTGTAATCGGAATATTCATATGGGAGGCTCGTACGGTTCTCCAGTCATTTGGTGTTTGACTCTGCAGTAGCTATATTACTCCAGACTGTAAAATTTAGATCTATTTCAATTCATACACTGTCACTTATTTTATATTTTATAAAGAGTCCATCTTTCAAGAGATACATATATCAATCACATCATAGAAAGACCAAGGTTTTAAATTCAAATAAGAAGAAATTGAGATAAAATTTTTGGATTCCATGAATCGGGTTATAAACTTTATAACTATTACATGTTGCATGATAAATTTTCAACATTACTATTAAGACTTTTTACTTTTTATTACTCTAATTAAAGTTCATCTTTTTATAAACTTATAGAAAGACGGTACTTTTTAAAATTGTATGGCTTTATTTCTGAAATATAAGCCATAAACAAAGAACCGGGAAGAGTAGTACTAAAATTAATTCAATTATTTCAGGAAAACGATACTTCTTTTGCCATATGAAAATGACACAAATTTATTTTTCACTTGTCCTAATAAAGGCAAAGTTTTGGGAAAGACGGTCTTTCCATGGGCTTATGGAAAGACGGGGTTTGATTAGAATAATAAAAGGTAAAAAGTCTTAGTTGCAATATTAAAGTTTTAGTATGAAACATCTAATAGTTATAAAATTTATAACCCGGTTCATGCAACCCGAAAATTTTATCTTAATTTCTTCTAATTTACACTTTCAACCTTGATCTTTCCATAACTTATGGAAAGACCGTCTTGCAAGAGACGGACTCAATAATAAAAATGGCATAATTAAAAAATTACTCAAAATGATTAAAAAAATTTAATAATGTTACTCCTCTAACTTTATAACAACGTCCTAGATCAATTTCTCTCCAAAATATCTCTACCTTTTTATAGTTATTTCCTGCCGTATCACATTGTATAAAAGAGTGAGTAAGAATATAGTACTCTCCCCCCCTCCCAATAAAACTTGTTTAACTATTTTTTCAAATTAAAAATTTGTAAATTTTGACTCTAAATTACAACTATTATATATATGTAGAGTAAAAATATCATTAGAAATAATATTAGATTTATCTTAACATCTTTTTTAAAATATTAATTTTTTAAATATAAAAGTATTATAAATAATTAAAAATATTATCAATTAAACAATCTATTAAACAAAAACTAAGTGGATCACTATATCTCGCCCTGTATTTTACTATCCTCGCCCTAATACGTATACAGTATATATTTTTAATTTAATTTAAATAACTAAATTAAATTATATTTTAATTTTAAAAATTTAATTTCTAAAAAAATTAAAATCTGGCGAAAAAAAAAAAAAAGTTGCGCCGCCGCCGGACCGCCGGGCGCCGCCGCCGGACCGCCGGGCGCCGCCGCCGGACCGCCGGGCGCCGCCGCCGGACCGCCGGGCGCCGCCGCCGGACCGCCGGGCGCCGCCGCCGGACCGCCGGGCGCCGCCGCCGGACCGCCGGGCGCCGCCGCCGGACCGCCGGGCGCCGCCGCCGGACCCGGTTCGCCACCGGCTGGGCGCGAGGCGCCACCGGTCGGCTCGCCACGGCTTGGGCGCGAGCCGTGGCGGAGAGTCGCCGGCGGTCCGGTCGCCGCGGCATGGCCGCGTGCCGCCGGCCATCCGGTCGCCACCGCGGGACGGCGAGCCGCCGCCGGTCGGCTCGGCACGGGCAGGCCGCGTGCCGCCGGCGGACCGCTCGCCACGGTCCGGGCGCGAGCCGGACCGGCGCCGGTCGCCTGCGCCAGCGCGCGAGCCACGGCTCGCCGTTCGTTGGCCGCGAGCCGGACGCGGTCCGCTCGCCGTTCGTTGGCCGCGAGCCGGACGCGGCTCGGCTCGCCGTGGCTTGGGCGCGAGCCGAGCCAGGCTGTTTTTTTTTTTTTTTTTTTTTCAAAAATCTGACCTCTATAAAAGGGTGCTCGGATTCCATTCTTCCAATGGCACTTGAATTGTTTTGCAGGCCTAGTTTGGTGAAAAAAAACTCCAGAAAGGGTGTTGCAAATTCCATGTCTTCGGAGGTAATTTTACTAATTAGTTTTCTGTCCGTAAGTAGTTGTTGAATTTAATAATTTTTGGTGTAGAAATTTGTGCTCGTCTTTGTGTTTTAATTTGTTAACAGTTACGTAGAAATTATTGCACATTTATCTCCTTTGAATTTAGCTCCTATCAGTTGCAGTAACGTTAATTTTGTTGTTAATTTAGCTACATAATGCTGTTTTGAATTTATCTACAGTAATTCATGGCCTATTAATTATTGTAATGTTCATTTTGTTGTTCCGTTAAAATTCTTAAGCATTGCCGTAGAAATTTATGCCCGTCTTTGTGTTTTAATTTGTTAACTGTTACGTAGAAATTATTGCACATTTATCTCCTACGAGTTTATCTCCCATTAATTGCAGTACCGTTAATTTTGTTCTTAATTGAGCTACGTAATGCAGTTTTGAATTTATGTACAGTAATTTATGTCCTATTAATTATTGTAGCGTTGCTTTTGTTATTCTGTTAAAATTGTCCTATTAATTATTCTTCCAATGGCACTTGAATTGTTTTGCAGTCCTAGTTTGGTGAAAAAAAACTCCAGAAAGGGTGTTGCAAATTCCATGTCTTCGGAGGTAATTTTACTAATTAGTTTTCTGTCCGTAAGTAGTTGTTGAATTTAATAATTTTTGGTGTAGAAATTTGTGCTCGTCTTTGTGTTTTAATTTGTTAACAGTTACGTAGAAATTATTGCACATTTATCTCCTTGGAATTTAGCTCCTATCAGTTGCAGTAACGTTAATTTTGTTGTTAATTTAGCTACATAATGCTGTTTTGAATGTATCTACAGTAATTCATGGCCTATTAATTATTGTAATGTTCATTTTATTGTTCCGTTAAAATTCTTAAGCATTGCCGTAGAAATTTATGCCCGTCTTTGTGTTTTAATTTGTTAACTGTTACGTAGAAATTATTGCACATTTATCTCCTACGAGTTTATCTCCCATTAATTGCAGTACCGTTAATTTTGTTCTTAATTGAGCTACGTAATGCAGTTTTGAATTTATGTACAGTAATTTATGTCCTATTAATTATTGTAGCGTTGCTTTTGTTATTCTGTTAAAATTGTCCTATTAATTGCCGTAGAAATTTGTGCTACTCTTTGTGTTTTAATTTGTTAACTGTTATGTAGAAATTATTGCGCATTTATCTCCTATGAATTTATCTCCTACTAGTTGCAGTAACGTTAATTTTGTTGTTAATTTAGCTGCGTAATGCTGTTTTGAATTTATCTACAATAATTTATGCCCTATTAATTATTGTAACGTTAATTTTGGTTGTTCCGTTGTAATTCTGATTGGATGGAAAATACTATGTTAATTTAACTACGTAATGCTGTTTTGAATTTGTGTACAATAATTTATGTCCGATTAATTACTGTAGCGTTGATTTTGTTGTCCTACTAATTACCTGATGTTTATTGCTGTTTCAGGATGACAGTCAGTCATGTGAAGCTGCTGCAGGGCGGAATGGATACTCTCCATTTGCCACCTCAGCTGTGTTCCCAGATGTTGAGGAGGCTTATTCGTACCTGCAGCGGATTGCTCTGCAGGTGGGATTTGAACTTGTGACGGGGTCCTACAAGCAGAACAGGAATGGTCCGCTGAGGTTATATTGCATTTGCAATCGGGGCCGGAAGGATAAGGATGTAGATACGAGCGAATCTGATGTAGTCCGACGGAGTAGCAGCTCGACCAGCAGTTGTGGCTGCCCGTTTGCGATTGTCTTGAAACAGAGCATCACGGGGAATGGTTGGAATGTAGTGCCGTGCAAGGATCCTAGACGAGGGATGCACAACCACCCTTTCTTAGTGTACCCCGAGGGTCATAGACAGAGCAGCAAGCTCCATGCGGACGCGAAGCAAATGATCAGAGACTTGACAGATTCAGAAACAGCTCCAAGGCATATCAATGCCAGCCTCAGTAATTCGTTTCCGGACCTGCATCAGAACATCAGGCAGGTGTACAATGAGAGGTCGGCATATGCAACAGAAAGGCGAGGCGGGCGCAACACGGCGGAGAATTGTTTGCATCTGGCCACCGAGAAAGGGTATGTCACTAGTCACCGCTCAGCAGGTGATGGCACTCTGACTCATTTATTCATGGCCAATCCCGATGCTGTTGTGGCATTTCGCACGTTTCCGTGGGTTGTGGCCATGGACTCAACATACAAGACCAATCGGTACGGCATGCCATTCATTGAGATGGTTGGGATGTCCCCTTGCAACACAAACTTCTTGATCGCCTACGCAATTGTTGTTGACGAAACGGCAGACACCTATGAGTGGGTGCTGAACGCTCTGAAGAACTTGCTTGTGGATGGACCGTTCCCTGAGGTTGTGGTCACCGATCGGGAGATGGGACTGATTAGGCCACTTCGGACTGTGTTTCCAGAATCGAAACATCTGCTCTGCACCTGGCATATCAACAAGGATGTGGAGGCACGTGTCACCGTGCTGACGGGGAGTAAGAGGAACGGGTCAGGGTTCAAGAACGGTGCATGGTTCCGGATTTGCAATGCGCCCACCGTTACAGAGTACGAAACCGCCGTGGTTGATATGAGGGCTGCATGGGCTTGGAGCCCATCTGTTATTAGCTACGCTGAGACGACGTGGCTCACACCCCATAAGGAGAAATTTGTGAGGGCATGGACGAACAGATTTCTGCATTTCGGGAACACAACTACGTGCAGGGTCGAGAGTGCACACTCGTCACTGAAAGGGTGGTTACACACGTCGACTGGTTCACTGGACACGATATGGAGGCGTGTCGACCTGCAGATAGCCCAGCAGATTACTATGATCAAGACCGGCCTCGAGAAGTCAAGAACGCGTATCGGAAGATTGCACCGTATGGCCATTTTCAGCAACTTGATCAACAATGTGTCCAAATTCTGCCTGGATAAATTGAGGGTCGAGTACCGCAGGATTGATGCACTGGGAGCACAGGTATATGCTTACTGCGGCTGTGTGCTGCGCTCGACATACGGAATACCGTGTGCATGCGTCATGGCCGCGGCAGTTGCTGAAGGAATCCCCTTGTACTTGGACGACATTCATCCGCTGTTTAAGAGCCTGGCATTGGGTGATCACCCGCAGAGCTCGGAGAACATCTCGAGGGCCGAACAGGATCAGTCGCGGTTCGACACTCTGTTGGAGGAGTTGGCACGCAGCGACCCTTCGGTCCGACGACGGATTGCATCCTACGTAGATGCGCAGTTGCATCCGGAGGAGAGCGGCGTTGGCGAGCCGGACATCTGTACCAGTGCACGTGGGAGACCAAGCGAGCAGGCCCCCCGATCAAGATCAACCCGACGTTCACCGAGCTACCACGAGCACGTGAACAGGCGATACGGGAGTAGTTCAAGGTCCCCGGGGCGTGCTTCAGGGAGCGGTCGCCGCCACGGTAAGTACAACATATTTATCTTATTGTTTATCTAAATGTATATCGCCGCCTGCACAAGATATTTATGTTAATGTGTTGTCCTGCAGCGACATTCCCGTTCCTCGAAAGTGTCCCCCACATTGTCAGGCGTTACATCGGAGGCTGGAACGATGTCGTGAGTGATGGTAACTGTGGCTTCAGATGCGTTGCTGATGCGTTCCACGTAGACGGTGAAGGTGAATGGTCCACAGCGCGTCGGGCAGTATTTAACGAGATATCAACTCATTGGCCTGACTACGTTCCCATTTACGGTTCGCAAAATGACGTTGAACTCGCCAGAGCCCGTATACACCACACCAGCGGTCCATGTGGTCCAGAGCATTGGTTCACGGTCATTGCGGACATGTTTCCCGTCGCCACCTACTACAACACGGTCGTGGTTTTATATTACATTTTAGAGAACGGGTCGGCGGACCATTGCTGTACAGTCCTTCCACTGAGGGCGGGTGGGGGCGAGGCTGGAACAAGTAGGGAGCTGCACATTGTATACGTTCGCAGTGCAAGCCATTTCGTCCGGGTTAACATGAAGGAAAACTGTCCCATGCCCCCCGTGGTTAATCTGTGGACCACCCTAAGGAAGCCTGATGTCGTAGGTTGGGAGTTACCCTTTCGTAGGAGGCTAAGCGCTTGGAGGAGAGCATACTCCCAGAGTAATTAACTGTTGTTATTAACTCGGCATGTACGCAACCGTTACAGTTATTGCCTACGCGTCGCGTAATTAATTTTGAGAGCGTTGTCGATGCAAAAATGAATGACGCAAAAATGTGATATGCAAAAACATAGCTGATTACATAAATGAGCAGAATATGGCACAACTGTCAGCTCACACATACACAAACATTCGACTAAGGAATGGGTCCATAACCGAGCCTCCGATACTCATCGCGAAGACCGAGCAGAGTCGTCATCAACTCCCTCACGCTGGGGTCGCCGAGTCCATCAACGGTCGCCGAGCCAAACGGATCCAGTGCGCTCATCACGTCACTCAGCATCTGTTACACAGGAAACGGAGTTTACAATAACGAGACAGTAAAATGTAATATAATTACTCGAAGCAAACAGTTAGTGAAAACTTACCGAGGCCTGTGTCCTGTCCGGGCCACTCGCGGCAGCATGTTCAGGATTTGCGATCACTGGGTGCGAATGAGTCTCGTACCAGTCCTCGTAATCCATGGTACACTCTGATTGGGGCGTGGCTACCGGGAACGCCGCAAGCCGTTCCTTGTGCCAAGTGTGTGCCATCTCCCATAGGGTCAACTGCAGCCTCCCTGGGTAGGTCACTGAATAGCCGGCTGGATCAGCCGGGCGGAAACAAGGCTCCGGCGCAATAGCAAGACCCCGCGGTATACCCTGTAGGAGACCGAACTGCCGCACAACGCGATCTGGCATGTACGCCTCCATTGCGTCGAGGTATCGGATCACGCCGCGGTAGTGAGTCCTCCCCCCCGCAGCCCTGACCACGTCCACTCCATATGGCAACCAATCCACCTGCAAAAAGTTTCACAGACATGTTACGTTTCTATGGAATCCGATCTATCTACTACTGTCAGAATAAGAGTAAAAGCATGGAATTCATACCTGGTCGGGCTGTAAGGCATCCAACTGTCGCCTGATGGCACCGAGCCTCCCCGTACCCCTCCCCGATCTAACCCCTGTGTGCCACCGACTGGCGCGACCCGGAAGAGCTGGCAACGTACTCGGTCCCGGCCGAAACATCGGAAAGTACTCGTATATCCATGCTTGGAGCAGCGTGCAACATCCGCATAGGCCGCGCGCCTTGGACCGGGACGCAATTCCCAACTGCAGGTACAAGCTGGCCAACGTCGCCGAGCCCCACGACAACTGCGACAACTGCGAATCAAGCAGGGGTAGAAGGTTGGCTCTAACCTTATTCCCAGTTTTATCCACAAAAAGCGTGGATGAAAACAGGGTCAGCATGTAGCACATGAATTGGAAGTTCTGGCTCTGCCCCCCCGCTACGCACCTCGCCATCAAAGATTGGGCATCTATGTTACCCCCGTTCCAGTCTTCCGCGAGAAAGGACTCCACGTCTTTCCCAAACATTTCGGCGCACGCTTCCTCAATAGTCTCCGCCGAAATGGTACTCGCAACAGCGCCACCATCGATGGGAATGCCAAGAATCATCTCAACGTCATGCATCAAGATGGTCATCTCCCCAAACGGCATGTGAAACGTGTTCGTGTCCGGCTGCCACCTCTCGACAAAAGCGGATATCAGTGCCATGTCAAGGAACTGGAACATAATCGCAGGCAGGTGGCCCAACCCGGTCGCATGTATCCGGGCCTGTGCAACATCGCTCAGTTCGGGGAGCGTGTCGACTAGCTGCTTGCATAGCGGCGACCGAGCATGGCATCTCAACACACCTCGCTCTATACCATTCCAAACGTCAAGCGCGACGTGTCCTCCGAAGCTTGGTATGACGAGGTCATCCTGCGGGCCACCAGCCACTGGTCCCCGCACTAGCCACGTCTCATCGGCGGCGGGTCGCTTCCTCCTATTCCTCCGTGCCATTCCGGTGCTAGGCTCACCGGCATTGCACGATCCACCAGAAGACTGTGCGAATTGACCAGCTCTGTTCCTCACGGTGTGCCGGGCTCCAGCTTCAGCATAACGTTCGATCCCGGCATCCAATGGAACACTCGAACCAGGTTGGCCCACCGGGGGGACATCTGCGGGCAGGTCATAATTCATCTGCCAATCACTTTCATGACGAATACCACCGGGCGGGAGGATGTTAATCTCCGGACCGTCCCATGTCGGCATGGGATCGAATGCACTAACGCTCGGTGGAGAAGGCTGCTCCGCTCCTACATCAAACTCCCGCGGGCGAGGCGACGGTTCATCCTCGACCACGCGGCCTCTAGCCTGTCTCGCCGAGGCACTAACACATCTTCGTCGTATGGAACGACCATGACCGTCACGTTGACCACCAGTGCTCATCTACGACACAAGATATGTAATTAGTATAACAACAAGTGAATCAAACTGATATGATAAGATAAATTAACATACATTTCAACAACGTGTGAACTGATTTTCCGAACAGTGCATCAACGAACTGGAACATTTTTTCTAGTTACAAATTGGAGATTACATAACTAAATAATCTTATTTTCTTACCACTATTATTAACATTCAAGGAAACAATAGTTAAAACATATCGTAACAGTTTACTACACAATTGTTTACATCGGATTACTAAAGTTTGTTTACATAGAACTATATTCTATTATGTCACATAACTAAATAATTTCCAAAAAACACAATTCCTAATCAATAATTTCTGAATAATTTCTATTACGTCACATAACTAAATAATTTCTAAATAACCCAATATCTAAAAAATACAATTTCTAAAACAATATGTCCAAATTTAAACTAAGTAATTTCTACGAAACACAATTTCTTCGTTTTAATTCCAATTACGCCACATACCTAAATAATTTCTAAATTGGCCAATTTCTACAAAATACAATTTCTAAACCATTATGTCCACATTGAAACTAAGTAATTTCTACAAAACACAATTTCTTCGTTTCAATTCCAATTACGTCACATAACTAAATAATTTCTAAATAACCCAATATCTAAAAAATACAATTTCTGAAATATTATGTCCGAATTGAAACTAAGTAATTTCTACAAAACACAATTTCTTCGTTTTAATTCCGATTATGTCACATAACTAAATAATTTCTAAATAACCCAATATCTAAAAAATACAATTTCTGAAATATTATGTCCGAATTAAAACTAAGTAATTTCTACAAAACACAATTTCTTCGTTTTAATTACGTCACATAACTAAATAATTTCTAAATAACCCAATATCTAAAAAATACAATTTCTAAAACAATATGTCCAAATTTAAACTAAGTAATTTCTACGAAACACAATTTCTTCGTTTTAATTCCAATTACGCCACATACCTAAATAATTTCTAAATTGGCCAATTTCTACAAAATACAATTTCTAAACCATTATGTCCACATTGAAACTAAGTAATTTCTACAAAACACAATTTCTTCGTTTCAATTCCAATTACGTCACATAACTAAATAATTTCTAAATAACCCAATATCTAAAAAATACAATTTCTGAAATATTATGTCCGAATTGAAACTAAGTAATTTCTACAAAACACAATTTCTTCGTTTTAATTCCGATTATGTCACATAACTAAATAATTTCTAAATAACCCAATATCTAAAAAATACAATTTCTGAAATATTATGTCCGAATTAAAACTAAGTAATTTCTACAAAACACAATTTCTTCGTTTTAATTATGTCACATAACTAAATAATTTCTAAATAACCCAATATCTAAAAAATACAATTTCTAAATAAATTCTATTAGGTCACATAACTAAATAATTTCTAAATAACCCAATTTCTAAAAAAAACAATTCCTAAAATATTATGTCCAAATTTAAACTAAGTAATTTACACAGAACACAATTTCTTCGTTTTAATTCCAACTATGTCACATACCTAAATAATTTAGAACATCACAAATTCTAAACAAATAATTCCTAAGTAATTTCTATTATGTCACATAACTACATCATTTCTAAAAAATCCAACTTCTAAAAAATACAATTTCTAAAATATTATGGCCAAATTTAAACTAAATAATTACTGAAAAAACACAATAACCTTCCAATTATATCATCATGTCCAATTATGTCATTAATTCCGACAAGCTCAACAAAATTCTAACAATTCCAACAAGTTCAACAAAATTCGAATAGATCGGGCAACGATTCCCACGAAAAGAAAAAAAAAATTTCTCAAAAACTTACATTTTCCGGCGAAATTCCGGCGGGATTCCGGCCAAATTCCGGCGAGATTCCGGCGGGCGGCGGTCGGCGGCGGGCGGCGGCGTTCGGCGGCGGTCGGCGGCGGGCGGCGGCGGGCGGCGGCGGCGGGCGGTTTCCGGCGGAAATGGAGAGGGAAGTGGGAGAGAAAGAAGGAGAAGGAGAAAAAGAAGAAGGAGAGGAGAAAAAATGAGGGGGAGGAGAAAAAATGAGGGGGAGGGGGTATTTATAGCCCTCTCCCATTTCTTTTCTTTTTTTTTTAAAATTTAAAATACATGTATTCATACGTATTAGGGCGAGAATAGTAAAATACAGGGCGGGATATAGTAATACCCAAAACTAATGGGAGGATGAACCGTGCATGAATTTGTTTGCTACATGTCACAGCCAAATTCTGGATTTCATGTACTCCCTATGGCTCAAACGCACGTCATTATTCATCTTTCAACTTTAATCACATATATGAATAAATATAAAAATTGTAAAGTCCTCTGGAGTTGAACTTAGTTGTGGCATATTGTGCGAACTTATGTTGTGGTGTTTTAACACCACTGCTATCTAGTTTTATCCGACAGCAGCTTTCTAGCCACAATTTATGGAGCAAATTATGGAAAATAATCATGCGATCAGAACAGAATATTGTGAAGATTAATATGTGGCAATCTATTTCTGGTAACCGAATATTCATGTAATATTAAGTAGTTTATTTATGGTACAACTCCTATTGATAAAGGATTGTCCATTTAAATACCAGATTAGAATTAGATCTTTCCTTAGTCTAGAAGTCTATTCTTGATAGAGTTCAACAAGGAAAGAGTTGCGTACAAGGCAGGATTGCGAAGATGATAAAAGGAAGAAGATACAACGCAATCAGGAAGTAACCAAGAATTCATCTCTACGTGAGAAGTGTTGGAGCAATCTGCCTGTGGTGTTTGGAGGAGTGTTGATTCATCCGACCAAGTTCGTAAAGATCAGAAACAAGGAAGCCTTAATTCCTCGGGAGGAGGAGATCCAGGGAGACGTGTTGTTCGTGGGGGTTCAACGACGTAGGATCGGCAGTGAGGGGGTCTCACGACATTCACTTATAGGTTAGCAATGGATTAGTATTCAAGTTAAGCTTCTTGTACTAAAGACTGCTTTCTAGTGGATGGTTTTTTATCTGGGCAAGGCCCCGCAGACGTAGGTGTAATTGCACCAAACTGCGTAACCAAGTTGTGTGTGCACTGCTTATTTTATTTCGTGTTTTAACACCAAACGTTAAACAACTTGACATAAAAGTATAGACTTTAGGTGAAACAGAATTACAATTGGTATCAGAGCACGGCACTTGCTGACCCCTATACAGGGAGAGTGAGATCAGGTTTCACCATGGCACCAAAGGAGGGGGCTTCGGTCACGCGACCACCGTTGCTGGAACAAGGAAACTATGCCTATTGGAAGGCACGTATGAAAGTGTTCATTGGAGCACTAGATGATCAAGCCTGGAACTATGTCATAAATCAGTACACTCCACCTTCAAGTGACGAAACTGAGGGATCAAGCTCATCGATGGCTAAACCATTTTCTGAATATTCTACCGAGGAGCACAAAGCACACGTGTCCAACTCAAAGGCATTAAATGCCATCTTCACGGCAGTAGATGATGATCAATTTATGATGATTTCAAATTGTGAGACTGCGAAGGAAGCGTGGGATGTGTTGCAAACATATCATGAGGGGACAAGTTCCGTCAGAGAATCTAAGTTGTAGTATTACACGTCAAAATTCGAAGAACTAAAGATGCGCGAAGATGAGACTATTTCTGAGTTCAATGGACGAGTCCGAGATATTGCAAACAAAGCATTTCAGTTTGGCAAAAAGTACAAAGATCAAAAGCTTGTCAGGAAGGTGCTGAGGGCATTACCTTCACGTTTCAATATGAAGGTCACAACGATTAATGAAAATGGAAGAATAGGGACAATGACTCTTGATGAGCTTATGGGATCTCTGGAATCCTATGAGATGGAAATGCTGCAAACCAAAACAG
Organism: Rubia yunnanensis; assembly: GCA_037428765.1. Taxonomy (NCBI): domain Eukaryota; kingdom Viridiplantae; phylum Streptophyta; class Magnoliopsida; order Gentianales; family Rubiaceae; genus Rubia; species Rubia yunnanensis. Next base: position 106,755,624 of record CM075066.1, read on the forward strand.
GAAAGAAAGAGATGGCTTTTTCAAGCATAAATTCTGGAAAGCCAGAAGATCATACAGATAATGAAGATTCCGATGAAATTGTAAACATAACCAGGAACTTCTCCAGATTTATGAAGAAGATGGGCAGGAAACCACAAGATAAGTCAAGTGGGAGCAAAAATCTTAATGCAAACTCCACTCCAAGATTTGGTCAAGCGACTGGTGTTGAAACACCAAAGTTTAAATCGACAAATTCCAACCTGAACAGGAAAATCCAGTGCAGAGAATGTGAAGGTTTTGGACACATACAAGCTGAGTGTGACAATACGCTTAAAAGACAAGGAAAATCGCATGCCACAACCTGGAGTGATGATGACGTAGGAGATGATGTTAAGGATGGAGAGGAGTATACAAATCATGTTGCTTTCGGTGTGTCAATGATGGAGTTGGAAGACACTTTTGAGGAAGGTCTCTGTGTGCTGAATGAAGATAAGAGTGGTAGCTCAGATGAAGAGGCTAGGAGCATTAGTGATGATGACATTCGCAAGGAAAGTATGGAGATGTACAAGATGTGGTTAAAAGTGGCAGATGAGAACAAAGAGCTCAAGTTTGAGAACAAGAGTTTAAGTGCAAAAGCTAGAGTGAACGAACTTGAAAAAGAAAAGGCAATTGGTGAACTGGAAAAAATCAAGAAGGAATTTGCTGAAGTGGCGCAACGAGCAGAGGCAGCAGAACAAGCTATCAGACATCTCAATACAGGGAAAGCTAAGCTCGAAGACTGTCTAAGAATGGGACAGACGACCAAAACGGAATTGGTTATACAGGATCAGTAAATTTGTGGAGAAACAAGACAGATCAAGGCGCACCAGCCCCAAGAATAATCGAGAGGATTTTTTCCACCAAGAGGATCAGACGATGCGGATACTGTGGAGCTCTAGGGCATGTCAGGAATAGGTGTTTTAAGCTTCTTAGAACACTGTCTGTTAACACAGCAGATCGGAGTTTCAACACCATGCCAGGATATGATACGAGGCATCGATTTAACACTGGAGGATACAGAACCAGATTTCTGAACTCACGTGTCAATCAAAGTCCGCATCACATCACTCGACCAGTAAGCCAGGTATGGGTTCGAAAATCTCAAGATATTTGTCTTTCAAGTTTCGTCTGTTTTGGGGCACATACAGGAAACTCCTGGTATTTCGATAGTGCGTGCTCAAGGCATATGACTGGAGTACCTGAATTTCTTCAAAAATTCAAACCTGGATTTGGTGGCCATGAAAAATTTGGTGATGGGAAGCGCAGTAGAATAATCGGCAAAGGTGAGCTAGCCATCAAAGGGCTTCCTGTGTTCCAAGATGTATTACTGGAGGAAGGTCTGAAAGCTAACCTGTTGAGCATTAGCCATCTATGTGACAATGAAATGACGGTGTTCTTTGACAAGGAGAAATGTGTAGTCAACCATGGAACTGAAGTATTCACTGGATCTAGATCAATGGATAACTGTTATTTGCTCGACCAAGACGTCACATGCTTCAACTCAAAAAAGGAAATTAGTACTCTGTGGCACAGAAAATTGGGACACATAAATTATAAATCCTTAGCTCGTATTTCCAGACTGAATGCAGTCAGAGGTATTCCCGAAATCAGTGACAACAAGGAGGTAGTTTGCGGATCGTGTAAAGAAGGAAAGCAAACTCGGATACCACACCATGCCGTAAATGATGTTTCAACGTCAAGACTTTTGGAGCTACTACATATGGACTTGATGGGGCCAGTCAATACTCCAAGTGTGGCAGGAAAGAAGTATATTTTCGTCTGTGTAGATGACTTCTCGAGGTATACGTGGGTATCATTTCTCAAAGAGAAGTCAGAGGCTGCAGATATTTTCAAGAACTTGGCGTACAAGCTACATGTAGAAAAAGGAACCACTCAAGTAAGAATTGCACGTATCAGGAGTGACCATGGAAAAGAATTTGAAAATTCTAAGTTTCATGACATCTGTGAGACACTTGGTATACATCACGAGTTCTCTGCACCCATAACTCCTCAGTAAAATGGTATAGTAGAAAGAAAGAATCGAACACTGCAGGAAATGGCATGAGCAATGTTAGCCGAGAAGAAAATTCATGCTAGATACTGGGATGAGGCTGTACACACTGCATGCTACACCATTAACAGAGTATATCTGCGTCCGTTTACTGAGAAGACACCATATGAGATCTGGAAAGGGAAGAAACCGGATGTGTCATATTTTCATGTCTTTGGGAGTAAATGCTACATTCTGAAGGACCGAGAGCCTTTAGCTAAATTCGAATCTAGAAGTGATATCGGTGTATTCTTGGGTTATTCTCCTACCAGTCGAGCTTATCGAGTGCTTAATCAACGATCTGGAACAGTCATGGAGTCTATTAATGTGGTTGTTGATGATTCAGAAGAAGACACTGTTGGTGAAAGTGATATCCTCGAACCAGTGAACCCTACTGGTGTTGAAACACCAGCATCGTCAACTGGTGTTGAAACTCCGGAAACTGGAACAGGTGAATCTGAACAACATCCAGCTAGACATATGCACTTAAGGGATCAACCACGGGTGAATTACAGAGAATTGGCAGGACTATCATGTTTCAACTCTCTTACTGAGCCAAAAAACTACAAAGAAGCTCTGCTCGATGAGTATTGGATTTCAGCAATGCAAGAAGAATTGCAGCAATTCGAGAGAAACAATGTTTGGTATCTTACCCCACGACCTGCTAATGTAAATGTGATTGGAACCAAGTGGATTTTTAAGAACAAATCTGATGCGGATGGTAACGTCACAAGAAATAAAGCGCGACTAGTTGCTCAAGGGTACACTCAAGTAGAAGGGGTTGATTTTGATGAAACTTTTGCACTTGTAGCCAGATTGGAGTCGATCAGACTGATGCTGGTAGTATCCTGCATTCTGGACTTTACTCTTTATCAGATGGATGTCAATAGTGCATTCCTGAATGGCCTAGTAAAGGAGGAAGTTTACGTGGAGCAACCTAAGGGGTTTGAAGACCCACATTTTCCTAATTATGTCTATCGGTTGAATAAAGAATTGTATGGACTCAAGCAGGCACCTCGTGCATGGTATGAGCGACTGACAACCATTCTGATTCATAAGGGATATCGTCGAGGGGGAGTGGACCATACACTGTTTGTGCTGCATAAGGGGACAAACATTCTGATCGCACAGATGTATGTGGATGATATTGTCTTTGGATCTACCTCTTCAGTATTGGTAAAGGAGTTTGTTGACTTAATGACTCAGGAGTTCGAAATGAGTATGGTAGGCAAATTGTCATATTTTCTGGGATTACAGGTTACTCAGGAGAAGAATGGTCTTTTCATCAACCAACAGAAATATGCTGAAAACTTAATCAAAAGATTCGGACTTACAAGTGCAAAGACAGTACGCACTCCAATGGCTACCACCGACAAGCTTACAAAAGATGAACTGGGTCAGAGTGTTGACCAAAAATTGTACAGGAGTATGATTGGCAGCCTGGATGGCGAGACGTTTGAAGGCCTCAGACAGCACTTGGGTGTGTGTCGAATGTAAGGTACCCAGATCTGTCCATTATGTTGTATTATTTACTGTTCCATTTTGTTTTTTCTTTTAAATATAGTTGAAAAAGAAAAAAAATTAGAAAAATCAAAAATCTCAAAAATATGAGAAGCCGTGTTTAAACACCGAGGGCTGGTGGTACTGAAAAATTGCTTGATTGGGAAGTAGATCAGACGGGCTAACCTTGGGCCAGAAAGTTATGATGATGGGCTTAAGTGTTCGCATGATGGTATTCTGAAAGAAGAGAAAGTAGAGTGGCTTTTTGGTTTTCGAAAAAGGAAAGTGAAAGTGACAAGTAGTTGATTCCCACACAAATTCAAGTTCTTCAACTGTTCATCTTCCTAAACAGAGCTCCCGCACTTGTCTTCCTAGCAAACCTGAAATTTTCAAAAACCCAGAAACCGCACATCCCACACAAAACCCCGTCGAAAATGGTGAACTTTACCTTCAAGAAATGGTTTGGGGGTTTCTCGAGTGTGCGAGTTCCGGAGAATCCGCGTTTTGAAGAGCTTGACCCCGATGTAGATGTGGGAGAATGCCCTGGAGGTCGAGAACAGAGGGTAAATAAGTGGGATGGAGTAAATCGCCGACGCCCTAAGGCCAGGTTTGACCATTCTTTTGTCCATGACGGGATTTACTTTTACTATGTTCTGGAATTTATTACGTGGATGGTTCAGAATAGAGATTATGTTGATCTTCGGAAATTCAAGAGTTTGCATGGAAAGATAAATGGATTTGATTTGAAAGAGCTGTTAACTGGTGGCATTGGAGAAATCTGTGAAATTAGTGAATTTTATGCCACATTAGTTGGAGTAGATTTTGGTGAACAGTACAAAATAGGGGAGGAAATAGATCAGTTTTTTACAATCTATACGAGAATAGGTTCGCTGCACAGGCCTGTTATTAGAAGCCTAGGGGATGATGTGGTTGTGCAACCCTGGGTTAAAGTGGTTAAATCCACTGATTTTTCTGGAGCAAGGGGCAAAGAAATAGAGTGCTTTAATGGGTCTATGTTCCTACTTCAAGAATTGTTGAGACAATTGCCCATCCCAGTGGTGGAGATCAGTGATAGTGAAGAGGAGGCAGGGTGTGCAGGGGGAGCTGATGAAGCTGAGACATTTTCAATGATGAATGAACCAGAGAATGCCTCTGTGCTGAGTGAATCTCTTTCAGAGTTTTTGAAGTCCGATTTAGAGAAGGAAGATGATGAAAGTATTGCTGTGGAGAGTGTAGATGGTGCTGATATGCCTGGTACTGGTACTCAAAAACTAGTTGTGAACCTGGCTGAGAGGGGGAAAACTCCTGATGGTCCTGATGTTGGTGTTGAAACACCATCAGAGACAAGACAGACACGTGGACTCCAGAGGGAGAGTAATGAGGTGGGTGTTGAAACACCAACAGAGTCTGGGGAAATGCATGCCACTCAGATGTCAAAGAAGGCCAGGGATAGTGTGGCCTCTGCTTCCAAGGGTGCTCGAAGGTCGAAGAGGTGCATAGATAAGAGTATGGCCACTAGTGAGGAAAGTGATGAGCCGATTGGGCTGAAACTGAAGAAGTTACGTGCAGACCGGCAGCAGAGACCAGTTGAGCCTCAGGCACTACCTGCACCTGAGGTTAGTGATGCTATTAACACTGAATTTTATGACGAAGCAAGCCAAGAAAAATGGGAATTTATTTGTGGAAGGAAGATACTGGCGGAAAGGCCAGCTAATTCTGAGAAGTACCGAGACTGTGGGTTCACAGATTATTTACACTATCTAAAGGTGTTTAGGGCTGCTACATGCTTTGGTGAGTATAACAAGCAGATAGTGTTGGAATTTTATTCCAACCTGAAGGAGGAATGTGAAGATGAGGAATCTCCGTGGTTCCATAGGGTGTATGTGCGAGGGGAAGTTTTTGAGTTCTCCCCAGAAGCAGTGAATCAATGTCTGCAGCGTGGCACTTCCAGGAATGACAAATCGGTGTTCAAACACCAGTTGCCAGAAAATTTTGATGAAGTGGCAGTGGAGCTTACCGGGGGCGTGGAGAGTACATGGCCAGTGACTGGTAGACAGCGGATACCTGCATCCAACCTTACCTCCATGTATTACTGCCTGTATATGGTGGCAGTACACAATTGGATTCCTTCAGTCAATAATACAAGTGTCACCAAAGAAATGGCTACACTACTATATAGTCTAGGAGCACGGTATAAGGTCAATATGGGAATAATGGTGTTTAATGATATCATGGATTGTGCTCGCAAGACTAGGAAGGAAGCATTGGTACATCCGTGCGTCATCACTTTGGTGTTGCAAAAAGGTGGAGCAGTAACAAGGGATTCTGATGAATTGATTTCTACCCAAGCTTTAAGGCAGACTCTCAGGACATTGAGTGGTCGGATTGTAAAGGATTTACCCTGGACACCACCGGAAACAGTGAGCTCAGATGCTGGTGCGGCGCGGGTAAGCGCTATTGAGGCAAGAGCGGCAGTGTGTCAGGAACTGCTTGAACGACATCAGGCTGCTGTAGTGAAGATTCAGGGGGGGTTGGCTGCATTGGAGGCTGAAAGAGAAGGTTTGTTGGCGGCAGCGACTCAGGATGCTGTTGGTTCAGAGGATGATTCGAATGGGTCTGATGTATAAATCATGTCTTGATATATTCATGAATTCAGGGGGAGAAATTTGGAGATTTTGAGTAGATGATTTTGAGTAGATGTTGAGAAATTTGGAGATTTTGAGTAAGATGATTTTGAGTAGATGTTGACTACTTTAACTTGGACGGATTTTGATGATTGATTTTGTCTTCGATTTGGATGTTCTGAATATTCGTTGTTGTTTATGCTGTCCGTGTGTGCTGTTGAATTCACAAATATGCCAAGGGGGAGATTGTAAAGTCCTCTGGAGTTGGACTTAGTTGTGGCATATTGTGCGAACTTATGTTGTGGTGTTTTAACACCACTGCTATCTAGTTTTACCCGAAAGCAGCTTTCTAGCCACAATTTATGGAGCAAATTATGGAAGATAATCATGCGATCAGAACAGAATATTGTGAAGATTAATATGTGGCAATCTATTTCTGGTAACCGAATATTCATGTAATATTAAGTAGTTTATTTATGGTACAACTCCTATTGATAAAGGATTGTCCATTTAAATACCAGATTAGAATTAGATCTTTCCTTAGTCTAGAAGTCTATTCTTGATAGAGTTCAACAAGGAAAGAGTTGCGTACAAGGCAGGATTGCGAAGATGATAAAAGGAAGAAGATACAACGCAATGAGGAAGTAACCAAGAATTCATCTCTACGTGAGAAGTGTTGGAGCAATCTGCCTGTGGTGTTTGGAGGAGTGTTGATTCATCCGACCAAGTTCGTAAAGATCAGAAACAAGGAAGCCTTAATTCCTCGGGAGGAGGAGATCCAGGGAGACGTGTTGTTCGTGGGGGTTCAATGACGTAGGATCGGCAGTGAGGGGATCTCACGACATTCACTTATAGGTTAGCAATGGATTAGTATTCAAGTTAAGCTTCTTGTACTAAAGACTGCTTTCTAGTGGATGGTTTCTGATCTGGGCAAGGCCCGCAGACGTAGGTGAAATTGCACCGAACTGCGTAACCATGTTGTGTGTGCACTGCTTATTTTATTTCGTGTTTTAACACCAAACGTTAAACAACTTGACATAAAAGTATAGACTTTCGGTGAAACAGAATTACAAAAATAATAATATTATCATATGTTATAGAGCTGAATTCGTCTTAACAAGTTATTTCTAAATATTATATTTTTTTATTATACATAAATAAATATATTAACGATAAAATATATTTTTTAATTGAAAAAGATTTCTTACAGGTGAGTGGGAGTACTGCATTTGAATGTGGGAATATTGCACAGTTAGAGGAAATAAAAAAAGGGGGGTTGTGGTCAAAATCAAAGAGGTTGTGAGACATTGGGATTTGAGAGGAATCGGAGCAGATTTGAATGCACTTTAATAGGGTCATTATGGATTATGTGACTATTCTCTTGGTCCATTTTCCGAGCAGTGGCATCATTGTGTGGCGCTGTGTTTGTGTAAGTATTTCGAAGAAATCAATGATACAACTTGGTACTCATGTGCACTCATTTCACTCGATTGACCCACCCTTCATCTCCTCCTACACACCGTACTTCTGTCCACATCTCCTCCTACACACCGTACTTCTGTCCACGTGGCGACACCCTTACACTCAGTGCCCCGTTCGATAATACCCTCTTCATGGAAGGAAAGCAAAAGTGAAAAATATTGGGTTAAGTGGGTTGTTTATTTTTAAATTCGAGCATGTATGATTAAATTGATAACAGGTCAAGTGGAAATTATACTCCCTCTGATCCCTTAATAATGGCTTCAATTTTTAGACACTTATTTTTTCAAAAAGTGAAATAAATGACGGAGATTGTAAAAGTTTAAAAAGGAAATTGTGTTGATAAAAATAACTTAGAATTTACTAAAAGATAAAATAGTCAATATAAAAAAATTTATCAAAATGAGATACCAATAGAGGACCAGGGAGGGTGGGTCGAATGGATTAAGTTTACGAATTGATCGTGGGTCTGTAAGATGGTCAAATCCATGAATTTATTGCAGTTTTTGATATGACCCATTTCAAGTTATAAAGCAATCAAACACAGTTGTTTTGGCAAGAGATGAAGCGAACTTCAAACATTTGCTACGAAAAGCTATGGGAGATCCCATGCATTACCGGCCCTCCCAAACCCGAAGGATGAATGGTGGTGAGCGATCGTCAAGTCTTATAGTTCCCTTTTGACAATTTCAAATATTGAAATTATAATACCGTGTAAAAAAATGTAAAATGTAAAAATGTTTGCTTTTTTATCCTTTCAAATCTTGAAATTCCAAATTCATTTTGCCCCTGTTAGACTAAATCAGACTCCTAATTAGATTATGAAATATTCTGATTAGAGTTCTTTCCTTATTACACCTCTATTGTACTCTCTATATATTCAGATATCAATAATACAATTTATTACGACAAATCATTCTATCATGGTATCAGAGCGAGTTCTGATCCTAAGTCCTAAATTTTAATTTATTGTTCAGCGCCTTACCTCTACTCTCTTTTCCGGCCCTGATTCCGACGAAGTTCCGGTCAAACTCCGGCAGCCTCCGGCAGCTCCTTTATGTTCACTGGTGCTCCAATCGGCGTCGTCATCTTCTGCTCGTCCACAGGTTCATCGGATTCGTCATCCTCGATCATCATCAATCGTCCAACAGTGGCGTCTACTCAAGCCTCGATTTTCTTCCTCCGGCGAGTTCTTCATCAGCGGCGAGTTCTTCATTCTTCCCGACGTCTTCAGATTGACGTTTCCATCAGCGGCCGACGCCTTCACATCAACGTCTCCAGCATACATGGACGATAATTGGTAAAGGCCGTCATAGTTCAGGTCTTTATTTTCTTGAGATTGATGATTCCAGCTTTTTAGGCGAACTACGCTCTACAAAGCTTCATGCTTCTTTTGAGCAGTGTCACTCTCGCCTCGGTTATGTGTCTCATGATACTGTCCAGTTATTGAATCGACGGGGCCATATTTCTGTCACTTCTGCTATGCCTGCACCTGTCAGTTGCTCTCCTTGTCAGATGGCCCAGAGTAGCCGTTTACCCTTTTCCACTAGTGACAAACGCACTACTGGTTTATTGGATAAAGTACATTATGATTTGTGGGGACCAGCTCCCGTTTTATCTGTCGGTGGTTTCTCTTATTATGCCGTTTTCATTGATGATTTTTCGCGATTCACATGATTTCTTCCGATGCGGCATAAGTCGGATTTCTATGACACTTTTATCCAGTTTCAGAAATTCGTTGAGAATCAGTTTTCTGCTAGGGTTAAAAATTTTCAGACCGATGGTGGCACCGAGTTTACTAATCACCGACTTCAGGCTCATCTCATATCATGTGGCATTCATCATCAGATGCCCTCGCCCTATACACCTGCTCAGAATGGCCAGGCTGAGCGGAAGCATCGTCACATCACATAGACTGGTCTTTCCATGCTTTTTCAATCTTCTGTGCCGCACTGTTATTGGGTGGAAGCTTTCTCCTCTGCGATTTACATTATTAACCGTATGCCTAGTTCAGTTCTGAGTGGAAAATCACCTTTTGAGGTTGTTTTTGGTCATGTGCCTGACTATACCCTCTTTCACCCGTTTGGTTGCCGTGCATTTCCATGTCTGCGTGCCACTGCTACTGATAAGTTTGCATCCCGATCCATTCCCTGTGTTTTTATTGGCTATAGCCCTCGTCACAAGGGCTTCCAGTGTCTCGACCGGACTTTTGGGCGCATATATATCTCTCGCCACGTTCGTTTTGATGAAACTGTCTTCCCTTATGTCTCATCTTCCACCGACAGTCGTTCGATTTCAGATCTGGAGATTTCATCATTTTTTGATGGAACTGTTACTTCATCGATTGGGGCCACCACACCTGTGTCTGTGCCTGTTCCAGCTGCCCCTCCTTCACCACCATCTTCCATCTGGACGGTTGACCTGGACCCGGCTCCTCGGCTAATGCCCACCATACCTCAGTCGCTGCCCATCACTCCTCAGCCACCGTCTCAGCCACCGGCCACCACGTCTCAGCCTTTATCGGCTATTATTTCTCCGGCGACTTCCGACAGCCACTCTCCGGTTAGCGCATCTTGATCTTCCTCGGTGTCATAAGCTGGTTCGACTCCTCCATCTTCGCCGCCCCCGCTTTGAACTCATCGGATGACCACTCGATCTTCTACTGGTGCCATTCAACGCCGGGATTATTCAGATATTATTACTCATGGTCTCACTGCCGCACTCCTCTCTCAGACAGAGCCCACTGATTATCGCTCTGCCCTTCAGGATCCAGCCTGGGTTTCAGCCATGGATGATGAGATGGCCACTCTTCGTGGTCAGCACACTTGGGATTTGGTGTCTCGCCCTTCGAATGTCAACATTGTTGGCTCCAAATGGGTCTATAGGCTCAAGTATCTACCAGATGGCACTCTTGAGCATCACAAAGCTAGACTTGTGGCGCAGGGTTTCTCGCAGATTTTGGGTTTTGATTTTGACCACACTTTCAGTCCTGTGGTCAAAGCCTCCACTGCTAGGACGGTTCTTGCCATAGCCGCCATGCATTCCTGGCCACTTCATCAGTTGGATGTCAAGAACGCTTTCCTTAATGGTGTTCTTGATGTTCCAGTCTACATGAAGCAGCCCGTTGGTTATTAGGATTATGTCCATCCAGACTATGTTTGTCATTTGTGAAAGGCCATTTATGGTCTTAAGCAGGCTCCCCGGGCTTGGTTCCAGCGTTTCAGCAGTTATCTGACACAACTTGGTTTTCGGTGCATCTCAACTGATACTTCTTTGTTTGTCCTTTCGAGAGGATCGTCGTTACTGTACCTACTTGTGTATGTGGACGATATCATTCTTACAGGCAATGACTCGACTCTTCTTCGCCAGTTCATTGATCGGACACCCAGAGAGTTTGCGATCAAGGATCTCGGTGCTCTTCATTACTTTCTTGGTCTTGAAGTTTCGCCTACCTCCTCAGGATTACTGCTTGGCCAAGAAAAGTATGCTTGGAATATTTTGAATCGGGCCGGTATGTCTGACACGACACTTGTTTCTATTCCATTTGTTGCTGGTTCTCAGCTTCACAGCTCTACCAGTCCTCCATTTCGGGATCCTACACTTTATCGTTCTCTTGTTGGTGCTCTCCAGTATCTCACCATCTCTAGCCCGGATTTGGCATTCTCGGTCAACACGGTGAGTCAGTATCTTCAGGATCCCAGAGATGACCATTTTGCTGCTGTGACTCAGATTTTGCAATATGTTTGTGGCACTCTTCATTTTGGTCTCCGGTTTTATTCTGCTAGTACTCTTGATGTGTTAGGATACTCTGATGCTGATTGGGCTCGTTGTCCGGAGACTCGTCGGTCCACTTATGGTGTTGTCCGGAGACTCGTCGGTCCACTTATGGTTATGCGGTTTTTCTTGGTGGGAATCTGGTTTCTTGGAGTGCCAAGAAACAACCCACTGTTTCTCGCTCTAGCACTGAGTCTGAATACCGTGCTCTCGCCAACACTGCCTCAGAAGTGGTCTGGCTCACTCATTTGCTTCGTGATCTTCGAGTTCCGGTTTCTGGTTCTCCGTTGTTGTTATGTGACAATAGTAGTGCTATCTTCTTGGCTCAGAATCCAGTGGCGCACAAGCGGGCGAAGCACATCGACATCGACTACCATTTTGTTCGTGAGTTGGTGACATCCGGAAAGCTGCGCGTTGCTCATGTTTCGACTTCTCTTTAGATTGCGGACATTTTCACCAAGGGGCTCTCTCATCCTCTGTTCGAGTTCTTTCGGTCCAAGCTGTGCGTCGGCGAGCATCCGACGCTTCGCTTGGGGGGGTGTTAGACTAAAGCAGACTCCTGATTAGATTATGATTTATTCTGATTAGAGTTCTTTCCTTATTACACCTCTATTGTACTCTCTATGTATTCAGATATCAATAATACAATTTATTACGGTAAATCATTCTATCACCCCCTCCGGATTTGAATGTGACGCTACTAACGCTATTGGCACAAATTTCCACTGTAACGCCCCTAATATTGCTCGTCGTCAACATCACCGATGCCAATCAAAGAAAATCTAACTATATGATCTCTTCGGACCTTCTTTCGCATGCCATTCAGGTAATATATAGTCAAAGATTGCGAAAGTTGGGATCTGGTAAACTTGAGTTTCAGATTCCGCCACCGACGTTGTCTCAACTCTGTCGCCACCTTCACTCTTGGTCACCCGCCAACCAAGAAACACAATCTCTCTCGAGGCATGCTCAAAGCCATGTGATGTATTTTTTTATCGCCGGAATATTTATAAATCTCACATTGAAGTGATGTGTAGTTTTAACTTCAGTTCCTAAATACTCTCTTTCTTAGCAAAACAATGCTCCCTCCGCCACGCATTAAATTGCACAACAATCATTATCACGCTATTCAATAAATATGTTTGAACGTTAATATGCTCACTTACGCACCATAACGGCAAATAAAAAGTTGATATCTAGAAACTATTTGTTACAACGAATTCAACAATATCATGTATGAATAATAATATTATCGCATATGATATTGTTCAAATCGTCGTAACAAGTAGTTTTTGAATATTTGCCGTTATTATACTTGGGTAAAAATATTAATGGCCAAACATGTATTTTGGACAGCGTGCAAAAAATAAAAATGAATGGCTAATACTAATAGCGGCCAAACCATCACACGTATATACATACGTCCACACCCTTAACGATAAAACCACTTTACAGCTTCTATCACCTCACAAATTAATCATCTATTCGTTTTTGTTTCTTATTAAAGAAGGCTAGGCATAAGACGACTTGGCAAGAGTTAGGAATGTGAAAGATTACCTAAACATGAAATCACAGTTCATAGAGTTTACATTGTCAGTTTCTAAAAAAAATTGGGACCCTAAAAGAAGAAAAAGACGCTCAGAACATATAAATTAATGAAAATGAAGTGTGTGTATATTTTTAAAATAAACAAAGTGGGAATGATCCGAAATGAATCCCTGAACTTTGAGCGTTCGCCTTCTCTCAAAATCAGCCCTAATCATAGATACGAATTGATGGAACTCTATTCGGAAAGGAGGGAAATGTCAGCTACAATGGGATTGGGGATGAAAATACTGACCAAATCCATTGAATTGGATAGGTTCAATTTTATTAGATCCATCAGATTTGGGTCAGATCCGGGTATAAACTTTTAAAAAAGGAATTTGGGTTAAGACCCAGGTCTGTACAGGCCTAATTATATACTTACACTAAATTGCTTGCAGAACTCATGGATAATTTTATTTACTATCTTTTATGTCAAGCAAAATAGGATTAGAATCTTATATTTTTATTCTCAATTTAACAAATATCTCTCATTTATTAATTTGTTTTGTGATTTCGAACTTTTTGGTATGAATTGTAGTTTTTTTTAACAAAAATAAATTAATGTAGGTGCATGTTAAACTCAATTATTTTTCTATTTAGAACAATATATATATATGTATATATATATATATATATATATATGTATATATATATTCCATTTAGTAAAAAAGAAAATGTGAGCGTATTGTATTCATTTAGCATTCTTTAGATCCATGCCTCGTAGAACCCATTAGAATTGAGTATGGATTTAAAGTTCTTCAACTTTATAAATTTGGGGTCAGTTTATGATCTAATTATACTTTTAGGTCTAAGTCTTATTATACCCGACTCAAAGCCGACCCATACTTATCCTAAATGAAATGATACAATACTGATGATTAAAAGTAAATGTAAATCTTAAATTATACTTGCTTCGTCTGAAATTAAAACGTAATCCTCCCTGCCGATACATAAAATTAAATGAAACATCCTATCGAATAATGTAAGACATTAAATGTTGGCATGGACCTCTGTCATTTGGAATCACGAATAGCAAAATTTTAACACGAAAATCAAACCTTTTGTATTATATTATTATTATTATGATGTGTTCATTTTATGTTTATATTTATTGTAAAGTAACGTGGTTTTTATTGTGTGATTAATTGGCAATTTGTAAACTGATTTGGAAAAGAAAAAGAGTAAAGTGCTCATATGATGCTATGTTTTGAGGGTTTGTGCTAATATGACCATGTGAAGTTGAAAAGTGCTATTGTAACCCTGTGTTTTGCTAAAATGCGCTAATATAACCCTGGGGGCCTGATTTTGGCCGAAAATACATGAAAGGACTATTATACCCCTGTTTTTAAAAAATTTTAAAAATGTTAAAATGTTAAAAGACGATTAAACCACGCTTCTCTTATCTTCTGCTCTTTCTTCTTCCTCTTTTCTTCTTCTCTGTTCTTTTCTTCTTTTCTGTTCGTTTCTTCTTCCTCTTCTCTTTTCTTCTTCCTCTTCTCTTCTCTTTTCTTCTCTTTTCTTCTTCTTCTCTATTCCTCTTTTCTTCTCTGTTCCGACCCAAAATCCAATGCATCGAGGCGTCGCATCGGCGGCGGCGCATCGAGCCCAAAATCGAGGCATCGCATTGGGCGGTGGCGCATCGTCGAGGCACCGCATCGAGGCATCGAGGCGTCTCAGCGAGCCCAAAATTGAGGCATCGCATTGGGCGGCATCGCATCGTCGAGGCACCGTATCAAGGCGTCGCATCGGCGAGGCACCGCATCGAGGCGTCGCATCGGGCATCACATCGGCTGGCGTCACATCGGGTGTCGCATTGGGCCCAAAATTGAGGCGTCGCATCGAGCGGCGTCGAGGCTTCAGGCGGCGTCGAGGTAGGTTCGCAGTAATTCCTGTGAAATGAAGGTGCTGGGAAGAAGTGGAGTAGGGATTGAGCTTTTTATTTACTGTGTTACAGATGGAATCAGAATTTTGTTTCAGAACTTTGTTGCTGGATTTTGTTACTGTGTTACAGATTGAGCTTCTAGATTTGTTGCTGGATTTCAACATTTTTTTTCTTCAAGAATCAGAATTCTAATCAGTAGAGTTAGGAGTGGATTAATTTCAAACTAGTGGAGGAGGATTGGAGTGGGTTCGCCCAAGGAATTTTGCCAGATTCCGATGAATTCCAGTGGTGGAGCAGTGGGGGTGACGGAAATCCAGAATCCGGCGGTGGTAGGCGGCGGAGGTGGTGGTGCGGCGGTGGAGGTGGTGGTGCGGTGGAGGTGGTGGTAAAACAGCCATGGTTGGGGTCATGGAGATGATGCATTAGAAGAATGTAGGGGTATTTTAGTCATTATATTATTATGTTTAAGACTAGGGATATTTTAGTCATTTTAAGTTTGGTCAATGCCGGAAATTATTAAGTCAATGCCAGAATAGTGCCACAGGGTTATATTGGCACTTCTGATGCAAAATATAGGGCTACAATAGCACTTTTCAACTTCACAGGGTCCTATTAGCACAAACCTCCAAAACATAGGGTCATATCTGTATTTTGCCCAAAGAAAAACTTTCCATGTTGGAACATATGTTCAGCCACTTAAAAGGTTTTTTTGGAAGAACAAAATATTGCGATTATGTTGATTTAAAGAAGTCTAAATATTCTGCAATTATTAGGCAGTGGTAGAAGCATATTAGGGTTATGGAAAATTCCTACATGTATGGAATTAGATTTATGGAATGTATGGGATATATTGAGATAAGGAAAATTCATTTATGGGATTTTGATATGCTTCAAAAGCAGATAAAGAATATGAATATTATGAGATAATCATGGAGATTTTCGATCTGCTCATGGATATAAAGGGGACATCACAGCTGCTTATACTCACGATCTTAATTACGAAAGTCTGCATTCAGATTTTCTATCTTTCCAAAAGTACTACGAGACCTAGCATATATATGTTCCAACATACATAACATGCTATTCAAAGTTCAGAATCGTATTGCTTAATTCCTCGAGAGGAGGAGATGTAGCGTCGACGAGTTTCGAGGTCAGGAGTGTCTAATTGAGGCAGATTGGTAGCAAGGGGAGATTGCAGAATCCACACGTCATAATTAGATAGATAAGTATACTTGTATGGTGTACTTTTGTACTGTATCTTTCTGATTAATGAATTCATTCTGAACTGAACCAAGCCCCGCAGATGTTGGTGGATTTCACTGAACTATTCATGTTTTACTTTATTGCATACTTGGTTAGATAGACAATGTTGAAACACGGTAATAATTATTGAATTAATTAATAAAACCAAATTTCATTTATAATACTTTGTCCTAAGACTAACAAATGTTGATAAATATTTATACACTAAGACTGTATTATAAGCGATAAATATTTATACAATACTAACCATGTTCATTTTGAATTGATTATTAGTAAACTAAATTGAAATGAATTAGAGTCACGTAGTTTGACGATCTTTCCATAAACAAGACCAAAGTTTAAACTGTAAATTAAATAAAAATAAATTTTTGGATTGCATTAGTTGGGTCATAAACTTATAACTACTGCATGTTGTATAATAATTTTTTTAATATTACAATTAAAATCTTTTATTATTTTATTATTCTAATTAAATCCGCCTTTCTATAAATAAACATATGAAAGACTATCTTTCTAAAAAAATTGTGAATGAATTATCGTTAAATTCACATCAAATTAGACACAGATTGGAAACAGGGGAACGCCTGTGTTTTTGTATGTTTGGATTTTTATATTTTAAATCCAAAGCATACAGCATAAAAGGCCCAGCCAGCTATGAGGGCTGAAAATAAAGGGAACAGCAATTCAGCAAGGGAGGTCAATCCCTTTTGGTTTGTTCTATAAGAAATTGAACACTCCTTATCTCCAAAAAGGTCTTCACTGCACCCACGGGAGTACCCTAGTGGTTGGGACATGGGTGGAAAAGCCAATAAGCCTAGGTTCGATCCTCGGCAGTGGCAGTGTGGGGAGTTCTTGCTTTGCAAGGCTCCCTTGTGCGCACCGAGGCAAGGCTAAGTCCATGGGTCCTGGTGCTGGGCTACCGTGGTTTACCTCTCATACGATGGCCTGGGTGTGGGCTGGTATGGGCCGCTGAGTGCGAGCGGTGATCGCCTTTTGCCAAAAAGGTCTTCACTTACATTTTATTCATCATCTTGATTTTGCAAAAATTTGAAAATTTGAAAAATATATAGATTCACCTGATTTTATAGGATTTTCGACCCTTTTCTATTAAAGAGCTATTGTTGCCAAAAATGGTTTACATGAGATGTCCAAAGGCTTACATCAAGTCATGCCTGCATGATTACATTTAAGGCGCTAAGTAAATATTACAATTCTTGTCTAAGGTCTCAAATGGCTACAAGAGAGATACGGAAAGAAAGACATTAGTGAGTTACACAATACTAAGTAAATGTCCATGTGGATAAGTGGTTATCATTGTGAACCCTTAGAATAGTCACTTAAGTACGGCCCGAGACTACTGTCAGAAGCAAATACAATGAACTATCAAATAGTCGCACACAAAAGTCAATGAAGCTCCCCAACTAAAGATCCGGTTTGTCACCATTTAACCCGTTTAGACCATTCCCCCTTAAACTAGGAGACTAAAACTAGTCATTTTGATTGTAAAAATATATTTTTCATCGGTGTATAGAAAACCACTTAGAATGCGAAATTATCGCTAACCCTGCCCCAAATGATTAGAAAGACCAGTTAAATCGAATGAACAATAAAATTGGCCTAAACATCTAATGGATCAAACTCTACAAATCTAATTTAAATCCTTAGAAAGAAAGGTATCGCCAAAAGTCCTTTTATTTTACGACTTTGACTTGGATTTCTCCTAACCATCTCTTTGGATATCAAATTTGAAGTCAATGAAAATTTATTGAACTCAGGCTGTCCGAAAATAAATATTGGCAGATATAATTCCCACCTAATACTTAAATTAAAAAACCCTTTTAATTCCAATCCCTTTTTAAAGTAAACAAAAAACAAAAAAGAGGAAAAAATAAAATTAAAATAAGTGCAGAATTAAAAATCTCCCACTCCGAAAAGTAGCAAATTAAAAAGTCAAATAAAAAATAAAATGAAGCAGAACCCCCATGCTCGTGTCCTTCCCGGGAAGAGCAACAGAATTCTATGCAGTCCGAAAAAAATTTGGCCCCCAAATTATTTTCACTCTATATTTGTCGCAGCCATCAAAGATATACCAATTAAAATGACACCGTCGCATCATTAAAAATCAAGTATACCTATCGTTGTCGCGGTGATGTTGCGCACCAAAAAAGACTCTTCTAAATATTCTAGCCCACCAAAAATTCCTAACTCTGGCCGAGTTGAGACCGAGTTGGGTCGGCCCACCGAGTTGAGGCCGAGTTGAGTTCCACACTGAGTTAAATCGAGTTGCGCCGACTCTGTGACTCTGTTTATTGGAGCAGACCCAGCTCGCAAACTGTAGCAGACCTCGCCATGGCCGGTGAATTGGAGAACCGTTGAACTGGAACCTTCGCCACAATACGGCATCGCCCTAGATTCACGTATAGAGCATTAATTTTTTTAGTAGTTATATATTTTAATTTGATCTGTGAATATTGCAATAGCTGGGATGGAGAAGTATACCATTGCACATGTCATGGATTCCAATTTTACATCTTGTTCTCCCTGGTTTATCCACACTTTACAGTTCATTTATTTCAGTTCAACTTAATTTATTAAAATTTCAGTTGATGCTACATAGCTTAGTTTAAATCTATTCTTCTTATTTTCCACTACGTATAGTTTTAGTTCAATTCATTTCATTGTTGTTTAGTAAGGAATCATCTTGAAGGAGCATGCCCTACTCGTTTCTTAAAGTCAAATTTTCATAAGTTATGGAATGCACCTGTAAACCATGTTTACAAAAACAAAAACAAAAAAAAAAAAAAAGTCAGCTAAACACTACAAGTCTACAATGTTGAACTTGATTTATAAAGAGACAGAGAAAAATGACAGTCCAAATTCTGAACAACAGAAAGGGATACAGCTTATGAATAGAGACAATTTTTTAGTTTTGTTGCAGTAGGTGTAATAATAAATTCCTCCGATATGAAGTAAAAGCGAGCACACAGCAGCAGTGATTGTACTCTGGAGTAAAATCAAACATGGCAATGAATATATGTTTGCAGCAAAGCTACGTATCATCATAATCAAGCCTACTATATCGCATTAAACTCAAGATCCTACTCATGCGTCGTATCGCTTTGTATTAATATCATTAATTATCATTTCCACCCGAAAACTGCTATTTTAAGATCAGCCCGCCCTCAGCGGTCCATACCAATCGACACCCCGATCAACGTATGAGAGGTAAATCACGGTAGCCCAGCACCAGGACCAATGGGCTCGGTATGGACTCGGTGCGCACAAGGGAGCCTTGCAAAGCAAGAGCTCCCCACACTGCCGCTGCCGAGTATCAAACTTGGGTTTATTGGCTTTCCCACCCATCTCCCAACCACTGGGGTACACCGGTGGGTGTGAAAACTGCTATTTTATGCTACAGGAGTGTAGGACTGATGGTGAAGTTAATTTACTGTAGAAAATAGTGAAGCGCCTTGAAAATTCGTGAATCTGAATTGATTGTGCCCACATTTTTCGTGAAAAAAAGAATGAATGATCAATGCTGTTGAAGAATTGTGGGGGTGAGTTTATATGTGCATAGTTCTTCTGATCGACCATTCATTGAGGGCGATGACGCAGAACAGTAATAAACACTCGCAGGTGATACTTTTACTGCGTTGGCTGAGGCCCTAGTCTAGGCAGTTTATTTGATCTGATCTACTCGTTCCAACTGAATTTGCATCATTATCATTATCATATTTTTCAAGAAGTATATTTGACCGTTCATATGTATAATAACGACAGATAAAAAGTTGATATTAAGAAACTACTTGGTATGGTAAATTGAAATGCGTGGTTAAACTTTAATAGAGAATAATATTTAAAAAGTAAGAGTGTATATTCAGCGTGAACCAGAGGAGTAATTTGAACTGAACTGCTGTTTTTGAATTGAGTTGGATTGAAATGAACTAAAAATAAGTGCATTGAAAATAGTAATATACTCCCTCCATCCCGAAGAAATTGGCACAATTACATTTTCAAGGTCAAATTTAAAAACTTTAACCCTGAATAAAACTTAATACATGCATAATAAAAATATCATGTGGGATCTTGTTAGTTTAATCTTAATGCCCATTTTCTAAATATTAAGTTTATATACTTTATTACTATATGTAACTAGAGAGATTAACGGTCAAACATTATAATTAAATACCGTAAAATATAATTATACCAATTTCTATGAACCAGAGGGAGTATTACTAAACTAAATTAAATTTACGTGAAACTGGAGTGAAATGAGCGGGAATACAGATAAGATGCGTAGAATAGGGCCTTAGCCGCCTTACATTTGCTATTTTGATGAGTTGTAGTCTGGAGATTGTATTTAAGACGAATTGGTCCTGTAGGGGTATGTCTGTTTTCGCAACCATATTGACGTGATGTCTATGTAAGTACGGAGTCTTATTTTGTGGCGTTACAGCATCTACAGCGTAAAAATTGATTCGGTAGAAGTCAATTGATACGTCATATTAATAAACTCTAAATTCATAAGAGCAACATATATGTTTAAGATGAATATATATTTTTGATGTGGTACATGTTTCTTCTGAAGGTATTAAGTAGAGCTATGGAAAATCTCGTTTTAAGATGAAAATTTAAAAAGAATCGTCAATTAATTTTATTTGTTTACGTTATGTTGAAATTCTAATTAATAGATGTCATGTGAAAGGAGAGACCCCAAGCAAACCAATGGATTTGAGATGCTTTTTAGGGCGAGGGACTTTTGAAATGAGAGTATTTTATCAGTTTTAGTATTGTTGGCGGTGGTTGATTCATAGGAGTGTTATTTCACTATATCTGTTTAGTTATAGTCACGACGAATGTAACAAGATTTCATACACTCCCTACAATCTTTTATATTGGTTCCCTTTAACCGCAAAATTTTTTATGGTATTTTTTATCATCGATAACTTTTGTTGTGAACAAAACGAACATCATGAGATACCTTTAGATTCTCCGTAATGCGTAGTTTCTAAGTAGTAAGATTCTATAGCCCGTTATTATATGCAACTAAAGTTATAAGTGGTCAAACTTGCCTTAAAAATGTTATAAAGAAAGGGGGTCATTGTTAGTGGATCAGATAGAATTACAATATTCATATTTATATAGGATATATCTATAAAATTTTATTATTTAAATTTATTAACGAATTGAATAGTGATCTAAGATATTTTTAGAGTAGAGAGGGAGTACTCCATAACTTTGAGGTAGAAAATAAATTTATACTGAGCCTGGTAAGGCTGGAGAAAGAGTCAAGGTGGGCCGAATTAAAGAGACATGGCCTCATCTCAGCCCACAAACATAAGTGCATATTATCCGGGGAAAATTACGGCCACGATTTCTATGGGTTTGTGTGACGGGACTACTCTAATCGCATTGGAAATGAAAATGCCGTTACTCGTCAATCGTCATTAGTGAGAAAACGTAAATACTACCATGGCTGATTACACAATGTACCAAAACTGTGGCACGAGGAAGTGACTTCCATGTATTTGATTTTTGGACGTCGTGATTTATCTCCTCATCAACCTGTGGTGTCAGGATGACTGGGTCCAGGAGAGGAATTTTGCATTTTGCTCAAAAATTGTGGTCTTGGTCGATAAAAGTGCATGATGCTTGTATTTAATTGGATTATTTGTATGTAATTTTCAAAAAATATACATTGAAAAATAAATATAATAAATCAAAATTACAATAAAAAATATAAAATGACGGTTGGTCACTTTAACATGATACTTTTTCAATCAAATTTAATAGTAATCTGAAATTTTCCTCAATTGAATTAAGCATATCAAACTGAAAAGAGACTAGCCTTATAACCCTTGCTTGTTTGGTTTGTGATCAACCCAATTCACCTCCTTTTCCAAAGTAAAAGTTACATTCATTATAAAAAATGAAAAACATGAATTGGGAGATGATCCCTCGAGAATCTATTTTTTCGATAATTTTTTACTTCTTGAGGCAAAGTATGTTAGGGTTGGGGTCAGAAATTTTGTGTGGCGGGAGTAATTAATTATTTTTAATAAAATAATATTTAATAAAAATGATTTTATTAAATCTAATGGGATTGAAGGGTAATTATTTTAAAAAAAAATTGGTAACCTTGGAAAACTTCTAAGAGGAGCTGAAGAATAATTTTCCACAATTAATAACCATTGAAAAATTGCTGGCGGATGCTGAAGTACGTAGTTACAATATTCGGACGTCTAGTTTAATGTAGACTTGGAAATAGACGAGAGGCTAAAAAGTTAGCAGGTAATACATTTACTTTAGCTCCATTATCAAATTCAAAATTTTAAAACTGCAAAACTGACAATGCTAGCAGTATGAATCGAAAAGGGTATTGCTATATCACGCTCTGTATTTTATTAGTTTACGTCCGAATATGTATATACATGTATAATACTAATATTAAGATTTTAAAATAAAACAAAAATCAAAAACAAAAATCAAAAACAAAAACAAAAAAAAACAACCACCGCCGCCGTTGAAGCTTTGCGCCACTGCCACCGCCGCCGAAACTTTGCTCCACCACCGCCGCCGAAACTTTGCTCCACCGCCACCGCCGCTGCCGTGCGCCACCACCGCCACCGCCGCTGCCGTGCGCCACCACCGCCACCGCCGCTGCCGTGCGCCACCACCGCCACCGCCGCTGCCGTGCGCCACCACCGCCTCCGCTGCTACCGTGCGCCAGCGCTACCATCGTGCACCAGCGCCGCCGCCGCCACCACCTTTTTCTCTTCTTTGTCTTCTTCGGTGGTCTCCGCCGTGTGCCACCGCCACCACCGTGCCTCCTTCTTCCTTAGCTCCACCCGCCGTCCTCATCTTCCTCAGCTCCACCCGCCGTCCTCATCTTCCCCAGCTCCACCCGCCGTCCTCATCTTCCCCAGCTCCACCCGCCGTCCTCATCTTCCCCAGCTCCACCCGCCGTCCTCATCTTCCCCAGCTCCACCCGCCGTCCTCATCTTCCCCAGCTCCACCTGCCGTCCTCATCTTCCCCAGCTCCTCTAGCCGCCGTCCCTCCTTCTCCTTCGCCCCGTCGAGCAAAATCCTAGCCCCTCCGTCCCTCCTCCTTCGTCCCCGTCAAGCGAAGCTAGCCCCGCCATCCTCCATCATCCCCTCGAGCGAAACCCTAGCCCCGCCGTCCTCCTTGAAGCGGCGGAGAAAGGTTCTTGAAGCGGCGGAGAAAGGCTCTTGAAGCGGCGGAGAAGCGGCGGAGAAGCGGCGGAGAAGCGGCGGAGAAGCGGCGGAGAAGTGGCGGAGAAGCGGCGGTAGAGACGCGGGAAGTGGCGGAGCGCGGACCGGGTCAGGAGGAGAACCGGGTCTGTGAATTGGGGAAGAGAACCGGAGGAGGAGAACGGAAAGAGAAGGAGAAGGAAAAGGAGAGTGGGAGGAGGAGAATGGGAGGAGAAGGAGAGCGGGAGGAGGAGGAAAAGGAGGAGGAGAATGGGAGGAGAAGGAGAAGGAGAAGGAGAAGGAGGAGGAGGAGGAGAGCGGGAGGAAGAGAACGGGAGGAGAAAGAGAAGGAAGAGGAGGAGGAGGAGGAGGAGAGCTGGAGGAGAAGGAGAGCGGAAGAGGAGAAGGAGGAGTCGCCGGAGAAGAAGAAGAAGAGGGAAACGGAGAAGAAGAAGAAGAAGAAGAGAAGGGGAGGAGGTGGCGGCGCACGGCGGAAACCGCTGGAAAAGACGAAGAAGAAGAGAAGAAGAATGTGGCGTCACCCGCGAAGCACGGCGGCAGCGGCGGTATTAATTAAATAACTAATACATTTTATTTAATATTAATTAATTTAAATTAAATTGTTTAAATTAAATTAAAATACATATTGTATATTAAATAGTACAAACACATGACATAATCAAATAAAATATAGGACGTGATATAGCAATTCACATCGAAAATGCTAAAAATCTTATGATGTATACTACCGATTTATCTTTTTGTTTGCTGCAGTTTTAATAGTAGTACATTTTTTGCTGTAAAAAAAACTAAGATATTGATTTAAAATAGTCCTACTGATTTAACATAATTGGCCAGCAGTGCTTCATCACTGACATGCCTGCCTGAATTTTGACTACACCTCACGTCTCATTTTTATCAAATTGCCTGTAATTATAATTTTGTCTCTAGAGTATTATTATGTTTGCTTTGTCAGACACTTGAATATTGACTCAGTAGAAAAAAGAATTGCATTATTATCTTGTGTTATATTTCTAGAATCTCACCCACTATTCATTATGTATGACCTAATTCTGTTGGCCAAAAAATAGTTATCCGGATATATGGTTGGAGAAAATAAATATCATACGTAAATACTGAGTAGTACTGGGAATTGAATGTTAGCCTAGCGGTTGAAGTCTAGTGCTACTACCATGAGGTCATGAGTTCAATTCCCACCAGGGCAAGGGGAGGGGAGGGATTTTATTGGGGCTCATTTGAGTTATTACCCAATTTGTTTTTAAAAAAAAAAAAAACTGAGTAGTTTACAGTGGCTAATAAACAAGTTTTACATTAAAAGTATATTACATTAATTATAAACAATCATAGTACTCCCTTCGTCCCAATTCAAGTTTAATCTTTTGACATTTTACAGTTGACTTGAAAAATGTTTGATTATTAATATATTTCATTGAGTATAATTAAAATGTTAGTAATGTAAATTGGCCAATCAGCCCAAAATCAATATTTGAAGGAAAAAAGAAAAACTTTGTCGTTACTTTTAGTCCCACATGGGAAGTTTACAAGGGATGAGTGTAGTTTAAATATAGAAATGCTTCACTAAAAACTTGAGTGAGCAAGAGAAATAGAGAACCCTCGTGCAAGGCGCTGATTGACCACTCGTGACCCAGGGTGACAGGCAGATGGGTTGGACTGAGTCTTGAGCCCACATTAATCTTTTGGTCCGGGTTACTTTGAGAGCCCAACATTTATGAGGTTTCTCAGTAATAAACGATTTAAACTAAAACCATATTTTTCTCCCTATATTTCAGACGTGGTAAAAAAAGTATGAAAACTTTCTTTCTGATATGGTAAAAAGTCTTTTAACCCTTCAGTCAAGTTGGTTTTAACGTATATCCGGAGTTTACTCGGTCCGACCGTTCCTACCTTTTAGTTAGTCAAAACTGACTTATGAACTGCTCCATGTTTTGTGATCCGCTCCACGTTCTCTTGAACTTGAGCTGCGATTGTTGGTATGTATGCCTATAAAAGGCGAGTTGATGAGCAGTTCAGATCACACAGCTCACTTCTCATCCTTCTTTTTCTACTGATTTCTAAACTTCCTCCTGAGCACGAGTTCCATCTCTGTCACTTGAGTGCACAAGTAAACGGAGCTCCTGTGGTACCTTGGGGAATGAACGCCTTGTTGAAACCTTGCGCACCAAGTTTGGCGAATTTCGTTTCAAAGGCAGTGAACTATCACGCCCACAGTTCTCTTTTCAAAATAAAACTTGTTTTCTGAATTCCCTCTGTAAACAAATCATTTTTTACTCCACTCTGTTCTTCGAAAAACTATTTTTTTCAAAGACCAGTAACCAAACATTTTTTCCGTTCGCTAATTTTTACCAACAATTTTGCAACGAAATTTTGAAACTATGTAGAAGTTGATTACGTTCTTTTTACTGGTCTTTGAAATCTCTACCACCACCAATCAAATTTCACAAATTACCCCTGAAATGCCTTCAAAGGAAACTTTCAACCCCATTATCAAGTACGAGAAAGATAACAAAACCGCTAGGGGCCATATTCTAAACAACATGACCAATCATATATTTGACTTGTTCATTACCAACAAATCTGTTAAGTCAATATGGGAAACGTTCTTGAAGAAATATGGCGTCGATGATGCAGGGAAGAAAAAATATGTGGTTGCGAACTGGCTCAAGTTCCAAATGGTGGACAAGAAACCCATTATGAACCAGGTCTATGAGTACAAAAATATGATTTCCGAAGTAATCACAGAAGGCATGACCATGCACGACATCCTTCAGGGTGACGTACTCATTGAAAATTTCCCAGAGTCTTGGTCTGACTATCGCAACAAGTACAAGAAACGAGATACGGCCCTGGAGGAACTAGTCAGCCACATGAAAATTGAGGAAGCCGATCGCCTCAAAGATAAGAGACTCTCTTCCTTTTGCGATTTGGTTAAAGCTAACCTTGTAGAATTTGGAAAAGTTGACCGGTCTAAGTCCTCTGGTACCTTCAAGAAAGGAACCAACCCGGTCAAAATGGTTGGCAACTTCAAGAAAACTAGGCCAACTATTAAAAAGTCCAAGGCATGCTGCTACGTCTGCGGCAAAAGCGCTCATCGAGCTTACCAATGCTACCAGCGCAAGGATGCTGCCAACAAACCCAACCACAACAACAACAAACCTCAAGCCAATCTCATCGAAGATGAACAAGTGGAGACCATTGCTGGTGTAGTCTCCAAAATTAACCTAGTTGAAAACAAGACGGACTAGATCGTTGACACTGGAGCCTTCAAACACTTATGTGCAAACAGGGACCTGTTTGCAACTTTTGAGGAGGTCGATCCTGGTGAACAAGTTTATATGGGAAACTTAAGCAGTGCCCCAATTATCGGCAAAGGGAAGGTTTTTCTTGAACTGACATCCAAAAAGAATTTATCTCTTTCAAATGTTCTCTATGTTCCTTTCTGCGTAGAAACTTGATACCAGCTAGTTTGTTTAACAAGGTCGGTCTCAAACTGGTGTTTGAAGCTGGCAAACTAGTTATCACTCATAATGGCCAATTTGTGGGAAAGGGATACGTTGTTGTGAACACCACTGCTATCAATGAAGCATCTGCTTCTGCTTATGTTGTTGAATCTTTTCATATTTGGCATGCATGTTTAGGACATGTTAGTACAAATTTACTTAAACGAATGCAACACATGAACTTGCTACCTAACCAGCCAAAAATTCAATTGGAAAAATGTCAAACTTGTGTAGAAGCTAAAATCGCTAAAAAAACCATTTAAACAACTCAACGAGTAACTGGACTTTTAGAGCTAGTTCACACAGACTAAGCGGATTTTAGAAACTTTGAAAGTAAAGGTGGAAAATAGTACTACATAACCATTGTAGATGATTATACTAGGATTTGCCTTTTAAGAACTAAAGATGAAGCAAAAAAAAAGTTCTTAATCTACAAAGCTGAGGTAGAAAACCATTTAGGTCGGAAAATAAAATGACTAAGGTCAGCTAGGGGAGGAGAATACAGTACAAACTTCCTTAAAGAATTTTTTGAAAAGAATGGCATAGTTCATGAGTTCACTGCACCTTATACCCCACAAACAAAACAAAATAGTTGAAAAGAAAAAAAAAGAACTTTAAAAGATATGATGAATGCAATGCTTTTAAGTTCTAGATTACCTAATGAAATGTGGGGGGGGGGGGGGGGGGGCGCTGTCTTATCAGCCAATCATATTTTAAATAAGGTGCCACATAAAAAAATAGATAAAACACCTCACGAATTGTGGAAAGGGTATACCCGTAACTTGAAATATTTAAAAGTGCGGGGGCGTTTGGCTAAGGTAGCTTTGCCTACTTTCAAACATGACACCATTGGTCCTAAAACTATTGATGTCATATTTGTGGGAAATGCTGAAAATAGTAGTGCCTATAGATTTATGCTATTACATGATAAATCAATGTGTGAATATAGAGATGCTACATTTTTTAAAGCATGTTTCCTTTTAAAAAATGTGAATGATGAATCTTCCAATGTGAGCATGGTAATAATGAAATTCGAAGAATTAAGAGACGTAGAAAAGAAACTAATTATGGACCTGATTTTGTGACTTTTTTTGTGACTGAACTCGAAGATATAAATGAATTAAATGAGTTGGTAATTTTTCTTCACCTTCTTGAAGAAGATCCTATAACTAATGAAGAGGCAATGAAGTCTATAGATGCTAGTTTTTGGAAAGAAGCAATTAACAGTGAACTTGAGTCAACAATGACTAATAATACATGGGACTTGGTAGACTTGCCTAAGGGATCAAAAGCATTATGTTGCAAATGAATATTTAAAAGAAAACTAAGAACAGATGGTTCAATAGAGAGATTTAAGGCAAAACTCGTAATAAAAGGTTTTACCCAAAAGTTTGGTGTGGACTTCTTTTATACCTACTCACTTGTAACAAAAATAGCCACAATTCGTGCACCATTTGCCTTGTCCTCTATACATAAAATGTTAATACATCAAATGGATGTTAAACCCTCTTTCTTGAATGGTGATCTAGAAGAAGAGATATATATGATACAAGTCCCTGGGTACACCATAACGGGCCAAGAAAATAAGGTGTGTAAATGGTTTAAAACAAACACCAAAATAATGGTATGAAAAGTTTCATAAAACTATTCTTAGTTTTGGTTTTGTTGTGAATGGATCTGATGCTTGTGTGCATTCAAAACTATTTGATTCTGAATGTGTGATTATATGTCTCTATGTAGATGACATGGTATTGTTTGGAACACACTTGGTGCTATTAATGAAACCAAAAGAATCTCATCCTCTAAATTTGAAATGAAAGATTTAGGGGAGGTTGATGTCATTTTAGGGGTAAAAGTTACTAAGAAAGATAATGGTTTCCTTCTATCCCAGTCTCACTATGTTTAAAAAGTGTTGAGAAAGTTTAATAGCTTTGATGTAGTGCTAGTAAGAACTCATTATGACTCTACTATTCACTTAAAGAAAAATAAAGGAAGAAGTGTGTCTCAAGGGGAGTATGCTAAAATTATTGGTAGTTTAATGTTTTTAATGAACTACACTCGACCTGATATTGCCTATGTTGTGAGTAGACTAAGAAGGTACACCCACAATCCTAGTGGAGAACATTGGGTTGCCCTTAGACTTTTACCAAAATATCTAAGAGGAACAATGGATTTAGGATTGCATCTTGTAGGATATCCTGCTGTTTTGGAAGGGTGTTGTGATGAAAACTAGGTAAGCGATAATAATGAAGTAAGTTCCACTGGTGATTATATTTTTACCTTAGGAGGAGCTGCTATCTCGTGGAAGTTTTCAAAACAGACTTGTATAGCACGGTTACTATAGAGTCTGACTTTATAGCTCTAGACATGGCAGGACAAGAAGCTAAGTGGATTAGGTCATTACTAGCAGATATTCCTTTGTGGGGAAAACCCACTCCACCTGTCTCACTTTTATATGACTCTTAGGTTGCCCTAGGTGTTGTACAAAATGAAGCTTACAATGGTAAGAAAATACATGTATGCACTAGGCATGGATGTGTGAGAAATATGATCGAGACAGGTGTACTGGCTTTACAATTCGTAAGATCAGAAAGAAATTTAGCCGATCCATTTACTAAAGGACTAAGTAGAAAGATAGTCCAAGATTCATTGACGGGAATGGGGTTAAACCCCTGCTAGGTGAGGAATTTTTTGGTGGATACTTTTGTTGTTTCTCAAACGACTTGTAGTCAAACGAAACCAAGAAAAGACTTACACACGTATAAACCTACCCATTTCTATGATATATGTACGTTGTGAGGATGAGTTTAAAGCTCTTAATGAATCAAAGATAGTTCTACTCTGTGACGAACTTGTGGGATTCACCGAAAGTTATGTGAGGATGACAATGAATCATTCTTAATCATTCCATATCCCTGACCGGGTGGCCTAATAAGACTAGATGGAAGGACATACATGAGTGTAAAAGATTAGCCTTCCTTTTATGAAAGACGTTTAAGGGGTGTCTTTCTAGAGCACTCATGAGTTTTTCCAAGGAAATAGTAGCCATTATAAGTTGATGATTATCGCAGGACTCGTTTTATTCAAGTGGTACACGTGTTCTTGAAATGATCAACCAGTTTAGGAGTTCCGGATACGTTCACTCTGAAAACAAGTCGCTCATCCCCATTCACTACGCATTAGTTCAATCTCAAGATATTGATACTTAAGTGTCAAACTTTCACATGCTCATAAAAATTACTTTTTTGACCTTTTGCATTAGTGGGGGATTATTGGTAATGCAAATGGGCTAATCAGCCCAAAATCAATTTTTGAAGAAAAAAGAAAAACTTTGCTTTACTCTTAGTCCCATATGGGAAGTTTACAAGGGATGGGTGTGGTTTAAATATGGAAAGACGTCACTACTACTTTGAGTGAGGAAGAGAAATAGAGACCTCTTGCGCACGTCGCCGCCGCAGACCGAACTGCCCGCCCGGGGAGAGATGGGCGGCTCGGTTCTTGAGCCCATATTAATCTTTTTGGTTCGAATTATTTTGAGAGCCTAACATTTATGAGGCCTCTCAGATAATCAAACGTTTTAAACTAAAACCCTATGTTCTCCCTATATTTCAGACATGGTTAAAACAAGTTTGTAAACGTTCTCAGATCGGCTCCGCGTTCTCTTGAACTTGAGTTGCGGTTGTTGATATGTATGCCTATAAAAGGCGAGTTGATGAGCAATTCAGATCACACAACTCACTTCTCATCCTTCTTATTTTACTGCTTTCTGAAACTTCCTTCAAAGCATTCCGATATTGAGTTTCATCTCCGTCACTTGAGTGCACAAGTAAACAGAGCTCCTGTGGTACCTTGGGGGGAACGAACGCCTTGCTGAAACCTTGCACACCAGGTTTGGCATATTTCTTTTCAATAGCAGTGAACTATCATGCCCACAGTCATCTTTTCAAAACAAAACTTGTTTTCTGAATTCCCTCAGTAAACAAATCATTTTTACACCACTGTGTTCTTCGAAAAACTGTTTCTTTTCAATGACCAGTGACCAAACATTTTTTCTGTTTGCTAATTTTTACCATCATAAAACTTGTGAAAATTTGATATTTTAAAAACACGTGTTATAATGAATCTAACAATGTATCACAAAATTATATTTTTACTTATATACTAATTCAATTTTAGGGGTACAGCTAAAAAGTTTTGGGTAAATAAGTAATTAAATTGCATCTTGAAAGTAGACAAAAGTAATACGAAAAAACTAACATAAGCTACTAATAAAAACATTGAAATAAAATAAACATTAGTAAATCATCAATAAATGATTATCAGTTACGGCACAGGATTATGGGTGGCATATGGATGGGCGGGTCCAACAGAAGTTGAATACTCCATCCGGTCCTTTGAAAATGTTTTTTTTTAGATGGTTCTTTTATATTGGCTATTTTTTTTAGTAAATTTTAAATTATTTTTATTTACATATTTTACTTTTTATAATTTCAATACAATCTTTATCATTTATTTATATTTTTGAAAAATTATATGCCAAATAATAAAGGGAACAGAGGAAGTGATACCTTAGTATTTGATTGATAATGGTAGGGTGAGATTTGATTAATAATGAGCAGAGAGTTTGGAAGCTTCGGCAACAGGGAGAAAGATTCCTACAGACTCAAAGATTAAAGTAACTATTCCCTCTTTTTTAATGTGACTTTTTTTAATTATTATTTTGTGAATTTGGTACATTTTCTGTTATTTATAAGATTTCTTCATTTTTATTTACTTATTCTATTTTTTTTCTTTCTAAATTTAATTTCATTCACTTAAATTAATCACTTAATTTTAGTGTGTCACATTCAATAAAACAGAGATAATATTACTATAAACTACTTGTACTGAGATGCGTCAAAATTGATCCGGCTAAAATGGTGGAATTCTCTGGCAACACGCCAACACCATCACACATTAAATTTATATTATAAAATTCTCTAAACGTGAAATGTGGAGCATTGTATGGTAGGATGTCTCCGGAAAATAATTTTTTTTTTTAAATTTGTGATGCAATATTGTACTCCAGCCTCTTCTCTTTTTTAATGAGCTCAGTTCCAAATCGTAAAACCCAGCACCCTCACGTCGAATTATTATATCACGTCATATATTTTACTGTATGTATTTGTACTATTTAATATATAATATATATTTTTAATTTAATTTAAATTAATTAACATTAAATAAAATGTATTAATTATTTAATTAATACTGCCGCTGCCGCCGTGCTCCACTGCCGTGCGCCGCCGTGCTCCTCTGCCGGCGACGCCACATTCTTCTTCGTCTTCTCCAGTGGTCTCCGCCGTGCGCCGCCACCTCCTCCCCTTCTCTTCTTCTTCTTCTCCGTTTCCCTCTTCTTCTTCTTCTTCTTCTTCTTCGGCGACTCCTCCTTCTCCTCTCCCGCTCTCCTTCTCCTTCTCCTTCTCCTCCCGCTCTTTTCCTCCCGCTCTCCTTCTCCTTCTCCTCCCACTCTCCTCCTCCTCCTCCTTCTCCATCTCCTCCTGTTCTCCTCCTCCCGCTCTCCTTCTCCTTCTTCTTCTCCTTCCGTTCTCCTCCTCCCGCTCTCCTTCTCCTTCTCCTTCTCCTTCTCCTTCCGTTCTCCTCCTTCGGTTCTCTTCCCCAATTCACAGACCTGGTTCTCCTCCTGACCCGGTCTGCGCTCCGCCACTTCCCGCGTCTCTACCGCCGCTTCAAGATCCTTTCTCCGCCGCTTCAAGGAGGACGGCGGGGCTAGGGTTTCGCTCGAGGGGACGATGGAGGATGGCGGGGCTAGCTTCGCTCAACGGGGACGAAGGAGGAGGGACGGAGGGGCTAGGGTTTTGCTCGACGGGGCGAAGGAGAAGGAGGGACGGCTGCGGGAGGAGCTGGGGAAGATGAGGGCGGCGGGTGGAGCTGAGGAAGAAGGAGGCACGGTGGTGGCGGTGGCACACGGCGGAGACCACCGGAGAAGACGAAGAAGAAGAGAAAAAGGTGGTGGCGGCGGCGCTGGCGCACGGTAGCGGTGGAGACCGGCAGCGGAGGCAGTGGTGGCGCACGGGGGCGACGGTGGTGGCGCATAGCTTCAGCGGCGGCGGTGGTTGTTTTTTTTTGTATTTGATTTTTGTTTTTTTTAAATCTTGATATTAGTATTATACATGTATATACGTATTAGTGCGTAAACTAGTAAAATACAGGGCTTGATATAGCAATACCCAAAAGAAACCCGATATGATTAAATACTGAACAACATTGGTGTACCACTGTGAGTCTGTGCATATAGTTTAGTCATCTAAGAAAAATTATCCGAGTTATGAAATAAAATAATTAATTTAGTTAAAAATTATTAAAAGCAAAATTTTGAAAAAAACTATTTTTCAATAAAATTATAGAAAAAAGAGATTTAATTGGAATAATAAAAAGGTAAAGGTTTGAGTTGAAATATTAAAAATTTATTATGTAATATGTAGTAGTTATAAAGTTTATGACCCGATTAATGCAATCCAAAAATTTTATCTTTATTTATTCTAATTTGCAGTTGAAATCTTGGTCTTTCCATACCTTATGAAAATACTGTC
This sequence comes from Rubia yunnanensis, assembly GCA_037428765.1. NCBI lineage: Eukaryota > Viridiplantae > Streptophyta > Magnoliopsida > Gentianales > Rubiaceae > Rubia > Rubia yunnanensis. The sequence continues at coordinate 106,789,145 of CM075066.1, forward strand.
TTTCAATAGACGGACTCATTGTTAAATATTGAATGCAATAAAAATTAATTATCTTTATAACATTTCATTCAAATTAATTTAAAAATATTTATTTATATGTTGAAATCACTTTTAAAAGGATATTCTAATTATATGTATACAGAAGTAAATATCAAATGACCTTTATTAGTGTCGCCAATTATAAAATGCTCTCATTTAATAATAAGTCGGTCTAAAACAAGAGACTTTGCCACACATTAGCAAATAAATAATGTGTACATGTTTCTATCAAAAGCATTCTATCATTGTGCTCCCTCTGTTTCTTAAATTGGGCACACTTTCTAATTTGAGATGTTTATTTTATATTGACACTTTCTATTTATAGCAAGTTTAAGGTTATTACATCCACTTATTTTACTTTTTCTTCTTTGAATTCAATTTCATCCACTCATTTAGCATCGTCTAAATCCTAACACCAAAAATGATGTGCCACTATTAAAGAAACAGAGGGAGTATGCAAAAAATTTAAATATTTTGTTATTTCAGATTATGTGTTTCTGTGGATTTTCTTATGTGATGTTGATAAAATAAGATATTTAAGTTTTTAAATATATCTTTAGAAATTATATACTCCGTATTTTATAAATAGTCTATAATTAAAATCAGTAACAAATTATAATATTAGTATGTGAACATGTTATGATTGATTATATATAGTAAAGAATTAAAATCAATAACATATTATAATATTAGTATGTTATTTTTAGATAACTAGAGTTTAGGTTAGTTAAAATGACTTCAATATCCCCAGTTGATAAAATCATCCAAAAGCAAACAATCTACAAGCCTCGCTGCCTACTCGCACGCGCTGTCGCATCGTACTCCACGCACCGCCGTTAATTCACTACACCATCGCGTCCCAAACCTGATTTTTTGATCCAATTTTTCCCAAAAATACGGTCTGATCCTGCACTATGTCTACTCCTGGAAGTGATCCCGAACAGGCACGTATCGCTACTGAATCTGAGGTTGCTAGGCTATTACTTGTAATTGCAATTATATTCTATTACATTTTCCTAGCTTGTATAGGTATTTTGTACCATTGTATAATGTATCATGAGATCATGAATACAAATACAAATTATTACCCTTATTTTCTACATGATATCAGAGCCTAAAATCTTGAAACCCTAAGAAAATTTCTCTGCCCATTTTCCGAGCCTCTGATCGCCGCCCGACGTCCGCGCGTAGCCTACATGTGTCGCCATCCTCGTCGTCCAAAGCTCATCGATCATTGCAAGATCACCGACCGGCGCCGCTAGCTCACCAGGGGCTGCTGTCGCTAATCCATCCATTCTCTTTCCGATCTGCAGGCGCCGCTGTCCACTCGTACGCATCGCCGCATCGTACTCTATGCGTCACCGCTAGTTCACCGCATTGCGACGTCCCAAACCTGATTTGTCGATCCAATTTTATTCCAAAAATCCGGTCTTATCCTGCACTGTGTCTGCTCCTAGAAGTGATACCGAACAAGCACCTTTCGCTACTAAATCTGAGGCTGCTAAGCTTCAGGACATGAATGGCTATGAGGTAATTGCAACTTTACTGAAACAGTTGTAATTACAATCTTTCTCAAAGATTACTGTACTTGTTGGTCGTTTGTCGACTGACCCCTACTTCATTGGATCTTCTGACAGACCTAGTTTGGTTATCGAACCCACCATCCTGAAGGGTCAAAAGAATTACCTTGAATGGTCTGGTGGGATTTGACGTGCTCTGCTCGCTAAGCATAAGATTGGGTTGATTAATGGATACATTACTAAACCTCAGGATGATGATCCTGATACTGCTAAGTGGTTTGTTGTTAATACTACTCTTATCTGCTAGATCTTGTAAATCTTAGATACGACAATGCAATCTTCTACGAGTTCTTTTTCCACAGTTAAGGAATTGTGGGATGACTTTAAGGGTTGTTTTACTCTTTCTGATGGTATGAAAATTCCGCAGATGCAGGAAGATATTCATAACTGTAGGCAGAATGGTCAGACTATCGCCGATTACTTTGGAAAACTGAAGAAGCTATTTAGAGATTACAATTTGGTCCGGCCTCCTTTAGTTTGCGACTGTGAAGCTATGAAACTATTGTGCACTTGTAATCTTGTTGCACGTTCCTCCCTCTAGAGAGAGAGAAGGATTTGATTTATTTATTCAACTATGGTCTTGATGAAGGCTATCACACCATGCGATTACATATCATGGGTCTTGATCCGTTGCCATCAGCCAATCGTGTGTATGCGCTTGTAGTCCAGGAGGAGAATCACCGAGCTGTCATCCGAGGGTTCTCTTACTGATATTACTACAATTATGGATATTGTGAATGTTACACTTCCCGATGGATCTATGCCGTCTACCACACAATATGGTTCTATATGCTTTGGTGATGCACCTTACTCATGTGCTATACATACCTGCTTTGCGATGCAACTTATTATCTTGCTCTAGATTATTTTTGCATTAAACTGTTTGGCTTTTTTTACTAGAAATTATTGCATTTTATAGAAAATTAGTACGAGAATTGTGTTGGCATGGGTGAACAGCAGGGGGGGTTACTGGTTTCGTCTGCTGGATACTCCAACGGTTGCTTCCATGTCTTCTTTTGATTTATGGCATTAGCGTCTTGGATATCCTTCCTCTACGGTGTTGTCTTCTGTTTCTTCTATTGATTTTAGCACAAATAATTCTTATGTTCCTTGATATGTATGTTATAAGGAAAAACAGACTAGACATAGTTTTCTTTGAATTCTTCAAATGCTACTGCATTATTTGAATTAATACATTGTGATGTTTGAGGTCCGTATAGGAAACCATCTTCTAGTAGTGCATTTTATTTTTTTAATAATAGTTGATGATTATTTCCGAGTTGTTTGGGTTTATTTGTTAGTAGCTAAGCCAGAAGTAGCTTCTAGATTTATGGAGATTTGTGCCTTTAGTCAAGAACCAGTTCGACCGATATGTACTGTGCATCCGAGTTGACAACGACACTAAATTCTTGCCTTTGCGATCCTACTTTGCTGAATCTGGGATCAGTTTTGAGACATCTGTGGTTGATACACCTTAGCCGAATGACCGTGTTGAACGTAAGCATTGCCACTTGCTAAATGTGGCACGTGCCTTGCGTTTTCAAGCTAATATGCCAGTTGATTTTGGGGAGAATGTATTCTTACTACTGCTTACCTGATTAATCGGACACCGACGAAACATATCAATGGTCGTACTCCCTTTGAGATGCTCTATGGATGAGCTCCGAATCGCACACCTTTGAAGGTTTTTGGATGCTTGTGTTTGTTGCTTACATTCCCAGATACCGTGACAAGTTTGCACCAAGAAGTTGGCGATGTTTGTTTCTTGGCTATCCTACCGGAAAGAAAGGCTAACACCTTTATGACTTGGAATCACGTACTATCTTCAATAGTCGGGATGCTAATTTTTTTTAAGATCAATTCCTGTATGCGGAAGCTCCGACATTGGCCTCATCAGTGGATCCCGATGGTGCTACCACCTCACCGTCGACACCACCTCCTCCGCCACCGGAGCCGTTCTTGCTGCCCGCCGCCGCACCTCTACCATCGGCCGTTGCTTCAACTTTGTAGCCGGATCGGCCGATCGGCCCAGATCCCCAACCCACTTTGCTGGTTCGGCCATATCCCATGGCCCACTTCTGTGAATGTTCACGGACCGCACCAGATCCCACCCCCCGTGCTTGAATGCTTCATGGACCGTGGCATCTGTGCCGGTCCGTGAAGCCGTGGTGGCTGACTTTGGTTTTTGCTATTTTTGGCCTATTTTGGGCATATTTTTAGGCCCAATCTCCTACTGGTACATATAGGAGCCTTAGTCTTCTACTAAACCATTAGGAAATAAATTAGGAAGTAGAATAGAAAGTAGGCATACTGTAGAGTAGATTCTCTCTCCAGTTTAAAGAGAATGAATTGGAGAGTTCTTGATATGAACCCCCTTGCGAAAAATCTGGATTGCGGAATTAAGATCTTTGACAAAACAAGGGAACTCGCAAACCGTTCAATGCCGCACGAAATTCAAGGTCTAGCCCTCGGGGTACACACAATTTTGACTCACTCTCTAACTAGCCCTCATGATCAGATTACATGGTTTATTGATACCTAGCTAGCCCTCGGGGTTAAGCAACAATGGAATACCTCGCAAGCAAAGAGTATGAACTCAAAATGTTGTATTTTGATTAATAAAAGTTGTAAGATAAAAATAATGTTGAAAACCACCCCTATTTATAGTACATAAGTATGGTCTTCAAAAAATACAAATAAGAAACTGAAAAGGATTATGATAGCTTTAAGAAGTTGAAACCATATTTAACTATACTACCTAAAATAAATGACTATATTCTTCAAGAAAATCTTAAATGAATATTGCCTTATCTAATCTTACCAAATCTAATTCTAATCAAATCACAATTGAATATTCTAACCCCTAAAATAAATGCATGACCAATACATTAATTCTTCCAAGGCCAACATGGCTGAATTAATGTGTCTTATTCTAAAATAAAATAAATAATCACACTACCTCATTAAAAAATCCAATGGAAAAAAGAGTATAGTGCTATCCTACAAAAAAAATACTAAACTAAGAAAATGGTAAATAAATGATATTTTGACATCGTATCAGTTCTTCTTCTCCTTCCTTCTTCATTTTCTTATCTTTTGTTTTGTTTTCATCTTATTTTCTAGATCCATGGCATCTAACCTAATATTTTCCATGGATCTAAAGGTTTTTCGCTTGGGATTCATTTTGGCACTTGGTTTGATCTAAAGGCTATATTGACATTCATTAGATTCATCCTATCTTTGTGTTTTTGATATTATTGTGATTATTCTTGAATGTTATAAATGCATGAATATTACACCACATATAACCTCACACATTGGATTGTACTCATGTATGGTGCAATTATCGATGCCCCATTGGAAAGAGAAACCTGGATGTTAGAATGGGTAGGGGAGAACGAGTCTGCGTGGGTGTGTGGACGGGAGATTTGAGAATGCTCTGACCTATTTGTCGTTGCACCAGTCTTAGCTTACTTTGTAACTATTGTCCGAGATGTTACAGGTAGAGATAGCCAATATTAGCAAGCTAGGTGTTGTGTTGAAACCCTAGTATCACAGATAGGATGCTTACGATCCTCGGGCCTAGCATACATATGACTCGGGAGGAGTAGTTGCATTTTTGGTGGAAGCCCGGGACGTAATAGCACAAGGGAGAAACAAACCTACAACAATGGTCGGACCTCGTTGTACTCCCCTAATTACGATGGCGCTGCCAATGGAGAGTTGCGAGCGCACCATTGTGACAGGGATGGGGGAAGTGCATGTCATCGGCCACACAACGTGTTGTGACTATACTCATAAGTCTTTTGTAAGTCTTTCTGTGAATGAATCGAGGATTGAATCATTAGAACTACCATGTTGCTAAATGATTCCCAAGTGCGTAGTTTAATTAGTTGCTTGCATATTTACTTTTTATGCTTAGTAGTTGATAGTTGAAAATACACCCCGCCCCTTGCATATTTTCTTTACTAGCTATTCCTTTCACCTTTGCGGATTGATGACCCGCAAGAGGTTGTGTTCTAACTAGTACTTGAGCCCTAGCATCTCTGTGGACAAACCCAGGGTTTGCCGCTTACTACCTCTTGGTAGCTTAGTAGTAAGAACGGGTGCAATATAAATCTCTCATATTTTGACCAATAAGTCTCTCGGCTCATGTTTTCAATGATGATCGGGTCGGGGGCAGGTCAAACGTACGAAACATTGAAGTTGATTGTCATTTTGTCCGGGATCTTGTGCAGTCTGGCACTATTGTTACTTATTATATCCCCACAACTGATCAACCTGCAGACTTGTTCACCAAAGCTTTCGGACGTAACCAGCTTCATTCATTACTTGGCAAGTTGGGCATTTCTGATCCCCATACTCTAACTTGAGGAGGAGTATCAAGGAATTTAGATATTACTTGTAATTGTAATTATATTCTATTACTTTTTCCTAGCTGGTATAGGTATTCTGTACCACTATATAATGTATCATGGGATCATGAATACAAACACACATTATTACCTTTATTTTCTACAACACCCCTAACTGAAACAACCCTAAATCTTTGTTGAATGTGCTAAAACAATCCTGAGTATTCACTATATATTACTATTTGTCAAGTTGATGGCAAAACTAATGTCAAAATCGCAGGGTTATTTTGGCACTTTCATAAAACTCAGGCGTGTTTCGGTACTTTAAAAGCTATATATAGGTTTGTTTTTGCACATTTGTTCACATGATAACATTAATTTTTTGAATCTGTCTCTTGAAAGACGGTCTTTCCATAAGTTATTGAAAGACCAAGGTTTAAATTACAAATTTGAAGAAATTAAGATATAATTTTTGGGTTACATTAATCGGGTCATAAAATTATAACTACTGCACGTAGTATAATAAGTTTTTAATATTGTAATTTAAACATTTTACCTTGTATAATTCTAATTCAACCTCATTTTTCCACATTCCTATGGAAATACGGTTTTTTCCAAGAATTTTCCTTAATTTTCATCATAATATTTAGATACGGAATACATAGTCTAAGCAATTAAAAATATTGATGAGGCCGCATCCTCCATCGTCACTGTCACTGTTGCGGCATCACCGCCACCATTTCCTGGAGCGGCCATATCTATTCGCCACCCGACACCAATCCGTCACCAATGCAACCAAACACATTTAAGAGTAATGAATTATGCCCAATTGAGAAAATATATTTATAAAAACGTCATTGTGTACGTTACGTATTGCAAAAATGAGCAAATGCATAACCATTGTTCAAAAGGCAAATCACAATTGAACATCTATGATAATTGTTGTTTCTTTATAAAAATAACTGTAAGAATTACTACTTCTCATATGCTCATAATTAGCGATTGGTAAACCATATCCCTGGTATAGTAAAAAGGGAAAGTCTCAGGAAAGACGGCATTTCCATAAGCTCATGGACAGTTTTCATTGGCATTTGACTTGAATGTTGTAATTTTTTTTATAAAATTTAAATATTTCATTTTATAAGTTAAAACAAGTAATAATATGTATTTGAAGGTGAAAATATAAAAATATATGATATAAAAAATATTTTCAACATTTTTAAATTTTGTATGTAATTTAAGAAAGAGTGGGTCTCCTGACAGGCGGCATGTCCATAAGCTTATGGACATGCCACTTATTTCTTACCTTTTTTTTTAATAAGAACACCCGAAGGTGGGGGAGAATATATTAGAGGTTCCCCAAGCCTCCATTTGGAAAGTAGACTATACAATCAGTATCTACTGTTCATAGTATGTAATGAAGCAACGTCGTTGCCTCCAAAAGTCCTACCGAATCTAGTAACTAGCACAAATGTACCAACTATCCCAGAAAATAGACTAGCTGATGGAGTTACGATCCGGAGGAGAGAATCTCCACCCCCTGTGTTAATTCTCACTTCCGGCCAGGCAACTCCAATCAGTGGACGTTGATAGCCTACAGGAAATCTCTAGCCAAAAAACCAAAAACAGACAGATTAATAGTTCACCACCGAGAGAGTAAGATCCAAGTCTCCTCCAAAGGGATTGCTTGATCAGCCAAAGGGATTGCTTGATCAGGATTGTAGTAACCTCTGAGCTTCCAGGAGCCCACCATAAATGTGTGTCTGTATCCATAAGTCCATATCCAACTCTGCAGAATAAACTTGGATTAGCAGTATCAATCCTAAGGCAAAGGATGAACTCTAATGTGCGGAGTCCGAAACTTATCCAATGAAATCAGTCCCTTGATATGCTGAGGGATATTATGAATGCTCAGACTCTGAACCGAACTAAAATGAAGTTTAGCAATAGCATTTGCCACTGAATTACTTTCTCTAAACACATGATGTAGATGATAAGAGCCTAGTGAGTGTTTAACTCTATAAGTCAGATAAAAAAGGTTCCAGGATGCAGCATATGGATCTTTGATCATTTGAACAGCTAGCTTACAATCAGTTTCAAAGATGAGATTGTGATCAAGTGCATGAAACTTATTACAAGCTAGTAGCAAAGCCTTAATTTCAGCTTCTAGAGGTGAGGCAGCAGTAATAGCATAAGAGAATATGCATATCGGGTCACCTAAATTATCCCTAGCAATCAAACCAACTGAAGCCTTATCTGGAAACCAAGATGCATCTGTGTTTATTTTTATTGTTCCTAGAGGAGGCTTTTCCCAATTAACAATAGATATATTAGGCTTTGGAGGCGGTCGAGTGAAAGGAATCCATTGACTTAGAGAAGATGACATAGCAGAATGAGAGAAATATGTCCTAGGTGAGGTAAACAAAGACAGTTTTATAAGCTCCTCTATTTCTTTAGTAATTGCCACTGGAGAGAAGGACTTATTATCAAAAATAAACCTACTCCTAGCTTTCCAAAGTGACCAGCAGGTGAGAGAAGGCATAATTTTACTGATAAATTGCTTCCAACCAGGTAAGTCATGGCAATCCCAAAAAATAAAAAATCTTTCAGAAAGGGAGTGGTCCTGATTAAGATGAAAATCTACTATGGGTGCAATGTTACTCCAGACATTCCGGGCAATATGACATGATATAAAAAAGTGCTGAATAGAGTCTGCACTACAGCAAGCAGGACACTTAGAAGCTAAACTGAAACCACAGGTGATAAGAACCTCATCAAAGGGGAAAAAAGATTGTAACAATTTCCAAGTAAAAATTGATATCTTCTTCTGGATAGCATTGTTCCAAATAAATTTAGGAGCAAGAGAGTTACCTGATGGCAGAGTTAGAGTTCTATATACAGACTTAGATGTAAAATTACCAGAGGGCTCAGGTTTCCATATCAATCTATCATCTCTGTCTATAGTTAGTTCTGAGTCCTGAAGAAAGGCAAGAGTATCATGTTCTAGAAGAGAACCAATTTTAGCTAAAACAGTAGCTTTACTGTAATGAAATCAGCCACAGACAAATATGGCATATCAGATATTATGTGCAGAGGGATACGGTTAATGAGGGGACCAGAAGGACACCAATTTGCTAGCCAAAAACTGCAGGTACCTTTACCATGAATAATTCCAGAGTTTTGTTCTGCAAAGGAATTAACTACCAGAATTCTTTTCCAAGTAACAGATTTTCTATAAGAAATAGGCAGAGACCATAACAATTTTGCCCACAAAGTCAATCCCAGTTGGCTCTTCCACCAAAGTTTTGCAGAACAAGTATCAATGATGGCTTTAATAGATCTGAACCCAAGTCCATTCAATTCAGTTGAAACCGAAATAGCAGACCATCTACTCCAGATTTTTTTATTTTTTCCCTCAGATTCACCCCAGAAAAACCTTGCTAATCTCTTCTCAAAAGTTCTAATAATTGTTTTTGGGGGATTAGTGACAGCCCATAAATGTTGTGGCAAGGATTATAAGCAGTGTTTGATTAAAACCATTTTTCCACCAGCACTAAGCCACTTATTTTTCCAACTTTGAAGTTTAGAGTCAAGAATAGCCATTAATGGTTGGAAGTATCTCTTTAGGGTTTTACCCTGAAAAATGGGACAACCTAGATATGTGAATTGGAATGAGCCTTTTTTTTTCATTTTCAGAATTGACCTAACCTGATTAAACCTCAAATTCGAAGCTCTCTTACTCAGATAAAATTCAGATTTATCGAAATTGAACTTCTGTCCCGAGGTGACTTCAAAAATATCTAAGAAGGCCTTAATTCTTATCAAATTTGATTTAGATGCTTGCAAAAAGATAATCGTATCATCTGCATACATTAAATGTGATACTGCAGAGACAGAAGCAGGTAATTTGAAACCTGTAAGACTATTATTGGAGAAAATGAATGATAAACTCCTAGAGAAAGCTTCAGAGAAAATATTGAAAAGAAAAGGAGAGAGAGGATTACCTTGTTTAATACCTCTAGTAGCTTTGAAGAAATCAGCTGGATTCCCATTTACAAGGACAGAGAAGTAGGCCTGAGATAAATTACTCATAACTGCATTTAAAAATTTCCCATTAAAACCAAATTTAATTAAATTTTTTTTAAGGAACTGCCAGTTAACCTTATCAAAAGCTTTCATTAGGTCCAATTTCAATATACAATTTGGAATCTTGTTTTTCTTATCAAGGAACCTGATCATTTCCTGAAGATACAGGATATTATCTGAAATATCTCTTTTCTTCAAGAAGGAAGATTGATTAGGGGAGATCAGAGACTCCATGTGAGGTCTCAATCTTTCCATTAAAACCTTAGAACAGATTTTGTTTATGACATTTGATAAGCTTATTGGTCTAAAATCACCAAAAGAACAAACTGTTACTTTTTTTGGGATTAGGACTATCCAAGTGCTGGATATACCTTTAGGGATTTCAGACCCTGAAATAAAGTCATTTACCGCATCCATTAGATCTTGTTTAATGAAAGACCAGCATTTTCTGTAAAATTTTGGTGTGAAACCATCTGGCCCTGGACTGCTATTGTTATCTAAACTATTAACCACAGCCTGTAGTTCAGTTTCAGAAACTGAATCTCCTAAAGATTGATTATCCATGCCAGTCATAATTGTGGGAATCTGAGTAAGGAAATGAGAACAGTAAGTATCAGTAGTGTTATGATTGGGTTCAGTTAACAAATCTGAAAAATGAAGAACTGTTTCCTTCTGAATTTCTGGTTGTGTATTTAACCATTGACCCCCTTGATTTTTAATTTTACTGATCTGCAACTTACAGTTCTTTTCCTGAACTACCTTATGATAAAATTGAGTATTATTATCCCCCAATTTATGCCATTTGAGTCTTGCCTTTTGTTTCCAAAACTTCTCCTTCTCCTTTAAAGCCCTAAGTAGCATAGCTTTTTTCTGGTTAAGAGTAACTCTTTCAGAAAGTGTTGGGTTTAGGTCAAAGTTAAGTTCCTGTACCCTTAAAGCTTCCTCAGCTAGGGTAACATTTGAGTCAATATTCCTAAAATATTCTCTGTTCCATATTTTTAACATCTTTTAAGCCTAACCAATTTTAGATAGAACCTTATCATGCCTCTATCCTGGATTGGCTTTTCCCAATTATCCTGAACTAGTGTTAAGAAATCTGTCCTTTGGAACCAAGCATTAATAAATCTAAAGGGCTTTGGGAATGAGAGAACTAGATTGGATAGCTTGAGGAGGAGAGGAGAGTGATTTGATGTTTGTCTATTAAGGATCTGGTTTGATGAGGAAGGAAATTTAGAGTACCATGATAAAGTGCAAAGACCTCTGTCCAACCTCTTAGAAGTAGGATCCTAAGTCTAGAATTACACCAAGTAAAAAGGTTACCCACTGTATTAATTTCCTGTAGTCCATTAGAGTTAATCCATGTATTAAAATCTCTTATACTACCTAAGGCAGGATTAGAGGGACCTCTATATTCAATCACAGAAGTTATTGTATTGAAGTCTCCTATAAAAATAGTGTCCCCCTTAGATATCAGCTGTAATTCCTTCCAAAGTTCCTTCCTACCCTCTCTATTTCTTAATGCATAAACAAAAACAGCCTCCATACAGAGATTAATAGAGAGATGGGAAATATTCACATGCATAAATTGTTCATGGGAGGAAAGAAGTGACACAGATACAGGATTTGACCAGAGAAGCCATATCTTCCCATTAGGAAGAAACAGGTTGTTGGAGAAATTAAGTGCACTCATGTAATATTGGATTTTTGTATTATCATGCATAGGCTCGATTATACATAGCAACAGTACTTTCTTGAGTTTGAGTAGATTAAGCAGTCTAAGCATTGAAGATTCCATACCACGCAGATTCCAAATCAGAAAATTAATATTGACCTTAATTGTCATATTTCACTTGATTTATTACCTTTAGTAGCTGATCTTAATAACATCTTATTCAACTGACTCAAATAGGTAATCTTTTTATTTTTTGCCTTACCTTGGTGATCAAACTTACCAGGTTGCTCCGAAGTAGAAGCATTTCTAAGGCTTTCCCTTTAAAAATTTACCTTATACACCGCATTTCTTAAATTACATACAAAATTTAAAAATTTTGAAAATATTTTTTATATCATATATTTTTATATTTTCACCTTCAAATGCATATTATTACTTGTTTTAACTTATAAAATGCAATATTTAAATTTTATAAAAAATTACAACATTTAAGTCAAATACCCCTGAGGACTGTCCATAAGCTTCAGGAAAAACCGTCTTTCCTGAGACTTTCCCTTTAAAAAATGCAGTGTATAAGGTAAGAAATAAGTGGTCTGTCCATAAGCTTATGGACATGCCGCCTGTCAGGAGACCCACTCTAGTAAAAATTACATCCCCTATAATTCGCATTCGTACAGTTATTTAAAATTGATAAAATTCACTAGTATCATAATTCTAGGAATAATGTATCATCCATATTAAGAGCAAATAAAATTACTCCGGAGGATACGATGAGAAAGCTATTATATTACCAAAGCACTCTATATATTGCGCATAACTAGAGATTAGAGTGCAATCACAAATTAGTTGAATAAAAATGTATGCAAAGTCCTCTCGTAATCAATTTGTCAATTTACATGGAGTACAACATCATTTAAAAGGTTCTAATGAGATTGATTGGTGTAATAATAATTATACTCGAATTCTTATGAAATAATATTCTGCATAAAAAATCCTTTTCATAAAAGATTTTAGTCATATCATAGAAGAATGACACTTTTAATTCGTTGTTCAGAAGATCTTCCAAGCAATTGTTTTTTATAGAATTTAATCATGAAATAACTAATGTACCGTTTTTATCTTATACATTGTTTTGGTTAAGTGTGAGTATAATCCTATCTATTTGAATAAGTGCCAATATAACCCTTAGATAATTTTTAGTGCAAAAAAAATCCTAGCTAGTTAATGAAAGTGCCAATATAACCCTCAGACCCCATTTCCGGCATTGACTTTGATTTTCCAACATTGACTCTTTGTAAATTGACCAAAATACCCTATGGACAAAATCTGAAATTAGGTGGACAATTTACCCTCATAGTTCGCCGGACCACCACCGGACCACCGTCGGACCGCCGCGGGAATATGTAGGGTTATATCAGCACATTATGAAAACTTGTAGGGTTTTATATCAGCACATTCCTAAAATTTATAGGGTTATATCAGCACATATTATAAAGGTTAAGTGTGTTGTACTCGACTGGATTTAATATACACCATTATCACATCATAACAATATTTTATACACCATAAAATTGGATATCATGACACCATCATTCATATTAAACACCATTATCAGATATCATAGCCTCATTTCAAAACATGTCAACATTAAAAATCCTAGGTCGAAGAACACGGTAAAATAACAACCACACACAACACCAAATGTCATCCAATAATCAACCCGGACTAAACACAACAAAATACACAATATATCATTAAAACGTCAATTTTCTATAGTGTGCGCTAATATAACCCAACACTTTTTACGAATGTACTGATATAACCCTATAAGTTTTACGAATGTGCTGATATAACCTTATAAGTTTTAGGAATGTGCTGATTTAATCCTACCAGTTTTCATAATGTTCTGATATAACCCTACCTATTCCGGCGGCGATTCGGCTATATTGAAGTATCAATGACTCTAAGGGAAATAACTTCATTTCCAATTTTTTAGTATTTTAATTTCTTTTCATAAGGGCAAAAATGTATTTTTATAAAATCCTGGCTAAAAGTTTCCGGAGAGGGTTATATTGACTCTTATACTAACTATTTAGGGTTATATTGGCACTTTTGAACTCTAGAAGGTTATATTGGCACTTATACTTTTCTCCGTTGTTTTTTATATAAAGTTACATAGTGCACTTTTTAAGTTAAACACCGTGTTTTAAACTTAAATATTACACTTTTCTTATACTCCCGTTATACTAGGTTAAATTGCAAAAAATATATTTTCAGTCAAACTTATTAAACTTTGAATACATATTTGAATAGATATATATATATATATATATATATATATATATATATATATAAGCAATACACTAGTTGAGAAATGAGTGATTAAAGGCAGTTCTATCGTACAAGAGAAGACACTTTAGAACCAAATTTAATGGCTCTGCATTGGATCGATATTGATCAAAGACGGTTCCAAACTTAGAACTTGAATAATTCGATGGATTGGTATGAATTTGTTAAAGATTCAACTTTTTAAGTTGCCTTCTTTTAGGGTTCGAAATAGATTCTAAATTCAGAACCTATTTCTGTCCCTTTAATAAAGGTGCCGGAGACCAAAGGTTCTCGGCAGCCGCAAGCGAAGCTAGATCTGAAGCAAAGATAAAACAATGGCATCGAAAAAAGCATAGATAAAACAAAGCCCAAGCCCAGGCCCTTCGACGACGGATGGCGACCAGTGAAGGATAACAACGATGGTGGTGGATGACATATCTGCACGGCTCCGCTACGAAGAGAAACCGTAGCGATGACAACAATGGAGAGAACCCTTAGCGGCAGCGGTGAGAAATCCTAGCGGTGGTGAGCGACGGAGGACCATAGGTGATGGGGCGACGAAGGAGCTTATGCGGAGGGTTGACGGCGGCGGAGGTGAGGGTTGAGGAAAGCTGAAGGTGGGCGGAGGGTGGTGTGAGGTGGGGTCTGGAGCGGCGGAGGGAAGATGAGGTGGTGGTGGGGGTGGGGGATGTAAGATGGAGGAAAATAGGGTTTTAAATGGGTTCAACCGAGGAGTATGGGTTCAGCAATAGGGGCTAAGTATGGATTTGGGCCAAAATGAGCTCATTAAAGGCGGTTCTACCTTTAGTACTGCCTTTAAAATGAAAAAGTGACCTGGGATAGCACTTTCGGACTCCAAAAATCTTTTGGACTTTAATTAAAGGCGGTTCTAAAGGTAGAAATGTCTTTAATCAATCGTCGTTAAAGGCATAACCGCCTTTAATTAATTCGAACCACCTTTAAAATGACCTGTGAGGGACTTCCGAACTCGAAACCCCTTTCGGATCCCTTTCGAACTTGATGGACTCCTACTAACGCTGCCTTTAATAGAGTTTTCTCTACTAGTGATAATATTATCATATGATACATAACATTTAATTTCTAAACATCAAAATTTTATATACTATTATTCGAGATATGTATACTATTATTCGAGATATGTATATTTACGGTTAACTGTGTTTATTGGATTAATAATTTACATTATTTAAATAAAAAAAATAAAGTCCATAAATAAAAGAGAAAAGTAATTGTCTCACAAATTTAGAAAATGCCATATTTTTTGAAAACTTAGTGATCTTTTTATTACAAAGAAAGTATGGTTAAGATTTTATTCTACTCATTTGTTTCATAAAAGGAGTCCGTTTTATTTAAATTCTCCCAAATCTCATAAGAAGATGCAAATGTGATGAACAAATTGATTATATATACACATTTGAAAATGTATGTTATATATTCCATTTGTCCTATTATAAGTTGAACAATTTGACTTTTGACAGTTAACTGCAAATTATTTGACCAATAAATTAACATTATGAAAAACACATAGAGACGAATCCAGCAACATGCCACATAATAATATCCTCACTCATATATCAACAAAATTTCATAATTTAAATTAATTAATTTTAGCTAAATAAATAGTGCGATTGCATATTATGCTATAACAGAAAGAGTATAAGATTGATTGAATGACACATAACGAAATTAACATGGTTAATTGGGAATTCAAAATGAATCAGTTATCTATTAAAGAACACAGATAAAAGAAAAACAGAGAAAAAACGAGATTATGCCTTCTAAACGATCGTATTTTAAAGTGATATGACAAAGGAGTATGAATTATGACAGGGACTTCCGAAAATTCCGTCTCATTTCGTCTGCACAATATTACTGATTGCTGAGATCGATCCACACAAAACACCTACATATTTGTAAATCTGGCTGACAGAATGATTTACCGTAATAAATTGTATTATTGATATCTGAATATATAGAGAGTACAATAGAGATATAATAAGGAAAGAACTTTAATCAGAATAAATCATAATCTAATCAGGAATCTGATTTAGTCTAACACCCCCCTCAAGCGAAGCGTCGGATACTCGCTGATGCACAGCTTGGACCTGAAGAACTCGAACAGCGAACGAGAGAGCCCCTTGGTGAAAATGTCTGCAATCTGAAGAGAAGTCGGAACATGAGCATCGCGTAGCTTTCCGGATGTCACCAACTCACGAACAAAACGGTAGTCGATGTCGATGTGCTTCGCCCGCATGTGCGCCACTGGATTCTGAGCCAAGAAGATAGCACTACTTTTGTCACATAACAACAGTGGAGAACCAGAAAGTGGAACCCGAAGATCACGAAGCAAATGAGTGAGCCAAACCACTTCTGAGGCAGTGTTGGCGAGAGCACAGTATTCAGATTCAGTGCTAGAGCGAGAAACAGTGGGTTGTTTCTTGACACTCCAAGAAACCAGATTCCCACCAAGAAAAATCGCATAACCATAAGTGGACCGTCGAGTTTCCAGGCAGCGAGCCCAATCAGCATCAGAGTATCCTAACACATCAGGAGTACCAGCAGAACAAAACCGGAGACCAAAATGAAGAGTGCCACAAACATACCGCAAAATCCGAGTCACATCAGCAAAATGGTCATCTCTGGGATCCTGAAGATACTGACTCACCGTGTTGACCGAGAATGCCAAATCCGGGTGAGAGATGGTGAGATACTAGAGAGCACCAATAAGAGAACGATAAAGTGTAGGATCCCGAAATGGAGGACTAGTAGAGCTGTGAAGCTGAGAACCAGCAACAAATGGAGTAGAAACAGGTGCCGCGTCAGACATAACGGCCCGATTCAAAATATTCCGAGCATACTTTGCTTGGCCAAGCAATAATCCTGAGGAGGTAGGCGAAACTTCAAGACCAAGAAAGTAATGAAGAGCACCGAGATCCTTGATCGCAAACTCTCTCTGTGTCCGATCAATGAACTGGCGAAGAAGAGTCGAGTCATTGCCTGTAAGAATGATATCGTCCACATACACAAGTAGGTACAGTAACGAAGACCCTCTCGAAAGGACAAACAAAGAAGTATTAGCTGAGCTGCACCAAAAACCAAGCTGTGTCAGATAACTACTGAAACGCTGGAACCAAGCCCGGGGAGCCTGCTTAAGACCATAAATGGCCTTTCGCAAACGACAAACATAGTCTGGATGGACAGAATCCTGATAACCAACGGGCTGCTTCATGTAGACTGGAACATCAAGAACACCATTAAGGAAAGCGTTCTTGACATCCAACTGATGAAGTGGCCAAGAACGCATGGTGGCTACGGTGAGAACCGTCCTAACAATGGAGGCTTTGACCATAGGACTGAAAGTGTGGTCAAAATCAAAACCCGAAATCTGCGAGAAACCCTGCGCCACAAGTCTAGCTTTGTGATGCTCAAGAGTGTCATATGGTAGATACTTGAGCCTATAGACCCATTTGGAGCCAACAATGTTGACATTTGAAGGTCGAGGCACCAAATCCTAAGTGTGCTGACCACGAAGAGCGGCCATCTCATCATCCATGGCTGAAACCCAGGCTGGATCCTGAAGGGCAGAGCGATAATCAGTGGGCTCTGTCTGGGAGAGGAGTGCGGCAGTGAGACCATGAGCAATAATATCCGAATAATCCCGGCGCTGAATGGCACCAGTAGAGGACCGAGTGGCCATCCGATGAGTACGATGTGGGGGCGACGAAGATGGAGGAGTCGAACCAGCTGATGACACCGAGGAAGATCGAGATGCGCTGATCGGAGAGGGCCGTCAAAATTTGCCGGAGAAATAATAGCCGATAAAGGCTGAGACGTGGTGGCCGGTGGCTGAGACAGTGGCTGAGGAGTGATGGCTAGTGGCTGAGGTATGGTGGGTGTTGGCCGAGGAGCCTGGTCTAGGTCAACCGTCCAGATGGAAGATGGTGGTGAAGGAGGGGCAGCTGGAACAGGCACAGACACAGGTGTGGTGGCCCCAATCGATGAAGTAACAGTTCCATCAAAAAATGATGAAATCTCCAGATTTGAAATCGAACAATTGTCCGTGGAAGATGAGACATATGGGAAGAAAGTTTCATCAAGATGAACGTGGTGAGAGATATATATGCGCCCAGAAGTCTGGTCGAGACACTGGAAGCCCTTGTGACGAGGGCTATAGCCAATAAAAACACAGGGAATGGATCTGGGTGCAAACTTATCAGTAGCAGTGGCACGCAGACATGGAAATGCACGGCAACCAAACGGGTGAAAGAGGGTATAGTCAGGCACATGACCAAAAACAACCTCAAAAGGTGATTTTCCACTCAGAACTGAACTAGGCAGACGGTTAATAATGTAAACCGCAGAGGAGAAAGCTTCCACCCAATAACAGTGCGGCACAGAAGAATGAAAAAGCATGGCAAGACCAGTATCTGTGATGTGACGATGCTTTCGCTCAGCCCGGCCATTCTGAGCAGGTGTATAGGGTGAGGACATCTGATGATGAATGCCACATGATATGAGATGAGCCTGAAGTCGGTGATTAGTAAACTTGGTGCCACCATCAGTCTGAAAATTTTTAACCCTAGCAGAAAACTGATTCTCAACGAATTTCTGAAACTGGATAAAAGTGTCATAGAAATTTGACTTATGCCGCATCGGAAGAAACCATGTGAATCCCGAAAAAGCATCAATGAAAAGGGCATAATAAGAGAACCCACCGACAGATAAAATAGGAGCTGGTCCCCACAAATCACAATGTACTTTATCCAATAAACCAGTAGCGCATTTGTCACTAGTGGAAAAGGGCAAACGGCTACTCTTGGCCATCTGGCAAGGAGAGCAACTGACAGGTGCAGGCATAGCAGAAGTGACGGAAATAAGGCCCCGTCGATTCAATAACTGAACAGTATCATGAGACATGTGATCGAGGCGAGAGTGCCACTGCTCAAAAGAAGCATGAAGCTTTGTAGAGCGTAGTTCGCCTAAAAAACTGGAATCACCAGTCTCAAGAAAATAAAGACCTGAACTATGACAACCTTTACCAATTATCGTCCTTGTATGCTTATGCTCAATGGAAAATGTATCGGCATCAAATATAATACAGACAGGTAAATCACGAGTAAGCTTACTGATGGATAATAAGCTTCTAGTAATCTTAGGAACTACCAGAACGTCATTAACAGAGAAACCAGAGAAATGACATTGGCCGATGTGAGAAATAGATAATGATTCACCATTTCCAACAAGAATAGAATCAGAACCACGATAAGATTGTACCTTATCAAGATGACTGGTGTGAGCAGTGATGTGAGATGTAGCACCCGAATCAACAATCCACTGATTTAACGAAGGGTGACGATTGAGACCATTCACACTGGCCTGAAACAAAGCTTTGTCCGCAATCCAATTAGCGGAACCATCTGCCCGAGAAAAAGGCTCCAAATATACCATAGCAAGAAGATGGCCAGAAAGTATGCGCAAAATGACTTGGCGCGTGCAAAAAATGCCAGAAAATGCTATTAAACCGCTAGGCATGTGACTTCACGCGCAGAAAATGCTATTGAACCGCCAGGCGCGTGACTTCACGCGCAGAAGATGCTGTTGGCTCGCTAGGCGCGTGACTTCACGCGTGGAAGGGTGTGCGCGCGTCTGCACACACGAGCGCGTGGACGCACGCGCTTCTGGAAGAAACTGGCGCGTGGATCTGGCTGTTGCTGGTTCAGCCGAGACTCGATGAGCACGTCGGAGACGAAGCCGAGCACGACGACGAGCACAGCGATGAGCACGGCGATGAGCACAACGACGAGCACGGCGAGACGAGAGGAGGCTGAAATTCAATATCCGGAAATGAAGCCGCCGCCGCCGGAGATGACTTGAAGGTTTGAACGCCGGTGAAGTTCGCCGCCAGAGAGTTTGAAAGCCGACGACGCCGGATACGAACGCAGGGGATGAGGAGTTTGATTCTTCGGAAAGCAAGAGACACCGACAAAGAGGATGACGAAATAGCGGGAGCCGTCCGAAATTGCCAGAAATTGATTGGAAATTCGCCGGAAATTGATCGGAAATTCGCCGGAAACAGTTGCTTTTATCGGCCGGAAAAAATAAATAAATTTATGATTTGGGATCAGAACTTGCTCTGATACCATGACAGAATGATTTGCCGTAATAAATTGTATTATTGATATCTGAATATATAGAGAGTACAATAGAGGTATAATAAGGAAAGAACTCTAATCAGAATAAATCATAATCTAATCACAAGTCTGATTTAGTCTAACACTGGCCAAATTGTATGGTAAAACCAAGGGCCTTCGGATCCATCAAGGACCACCAAAAGCACATGCACACTCCACTCCCATTGCCTAATCCTAATGTATGGCGAAACAAAATTTCGCACCGCTGATGAGAATATTTGTGTTTCTTGTATTTTTCTAATCTTTTAGCAACTAAGTGACAGAAAATATAAAAACTCGATATCCTTTTAGCCACAGGGCAGACTCTGCATGTACAAAGAACAATCCCTTTTGGTTCTCCAGTAATATTCATCTGAAAAGATAACCCACTTTCTGAATTAATTATTGGCTGGCCTTGATAGATACGTTTGTAGGTAAAAAATAAAGTTAAATTAGTTAATTTGAAAGTAGGAGGGAAGATCTTCTATTTATCCTCCAAAATTGTTTTGGATCTTGTTCTTTGAAATTATTTTGACTGAATCGAATTGAGCTGAATTAAAAATCAGTGTATTAAATATATATTTGAATAGAGTAAAATGCATTCATACTTGTCGGTTCATTGGTTAGTGCACATATGCCCCTCAATTTTTCAAAAGTGCACATGTGCCCCTCAATTTTTCAAAAGTGCACATGTGCCCCTCAATTTTTCATACCGCTCTTGAATGAATTTGACGTTGACCTTTTGTTTTCCGGCACTGACCAATATCGAAATTACCAAAATAACCGTCACTTCATTTTTAAAAAAAGTTGAGGACCATTTTACCCTCCACTGAAGTGGGGGCCGCCCATCATCGACATCAATTAAAAATGTTGTGTCAATATTTTGAGTCCAAAAACAACACAATCTGGATTGAGATTCGAAACTCTTCATCACTATTCGGTCGGGCGAGATTTAGCTCATGTTTTGACCTAAATTTCGGAGGACTTCCCTCGTTCGTGTCGGATTACTCGAACGGATTCAAGGCATGAGGCAAAATTTGATCGATTTCTAATTTTCGGTTTTATTCACTAGGGGCAACACGATCATTTCCCTGAATCCGACAATGACCACAATTGACCAATTTTTCAGATGACACCAGGGGTACAAAAGCACTTTTAAAAAACTTTGGGTATATGTGCACAAAACAAAGAAATTAGGGGCATATATGCACATTTTCATTTGAATATTATCATATTAAATTCATGGTGAATTAAAATGAATTGAAATGTTGAACTAAATTAGTAACTATCAATTTCGATCAAACAAGATAACTAGCTTTTTAGTTCCATGAAAAACACACTTTTATCTTGAATAATAAGATGAAATTTGTTTTTTAATTGACTTTTCACCTTTTGTATTAGTTATTATATTTTGTATAAAACGACTAACAAATAAGACTAGCATAAACACCTAGTTAATCGATGAGTCAGAACAATCAACATTTTGAAGCTACCAATCATTCGTGGAACAGAGTTTTACCTTAAAAATGAACAATTTTTCTAACAGCTTATCAAACAATTATAATTATTTTGTTTACAAATAATGTACGTAGCCAGTAAGCCCACAAAAATACACTTGTAATACCATCAGAAAAAAGAGGCTTGAATGAGATGGACTACTCTCTTTTCGTTTTTAAAATGCAACAAACGTTTATACGAGTACATCAGAAGTGTGATTGCCCCCAGTTCCAGTTATCATTTGGAGACATAAACTCATGAATGTCATTTATCAATTTCTGGGTTTCCGATAATGTTTTTGCAGAGGAAAATGCTGGACCACATTTAGCTATCCCGGTATTGTACCTATCAACCGATAATGACTGCAGTTTTTATTACTAAACAACATTAATTTACTATGCTGTCAATTTTTTTTTGAAATTTTGCTCTCGAGTACTTTCATGTTTATATGATGAATCACTCATCACATTATAACACGTTCTTCTTGGATAACATTTTAACTAATATTCCCGAATACGAGCTCGTAAATTAACATAACACTCTAATATCCGATTAATAATAACCCATACCTTCGCCGGTTTCAAAATGTTTGGCCCTGCTTAATTAGTATTACGTAATTTTATTTCAACTCAATCCATCCAAGTAAAAGCAAGTTCGTATCATCAAACATAAGTCTGGTTTAACGAATATAAGCTTATTTCATAAAATTTAATCTCAGCTCAATATATTTCAGATGAACTAAACACGAACCAATATCTTGAATTTTGAAAAACAAAAAATATCCTTAAGTATATCTTCTGTACGTCATGGACCATGATAGTAACTCATAGAATTAAAGACATGGATCCATTTTCCATGTTACACATTAAATTCATTGGTCCTAGGAGTCTATTCGCCATTTAAAACTAGTTCGTCGCTGTTAAATTTCCCTCTTCGTTTGTAACGTCTCCAACATTTCAAACATGAATTTCTGTGTCTCATACCATTAGTGTACTGTAATAAAGCTACGTCTCACTAATCAAATTCAGAGCAGTCACAATTTTTGCTGAGCAATTTCAGTGCCAAAATCAAGACAACCACATTTCCCCAACCCACACAAAATTTGCACATAAAAAAGTCAGAAATTCAAAAAATAAATAAAATAATAGTAATTAAATCAATCCAGCAAATTTGAATGTTGTCATCCATTTAATCTAGATCTAACGTTAAATTAAATATGTTCATACATTAATTAATTAGACGGAACAGTACTAATGTTGTTAGACGATGAAGAAACGCTACTCTTTTCCGTCTCATCGTCGACCTCTACCAGAGACAGAGACGGGCTGATGGTGGAGGAGCTGGTGGTGCCGGAGGAGAACGAGAACGGAGAAGTGAAAGAATGCGTCGTGGAAGAGGCGGAGCACGGCGGCGGCTGATCTCCGGCGGCGGAGGGATCGATATTCCTCGTCGCGAGGCTAACCAGGAGGTCAACGAAGGCCCCAACGATGTAGCCGTGATTGCTCTTGCCGTTGACCCTGAGGTAGCAAGTCAAAAGCTCCTCCAGCGCGCCCCAGTCCTTAATCCCGTGGGCCACCACCATCTCCTCCATGGAAGCTCTGAAGTCCACAAATGGGTCCCGCGAGTCCACCGCCATAGCCACGCTTTCCTTAAACGGAGACTCCGCTTTCGCCTCCTCCAGAATCGAACTCGTTTCTCCGGGCTCGAAGAACAGCCGCTCCGACCGAAGCCCACGAATCACGGTCTCCACCGCCGCCTCCTCGTCGTCGTCGTCGACCTCGGACTCCGGCGCGGCGTAGGCGGAGTTCATGGTCTTGACAACGTCGGTGGCGCGGAAGGAGACGGTTTTCGGGTTGGTGCAGGTGGGCCATGGCCAGGGCGAGGAAGTGGCCGTTGCCGTTGCCGTCGCCGGCGTTTCTTTGGATTTGAAGGGGAACGGAAGCTTCATTTTTGTTGGTGTGGTTGGAGATTTGGATCTTTTGTTGTTGGGTATAGTGAGATTCGGATTTGTTTATTTATTCGGAAATGGCTTGTTGTTGCAGAGAAGCATGCATTAAAGGCGATCTTTGGGGTGGTTCAATTTTAAAAATGAGTTCAATGGGAGATGAAGAAGAGAGAACAAAGAGAGGGAGGTGTTTTTTAGGGCTCTTGTAGGGTCAACTCAAGTTTCCAATTCTTATACTCTTTTGATC